>JAJHZJ010000130.1:475000-1075000 GCA_023548195.1 Bettongia penicillata ogilbyi | reverse complement strand
TTTCATTTTGTGGGATATTTTTATTTATTGTGGAATAAGTCCAACTTGAGAGAACAAAACACTACCTTAAGAATCTTTTATAACAAGATGACTCCCAAGATCATTCAGGATTCCTTGGAAGATGTAAGAACAGAAATGAGTCTCTTCAATGACCACCTGATAATTGTCAAGAGAGAAATAAAACAAAGAAATACATATTCACTGAAAGTATTCACCAATGTGATAGAGTAAATCTAGTTCAGTCCATATTGATGAGAAATTCCCTGAGAATGATGGTGGGGCCCTTTAGTTACTTCTACGTTAGGATGATGTTATATTGATTACATAAAGCCTTGAGACAATGAAAAGCCTCGTGGAAGAGATCTGTAATCATTCAAATGAATTTGGCCTGTCTACCCACACAGGAATGATCTAATAGATGAATAATATCTTTTAAGCATAATTTAACATGTACATGAATGAAGACACCATAGCAATTGTCCTTCAGCATGCTTCTGTGGGACAGAATGTGGATGGATGAGGTGAGCTCATAGATGAAAAGGAGAAAAAGAACAGACCAGATTGCTTTGGGAAAATTGTGGGAAAATTTCAGAGCCTTTTTATGATTCCACACTCCCATAAGAGCAAAGGTCCATATTTTCAGAACATTCTACTGGTGATATCATCTGGTAGCAAGAGTTGAAATACCATTCCTATGAAGAACAAAAGTTGTACATCACACAGAAGACAATAAACTTAACAGATGGGTTAGGTATCTGCTATAAGATAAAGTTGAGAAATCCAGAGAGCAGGCTCATGACAAATAGAGATATGGCTGAACTAAGTGTCCTCCTTTATTGGAGTGTTTGGCAGGAGCCATTCAATCAGGAGGGGTCACAGAACTCTAATAAGGTATGAATTCCAAGGCTGGAGTAATGTTCTAGGATAAAGAAGTTCTTGAGGTTTGGTAGAGAAATCAGAGAGTGCTTCATAAGGGCAGCTACTTAAAAAATGAAAAATGATATCATAAAACAATTTGAGCATTTGATTGTACTTTGTATGTGTTGCGTTTACTTTTCTGAGTCTATATATCTTTCAGTTTAATCTAAGTATCCTGAAGACAGGGACTGTTTTATTCTTGTATTTTTATCCCCAGTGCCTAGCAAAAGTATGGGCTTAGTAAAAGCTCATTAAATTTAATTCAATATCCTTTACCTTATCTTGAGATTTCGGTAATTATTGTCCAATGCTTCTTCTGACCAAAAATGAACTAAGAAGACAAGTTAAATGTAATTAGATAAAATTTAATATGAGTAAATAAAAAATAGTACTTGAATTTTTTAAAAAAGTACAAGAAGAAGAGGGCATAGTGCAACAATAATCCAAGTGAAAAAGTTAAGGATTTTAATGTACTGAAAATTCAACATTAGTTGGTAGTGTGGCATAGCAGAAAAAGAAATAAAAAACAAAACTAAAGAGACTTTAAGCTGCACTTATAGAAGTATATTGCCCAAAACATGGGTGATGATCATCTTGCTAGATATAGTCTGACTTAGTTTTTGTTTTCCCATTCTGTATGTCACATTTTAGGAAGTACATTAAGAAGTGAGCGCATTTAAGGGAATCTAACCAGAACAGAGAATTGTTTTAAGGAACCAGTCAAGAGAAGGGAAGATTTAGATGGGGGCATGTCTCCAAATATATGAAGGGCTTCTATGTGGATGTGATTTAATTATTCTGCTTGGGTCTTAAGCACAGAATTAGGCATCATAGTGTGAAATTAACAAAAAAAGTCAGATTATGAATTAATACATGAAAAACTTTCTAACTACCTGTTCAAAGGTATAATGGGCTTCCTTGAGAGATAGTTCTTCATCACTAGAAGTCTTCCAGTAGAGACTAAACAACCACTTATCAATGATTTGAGTAGGTATAACTACCTTTTAAATCTGTAACTCCATGATTCTCTAATTCCAAGATGTCATTTTAAAAACTGGATTTTTGTTCAACTTTCTATACTTGACTTTGAAGTTTAAAATATCAATCGAAGGAATTTTTCATGAAAATCTTGGTTTTAAAAAAAATAGATGGGCTGTAAATGGATTTTCATTCAAATGCTCTATGAATTAATGGACCAAATCTTTCCAGGTGATTTTTCTGGGTATAAATTAGGTGTTATTGCAGGTTCATTAACTCTTTTAGGCTACTAGAGTATTATGAATTAACTGGCTACTATACTTTGTTTAATGGTTTCTTGCTGGTCTGAAAAAAATCATTTCAAAACTTAAAACACCTTATCTAATATATGCTTCTGAAACAGCTCATTCACCTGACATTGTCAGGGCCAATATCTTGGTTCCTTAATATATTTGAAACCAAAAATCACATCTGTAATTCAGCTAACTGTATTTTAGAAAGAAAAAATGCTATAAAAACAATCTTTGATTCCTAAAATTTGAATTGTCTTTAGAGTGCATAGAATCTAAACAAACAGTTACATACAGTGATATTTTTCAGGAATCTATTGCTAACACTTTTAAATGCCTATAATTGGTAAGTCACTGTACTATGAACAGGTTGAGATGGGAAGAAATATTAGACATAGTCCTAATTCTAAGCAATATCACAAACTATTTGGATAGACAAATTTAAAGGTGAAAAGTTAAATTGTAATCAGAGAGAAATAACAATACAAAAAAGAGTGGAGGAAATGTTACATTGGTAACAAACAAAAAACACTGAGAAGAGGTCTTTTAAAAGTAGATATGTTTCAGATCCACTAAAAGAAAGACTGGATCCCAGAAGAAGTCAAGTCAGCAAACATTTATAGTAAGCATTCGTTATATATCAGGCACTGTCCTAAGCATTGGGAAAAATAACTTGGAATAAGAAGGCAGTCCCTGCTCTGAAGGGGCTTATATTCTAATGAAGGGAATTTATTACATAAAAGTTCATATGGGGTTGGTGAGAAGGTATCTAATGGGGTGGCATGTAGAGAAACTCCAGAGAGTCAGGAATGAAGACTGGAGAGCAATGGAGACATGGTTTTCTTGGACATAATTTCTTTAAATGGAGGTTTAGGGAGGAACTAGGCAATCAGAGGAAGAGGCCACAAAGGTAAAGTGTATTTCCAATGTGAGAATTCCAGAAGAGGAATATATTTCAAGGATGAAGAAACTTTTGTGGCATGGTAGACAACATCCAGAGTAGTCTTGTATTACTGAGGTATCTTTATTTAAAAGACATAGCCCAAAAGACAACCTGATAGAGGATCTTCTATGAAGTTACCCTCTCCTCCACTTCAACCCCAAAGAGCAAAGTATAAACCATGTCAGATGATGAAGGAAAGGTAGTCTGGTAAGTTCTCTACATGATTGAAAGATCAGTCAATAGACTACTTAGTTTGGAGCAAAGGGTTCAGGAAAGTGAAGAGTTGGATATAAGATTATTAGGTGGGTTGGAGTTATGTTATGACAGTCCTTGACTACCAGACTAAGAAATTTGTAAGTTATTGTGAAGGTGATATGTTATTACGGATTCTTGATTAGAGACATGATACTTAAAATGATGCTTTAATAAAGTTAACCTGGCAGCAGTGTAAACCTATTGAAATAAAAGAAATTATAAGTTAGGGGACCATAGTTAGGAAGTTACAGTGTGTTAGGTCTGAAAAAAAGTCCTCAAGATAGTACATTAGTACAACCATCTGGTGGAGATCATGGAAATGGACAAATAGTTAAGCCCAGGATTGAATAGGAGGACTGGGAAAGGTTGGATCACATTTGGGAAATTACAAGTGCTTTCATTATTGCCAAACTGAACTTTAGCAGAAAATATCTTTAGGGAAAAAAAAAAAAAAAACAATGTGCTTCTACGGATACTATATGGTTGTCAATCTTGGAAATCACAGTTTCTGAAGAATTAAAATTATTGATGTTCCAGAAGACAATGGAGAGGTTCATGGTGGGCTTAGTACTCAGTGATGTTTTCAACATTGACCTATGCACAAGTAGTATTGGGGTCACTGAGCAAATATGTTGTTAACCTCATCATATAACAAGAGCAAAGCAAAATGGCCTGGACATCAAATCAGTAATCCTGAAATAAAATAGCAACAACAACCTAGAGAAAGGTCCCCAGCACAATGGGTCGATGTTCCATGGAGGATCTATGGGAAAACATGAAGAAAAATAGTACAAAATAAGAATGGATTTCCATCTGCAGTGATGGAAGGAATACTTGCATTGATTAAATTATAGATCCATTAAGAAATGGATAATGGAGTTGTAATAACAGTATGGGCAATGAGGTCACTCAGTGGAAAGAGTCCTGGGGTTCAAGTCAGGAAGACTCATTTTCCTGAGTTCAAGTATGGCATCAGACATTTTCTAGCCATGAGACCCTTGGCATACTATTCAATCCTGTTTGTCTCAGTTTTCTCATTTAGAAAATGGAATGGAGAAGGAAAAGACAAACCACTCCAGTATTTTTACCAAGAAAATCCCAAATGGGGTCATTAAGAGTCAAGCACAACTAAAACAAGTGAACAACAAAAATAAATAATAGTACTTTTTAAATCTTGTTTTATAGTTTCCAAATACATATGGTTTCCCATACATAGCCTCATTTGTTCCTCATAATAACTTTTGTAAGACATTATTCCTATTTTGCAGATGAGACTCAAGAAAATTGACTTGTCTAAGGGCACAGAGATGTATAAGGGCTGTGATTTCAAGCCACATGGAAAACCATATTCTGATTCTAATGTTCTTGGATTTAGCATTTAAAAACCCTCCCAGATTCAAGTCTCAATATCAATGTCATGTAACCTGTCTTATTACTCACTTATATAATCGCAACATATTGTTTCCATGGCTTAATTAAATTCTCTCAGTGAAAGCTTATATGTGATATATTGAATCAACTTTAGTCATCTCAAAGATTATTTTTAAAAGAATAATCCTTTTTGAAACAGTATTGAGTTTGTATTATGCACATTACATATTCTTTTACCTAAAATGCATAATATAAGTTAGTAGGTTCACTGAGAGCTTTGTAGTAAGACTTTTTTTGAGCAGCCTATGACAAATGAAAGAACTTAAACCCCCAATTGGACATATTTGTTTAATTTCAATTCACTTAAAATTTCATTTCTTCAAGAAACTTCTAAGAAATTTCTTTTGGAGAATGCTTTATGAGAAAGAAAGTGGTGTGTGTGTGTGTGTGTGTGTGTGTGATGAACCTGACATATCTTGTGGCTAAGTAGTTGCATCCTCAGATACACTGCAAAATAATACAAGCAAAGTAAATCACCAGTAGATGAAGTGACAATGATATTCATGTAAGCACATGAGCCACAGCATCCACGTAATTTCATAAATGACTAGAAAAAATCAAATCACAAATGCATAAAGAAAAATGCATATCAGCCACATTGCCCTCTGTTTCCTAATTCTTTAGACACATCATTCACACTTCTGAAGGTCCAAGTGGAAAATAGAAACAATGATAACGTTACTTAATAAATATCATATAACTTTGCATGTAAAAATGTACCTAGACTCATGCTGAAATAGCTGATTTTAAATCAATTTTAATCATAGAAGCTGAGAATTGGAACTTCATGAGTCATTTAATCCACTCTCTGCCTCAACAGAATGAACTCCATAACATCCCTAACATATGATTATCCCTCTCTACTAAAAAGGCCTCCAGAGAGAAGGAGCTTGTTAAGTAATCTATACAGTGAGACAATTTCACTTGTAAAGTTCTCATGGTTTGGAAGTTCATCCTGACATTGAAATAAAATTTGCCTATCTGCAGATTCTACCACTGCTCCTGTTTCTTTTATATGATAGAACTTCAATTACCTGAAAATAGTAATGTTAACCTCTCTCATCCTTCTCTTATTCAGATTAAAAATCTACATTTTATTTAATTGATCTATGTGTTGAATGGTTTCCAATATACTCACGATTTTGGTCACCTTCTTCTAGAAATATTCTTAATTGGTCTTCCCCAAATGTGATCTTCAGAAATTAATGCCTTACTGAAGATATGGTCCTGAGGGGGAGGAAATAAATATAGCAGAATGTCTTTGCTCTTCGTAATATAACCTTCTATCACTTTAGCTCTTTTTCTGTGGTGGTGGTGGTAATGAGGTAGCAGACTGTCAAATCACACTGTTAATCCATAATTAATAGGATACGCCAGAACTTATTAAGCACTTATTATACATACTATACCAAAAAATCAAACAATAAATAATTATTATGCCAGACACTAGACTCCTTCTTGAGAATATAAAGAAAAAATATGAAGCTTTTCTTGCCCTCAAGAGACTTACATTCTTGTAGAAAACATTATAAATAAGTACATAAAATACAATATAGACATTTTTGTTTTTGTAGCTGAAATGGACAAAGAGCATTTGTATGTGAAACACTGATAAAATTAGACCAAGAAGAAACATAGCCCTCAAATTGAAACAAAATGAGGAAAGATGCAGACTGCTCTGATAACCAAAGAGAAAACTTCCTACAAAAAGTGTATTTTAGAAGAATTATTTGAAAGCCAAGCATTGAGAAATGATGACGAATCACTACGTGACATCAACTTTAGATATTTATCAACTTTAGATCATTTACATATGATTGTTTTCAGAGTTTTGAAGGTTATAACTGAGAAATTATGAACTGAATAACCCCATTGTTATACAAAAATGGTGGGATCATTCCTAACGGAAAGGTGGCTTTGGGGAATTTCATTTCATAATTTATAAATCGACCACTAAACCCAAGGATAAAATGTGGTATATGCAGTGAATGGAGCTTTAGTCAAGAGGTCTTAATTGGATTCTCACCTTAGATGCATGCTTTGCAATCATGGGCAAAGTAATATTCCCAGTTTCCTCCTCATAAAATACGGATAATTCTCATACCACTTATCTCACAGAGTTGTTGTAAGCAAAGAGTTTTGTCAACCATAAAGAGCTATGTAAATCTTAGTGATAATTTATCTTGTGCACATCTCTTTTCTATTGAAGATTCTCTTACTTAGACATACAATGTACTCAAGTTTTTCTCTGGCTAGTGATTTGGGACTCATCACTGAAGTACACAACAAATTGTACTGCTTCATTTGTTAACTCTCCTTCCTACCACCCTGTTCCCTTACGACTATAAGGTCTTTCTGAGATTAGCCAATATGTTTTTTTAATTATCTTTTTTTTAATTTTAGACTTTAATATTAAAACTTAAATACATAACAAGAAAAGAAAAAGAAACATTGCAAACATAAATATTAAAACAAATATAAGAAAAGAAAAAGGTCATATAAACAGCAGAACATACAAGAGGATTAAAAATATATAACAATAAACTTTCATTTCAAGAAAGTCCATATATTAAATACTAGGCATTGTTTTGAAAGTTGTCTATCCCTCTTTTTTTTTGACTCATTGTATGTTTTCTTTTGTTCTCTGCTATGAATGTAGTGTTCTACGTATAGATTTAATAAAATATAAATATATACGTATGTATTCTTTGAAGTGATTTTTTTAGATATTTTGTTTTTTTTTTCTATTTTTAATTTATTTATTTAAATTTTTTACATTCATTTTCACAAATTTTTGGGTTCCAAATTTTCTCCCCTTTTATCCCCTCCCCCACCCCAATACCCCAAGCAATCTAATTTTCCCTATCTCCAATCTGCCCTCTCTTCTGTCATCTCTCCCTTCTCTTGTCTCCATCTTCTCTTTTCTCCTGTAGGGCCAGATGACTTTCTATTCCTCCTTAACTGTATGTCTTCTTTCCTAGTTGCAACAACAATACTAAACAGTTGTTCCTAAAACTTTGAGTTCCAAATTCTCCTCATCCCTCCCTCCCCACCCATTCTCTTTGGGACAGCAGGCAATTCAATATAGGCCATATCTGTGTAGTTTTGCCAATGACCTAGATATTTTGTTTTTTATCTGTTTATATATTGTTTTCTACAGTGAAATGTTAGCATTTTGATGACAAGGATTGTTCTTGTTATCTTTTATTGCATATGTTGCCCTGCCTAGTTTCCACTGGACACCATGCTGCTAACCCAAGCATGGATTGACAACATCTCCATTAGCCTCCTCTCCCCCTGATTACAGGGCTGGAGGGTAGAGTACCAAATTCCTCCCAGTGCCTTCCTTTACAAACTTTCAGCTCCCTCCACTCTCTACCTGTTGTTCTGCTGGTTTCAATTCCACAGGAATAAGATGACCTTGCATGGGTTCCTGACTCCTTTTATGTGTTCTCTCTTTAAATTGTAATTTCCTTGAGGGTGGGAATTATATTTCTTTTTATTAATTATATCCCCAGTAAGTTGGGTTGTATATTTGCAACCTGTGCATGATGTAACACTGACTAGAACTTAGTAATAACTAAATAAATGATCGCTAAATCAATGAATAATCATTGGAGAAGCCAGTCTGGCCACACAGCCCTCCAGCCAGGAAAAAATGATGGAGTTCAGTCAAGTGATATAATTGCTTTGAAGATTTTTGAATGCATTTCCCTATTTCTCTATGCAATAACTATTTCCCCTTAGAGAACTAGTTTCCATATCTAACTTAGTCATTTAGCATCAACAGTTTCCAGCTGAGGAGATATCTGGGTTAGGGTTGACAAGATATATCTGAGCTAGCCAGAAAAAAAAAAAAAAAACAAAAAAAAAAACCCAAAACTCTAAAATATCTACAAATGAGTTCCTTCAATGAAGTAACAGGTCTTAACAATATGGACTGAGCTAAAAGTTTGCTTATTTTTACAGTAGCCTGTCAATGTGCTAAGCTTGCATCTCTGATTTTGTCCTGATTTTTCTTATACTCTAATTGGTAAATTTTTCTGGTGGTGAACTTTGAAGTCTGATCATATCTTGTGTCTACATCTTCCTGAGGCTATCAAACAAACTAGTTCAGGTCCTGTTCTTGATGAGGTTTGTGTCCAACCAAGATAGGGAAGTACTCAGATGCATTGTTGAGGAATCATCTTCTCTAAAGTAAATGTTGGGTTTCTGAAACGTGGAAACTGCAAAAGCACGATATTAACATTTTGATTTGACATTTACTAAAAAAATCTGCTACAAATCATGTCAATAAAAAGTCACACATATATATATATATAAACATATGCATACATTCACACGCAAATATATGTTTCACAATGTATTTTACTCAAAATAACCATGTAAGGTGTTCTTGTTCAGTTGTTTCAGTCTTATATGACTCCTTGTGACCCATCTTTAGGATTTCCTTGGCAGAGATACTGGAGTAGTTTGCAACTTTTTTCTCTTGCTCATTTTACAGACAAGGAAACTGAGGCAAACAAGATTATGTGACTTGCCAGAGCACTAGTAAGTATCTGAGACTGAATTTGAATTTGGGTCTTTCTGACTTTGGGTCCAGATCTCTAGCCACTACGCTATCTACCAGCCCCTTATATAAGTTAAGTAGTGCTAATATTACTTATTATTTCTCATTTTACAGATAAAAAGGGGTGTCATCGAGGCTAGTAAGTTAGCTTGGAAGCAAGAAAGGGTTGGGTTAAATTTTGTCTCTTACCCATATAGATCATATGCACTTGCACAAGTCACTTATGCCTTCATTTTCTATTCAACTGTTAAGATTATAAAATGTAGAGAAGGTATCATCCTTCATTGATAGAAGGAGTATTTTCTTCTGCGACATCATCTCATATGGGGTCCCAACCCACCTTTTAAGAAGTGCTAAAGGAATCAAGACTGCAAAACATTTAAGAAGACCTGTTCTATATAAAACCTCATCTCTAGTGGTAACGAAACTGAAGCATACAGAGGTTATTTAACTTGCTCCAAGTTTACACAAAAATGGAAATTTTGGCACTGAAATTGAAGAGTTACCTAAAAGATAAGGGAGCAGTACATGGTGGGCATAAGCCAATCTTAGACATTACTTACAAAGAATCATTCAAAAGTTTCATAGCTTAAAGATGTCAGCAGAGATGTGTGACTAGAAAATGAGTTGATCTAGTCAAACCTCAAGAGTGGGCCAGAAATTAGATTCAACCAGAATTTGTCTTTGAGATTTAGAGGTGGACCCTCAGCAATTTTGGAGAATCCCTATGGAAAATTTATGGGAAATCTTGGGGGACATGGATTAAAGTCACAGAGAATAAAACAATGTAGATGGGTTGTGATCTGCAACATTGGAGACAGTCATACATCCAAAAGATCCCAAGGGAAGACAAAAGAAAGGAAGGGAAGGGAAGGAAAGGGAAAGAAACAAGTCATAAATATTTAACCTTAACCCTAATCTTCCACATCTCATAAAAGATTTTCTTACCATGAACTTAAAAAGTGTTTTATTTCATTTATTTATTTAGTTTTGAAATACATATGGAGGACTGTAATACCTAAGGGAATGGCTCAGAAGTTAAAATCCTATAATCCCCAATGTAGTATCTCTCTTCTGTTCACTCTATTGTCCTATAGATCCATCCCAAAGATATAATGTCATGTCCTTTATGCCACATATTTGTCCTGGCCTCCTGACTCTCCCTGACAGGAAGGAGTTATGAGGGCACTTCCAGTACTTTTCATACTAGGTCTTCTTTGAAGTGCAAAATACAACCTTTAGGCTTGTTCTGCACTGGAACAGTACAATCTTAACTGCCATTTATATTTTACATCAATGGGGTTCACAGTGCACATGAAAGTGCAGGAAGCTAAGATATAGCAATGATTTTGTTGAGTGAGAGTGACACTTCAGGTCGGCTAAGCATGGGCTATTAGATTCCTTATTTCCATGTGATCTTATATAGCCTTCAGTGAATGTGTCTGACCTTGTAAGTAACTTCTAGCACCTTGCTATACAAACCCAGGCCCTGGATGAACTATCAGGCTAATAAGATCAATCTTAGCCAGACTCCTACTTGATGTTCAAGAAGTACTAACTACCTCTGGCACAAAGAGCCCACAGTGGCAACCAACATCTTAGGTTCCTCTTTTCTAAGGAGAAGCAGGGAGCTGTTCCACTGAAAAGCATTGAATTGGGCATTAGAAGGCTTAGTTTCAACCTTGCGACCCTTACTTATGACCTTAACTTCTCTGCTCTGACATTTAATCATTTATAATAGAAGAATGTTAATACTTCTGTAATATAAAAGGATAGTTAAGAGGTTCATATAGGTAATATACATGAAAGTGCTTTGTAATCATAAAAATAGTATATACGAATGACATAATTATTAATAACAGGGAGATTAAAAGTATAAGTGGACATTTGATATGAGAGCACATGAATTTGTGATATTTTCATACCAGAATCTGAATACTGTGAGAAAAGTTAAAGATTATTTTAATATTAGAAAGGACAAACTTATAATCAACGCTTGTTAAAAATGTAAGGTTACATGGGAGCTTCTTTATTATATTGTCTTGAGGGAGCATGTCTTAGAAATGAAACCACCTCATTAAAAACAGTTCCTTCTGGAATTAAACCTACTTAAATGGGGTTTGAAAGAGACCTAGCTCATATTAAATTCTACTCAAAAGCAGTTAGTATTATAAAGACATATTTTATAAAATACCTACCTTCTATAAAGCAATATTTAATAATTTTACATAATGTTTATTAGATAGTAATGCATGTATACATATATGTGCATGCACACATATATGTATACATAATGCATACATGAACATGCCAATTCCTTTCTAGAATATATATTTATTTATAGTCTGTGATTTTGTGTCTGGATCAAATAACTGACAAGCAATAAGCATTTTATTAAGCATCTGCTATTTGTCAGATACTATACTAGGTGCCAGGGATACTTTATTTTGTCTGAAGAAAATCATATACATGTAGACAGACAGACAGACAGATAGATACATAGATAGATAGATAGATAGATAGATAGATAGATAGATAGATAGATAGATAGATAGATAGATAGATAGATATACAAGATAGATAGATATACAAGTATTAAGAAATGGAACTATACACAAACACACACACACACACACACAGAGGAACCTCAATTTAAAAGATTTTCTGTGTCCTAGTACACTCATCAGGTGAAAAATTCTCTTCAAGTTATAAGATCAACCAATCAATTAATAGGTATGATGTATAAACAAAACCTATCTATATCTGTACCTTTTTAATTGGTTCGTGAAGGAAAAAGGATTATTGCCTTTCCTGATTCCCTAGGTTTTAATGCACCCCAATAACATTTTATTTATTTTGTTTATAATATATTTTATGTATTATTTATAAGTGTATGAGATATTAGAGAGCTATGTGAAGGGTATGAATAACTGGTAAATTGTAACCAACAAGGCACTCTGAAGAAGACCAGAGGAGAAATACATCCTTAAAGAATTGTTTGATAGGAAGAAAAGATAGATTAGTCATAATTTATAGATGAATAATAAGTGCGGCCAGCCAGAATATGCCATTGTTACCTTGGAAAAATCAAAAGTAAGTAAGAAAGGTCTGTGCCCCACTCTGTGACAAACTTTTGGGAGGACATAAATGAGAGTCACACAGAATGGGAAAATAGACGTGGACTTTGCATCACTGGAGGAAACTTCCAAATTTCTAATATCCACTTGGGTATATGATTGTACTTGCAATTTTTCCAGAAAGAATGGAACAATGAGGTTTATTTCATTATTAGGTTTTTTTTGTGCCTTGCATTTAATACAGAACCTGTAACCTAATACATGTTCAAGCTTGAATGCTTGCCAATTGATTGATTAACTGATAGTTGTTGGCAGCATTGTGGTTTGCCTTAGGACTCTGGAATTTTAGAGTGGGTTACAGAATTATAGAAATCACAGGAAGCTTTGTAATACTTTGATGTAAGTAGAAGATGGCATCTAGTAGAGAGACATGGGGGACTTAAGATCTTATTAAGAAAAAAGGGGGGTAAAGTGTGGAGGGGCTACCAAAAGAACACTTCTGAAAATTAATTTCATATCCTTATGAAGCAGGAATTTTGAAGAACATTGGTGTATAGAGAAGTCAAGGTATGATTCTTGGGAACACTGTATAAGAGCTGGGTTTACTGATGTGGGGATTCCCAGTCCCTAGTACAGAAAAAAAAAAAGTGCTGAGAGCATCCTTAGTCCTCCCCACCTAGGATCTGAAGAAAAATATTATTTATGGGGCAACTAGAGTACGACACCAATGGTGAATACAGTGTAAGGACATAAGAGAAATTCTACCTGAGAAGCTAGAGTAGATTGTACTGAGAAGCACAAGAGAACATTAGGCATCATCTGCTGGGAGGGGAGAACCATAGGCAGAGGGACATAAGGAATGCAACACAGTTAGGCTACGGGTCACAAGAATCCCAGTACAAGACTACTAGGGCCCACAGGAGAGATTCCATGAAAACTGGGCACAATAAGGTCCACCCACTACATGCTAACTGGGTGATCGGTGCATTCTTGTTGGTCGATTGATGGGTGGTGTTGCCTCTGAATTCTAGGGACATGAAGTGTTCAATAATTTCAATCCTAACTGACTCTTTGTGACCCCATGTAGGCTTTTCTTGGCAAAGGTACTGGAGTGGTTTGCCATTTCCTTCTCCAGTTCATTTTAAAGATGAGGATACTGAGGCAAACAGGGTTTAAATAACTTGCCCCAGTGTCACACAGCTTCTAAGTGTCTGAGGCTAGATGCAAACTCAAGAAGGGAAGTCTTTCCAAGCCCAATATTCTATCCACTGCACCACCTACTTACTCCAGGGTCATGAGAGTCATGTTCATTTATTTCAAATGTTGGTATACAGAAGAGATTCATTCTGCTTAGCTCCACAAAACACAGCTAGAAATAATAAGTGAAAGCTACAAAGAATAATGTTTAGGCTTGATGTTAGGGAAACCGTAGTAACAATTAGAACTGTCCAAAAGTAGAATAGGTTGATTGGGTTCATTGTCCTTAGAGATCTTTAAGGAAAGACTGCATAATCATTTCTCTAGCATACCTTCCATCTCAGTTCCTACAACAGAGGGGGCTACGGGATTTTTGTTACTTAAATGGCCTAGCTTTTAGATGATTTCTTTTCTCCCCATGTCCCCATGTTCATCTTTCTTTGCCCTTGTAATGTTACACTCAAGTGCTGCATTATTCAGGAAACCTTTCTAATTCTCCTAGTGGTTAGTGCCCACCTCCATTATTTGTATATATTTCATCTTATATGTCTACTCTCCCATCTATTCAAAATTTTATGAGGGTCATAAATTCAGAGTATTCTCAAAGAGGGTATTAATATGGAATAAGAATGTTTTTGAAAACAGTATTCAACAATTTTTACTATCAGAAATGATAGAAAGGAATAAAGAATATAAGATTTCATTTTGTGGGATATTTTTATTTATTGTGGAATAAGTCCAACTTGAGAGAACAAAACACTACCTTAAGAATCTTTTATAACAAGATGACTCCCAAGATCATTCAGGATTCCTTGGAAGATGTAAGAACAGAAATGAGTCTCTTCAATGACCACCTGATAATTGTCAAGAGAGAAATAAAACAAAGAAATACATATTCACTGAAAGTATTCACCAATGTGATAGAGTAAATCTAGTTCAGTCCATATTGATGAGAAATTCCCTGAGAATGATGGTGGGGCCCTTTAGTTACTTCTATGTTAGGATGATGTTATATTGATTACATAAAGCCTTGAGACAATGAAAAGACTCGCGGAAGAGATCTGTAATCATTCAAATGAATTTGGCCTGTCTACCCACACAGGAATGATCTAATAGATGAATAATATCTTTTAAGCATAATTTAACATGTACATGAATGAAGACACCATAGCAATTGTCCTTCAGCATGCTTCTGTGGGACAGAATGTGGATGGATGAGGTGAGCTCATAGATGAAAAGGAGAAAAAGAACAGACCAGATTGCTTTGGGGAAAATTGTGGGAAAATTTCAGAGCCTTTTTATGATTCCACACTCCCATAAGAGCAAAGGTCCATATTTTCAGAACATTCTACTGGTGATATCATCTGGTAGCAAGAGTTGAAATATCATTCCTATGAAGAACAAAAGTTGTACATCACACAGAAGACAATAAACTTAACAGATGGGTTAAGTATCTGCTATAAGATAAAGTTGAGAAATCCAGAGAGCAGACTCATGACAAATAGAGATATGGCTGAACTAAGTGTCCTCCTTTATTGGAGTGTTTGGCAGGAGCCATTCAATCAGGAGGGGTCACAGAACTCTAATAAGGTATGAATTCCAAGGCTGGAGTAATGTTTAGGATAAAGAAGTTCTTGAGGTTTGGTAGAGAAATCAGAGAGTGCTTCATAAGGGCAGCTACTTAAAAAATGAAAAATGATATCATAAAACAATTTGAGCATTTGATTGTACTTTGTATGTGTTGCGTTTACTTTTCTGAGTCTATATATCTTTCAGTTTAATCTAAGTATCCTGAAGACAGGGACTGTTTTATTCTTGTATTTTTATCCCAGTGCCTAGCAAAAGTATGGGCTTAGTAAAAGCTCATTAAATTTAATTCAATATCCTTTACCTTATCTTGAGATTTCGGTAATTATTGTCCAATGCTTCTTCTGACCAAAAATGAACTAAGAAGACAAGTTAAATGTAATTAGATAAAATTTAATATGAGTAAATAAAAAATAGTACTTGAATTTTTTTAAAAAGTACAAGAAGAAGAGGGCATAGTGCAACAATAATCCAAGTGAAAAAGTTAAGGATTTTAATGTACTGAAAATTCAACATTAGTTGGTAGTGTGGCATAGCAGAAAAAGAAATAAAAAACAAAACTAAAGAGACTTTAAGCTGCACTTATACAAGTATATTGCCCAGAACATGGGTGATGATCGTCTTGCTAAATATAGTCTGACTTAGTTTTTGTTTTCCCATTCTGTATGTCACATTTTAGGAAGTACATTAAGAAGTGAGTGCATTTAAGGGAATCTAACCAGAACAGAGAATTGTTTTAAGGAACCAGTCAAGAGAAGGGAAGATTTAGATGGGGGCATGTCTCCAAATATATGAAGGGCTTCTATGTGGATGTGATTTAATTATTCTGCTTGGGTCTTAAGCACAGAATTAGGCATCATAGTGTGAAATTAACAAAAAAAGTCAGATTATGAATTAATACATGAAAAACTTTCTAACTACCTGTTCAAAGGTATAATGGGCTTCCTTGAGAGATAGTTCTTCATCACTAGAAGTCTTCCAGTAGAGACTAAACAACCACTTATCAATGATTTGAGTAGGTATAACTACCTTTTAAAGCTGTAACTCCATGATTCTCTAATTCCAAGATGTCATTTTAAAAACTGGATTTTTGTTCAACTTTCTATACTTGACTTTGAAGTTTAAAATATCAATCGAAGGAATTTTTCATGAAAATCTTGGTTTTAAAAAAAATAGATGGGCTGTAAATGGATTTTCATTCAAATGCTCTATGAATTAATGGACCAAATCTTTCCAGGTGATTTTTTCTGGGTATAAATTAGGTGTTATTGCAGGTTCATTAACTCTTTTAGGCTACTAGAGTATTATGAATTAACTGGCTACTATACTTTGTTTAATGGTTTCTTGCTGGTCTGAAAAAAATCATTTCAAAACTTAAAACACCTTATCTAATATATGCTTCTGAAACAGCTCATTCACCTGACATTGTCAGGGCCAATATCTTGGTTCCTTAATATATTTGAAACCAAAAATCACATCTGTAATTCATCTAACTGTATTTTAGAAAGAAAAAATGCTATAAAAACAATCTTTGATTCCTAAAATTTGAATTGTCTTTAGAGTGCATAGAATCTAAACAAACAGTTACATACAGTGATATTTTTCAGCAATCTATTGCTAACACTTTTAAATGCCTATAATTGGTAAGTCACTGTACTATGAACAGGTTGAGATGGGAAGAAATATTAGACATAGTCCTAATTCTAAGCAATATCACAAACTATTTGGATAGACAAATTTAAAGGTGAAAAGTTAAATTGTAATCAGAGAGAAACAACAATACAAAAAAGAGTGGAGGAAATGTTACATTGGTAACAAACAAAAAACACTGAGAAGAGGTCTTTTAAAAGTAGATATGTTTCAGATCCACTAAAAGAAAGACTGGGTCCCAGAAGAAGTCAAGTCAGCAAACATTTATAGTAAGCATTCGTTATATATCAGGCACTGTCCTAAGCATTGGGAAAAATAACTTGGAATAAGAAGGCAGTCCCTGCTCTGAAGGGGCTTATATTCTAATGAAGGGAATTTATTACATAAAAGTTCATATGGGGTTGGTGAGAAGGTATCTAATGGGGTGGCATGTAGAGAAACTCCAGAGAGTCAGGAATGAAGACTGGAGAGCAATGGAGACATGGTTTTCTTGGACATAATTTCTTTAAATGGAGGTTTAGGGAGGAACTAGGCAATCAGAGGAAGAGGCCACAAAGGTAAAGTGTATTTCCAATGTGAGAATTCCAGAAGAGCAATATATTTCAAGGATGAAAAACTTTTGTGGCATGGTAGACAACATCCAGAGTAGACTTGTATTACTGAGGTATCTTTATTTAAAAGACATAGCCCAAAAGACAACCTGATAGAGGATCTTCTATGAAGTTACCCTCTCCTCCACTTCAACCCCAAAGAGCAAAGTATAAACCATGTCAGATGATGAAGGAAAGGTAGTCTGGTAAGTTCTCTACATGATTGAAAGATCAGTCAATAGACTACTTAGTTTGGAGCAAAGGGTTCAGGAAAGTGAAGAGTTGGATATAAGATTATTAGGTGGGTTGGAGTTATGTTATGACAGTCCTTGACTACCAGACTAAGAAGTTTGTAAGTTATTGTGAAGGTGATATGTTATTACGGATTCTTGATTAGAGACATGATACTTAAAATGATGCTTTAATAAAGTTAACCTGGCAGCAGTGTAAACCTATTGAAATAAAAGAAATTATAAGTTAGGGACCATAGTTAGGAAGTTACAGTGTGTTAGGTCTGAAAAAAAAGTCCTCAAGATAGTACATTAGTACAACCATCTGGTGGAGATCATGGAAATGGACAAATAGTTAAGCCCAGGATTGAATAGGAGGACTGGGAAAGGTTGGATCACATTTGGGAAATTACAAGTGCTTTCATTATTGCCAAACTGAACTTTAGCAGAAAATATCTTTAGGGAAAAAAAAAAAAAAACAAAACAATGTGCTTCTACGGATACTATATGGTTGTCAATCTTGGAAATCACAGTTTCTGAAGAATTAAAATTATTGATGTTCCAGAAGACAATGGAGAGGTTCATGGTGGGCTTAGTACTCAGTGATGTTTTCAACATTGACCTATGCACAAGTAGTATTGGGGTCACTGAGCAAATATGTTGTTAACCTCATCATATAACAAGAGCAAAGCAAAATGGCCTGGACATCAAATCAGTAATCCTGAAATAAAATAGCAACAACAACCTAGAGAAAGGTCCCCAGAACAATGGGTCGATGTTCCATGGAGGATCTATGGGAAAACATGAAGAAAAATAGTACAAAATAAGAATGGATTTCCATCTGCAGTGATGGAAGGAATACCTGCATTGATTAAATTATAGATCCATTAAGAAATGGATAATGGAGTTGTAATAACAGTATGGGCAATGAGGTCACTCAGTGGAAAGAGTCCTGGGGTTCAAGTCAGGAAGACTCATTTTCCTGAGTTCAAGTATGGCATCAGACATTTTCTAGCCATGAGACCCTTGGCATACTATTCAATCCTGTTTGTCTCAGTTTTCTCATTTAGAAAATGGAATGGAGAAGGAAAAGACAAACCACTCCAGTATTTTTACCAAGAAAATCCCAAATGGGGTCATTAAGAGTCAAGCACAACTAAAACAAGTGAACAACAAAAATAAATAATAGTACTTTTTAAATCTTGTTTTATAGTTTCCAAATACATATGGTTTCCCATACATAGCCTCATTTGTTCCTCATAATAACTTTTGTAAGACATTATTCCTATTTTGCAGATGAGACTCAAGAAAATTGACTTGTCTAAGGGCACAGAGATGTATAAGGGCTGTGATTTCAAGCCACATGGAAAACCATATTCTGATTCTAATGTTCTTGGATTTAGCATTTAAAAACCCTCCCAGATTCAAGTCTCAATATCAATGTCATGTAACCTGTCTTATTACTCACTTATATAATCGCAACATATTGTTTCCATGGCTTAATTAAATTCTCTCAGTGAAAGCTTATATGTGATATATTGAATCAACTTTAGTCATCTCAAAGATTATTTTTAAAAGAATAATCCTTTTTGAAACAGTATTGAGTTTGTATTATGAACAAGATTTCCAGAAAGACAGTTGGTTTATACCCTACTTGAGGCAGTACTGCAGGGTTGAAGTCCACCCTCCCTCCCCACACACCCAAATTGGAGAACACATGAAATATCCTTGACACAATTACAATAGCATTTTGACTGATTGTCCAGCAAACACCACGAATACTTAGGTTGAAGGTGAATGGTAATATCTTCTTGGAATCCTAAACTCTAAATTAGAACTTGGAAAATTTTTCCAGTATTATTTCATTTGTGTAATAGCCTTTGTTAGCTAGACTTGGAACCTAGCAGTTATAATTTGGTTTCTCTGTGAACATATGTTCTTGATTTTATACAACCAACTTACAATGAACTTTTGGAATAAAGTATTTGTAACCTGGAGAATTTCCTAGGTTATACTTTTGCTAATCTTTTGCTACTTCAATACACTGAAATTTTCTCAAGGGTAGGTACTATTTTCTATATTCCTATTAGCTTCCATAACATGTAGTATAATAAGCATACTGAGTACACTTAATAAATGTTGCTGATTAGCTGATTGATTATACCTCTTCATGATTGACTACATTGCCTTTTTAATACATGCAAATCACCGGTAATATTTCTGTAGTTGATACATTGTCATAGACTACTTATAGCACTGAATGTCAAATGCAATCATCCTTGTCGGGCGTAAATACGAAGAGTACAATATTAACATTCTTGTTTGCTAGGCTTCTACTTGCTGACCCTTCAACTAAGCGCACAAGTGTGCTACTCAACAGAGGGCATTAAAATAAATCATATTTGGTCTTTAAAAACCCCAAATTAAATAGAAACAACAATACAAGTTCCTATTGTTCCTATTGGATATTTCAAACTTGATGGCTTAGAGACATTTTGGATCATCATGTCCAAAGTAGAATTTGTTATCTTTTCATCAGCATTCATCCCTCTACTGAATTTCTCTATTTTTGTCAAGGACAGTGTCACTTTTCTAATATTTCCAATCTAAAATCTCAGTGTTATCTTTAACTCCTCCCTTCCCTTCACCTCACATATCGAAATAGCTATCAAATCTTATTATTTGTACTTCCATAATATCTTTCAGATCTGATCCCTTCCCTCCATTCACATAGCCACCCAATTCTTTCAAACTTTCCTTCTAATTGCTTGGACTATTTCAATGTCTTCTAAATTGGTCTTCCTGGCTGCTGTCTACATATTACTGCCAAATTTATTTCCCTTAAGTGCAGATCTCCCCAGCTCAATAAACTCCCTATTACCTTGGGGATAAAATATAAAGTCTATTTGGCTTATTAATCCCTTCACACAACTTAGACCGGCCTGTGTTTCTAGCTTCATTATGTATTACTTCCCTTTCTGAATTCTTTGACCCTGTCAAACTGTCATGTTTCTCACAAATGACAGTTCATATTCCATATATGTACCTTTGTAGTATGGAATATGTAGTATGCCTTTCTATGCACTACTATATGTAGTATGCATTTCTTCCTCACCTCCGACCTCAAAGAATTCCACCCTTACTTCAAGACACAGTAGTAGTACCACTTTCGAAAAAAAACATTTTTGATACCCTCTCTTCACAGTAAGTATTTTAATATTTTCTATTTTTAAAAAAATCAGTCTGGAAAAAATAGTCTGCATATACATTTCCTCTGCATATACTTATATATTTACATCTTGTCTTACTCAGTAGAATATAAGATCCTTAAAAGTAAAGACTATTTATTTTTTTTCTCTTTACCCCTAGTGTGAAGATAGTTCCTGGATCCATATAAGTGTTTAATAAAAGTTTATAGATTATTACTCAGCTGATAAGCATTTGCTAAGCACCTACTATGTGTCAGACACTGTGCTAAGGACTGAAATTATTTAAAAAAAGATAAAAGACAGTTCTTTCCCTCAAGGAGCTTACAATCTAATGGGGGAGACAACAAACACAATATGTCAGAACAAGCTTATGTAAGATGAATATGAAATAATAAAAAGAGAGAAGCTATTAGAATTAAGAAGAGTTGGAAAGACTTCCTATAGAAGATGGGACTTTGGTTGGGACTTGAAGATGGAAACCAGGAGGTGAAGATATAGAATGAAAACCTTCCAAGGCAGGTGGGAATAGCCAGAGAAAATGCCTGGAGGCTATAGATGGAATGCCTTATTTGTGGAATAGCAAGGAGACAAGTGCTGCTGAACTGAAGAGTAAATATTGGAGGATAAGGTGTGAGAAGACTGAAAAAGCAAGGGGGGGGGGCTAGGTTATGAAGGACTTTATATACTAGAGGATTTTTTTTTTTTATCTTGGAGGTAATAGGGAGCCACTATAACTTGTTCAGTAGGGATGGGGGGGGTGGCATACCATGTCACTTGCAGGTTAAGAAAATCACTTTGGTGGCTAAGTAGAAGATAGATTGGAGTAGGGAGAGAGTTAAAGCAGTTATACATCCCCAGCAGGCTATTGCAATAGCCCAAGCTTGAGGTGATGAGAGCTTGTACCAATCAGTGTTCTACGTATAGATTTAATAAAATATAAATATATACGTATGTATTCTTTGAAGTGATTTTTTTAGATATTTTGTTTTTTTTTTTAATTTTTAATTTATTTATTTAAATTTTTTACATTCATTTTCACAAATTTTTGGGTTCCAAATTTTCTCCCCTTTTATCCCCTCCCCCACCCCAATACCCCAAGCAATCTAATTTTCCCTATCTCCAATCTGCCCTCTCTTCTGTCATCTCTCCCTTCTCTTGTCTCCATCTTCTCTTTTCTCCTGTAGGGCCAGATGACTTTCTATTCCTCCTTAACTGTATGTCTTCTTTCCTAGTTGCAACAACAATACTAAACAGTTGTTCCTAAAACTTTGAGTTCCAAATTCTCCTCATCCCTCCCTCCCCACCCATTCTCTTTGGGACAGCAGGCAATTCAATATAGGCCATATCTGTGTAGTTTTGCCAATGACCTAGATATTTTGTTTTTTATCTGTTTATATATTGTTTTCTACAGTGAAATGTTAGCATTTTGATGACAAGGATTGTTCTTGTTATCTTTTATTGCATATGTTGCCCTGCCTAGTTTCCACTGGACACCATGCTGCTAACCCAAGCATGGATTGACAACATCTCCATTAGCCTCCTCTCCCCCTGATTACAGGGCTGGAGGGTAGAGTACCAAATTCCTCCCAGTGCCTTCCTTTACAAACTTTCAGCTCCCTCCACTCTCTACCTGTTGTTCTGCTGGTTTCAATTCCACAGGAATAAGATGACCTTGCATGGGTTCCTGACTCCTTTTATGTGTTCTCTCTTTAAATTGTAATTTCCTTGAGGGTGGGAATTATATTTCTTTTTATTAATTATATCCCCAGTAAGTTGGGTTGTATATTTGCAACCTGTGCATGATGTAACACTGACTAGAACTTAGTAATAACTAAATAAATGATCGCTAAATCAATGAATAATCATTGGAGAAGCCAGTCTGGCCACACAGCCCTCCAGCCAGGAAAAATGATGGAGTTCAGTCAAGTGATATAATTGCTTTGAAGATTTTTGAATGCATTTCCCTATTTCTCTATGCAATAACTATTTCCCCTTAGAGAACTAGTTTCCATATCTAACTTAGTCATTTAGCATCAACAGTTTCCAGCTGAGGAGATATCTGGGTTAGGGTTGACAAGATATATCTGAGCTAGCCAGAAAAAAAAAAAAAAACAAAAAAAAAAACCCAAAACTCTAAAATATCTACAAATGAGTTCCTTCAATGAAGTAACAGGTCTTAACAATATGGACTGAGCTAAAAGTTTGCTTATTTTTACAGTAGCCTGTCAATGTGCTAAGCTTGCATCTCTGATTTTGTCCTGATTTTTCTTATACTCTAATTGGTAAATTTTTCTGGTGGTGAACTTTGAAGTCTGATCATATCTTGTGTCTACATCTTCCTGAGGCTATCAAACAAACTAGTTCAGGTCCTGTTCTTGATGAGGTTTGTGTCCAACCAAGATAGGGAAGTACTCAGATGCATTGTTGAGGAATCATCTTCTCTAAAGTAAATGTTGGGTTTCTGAAACGTGGAAACTGCAAAAGCACGATATTAACATTTTGATTTGACATTTACTAAAAAAATCTGCTACAAATCATGTCAATAAAAAGTCACACATATATATATATATAAACATATGCATACATTCACACGCAAATATATGTTTCACAATGTATTTTACTCAAAATAACCATGTAAGGTGTTCTTGTTCAGTTGTTTCAGTCTTATATGACTCCTTGTGACCCATCTTTAGGATTTCCTTGGCAGAGATACTGGAGTAGTTTGCAACTTTTTTCTCTTGCTCATTTTACAGACAAGGAAACTGAGGCAAACAAGATTATGTGACTTGCCCAGAGCACTAGTAAGTATCTGAGACTGAATTTGAATTTGGGTCTTTCTGACTTTGGGTCCAGATCTCTAGCCACTACGCTATCTACCAGCCCCTTATATAAGTTAAGTAGTGCTAATATTACTTATTATTTCTCATTTTACAGATAAAAAGGGGTGTCATCGAGGCTAGTAAGTTAGCTTGGAAGCAAGAAAGGGTTGGGTTAAATTTTGTCTCTTACCCATATAGATCATATGCACTTGCACAAGTCACTTATGCCTTCATTTTCTATTCAACTGTTAAGATTATAAAATGTAGAGAAGGTATCATCCTTCATTGATAGAAGGAGTATTTTCTTCTGCGACATCATCTCATATGGGGTCCCAACCCACCTTTTAAGAAGTGCTAAAGGAATCAAGACTGCAAAACATTTAAGAAGACCTGTTCTATATAAAACCTCATCTCTAGTGGTAACGAAACTGAAGCATACAGAGGTTATTTAACTTGCTCCAAGTTTACACAAAAATGGAAATTTTGGCACTGAAATTGAAGAGTTACCTAAAAGATAAGGGAGCAGTACATGGTGGGCATAAGCCAATCTTAGACATTACTTACAAAGAATCATTCAAAAGTTTCATAGCTTAAAGATGTCAGCAGAGATGTGTGACTAGAAAATGAGTTGATCTAGTCAAACCTCAAGAGTGGGCCAGAAATTAGATTCAACCAGAATTTGTCTTTGAGATTTAGAGGTGGACCCTCAGCAATTTTGGAGAATCCCTATGGAAAATTTATGGGAAATCTTGGGGGACATGGATTAAAGTCACAGAGAATAAAACAATGTAGATGGGTTGTGATCTGCAACATTGGAGACAGTCATACATCCAAAAGATCCCAAGGGAAGACAAAAGAAAGGAAGGGAAGGGAAGGAAAGGGAAAGAAACAAGTCATAAATATTTAACCTTAACCCTAATCTTCCACATCTCATAAAAGATTTTCTTACCATGAACTTAAAAAGTGTTTTATTTCATTTATTTATTTAGTTTTGAAATACATATGGAGGACTGTAATACCTAAGGGAATGGCTCAGAAGTTAAAATCCTATAATCCCCAATGTAGTATCTCTCTTCTGTTCACTCTATTGTCCTATAGATCCATCCCAAAGATATAATGTCATGTCCTTTATGCCACATATTTGTCCTGGCCTCCTGACTCTCCCTGACAGGAAGGAGTTATGAGGGCACTTCCAGTACTTTTCATACTAGGTCTTCTTTGAAGTGCAAAATACAACCTTTAGGCTTGTTCTGCACTGGAACAGTACAATCTTAACTGCCATTTATATTTTACATCAATGGGGTTCACAGTGCACATGAAAGTGCAGGAAGCTAAGATATAGCAATGATTTTGTTGAGTGAGAGTGACACTTCAGGTCGGCTAAGCATGGGCTATTAGATTCCTTATTTCCATGTGATCTTATATAGCCTTCAGTGAATGTGTCTGACCTTGTAAGTAACTTCTAGCACCTTGCTATACAAACCCAGGCCCTGGATGAACTATCAGGCTAATAAGATCAATCTTAGCCAGACTCCTACTTGATGTTCAAGAAGTACTAACTACCTCTGGCACAAAGAGCCCACAGTGGCAACCAACATCTTAGGTTCCTCTTTTCTAAGGAGAAGCAGGGAGCTGTTCCACTGAAAAGCATTGAATTGGGCATTAGAAGGCTTAGTTTCAACCTTGCGACCCTTACTTATGACCTTAACTTCTCTGCTCTGACATTTAATCATTTATAATAGAAGAATGTTAATACTTCTGTAATATAAAAGGATAGTTAAGAGGTTCATATAGGTAATATACATGAAAGTGCTTTGTAATCATAAAAATAGTATATACGAATGACATAATTATTAATAACAGGGAGATTAAAAGTATAAGTGGACATTTGATATGAGAGCACATGAATTTGTGATATTTTCATACCAGAATCTGAATACTGTGAGAAAAGTTAAAGATTATTTTAATATTAGAAAGGACAAACTTATAATCAACGCTTGTTAAAAATGTAAGGTTACATGGGAGCTTCTTTATTATATTGTCTTGAGGGAGCATGTCTTAGAAATGAAACCACCTCATTAAAAACAGTTCCTTCTGGAATTAAACCTACTTAAATGGGGTTTGAAAGAGACCTAGCTCATATTAAATTCTACTCAAAAGCAGTTAGTATTATAAAGACATATTTTATAAAATACCTACCTTCTATAAAGCAATATTTAATAATTTTACATAATGTTTATTAGATAGTAATGCATGTATACATATATGTGCATGCACACATATATGTATACATAATGCATACATGAACATGCCAATTCCTTTCTAGAATATATATTTATTTATAGTCTGTGATTTTGTGTCTGGATCAAATAACTGACAAGCAATAAGCATTTTATTAAGCATCTGCTATTTGTCAGATACTATACTAGGTGCCAGGGATACTTTATTTTGTCTGAAGAAAATCATATACATGTAGACAGACAGACAGACAGATAGATACATAGATAGATAGATAGATAGATAGATAGATAGATAGATAGATAGATAGATAGATAGATAGATAGATAGATATACAAGATAGATAGATATACAAGTATTAAGAAATGGAACTATACACAAACACACACACACACACACACAGAGGAACCTCAATTTAAAAGATTTTCTGTGTCCTAGTACACTCATCAGGTGAAAAATTCTCTTCAAGTTATAAGATCAACCAATCAATTAATAGGTATGATGTATAAACAAAACCTATCTATATCTGTACCTTTTTAATTGGTTCGTGAAGGAAAAAGGATTATTGCCTTTCCTGATTCCCTAGGTTTTAATGCACCCCAATAACATTTTATTTATTTTGTTTATAATATATTTTATGTATTATTTATAAGTGTATGAGATATTAGAGAGCTATGTGAAGGGTATGAATAACTGGTAAATTGTAACCAACAAGGCACTCTGAAGAAGACCAGAGGAGAAATACATCCTTAAAGAATTGTTTGATAGGAAGAAAAGATAGATTAGTCATAATTTATAGATGAATAATAAGTGCGGCCAGCCAGAATATGCCATTGTTACCTTGGAAAAATCAAAAGTAAGTAAGAAAGGTCTGTGCCCCACTCTGTGACAAACTTTTGGGAGGACATAAATGAGAGTCACACAGAATGGGAAAATAGACGTGGACTTTGCATCACTGGAGGAAACTTCCAAATTTCTAATATCCACTTGGGTATATGATTGTACTTGCAATTTTTCCAGAAAGAATGGAACAATGAGGTTTATTTCATTATTAGGTTTTTTTTGTGCCTTGCATTTAATACAGAACCTGTAACCTAATACATGTTCAAGCTTGAATGCTTGCCAATTGATTGATTAACTGATAGTTGTTGGCAGCATTGTGGTTTGCCTTAGGACTCTGGAATTTTAGAGTGGGTTACAGAATTATAGAAATCACAGGAAGCTTTGTAATACTTTGATGTAAGTAGAAGATGGCATCTAGTAGAGAGACATGGGGGACTTAAGATCTTATTAAGAAAAAAGGGGGGTAAAGTGTGGAGGGGCTACCAAAAGAACACTTCTGAAAATTAATTTCATATCCTTATGAAGCAGGAATTTTGAAGAACATTGGTGTATAGAGAAGTCAAGGTATGAT
Source organism: Bettongia penicillata ogilbyi (assembly GCA_023548195.1). NCBI lineage: Eukaryota > Metazoa > Chordata > Mammalia > Diprotodontia > Potoroidae > Bettongia > Bettongia penicillata. Next base: position 1,047,604 of record JAJHZJ010000130.1, on the reverse strand, counting down.
TCTTGGGAACACTGTATAAGAGCTGGGTTTACTGATGTGGGGATTCCCAGTCCCTAGTACAGAAAAAAAAAAAGTGCTGAGAGCATCCTTAGTCCTCCCCACCTAGGATCTGAAGAAAAATATTATTTATGGGGCAACTAGAGTACGACACCAATGGTGAATACAGTGTAAGGACATAAGAGAAATTCTACCTGAGAAGCTAGAGTAGATTGTACTGAGAAGCACAAGAGAACATTAGGCATCATCTGCTGGGAGGGGAGAACCATAGGCAGAGGGACATAAGGAATGCAACACAGTTAGGCTACGGGTCACAAGAATCCCAGTACAAGACTACTAGGGCCCACAGGAGAGATTCCATGAAAACTGGGCACAATAAGGTCCACCCACTACATGCTAACTGGGTGATCGGTGCATTCTTGTTGGTCGATTGATGGGTGGTGTTGCCTCTGAATTCTAGGGACATGAAGTGTTCAATAATTTCAATCCTAACTGACTCTTTGTGACCCCATGTAGGCTTTTCTTGGCAAAGGTACTGGAGTGGTTTGCCATTTCCTTCTCCAGTTCATTTTAAAGATGAGGATACTGAGGCAAACAGGGTTTAAATAACTTGCCCAGTGTCACACAGCTTCTAAGTGTCTGAGGCTAGATGCAAACTCAAGAAGGGAAGTCTTTCCAAGCCCAATATTCTATCCACTGCACCACCTACTTACTCCAGGGTCATGAGAGTCATGTTCATTTATTTCAAATGTTGGTATACAGAAGAGATTCATTCTGCTTAGCTCCACAAAACACAGCTAGAAATAATAAGTGAAAGCTACAAAGAATAATGTTTAGGCTTGATGTTAGGGAAACCGTAGTAACAATTAGAACTGTCCAAAAGTAGAATAGGTTGATTGGGTTCATTGTCCTTAGAGATCTTTAAGGAAAGACTGCATAATCATTTCTCTAGCATACCTTCCATCTCAGTTCCTACAACAGAGGGGCTACGGGATTTTTGTTACTTAAATGGCCTAGCTTTTAGATGATTTCTTTTCTCCCCATGTCCCCATGTTCATCTTTCTTTGCCCTTGTAATGTTACACTCAAGTGCTGCATTATTCAGGAAACCTTTCTAATTCTCCTAGTGGTTAGTGCCCACCTCCATTATTTGTATATATTTCATCTTATATGTCTACTCTCCCATCTATTCAAAATTTTATGAGGGTCATAAATTCAGAGTATTCTCAAAGAGGGTATTAATATGGAATAAGAATGTTTTGAAAACAGTATTCAACAATTTTTACTATCAGAAATGATAGAAAGGAATAAAGAATATAAGATTTCATTTTGTGGGATATTTTTATTTATTGTGGAATAAGTCCAACTTGAGAGAACAAAACACTACCTTAAGAATCTTTTATAACAAGATGACTCCCAAGATCATTCAGGATTCCTTGGAAGATGTAAGAACAGAAATGAGTCTCTTCAATGACCACCTGATAATTGTCAAGAGAGAAATAAAACAAAGAAATACATATTCACTGAAAGTATTCACCAATGTGATAGAGTAAATCTAGTTCAGTCCATATTGATGAGAAATTCCCTGAGAATGATGGTGGGGCCCTTTAGTTACTTCTATGTTAGGATGATGTTATATTGATTACATAAAGCCTTGAGACAATGAAAAGACTCGCGGAAGAGATCTGTAATCATTCAAATGAATTTGGCCTGTCTACCCACACAGGAATGATCTAATAGATGAATAATATCTTTTAAGCATAATTTAACATGTACATGAATGAAGACACCATAGCAATTGTCCTTCAGCATGCTTCTGTGGGACAGAATGTGGATGGATGAGGTGAGCTCATAGATGAAAAGGAGAAAAAGAACAGACCAGATTGCTTTGGGAAAATTGTGGGAAAATTTCAGAGCCTTTTTATGATTCCACACTCCCATAAGAGCAAAGGTCCATATTTTCAGAACATTCTACTGGTGATATCATCTGGTAGCAAGAGTTGAAATATCATTCCTATGAAGAACAAAAGTTGTACATCACACAGAAGACAATAAACTTAACAGATGGGTTAAGTATCTGCTATAAGATAAAGTTGAGAAATCCAGAGAGCAGACTCATGACAAATAGAGATATGGCTGAACTAAGTGTCCTCCTTTATTGGAGTGTTTGGCAGGAGCCATTCAATCAGGAGGGGTCACAGAACTCTAATAAGGTATGAATTCCAAGGCTGGAGTAATGTTTAGGATAAAGAAGTTCTTGAGGTTTGGTAGAGAAATCAGAGAGTGCTTCATAAGGGCAGCTACTTAAAAAATGAAAAATGATATCATAAAACAATTTGAGCATTTGATTGTACTTTGTATGTGTTGCGTTTACTTTTCTGAGTCTATATATCTTTCAGTTTAATCTAAGTATCCTGAAGACAGGGACTGTTTTATTCTTGTATTTTTATCCCAGTGCCTAGCAAAAGTATGGGCTTAGTAAAAGCTCATTAAATTTAATTCAATATCCTTTACCTTATCTTGAGATTTCGGTAATTATTGTCCAATGCTTCTTCTGACCAAAAATGAACTAAGAAGACAAGTTAAATGTAATTAGATAAAATTTAATATGAGTAAATAAAAAATAGTACTTGAATTTTTTTAAAAAGTACAAGAAGAAGAGGGCATAGTGCAACAATAATCCAAGTGAAAAAGTTAAGGATTTTAATGTACTGAAAATTCAACATTAGTTGGTAGTGTGGCATAGCAGAAAAAGAAATAAAAAACAAAACTAAAGAGACTTTAAGCTGCACTTATACAAGTATATTGCCCAGAACATGGGTGATGATCGTCTTGCTAAATATAGTCTGACTTAGTTTTTGTTTTCCCATTCTGTATGTCACATTTTAGGAAGTACATTAAGAAGTGAGTGCATTTAAGGGAATCTAACCAGAACAGAGAATTGTTTTAAGGAACCAGTCAAGAGAAGGGAAGATTTAGATGGGGGCATGTCTCCAAATATATGAAGGGCTTCTATGTGGATGTGATTTAATTATTCTGCTTGGGTCTTAAGCACAGAATTAGGCATCATAGTGTGAAATTAACAAAAAAAGTCAGATTATGAATTAATACATGAAAAACTTTCTAACTACCTGTTCAAAGGTATAATGGGCTTCCTTGAGAGATAGTTCTTCATCACTAGAAGTCTTCCAGTAGAGACTAAACAACCACTTATCAATGATTTGAGTAGGTATAACTACCTTTTAAAGCTGTAACTCCATGATTCTCTAATTCCAAGATGTCATTTTAAAAACTGGATTTTTGTTCAACTTTCTATACTTGACTTTGAAGTTTAAAATATCAATCGAAGGAATTTTTCATGAAAATCTTGGTTTTAAAAAAAATAGATGGGCTGTAAATGGATTTTCATTCAAATGCTCTATGAATTAATGGACCAAATCTTTCCAGGTGATTTTTCTGGGTATAAATTAGGTGTTATTGCAGGTTCATTAACTCTTTTAGGCTACTAGAGTATTATGAATTAACTGGCTACTATACTTTGTTTAATGGTTTCTTGCTGGTCTGAAAAAAATCATTTCAAAACTTAAAACACCTTATCTAATATATGCTTCTGAAACAGCTCATTCACCTGACATTGTCAGGGCCAATATCTTGGTTCCTTAATATATTTGAAACCAAAAATCACATCTGTAATTCATCTAACTGTATTTTAGAAAGAAAAAATGCTATAAAAACAATCTTTGATTCCTAAAATTTGAATTGTCTTTAGAGTGCATAGAATCTAAACAAACAGTTACATACAGTGATATTTTTCAGCAATCTATTGCTAACACTTTTAAATGCCTATAATTGGTAAGTCACTGTACTATGAACAGGTTGAGATGGGAAGAAATATTAGACATAGTCCTAATTCTAAGCAATATCACAAACTATTTGGATAGACAAATTTAAAGGTGAAAAGTTAAATTGTAATCAGAGAGAAACAACAATACAAAAAAGAGTGGAGGAAATGTTACATTGGTAACAAACAAAAAACACTGAGAAGAGGTCTTTTAAAAGTAGATATGTTTCAGATCCACTAAAAGAAAGACTGGGTCCCAGAAGAAGTCAAGTCAGCAAACATTTATAGTAAGCATTCGTTATATATCAGGCACTGTCCTAAGCATTGGGAAAAATAACTTGGAATAAGAAGGCAGTCCCTGCTCTGAAGGGGCTTATATTCTAATGAAGGGAATTTATTACATAAAAGTTCATATGGGGTTGGTGAGAAGGTATCTAATGGGGTGGCATGTAGAGAAACTCCAGAGAGTCAGGAATGAAGACTGGAGAGCAATGGAGACATGGTTTTCTTGGACATAATTTCTTTAAATGGAGGTTTAGGGAGGAACTAGGCAATCAGAGGAAGAGGCCACAAAGGTAAAGTGTATTTCCAATGTGAGAATTCCAGAAGAGCAATATATTTCAAGGATGAAAAACTTTTGTGGCATGGTAGACAACATCCAGAGTAGACTTGTATTACTGAGGTATCTTTATTTAAAAGACATAGCCCAAAAGACAACCTGATAGAGGATCTTCTATGAAGTTACCCTCTCCTCCACTTCAACCCCAAAGAGCAAAGTATAAACCATGTCAGATGATGAAGGAAAGGTAGTCTGGTAAGTTCTCTACATGATTGAAAGATCAGTCAATAGACTACTTAGTTTGGAGCAAAGGGTTCAGGAAAGTGAAGAGTTGGATATAAGATTATTAGGTGGGTTGGAGTTATGTTATGACAGTCCTTGACTACCAGACTAAGAAGTTTGTAAGTTATTGTGAAGGTGATATGTTATTACGGATTCTTGATTAGAGACATGATACTTAAAATGATGCTTTAATAAAGTTAACCTGGCAGCAGTGTAAACCTATTGAAATAAAAGAAATTATAAGTTAGGGACCATAGTTAGGAAGTTACAGTGTGTTAGGTCTGAAAAAAAGTCCTCAAGATAGTACATTAGTACAACCATCTGGTGGAGATCATGGAAATGGACAAATAGTTAAGCCCAGGATTGAATAGGAGGACTGGGAAAGGTTGGATCACATTTGGGAAATTACAAGTGCTTTCATTATTGCCAAACTGAACTTTAGCAGAAAATATCTTTAGGGAAAAAAAAAAAAAACAAAACAATGTGCTTCTACGGATACTATATGGTTGTCAATCTTGGAAATCACAGTTTCTGAAGAATTAAAATTATTGATGTTCCAGAAGACAATGGAGAGGTTCATGGTGGGCTTAGTACTCAGTGATGTTTTCAACATTGACCTATGCACAAGTAGTATTGGGGTCACTGAGCAAATATGTTGTTAACCTCATCATATAACAAGAGCAAAGCAAAATGGCCTGGACATCAAATCAGTAATCCTGAAATAAAATAGCAACAACAACCTAGAGAAAGGTCCCCAGAACAATGGGTCGATGTTCCATGGAGGATCTATGGGAAAACATGAAGAAAAATAGTACAAAATAAGAATGGATTTCCATCTGCAGTGATGGAAGGAATACCTGCATTGATTAAATTATAGATCCATTAAGAAATGGATAATGGAGTTGTAATAACAGTATGGGCAATGAGGTCACTCAGTGGAAAGAGTCCTGGGGTTCAAGTCAGGAAGACTCATTTTCCTGAGTTCAAGTATGGCATCAGACATTTTCTAGCCATGAGACCCTTGGCATACTATTCAATCCTGTTTGTCTCAGTTTTCTCATTTAGAAAATGGAATGGAGAAGGAAAAGACAAACCACTCCAGTATTTTTACCAAGAAAATCCCAAATGGGGTCATTAAGAGTCAAGCACAACTAAAACAAGTGAACAACAAAAATAAATAATAGTACTTTTTAAATCTTGTTTTATAGTTTCCAAATACATATGGTTTCCCATACATAGCCTCATTTGTTCCTCATAATAACTTTTGTAAGACATTATTCCTATTTTGCAGATGAGACTCAAGAAAATTGACTTGTCTAAGGGCACAGAGATGTATAAGGGCTGTGATTTCAAGCCACATGGAAAACCATATTCTGATTCTAATGTTCTTGGATTTAGCATTTAAAAACCCTCCCAGATTCAAGTCTCAATATCAATGTCATGTAACCTGTCTTATTACTCACTTATATAATCGCAACATATTGTTTCCATGGCTTAATTAAATTCTCTCAGTGAAAGCTTATATGTGATATATTGAATCAACTTTAGTCATCTCAAAGATTATTTTTAAAAGAATAATCCTTTTTGAAACAGTATTGAGTTTGTATTATGCACATTACATATTCTTTTACCTAAAATGCATAATATAAGTTAGTAGGTTCACTGAGAGCTTTGTAGTAAGACTTTTTTTGAGCAGCCTATGACAAATGAAAGAACTTAAACCCCCAATTGGACATATTTGTTTAATTTCAATTCACTTAAATTTCATTTCTTCAAGAAACTTCTAAGAAATTTCTTTTGGAGAATGCTTTATGAGAAAGAAAGTGGTGTGTGTGTGTGTGTGTGTGTGTGTGTGTGTGTGTGTGTGTGTGTGATGAACCTGACATATCTTGTGGCTAAGTAGTTGCATCCTCAGATACACTGCAAAATAATACAAGCAAAGTAAATCACCAGTAGATGAAGTGACAATGATATTCATGTAAGCACATGAGCCACAGCATCCACGTAATTTCATAAATGACTAGAAAAAATCAAATCACAAATGCATAAAGAAAAATGCATATCAGCCACATTGCCCTCTGTTTCCTAATTCTTTAGACACATCATTCACACTTCTGAAGGTCCAAGTGGAAAATAGAAACAATGATAACGTTACTTAATAAATATCATATAACTTTGCATGTAAAAATGTACCTAGACTCATGCTGAAATAGCTGATTTTAAATCAATTTTAATCATAGAAGCTGAGAATTGGAACTTCATGAGTCATTTAATCCACTATCTGCCTCAACAGAATGAACTCCATAACATCCCTAACATATGATTATCCCTCTCTACTAAAAGGCCTCCAGAGAGAAGGAGCTTGTTAAGTAATCTATACAGTGAGACAATTTCACTTGTAAAGTTCTCATGGTTTGGAAGTTCATCCTGACATTGAAATAAAATTTGCCTATCTGCAGATTCTACCACTGCTCCTGTTTCTTTTATATGATAGAACTTCAATTACCTGAAAATAGTAATGTTAACCTCTCTCATCCTTCTCTTATTCAGATTAAAAATCTACATTTTATTTAATTGATCTATGTGTTGAATGGTTTCCAATATACTCACGATTTTGGTCACCCTCTTCTAGAAATATTCTTAATTGGTCTTCCCCAAATGTGATCTTCAGAAATTAATGCCTTACTGAAGATATGGTCTGAGGGGGAGGAAATAAATATAGCAGAATGTCTTTGCTCTTCGTAATATAACCTTCTATCACTTTAGCTCTTTTTCTGTGGTGGTGGTGGTAATGAGGTAGCAGACTGTCAAATCACACTGTTAATCCATAATTAATAGGATACGCCAGAACTTATTAAGCACTTATTATACATACTATACCAAAAAATCAAACAATAAATAATTATTATGCCAGACACTAGACTCCTTCTTGAGAATATAAAGAAAAAATATGAAGCTTTTCTTGCCCTCAAGAGACTTACATTCTTGTAGAAAACATTATAAATAAGTACATAAAATACAATATAGACATTTTTGTTTTTGTAGCTGAAATGGACAAAGAGCATTTGTATGTGAAACACTGATAAAATCAGACCAAGAAGAAACATAGCCCTCAAATTGAAACAAAATGAGGAAAGATGCAGACTGCTCTGATAACCAAAGAGAAAACTTCCTACAAAAAGTGTATTTTAGAAGAATTATTTGAAAGCCAAGCATTGAGAAATGATGACGAATCACTACGTGACATCAACTTTAGATATTTATCAACTTTAGATCATTTACATATGATTGTTTTCAGAGTTTTGAAGGTTATAACTGAGAAATTATGAACTGAATAACCCCATTGTTATACAAAAATGGTGGGATCATTCCTAACGGAAAGGTGGCTTTGGGGAATTTCATTTCATAATTTATAAATCGACCACTAAACCCAAGGATAAAATGTGGTATATGCAGTGAATGGAGCTTTAGTCAAGAGGTCTTAATTGGATTCTCACCTTAGATGCATGCTTTGCAATCATGGGCAAAGTAATATTCCCAGTTTCCTCCTCATAAAATACGGATAATTCTCATACCACTTATCTCACAGAGTTGTTGTAAGCAAAGAGTTTTGTTAACCATAAAGAGCTATGTAAATCTTAGTGATAATTTATCTTGTGCACATCTCTTTTCTATTGGAGATTCTCTTACTTAGACATACAATGTACTCAAGTTTTTCTCTGGCTAGTGATTTGGGACTCATCACTGAAGTACACAACAAATTGTACTGCTTCATTTGTTAACTCTCCTTCCTACCACCCTGTTCCCTTACGACTATAAGGTCTTTCTGAGATTAGCCAATATGTTTTTTTAATTATCTTTTTTTTAATTTTAGACTTTAATATTAAAACTTAAATACATAACAAGAAAAGAAAAAGAAACATTGCAAACATAAATATTAAAACAAATATAAGAAAAGAAAAAGGTCATATAAACAGCAGAACATACAAGAGGATTAAAAATATATAACAATAAACTTTCATTTCAAGAAAGTCCATATATTAAATACTAGGCATTGTTTTGAAAGTTGTCTATCCCTCTTTTTTTTTGACTCATTGTATGTTTTCTTTTGTTCTCTGCTATGAATGTTTTACTTTGTTTTTTTCCCCTCATTTCTTCTCCTCTTCCCTCCAGGTTACAATTAAACGTGGACATATTTAAATATAGATATTGATATATACATACATATACACATATGCATATGTATGTACATAAACATATACTTTCCCTAAGAGATTCTATCCTATTCTTTGTTCTTTTATGTTTGTGCATATCTCTTATTTCCTATCCATCCTGACACTTCTACTTTACTTCTACCCACTACCTTGCTTGTCTGTTTACTTAACCTACCCCACCCACAATGATCCCTCCCTTATTCTCCTATTTCTATTAATCTAAACACCTTTCTATATCCCCTTTTAACCTATTCCCTCAACCTCCTCTCAAAAGAACCCTCTCTATCCTCTCTCCTCTCCCTGTCTCCTTAGCATTTTATTTCTTTCTAAATTGAGAAAACTTTTACGCTCTTCTCAGTGTTTATATATTGTTCCCTCTTGAACCCATTCCCCATGAAAGTAGGTTTCCAGAAGTACCAGACTCCCTTCCCCATCTAATTCCTCTGTATCAATTCTTTCTCTCACTCCTCATTTGTATAAGATAATTACTCTTTTTAACTGATTCTGAATGGTTTTCCTTTTCTAAGTCCACCCCAGTCTTTATTATGAACTACCCAATTAGTAATAATCATCTTAGACATCCATTTTGCATAAATAAAATCTATACAGCCTGTCCGTATTGAGTCCCTTATCGTTGATCTTCAGTATGTAGCTTGTATTGCTCTTGGTTCTTGTGTGTTAAATCTTCTTTTATGTTCAATTGTTTTTTGTTGGTTTGTTTCTTTGTTTTTGACAAAGTCCTCAAAGTCTTATGATTTCTTAAATGCGTATTTATTTTCATCCAGGATTATGCTCAAATTTGCTGGGTATGATACTTTTGGCCACAACCCCAGTTCTTTTGCTCCTCAGTACATAGTGTTTTAAGACCTGCGATCTTTAGTCATGTGTCAGGTCCTGTGTGATTCTAATTGTGGCACCTCTATATGTAAACTGTTTTTGTCTTGTTGCTTGTAATACTTTATCCCTGAGTTACGGGTTTCAGATTTTGACTATCATACTTCTGTAGGTTTTTCTCATGGGATCGATCTCCTTCAGGTGGTGATCGGTGGATTTTTTCTATTTCCACCACCTCCCAGAATTTTTCTTCAGATATTCTCTGATTGTCCCAGGAGGACCCTTGTTATACCGCTTCTTTTATTTATTTTTACCTGCTCTGTGTTTACAGTAAGGTACTGTTTTATCTTTTTTGTGGAGGAAAATCTTGAGAGTTTGGAATTTTCTGTCCTACTCTACCATTTTCCCAGAGTCTTTCCCAATGTCTGAGTCTTTTGCCTTTTAGTACCATAAACAGCTTAAGACATGGGAAATCTCTCAGTGATCCCTGTGTTTCTCTTTATAATCTTCCAAACTCAAGAGAGAAGGAAGGGAAAGTGAGACAATAGATTTTCCAATTTTCTTGTTGGGGATTACATCGATATATTTTTGTTAAAAGAGTGAAACTTTACATCAGAAACCTGCCAGGTGATGCTTGGTTGAATGCTAAAAGAGCTAGATACCACATCAGAAGATCATGGTTAGCTGGAAGGTGGTTTTGTCTTGAAGATGATGTATGATATAAATTCTTGTTTTAAAAGATCATGGGCGTCAATGATTGTAGTTCAGAGTTGAGGTCTCCCTTATAATATAGCTTCTCCTACTAACATGCCTCACTGCTAGGTGTCTATAACTGATTGTAAGATTACTCCTCCTTCCACCCATGGACACCATGTGCACTGCATGCAGGACAGTGTGACAAGATTATAGGTAAATTCCTGTAGTTTGATTATTGTTGCTTTTATGTTTTTTTGAGAAAATATCACAAAGATTCTTATATTACCCTCATTGTTGAGTAGTCAAGAATATTACTGAAGAGTCAATAATATTATCGTGACTGCTTTTGTGCAAATGGAAAGCACACAAGTTGGAGCTCATGAACTACAGAGATCAAGGGTAGGAAGATATTCTTTGCAGGCCAAGCTTAGCCGAGGATGCTGAGAGAATTTATAGTAGTACTATAGTTGTTGCTATGGCCAACCTCAGGTAAGAGAAAGAGATAGATTGTCATTGCAGGAGCCCCAAGAAGGTCAAGTTGTCCAAAATGTAGAACACTGGAAGTAGAGTAATGAATTACAAAGTTGGATATATAGAATCACAGAGTTAAAACTGCAAGAAACCTTAGAGGCCATCAAATCCAACCCCTTCTCATTTTACAAATGAGAAAACTGAGACTTAGATAGATGAAGTAATTTATCCATGGTCACACATATAGTGGAAATAAAGAAAATAAAGTTGGAATTCACTGCAAGGACATGATTTTCATAAATTTTCATATTCCCCAAGAAGAATTACATAAATGTAAAAGTAAGAAGCAGTGCCATCACAGACATCCCACGTCCATCATTATTGCATTGTCACAATGTATAAGTAAGTCTCTTAGCAAGTATGGTAACTCCTCTATATAAGATTGATGGGAAATCATAGACCAATATAGACTAATTTGGATAGATTCAGAAGTGTTAAGTGGTTGGAGCCAGTGCTGTCAATGATTATATAGTAGACGCCTGATTATCATTAAAGCTGTTTGTTCACAATAATGATAGGAACTAGATCAACCAAAGACGTAGTGTTGTCTTCAAATATGTATCAGTCTAGTTAATCAATTAGATTCCTCTTTATGACTTTATAGTACACTACAATCAACCTTCTGTGCCAGGCAGAGGAACAAAATATTTCTTTTCTTTTCCCAAAGATTCTTATTCGTTTGTTGACTCAGCTTTGTAGTCTCCATTCTTATAGTGTTTGAATTTTTGACATTTATTTTATTGAAATTAAGTGGTCATCTTTGTCTGAAAGCCTCTGAAGTGGGTGCATGCGTATGTGTATAAAAGACTCATTAATGTAGGTTTCCTGATCTCTATTATCAATCAAAGTCATCATAAGATATGCAAGGAATTATTCACAGTATTATTTTTTAATGGCTTTGTTCCTCATGGGGAATTTTGATGTAGGCAGGATTCTCTAATGCGGTCTAATTTTAAAACTATGATAAGCATTACCAAGCTTCAGTATGCATTTTGGTGCAACTCTCTAAAATGGAAAATTAATCAAATTGGTGGTTGAATGTACCTTAGTGAAAGTGTAAGTGAATCATTTCTTCCAAAAACAGAACTTCTACAGAATTACATAGGACATACAGAGTGCAATTATTAAGAAAAAAAAATCTGCAAGTATATAAAGCGTTTGATTGGAGTTCATTTGTTAATTTCTTTTGTCCTTCATACTGTTGTGCTAGCTCTATCTTGTGGTGATGTATGGATACTGCAGTTGTCTAATAATTACCTTTGGAAAAATGTACTCCAAATAAAGTAGTATCTTTTCAGTTTGCACTTTGTTTCTATGGTTATAAAATTATTAATTTATTGAATGTGATTTAATTTTTTCCAATGCTATCATGCTTTCTGATGCATTGTATCATGTCTTTTTTATTTCTTTTTTCTGTGTAAAAAATGGTCTCATTCATATCAAGAATAGTTCTTTCAATAGAAAGTATTAATTCCCCATATTACCAAGTATTGCATTATTATTGTCATGCATTAGAATAACAAAATGTATAAGATTTAACATTTTAAAAATAGTGCTTAAGTTCCTATTATTAAATCTAATAGTTGAATTAAATTATATACTATTGTAATTTTCTTAGTACTTCATCAGCATATATATTTCAGATAGACATTGTAGATGAATAGTTAACTAGGCCTAGATTGAGTAGAATGAGAAAGTTTGACTGAACTGCATTTGTGAAATTATATAGGGCTTTCAGTGATCCTAAACTATTAATCTATGCAAATCCAATCTCTTCGACTCTAATATTATACTAATGAGGTTATATAGCTGCGTATTATGGAGGACCATGTTTCCATATGAATGAATATGAAAACCCAAATTGCAATGGAAAGATGGATGATGACTGTTAATCGGCCCCTTCATGTTACCTATGATTACTTCTGTGCTAGGAACTGAGTTAAAAGCATTATAAAGGGCAGCTTTGAACAGAAAATGACTTGTGGAAATTATGTAGTGGGAGTGATAATAGTCAGACGTCTCTAATGACGTATCAATACCCACAAGATACTAAAAGCATAAAACTAAGAATTAGTAACTTGGGTTTATCTCAAAAGAGAATTTATCCTCAAATATGGCTAAGTGCAACAGGACAAGGAGGAAGTAGATAGATTGCGAAATATACCAAAATTTAGCATAGATTGCTATATTTGGAGTTAGAAGGATCAGGGTCCAAATTCCACTTTAGATACTGTCTATGTGACACTAAGCAAGTCATGTAATCTTTCTGGGACTCAGTTTTTTTCATATGTAAAATTAAAAGCTTAGTCTTGATGACTCCTTAGCTCTCTTCCACCTTTAAATCTCTCAACTTAGAAAATACTCATATTTTTGAAACCAAGGACTGAACTGAACCACCAACTACCAAGCATTTAATAACATTTGCAGACATATCTAGACACTAGTAGTAATAGACCAGTTAACTTGGGCATTATATCTTTTAATAAAGGGATTGGCATTATATATTTTTAATATTATAGCATTCAAAATTTATTGATATAACAACATTTTTATAAAAAAAACTTCATATAGACTCTTTCATGAATTTCAGGTTTGGTACCATATTTCAATAATATTCTAGTTATGACCTAAACAAATTATAGAATTGCAAAAACACTTTAAATAATAGGAAGGTACCTGGAGTGCTATTTGAGTTACCGTAATTATGACAACTATCTATACTGAATGATAAATTGTGACTCCATATAATTTCTCCAAATGGGATCCATCTCCACCACACTCAAAGACACTTTAGGGTCCTTCCAAAACATATAATTATGTAGCATAATTAATGGCTATAGAATATAAAAACCTTACCATCATGCTACTAATAAATGAATAAATATATCAGTTGCTACCCTATCAGAATGTTCTGCCTGGGGTAACATCATTCTTTTTTTTTAATCTTATTAAGCTGGATCTGCATTTTAACCATTGCAGAAAGGTCCTAGAGAGGAAGGTTCTCTACCAGTTATAGCATAGTACCTGCTCTTCAATTTGTGGTCTCAATCTAAGACTGTCGCTTAGCCAGGGCCACAGAACCAATACGCATATCAAAGGTGGAATTTAAACCCAGGACTTTTTGATTCCTATACTCACAAGACTTTCCAATACAATCTGATGGAAATATGCAGTAAATGAGCAAGAGGGACGAACCTGAAGGCATATAGCATGTAATATGAGAATAAATATAGCATCAGACCAATTTGTTTCCATATGGAGTGCCTCTCCTCTTTGTACCTAAAGAAAGTGGGGCCCACACCTCTGCACTGTAACAAAATAACTTCGTGGAACTACTGTCTGCCATTTCTTATTTCAGGTAGATTAGAAAGAGCTGAAGGTTCTCATTCTTATACTAAACTAGATTTAGGAAAATTCAGATGGGAATCAGAAGATGATATTCTATACAATATTTAGAGATTATAAATATCAAGTCATGCCTAGAGCCTGATCAAAATTATGAACACATTTCAGGACTTAATGGTGATAATTTGAATTTCTTTTCCTCTACACTATAGAAATAAAAAGTAAAAATGAAAGTTTCTAGAGTATTTTTTATCATAAATGAATATGAAATAAATACATATAATCAGAACTTCTGGAGAGAAAATGCAATATATGAAAATCCCAGTTTTCAAAGTAAATAAGGTAGGGCATAATTCCTAACTTTATGAAAGTAGGGGTTCTTTTGCCAAGCTCCTCCAGTGCATTTAAATATTATATCTAAATTTGCAGATATTAGGTTATATACACATTTCAGGAATGTGTCTAGGATCTTAAGTATTGGCAAATGTGTATTTAATTTGGTGTTCCTGTAAGTATTGTGGTTTTTGATTCAATAACTGAGGGTCACTTTTATAGATTTTTAAAAATCAGTTCTTTGTCTAGTAATCATTAAATTGATGGGGGAATGAAATCTAATCCATCTGGGGATCCAGTGAAGTGGTGGGAACCTTACTTGTCTTGGAATGCAGAGAATCTTGGTTTCAAATCCTGCTCTTGGTGCTTCCTACCCTGTGTGATCTTGGGCAAGTCACTTCCTCCTTCTGGGTCTTAGCTACCTCATTTGTAATTAATAGGATGATATTCCTGAAGTACTTATCTCACAGAATCATGAAGAGCAAATGAAACAATGAATTTGAAGTCTTTGTGACTTACATAAATATCAGAAGTATCATCATCATCACCATCAGGTGATGGGTTGCTTGGTTGTCATTGGTTTAACAGTAACATTTTTTGGTTATACAGTAAAAATACTACAAATGAGATCACAACTTTAGTTCTTTACAGAGAGTAGGCCTTAAAAATGTTTGTTGAATTGATGACCAAGTAGCCCATGAAATTACATTTCTTGCTATTTTGTGGTACTCCAGGAAATTAACTCCAAAACCTCCTTTATTTTACACTGAAGAAAGGCGGTGAACTCTCCTATTTAGCTCCCTTTCTTTATGATGTCTTATTTTACTTATGTAATAAAAACAACAAATACAATAAAGAAAATGATGAATTTTAAAGATTTGTACCTAAGTGGAAAGAAGATTTAAATTGTGTTGTCATAGGTGCAAAATCTACCTCATGCAGGCTCAGTGAATTTTTATTTAAAAGTTACTGAAGGGAGTTCCACTTATGGGAGCCCAAGATAATGGCTTATTGATCAATCCCTTATTGATTTCTGAAAGCCCAGAAAATTTCACCCCAAAGGAAACCCTGGAATAGCAGAGCTAGCAGAAAGATGGGGTACAGCAGTCCTATAACCCAGGAAGCTTGAGGGATTAACAGAAAAGGCCCCTCTCGCTCTGGAGGAGAGAAAGCAATACAGGAGGGAAGGTTTCCTAGAAAACCAGTTTCAAGACCCACTTCAGCAAACTAGTGAGAAATATTGAGCCCCAGAGTGGTAGAAGTGGGAAGCACTGACACCTGGACCCCCTGAGTACCTCAGCATAGGCAGGGGAATGGGTAAATAGTAGCTCAGAAAACCACCATGTGCAACAGCATTCTCCAGCAGACAAAATATCTGATACTTCAGCACAACTCCAGAAGACACAACTCCCAAAGGCACAACTCCAGGAAGCACAGCTCCAGACTGGCAGACATCTTCTAGTAGCCAAACATTTAAGTGCAAGGCCCAGGAGAGCATGTGTCCCCCAGCGACCAGACTCCCCAACCCTATCCTGAGAGCTAGTGTTGCTAACCACAGCTCAGTAGTAGGTAAGCTGCCAGATGCTTACAGAGTGCCCAGGTCCCAGGCTCCCAGCACAAGAAGCTTGGGTCAGTGGCCCCTATTCTCCAGGAGGAAAGTCAAAAGCCAGGAAATAGGCAAATATCATGAGTAAAAAGCAGAAAAGGACAAAGACCATAGATATTTATTATAGGGACAGGGAAGATCAAAGCACAAAAGCAAGGACAACATTGTCAACACATTTACATCTGAAACCTCAAAAAGGAACTGGTCTCAAGCCCATAAACCTTCTTGCAAGACGTTAAGAAGTATTTAAAAAGTCAAATAAGATAGAAGAAAAATTGGGAAAAGGAATAAGAGTTAAGCAAGCGACAGTGAATGGCTTGGAAAAAGGACAAAAATAGACTGTAGAAAGCAAATTCTTAAAAAGTAGAAATGATCAAATAGAAAGGAAGCATAAAAACTCACTGAAGAGAACTCCTTAAAAAGTAAAATGGGCCAAATGGAAAAGGAAGTAGAAAATTTAATAGAAGAAAATAATTTATTGAAAATTAGAATTGGGGGGCAGAGTCAAGATGGCAGAGTAGAAAGACGCATGTATACGAGCTTTGAACCCACAGCCCATAGATTTAATGTAAGAACAGCTCCCCAGAAGTACTGAATCACTGCAGGGGGTGCAGAAACATAGTGGAAGAGATTTCTGATCCAGAGAGCCATCCCCAGGGTCCGTCGTGCCCCAGAAAGCAGACCCCACCCCAGCGCTGCCCTGGCCACGGCCCCAGAGAAGCTGATCCGAGCAGGCTTCAGGGACGGAAGCTCCAGCAGCCGGGAAGGTCCTTCCGCCCACAGAAGCTACAGGTCAGTGAGAGAGACGGCTGGGCTGGCCGAGAGGGGAGTGGGGTGTCTCTGTGGCTCGGGCCCCCTTGGGAGGAAGTGGCGGAGGCAGAGGCTGGAGCGGCAGCAGAGGCCGCTGCGGCCCGGGACTCCCCCAGCAGCAGGCAGGATCTTCATTACTGAGAGTCTCTGCATAAACCACCTGAAGGAGCTGAGCCTGGGAGACAGCCCTGCCCCACCCGCTCCATTTCTGAAGGTCTCTGCATAAAGCCCCTGAGGGAACTGAGCCTGGGAGGCAGCCCTGCCCCCACCCCAGCACCAGAACTAAAGTTCCCATTGAATAGCAGCCGCTTGCCGAGGAAAGCCCATTTGAATCTCAGACCCCAAGCACTAGCTGGGCGGATCTAGGCGGGGGTGGACAGGAATCTCAGAAGTCAAGTTACTGGCTGGGAAAATGCCTAGAAAAGGGAAGAAAAATAAGACTATAGAGAGTTTTTTTGAACAGATGCAAATGATCCCGACTTTCGGATCTGACGATGATGAGGACATATTCTTGCCATCAGGGAAAGACGTGGAGGGCGGGGCCTTGGTACCCCAGACATCCCAGAGGGGTGTTGGGTGGGCTCAGGCCTTGGAAGAGCTCAAAAAGGATTTTGAAAAGCAAGTTAGACAGGTGGAGGAAAAACTGGGAAGAGAAATGAGAGAGATGCAAGAAAAGTATGAAAAACGGGTCAATACCTTGGTAAAGGTGACCCAAAAAAATGCTGAAGAAAATAACACCTTGGAAAATAGCCTCACTCAATTGGCAAAAGAGGTTCAAAAAGCCAATGAGGAGAAGAATGCTTTCAAAAGCAGAATTAGCCAAATGGAAAAAGAGGTTCAAAAGCTCACTGAAGAGAATAGTTCTCTCAAAATTAGAATGGAACAGATGGAGTCTAACGACTTTACGAGAAACCAAGAAATCACCAAACAAAACCAAAAGAATGAAAAAATGGAAGAGTATGTGAAATATCTCATGGGAAAAACAACTGATCTGGAAAATAGATCCAGGAGATACAATTTAAAAATTATGGGACTACCTGAAAGTCATGATCAAAAAAAGAGCCTAGATATCATCTTCCATGAAATTATCAAGGAAAACTGCCCTGACATTCTACAACCAGAGGGCAAAATAAGTATTGAAAGAATCCATCGATCACCACCTGAAAGAGATCCAAAAAGAGAAACTCCTAGGAACATTGTGGCCAAATTCCAGAACTCCCAGGTCAAGGAGAAAATCTTACAAGCAGCTAGAAAGAAACAAATCTAGTATTGTGGAAATAAAATCAGGATAACTCAAGATCTAGCAGCTTCTACATTAAGGGATCGAAGGGCGTGGAATAGGATATTCCAGAAGTCAAAGGAACTAGGACTCAAACCAAGAATCACCTACCTAGCAAAACTGAGTATAATACCTGAGGGGAAAATAGGGTCTTTCAATGAAACAGAGGACTTTCAAACATTCTTGATGAAAAGACCAGAGCTGAAAAGAAAATTTGACTTTCAAACACAAGAATGAGAAGAAGCATGAAAAAGTAAACAGCAAAGAGAAGTCTTAAGGGACTTACCATAAGTGAACTGTTTACATTCCTACATGGAAAGACAATATCTGTAACTCTTAAAACTTTTCCGTATCTAGGTAATTGGTGGGACCACACACACACATGTACATGCATGCACGCACACACACATACACACATGCACACACATACAGAGACAGAGAGCACAGAGTAAATTGAATAGGATGGGACCATATATTAAAAGAAATTAAAGTAAATGGTGAGAGAGAAATGTAGTGGGAGGAAAGAGGGTGAAATGGAATGGGGTAATTATATGTCATTTAAGAGACAAGTAGGAGACTTTTTAGTGGAGGGAAAAAAAGGAGAGCTAAGAAAAAAAAAAAGAAACAAAACAAGAAGTTTACCCTCATCACATTTGACTAAAGGAAGGAATAAAATGCACACTCATTTTGGTATGAAAATCTATCTTACAGTATAGGTAAATGGGGGAGAAGGAGATAAGCAAGGGGGGGATGATGGAAGGGAGGGCAAAGGGAGGAGGGAGCAATTTGAAGTCAACACTTGGGGAGGGACAGGATCAAAAGACAGAAGAGAAACAATGAGGGGCAGGATAGGATGGAGGGTAATTCAGTTAGTCTTACACAACACGACTATCATGGAAGTCATTTGCAAAATTACACAGATATGGCCTATATTGAATTGCCTGCCTTCCCAAAGGGAATGGGTGGGGAGGGAGGGATGGGGAGAATTTGGAACTCAAAGTTTTAGGAACAACTGTTTAGTATTGTTGTTGCAACTAGGAAAGAAGACATACAGTTAAGGAGGAATAGAAAGTCGTCTGGCACTACAGGAGAAAAGAGAAGATGGGGACAAGAGAAGGGAGGGATGATAGAAGAGAGGGCAGATTGGAGATAGGGAAAATTAGATTGCTTGGTGTATTGGGTTGGTGGGAGGGGATAAAAGGGGAGAAAATTTGGAACCTAAAATTTTGTGAAAATGAATGTAAAAAGTTAAATAAATAAATTAATAAATAAATATTAAAAAAAATTAAATAAAAAAGAAAATTAGAATTGGGCAAGTGGAAGCTAATGACTCTATGAGATATATCAAGAATGTGCCAAATAGAAAAAAAGGAATGAAAAAATCAAAGGAAACATAAAATGCCTCATTGGTAAAACAACTGACTGGGAAAAGAGATCAATGAAAGACAGTTTTATTATTGCTCAACCTAAAATCCATGATGAAAAAAAGAGCCTGTACAGCATCTTTCAAGGAAAACTACCCTAAGAAGGGTAAAATAGTCATTAAAGGAATCCATTGATCACCTCCTTAAAGAGATTCCAAATTGAAAATGCCAAAGAACATTATAGTCAAATTCCAAAATTACCAGGTCAAAGAGAAAATATTGCAAGCAGCCAAAAAGAAATAATTTAAATATCATGGAACCACAGTCAGGACTAGGCAGGACCTTGCAGCTTCTTCAATAAAAGGTCAAATGACTTGGAATACCATATTCCATAAGGCAAAGGAGCTTAGATTACAACCGACTATCAGCTACCCAGCAATATTTGGCATACTTTTTGAGGGGAGGAGATGGATATTCAATGAAATAGGGAGATTCCAAATCTTCCTGAGGAAAAGACCAGATCTCAAAAAAAAATTTGATCTTCAAATACAACATTCAAAAGAGGCATAAAAAGTTAAACAGGAAAGAAAAAAACACCACCATGTTATTAATAAGGGTAAACTGTTTACATCCCTACAAGGGAAGATGACACGTATAGCTGTTGAGAACAGTATGGTTATTGCCATTTGAAAAGGATATACATAGACAGAGGGTGTAGGTATAAATTGACTTTGAAGTGATGACAAAAAAATCTAAGTGGTGAAAAGGGATTGTACTGGGAAAAGAGTAAAGGAAAAAACAGATAAGGGTAAATTACATCACATGAAAAGGCACAAAAACTTATAAAAGTCAAGGGAAAGAAGGAAGGGAGATGAGCATTATTTGAACCTTATTCTCATTACATTTGGTTATAAGAAGGAATAACATAATCAGTTAGGCATTGAAATCTAACTTATCTCTATAGGAAGTAGGAGGGGAAAGGGGAAAGAAAAAAGAGTGGATAAAATGGAAGATAAAGGGAAAAAAAGGAGGGGGCTAATAGAAGGGAGGGCAAACAGAGAGGCGGTGACTGCAGTAAAACTAGAAAGCAGGGAAAAGGAGAAAGGAGAGAGAGAAGCATAAATGGAGGAAAATAAGATGAAGAGAAAGACACAGTGAGTAAAGGTAATTGTGAATGTGAATGGGATGAACTCTCCCATAGAACAGAAGTGGATAGCAGAGTGGATTAAGACCCGTAATCCTATTATATGTTGTTTATAAGAAACACATTGGAAGCAGAAGGATACAAAGAGAGTAAAGGTAAAAGGAGAAATACTTCAGTTGTTGTACTTCAGTTGAAGTAAAAAAAAAAGAGAGGTAGCAATCCTGATCTCAGACAAAGCAAAAGCAAAATTAGATCTAAGTAAAAGAGAGGAAGAAGGAAACTACATCCTGCTAAAAAGTACCATGAATAAAATTGTGCATAGCAATTGACCCAGCAATACACTTCAAGGTCTCTATTCCAAAAAGATCATAAAAATGGAAAAAGAGCCCACCTGTATGAAAGAATTTATAACAGATGTTTCTTTGGTGGCAAAGAATTGGAAAATAAGGGGATCTCCATCAAATGGTGAGTAGCTGAACAATTTGTGGCATATAAATGTAATGGAATACTACTGTGCTTTGAGAAATGATGAGCTGGTGGACTTCAGAAAAATATGGAAAGACATATGAACATATGATGCTGAGTGAAATGAATGGAACCAGGAGATCATTGTACACAGAAAAAGCCACATTATGCAATGAATGACTTTGATAGACTTATAGCAATGCAAGGATCTAAGACAACTCCAAAAGACTCATGATGGAAAATGCTATCTATACCCAGAGAAAGAATTTTGGAGTGTGAGTATAGAAGGAAGCATACTATTTTCTCTTCTTTTCTTTTGTTGCTTTTTTTCATCTTTCTTATGGTTCTTCTTAGTTCTAATTATTCTTTACATCATGACTGATGAGAAAAAATTTAATATGAATGTATAAATAAAGTCTATATGCCATCTTGGAGAGGGGGAAGAAGGGGAAGGGATAGAGAATTCAAAACTCAAAATCTTATGATAGTGAATATTGAAAACTAAAAATAAATTTCTTATATAAAAATGTTATTGACCAAAAAATTAAGATTTAATTGATTCACAGGACTATGGCTCAATTCGTTGATATAACTTCCTGGATATCCAAGTACAAAAGCTAATGCACAAACAATGAGGGGTTATTCCCTTAGGATTTAGACAAAATCTGGATCTATAAGTCAGTATGACTGAAGTAGGGACAGAGAGGCTCGATCCAACTGAACAAATGCTGTATTCTTATTGAATATCCTTTCCACAATATAAGTAAACTTCTGTTAAACATTTCATTATAGTCCTGAACCTGAACTATATATCAGCAAATACTATTTTATACCTTCACAATAGATCCCTCTGCTTTACTTCAATGTTTCTGATGTCTGGGGAAAAGTCTTGAATTTTTAGTAAGTAAATGCAATTTCAGGAACTTACTGTCTATGCTTTTGAAAGGATATATTTCTTCCTTTCAAACCTTGTGTCATTTATTGATACTCATGAACTAAGGAAAGGAAAAACTGTTGGCCTGAAATAATTATAATGGTTTCCAACTAACCCATACCATGTTTATTTTTATATTCATAGAGGTATTGCTCTCATTTGAAATTTTCTTCTTATAATGAGTAATATGGAGTAAATATTATATTTAAAGAAATCAGAAATTTTCATACTATTTAATCCGTGAACATTGTTCCTAGGATCTTAGATTTAGAGCTAGAAGATACATTAGAGGTCATAGAAATATAAATCAAAAAAGAGAAAGAAAATAAGGGTCATTTATTCCATACATCTATCATTATTCTGATGAGGAATCAGGTCAAAAAGATAAAGTGATTTGCCTGAAGTCAACATAAGAATTAAGTAGCAAAATTGAGGGGGTAGAGCCAAGATGGCAGAGTAGAAAGACACACATATGCTAGCTCTTACCCCACAGCCCATAAAATACCTGTAAAGAAGAACTCTCAACAAATTCTAGAGCAGCAGAAGCAACCAAACAATGGAGTGGAGGAGATTTCTATCCCAGAGTGACTTGAATGGCCAAAGGGAAATGTCTATAGTGCACCATATGCAGAGCAGAGCCCAGCCCTGCCTTGGCCATGTGGCACTGAAAGGAACAGATCCAAGTAGGCTTCAGGGACAGAATCACCAGTAGCAACACAGATCCCTCAACTCACAGGTGCCAAACATCAGTGAGAGGGTCTTTTCAGCTGGCTTAGAAGGGAGCAGGGTATCCCATAACTCAGGGCTCCTCAGGTGGCAGCAGTAGAGGCAGCAGCAGGCAGGGCTCCCAAAGCAGCCGGTAGCCTGCATCCATTGTGGAAGGTCTCATTGTAAATCCCTTGATGGAACTGAGCCCTCTGTGGTAGCCTGCTCCCTCCTGAGCAGCTGATGTTAATCTCACAATGAATAGCAGCCCTGCTACCACCTAAAGCGCCTGAGGCTTTGGAGCAGCTCATCTGAATCTCAGCCCCCAGTGATGGCTTGGCAGAACTGGAGGCGAGGTGGTTGTGGAGAGGAAACTCAGAAGTCAAGTAGCTGGCTGAGAAAATGCCCAAAAAAGGGGAAAAAAATAACACCATAGAAGGTTACTATCTTGGGGAACAGGTGTCTCCCCCTATCTTTTCTGATGGGGAAGAATAAGGCTTACTGCCAGAGGAAGTCAAGGCCTCTGCCTCCACTGCCTCCAAAGGGAACTTAAATTGGGCAATAGAAGACCTTAATAAACAAGTTAGCAGCTTACTAAAGGAGAACCAAAAAATGCTAAGGAAAATAATAGCTTTAAAAAGAGGATACCTCAATTGGAAAAAGAGATCCAAAAAGCCAATGAAGGGAAGGAGATTTTAAAAAGCAGAATTAGTCAAATAGAGGAGAAAGTTCAAAAGATCACTGAACAAAATAATTCGTTGAAAGAAAGAACTGAGTTAAAGGAAATGAATGACTATGAGTTAAACCAAGCAGTTAGTAAACAAAACCAAAAATTTGAAAAAATAGAAGATAATGTGAAACATCTCTTTGGAAAAACAACTGACCTGGAAAATAGATCCAGGAGAAACAGTTTAAAAATTATGGCACTACCTGAAAGCCATTATCAAAAAAAGAGCCTAGACATTATCTTCCATGAAATTATCAAGGAAAACTGCCCTGATGTTCTAGAATCAGAGGACAAAATAAATATTGAAAGAGTCCACTAATCACCTCCTGAAAGAGACCCAAAGAGAGAAACTCCTAAGATTATTGTGGCCAAATTTCAGAGTTCCCAGATCAAGGAGAAAATATTTCAATCAGCTAGAAAAAAAACAATTTGAATATTATGGAAATGCAATCAGGATAACACAGGATCTGGCAGCTTCAACACAAAGGGATTGAAGAGCTTAGAATGGGATATTTCAAAGTTCAAAGGAACTGAAACTGAAACCAAGAATCACCTATCCAGCAAATCTAAGTATACCTCAAGGGAATAAATGGTCATTCAATGATATAGAGGACTTTCAATCATTCATAATGAGGAAAAGATCAGATTTGTATAGAAAATTTGACTTCCCAAGTCAAGAATCAAGAGAAGCATGAAAAGGTAAACAGGAAAGAAAAATCATAAAAGACTCTCTAAAGCTGAACTGTTTACATTACTACATGCAAAGAAAATATTTATAACTCTTGAATCTTTTCTCAATATTTGGGTAGATGGAGAGATTGTACACACACACACACACACACACACACATGCACACACACACATACACATATATAGATAGAGAGTACAGGGTGTGTTGAATCAGAAGAGATGATATCCACACAAAAAAATAAAATAAAAATTAAGGGGTGAAGGAGGAAAATACTGGGAAGAGAAAGGGAAGAATGGAAAGGGGCAGGTTATAACTCATAAAAGAAATAAGAAAAATCTTGCTCAATGGAGGAGAAAAGGGAGAAAGGGAGAGGGGAAAATGAAGCTACTCTCTCCACATGTGGCTGAAGGAGGGAATAACATGCTCACTAAATTTGATATGAAAATTTATATCATACCATAGGAAAGTAGGAGAGGAGGAGACAAGTGGGGTGAGGGCAATGTTAGAAGGGAGGGCAAATGGGAGAGGGGATTCACTAGAAATAAACACTTTTGAGAAGGGGCAAAGTCAATTGTGGGGGAAAAATAAGGGAGGATAGAGTAGGACAGAGGGCAATATAATTAGTATTATACAACTTGATTATTGTGGAAGTCTTTTGCAAAACAACACATATTTAGTCTGTATTGAATTGCTTGCCTTCTCAGTGGGGCTGGGGAGTGAGGGAGGGAGGGAGAGAAGTTGGAATTTAAAGTATTAGCAACAAATGCTGAGAATTTTTATTGCATATAATTGGGAAATAAGAAATACAGGGAATGGGATATAGAAATTTATCTTGCCCTACAAGAAAAGAGAGAACATGGGGATAAGGGGAGGGTGGGGTGTGATACAAGGTAGGGTACATTGAGGGAAGGAGTACTTAGAATGCAAGGTATTAGGAAGTGGGGGGAGGGGAGTGATGGGGAGAAAAATTGGACATGTTTCAAAGTGAGGTGAAAGTAATTAGTATTAAAACAATTGACTATTAATTACTGAGAATAAATCAATGATATCTTTAGTTTGGGGAAAAGAATTTTAGTCTAAATTTCCTAAACAAAGGTAACCTCAAGTAAAACTTGGCATTGATGGAAAAGTTAAGGTTTTAATGACAATTTGATTTTATGATTGTTATTTAATCAGGAACTAGAACATGTATAGAAAGGCATGTAAGTCAGTTAAGACTTACCTCAAAAGAGGTTCCTTAGCCAATGTGAAATTATAATCATATTTGAAACCTGGTTGTTGAAACTTGCCATTTTTAGATGCTATGGGACTATTAAGTGACTGTTCTTCTGAGTCTAACTCCAAGTATGGATAGCAAGAAAGGCAGTTTGAGCCTCCAATGCATGATGCCAGTAAGCCTGTGAGATGCTGTTATGAACTGCAAAAATTCATGGGAAGGGTGAGAGAGCAGCTGTTCAGGTTGGTCTGAAGAAGGATTCTCCTGATTCAGTTTCCCCACTGACACCTGGCAGACTTTAAGCCTGACTGAATGCAAGTGGACAATTTAATCCTGCCTGCAATTGACATGAGGTTGGGGAGATATCGTTTCCCTGCAATGTCCCTACTCTTGGTGGCAATTTCTCACAGTCAAAAGGTTTGTAAGGTTAATACAGATCTATTAAATTATAGATTATTGGCAGGGGAACATCAGAGATTAAGTCTAAAATTAAGCTATTAGGCACAGGACTTTAGACCAACAAAAATAAGTTAGGGTCCTTTAATTCTTAGTAATACTCTGGAGACAATTTGGTCAAGAGCTTATGAAGTTAGCAACATAAATATTATTTGTGTCTCAGTTGGTTAATGTTTAAATAAAATTCTTTTGTGGTTCATATTGTAAATGATTTAAAAAGAAGTATTACCTGACCAAAAGTTTGAATTGTTTTATCCATTATAAACTGTGTTAAAAAATGAAAAATAAAATTAAAAAAATTGAGATTTTAATTCTTCTAGGTGTATATTCAACATTGCTTTCACTGTCCCACTATATAGTTAGGGATGTATAAAAGATCTTTTGATCTAGCTTTAAGAAGATAAACATCCTGGGAAATATAACATTCCTGTCCTGAATTTAGTAATTTGGTTTGCTCAAACAAGTAGGGTGAAAGTCACAAGGTTTATGATCTCTACCTTGACCTTTGTTGTCTTATTTCTCGGTTAATTTGCACTGCAAATTTTGGGACTTGAAAATAACTTTTTCATAGTTTTTTTGGTAAGTGGAGTATCCCTGCACCACTATTTAAAGGGAACCTAGGCTATTAAAACCAACCATATGCAAGAAGTTGAAATACATATTTCAACAATAATTCAGGTAGAGTTTGGACTTTAAGTGACTGAAGAAATGCCTAAGAAAAAACAGATCTTAGACCTAAGAAGTCATTTAGTACAGTGCTCTCTTTTAACAGATGGTAAAACTGAGGCCCAAATAGATTAGATTACTTGTCCAAGGTCAGACAGTAATCAACGAAGGTAGAATTTGAACCCAAGGGATTCGGACTCCAGAGCCAGTTCTTTTTCCCCTCTCCTATGTTTAGATTAACAAGTATGGCACAATGAACTAAAATCATGTTGGGAAAGTTGGTTCTCAAGAAGAGAGTTCTGTCCACATAAAAGAAAAGCTATTCCTATGAGAAGGGGAAAAAAAAAACAAATAAACATGAAGATTGTCTATAGAGACGGATATGGATACAAGGAGAAATTATCAACCTACTTAGGCTATTAAGATACTTAGGTTTTTAAGTTTTAGATGGAAACAAAGGCAAGAATGATAAATAAATGCAGAAATATTCTTTGTTACTGTATGAACAGTGTTGAAAGAGTTCAAAGTTAGCTGAGGATGGCAAAGAAAGCTTACAGTAAAAACAAAAACAAAAAACAAACCTTTTTAGGCTCTTTGAAAGAAAAGAAGAAGAAGAAATAAGGTATATACCAATTTTGATGATCATGGATGACAGCATATGATTTGGACTAGAAAGGTTTCTTCCAATTATAAATTCTAGAATTCTGTGAGTTTGCTTAGCTTTTCTTTTTATTTTTCCTATGAAGGAAAATGGTCTTCATATTGGAAAAGACAGAGAAAAACCTGCTCAAAAATAGAAAAAAAGAAGTTGGTAACCCAAATAAACAAAGGGAGCATAAGGGACTACCTTGCTGTTCATTCATTTCAGGCATGTCTGACTCTTTGTGACCTCATTTTTTTTTAGAAAAGACTCTGGAATTGTTTGTCATTTCCTTCTACAGCTCATTTTGCAGATGAGAAGACTGAGGCAAATAGATTTAAGTGACTTTCCCAGAGTCACAAGCTGCTCTGAGGCTATATTTGATCTCAGATTTTCCTAGCTGTAGGTCCGGTTCTATCCATTGACTAACTGCCCCAAAGAAAGCAATTAAGTTCACTTAATAAAATAAAATCATTTGATCCAGATGAATATATCATAGAGGTCTAAAGGAGCCAGTGTACATGACTAGTGAACTCATCAGGGAAAAGAACTGAAATCTCTGAGCCGGTGAACCTGACTTCAATTCCTGACAAAATTCTGGAAATGATATTTAGTAAATGACTAAAAAAGAAGCAGTGAATTTACACAATTACTACAACTAACTTTCCCACCTTTGGTTGTACAAGTGCAGAACAAAGAATGCAACATCAGATTTGGTTAATGCGCTTGTTAATTTTTATTGAACTGCTTTTTCATTTATCTATCTTTTTAAAAAATATTTCTTTCAAGGGAAGCTTTTCAGGGTATAGAACAGGGTACAGTATATTTGTAAATTAAGTTGATACAAAAACAATCGATAAAAATCAAAGGAAAATCAAAGAACCAATATGACTTTGTTAAGAGCAAATCATGCCTGACTAACTTTATTTTCTTTTTCAACAGGGCCCTAAAATGTTAGATGGGGGAAAGCATGTAGATATAACTTACTTTATAGTAAGGAATTAATAAAGTGTTTAAGGATATTCTTGTTGAAAAGATGTAGAGATGTTGGATGGGTGATAGCTAAATAAGAGATTTATACTGGTTCCATGACTAGATGCAGAGAAGATTTGTTAACGAGTTGATGTTACCTTGGAGCTTCCAGTGGAGTTCCCCAGGGATCTGTGTTCAATCCTGTGTCGTAGAACAAGAGCAAAGACTGTGCATTTTTCTGTCATTGTCTTCCTAGTGACTAGCAAAGTGCTTGGACCATAATAGACGCTTAGTGCAAGATTAATGAATTGACTTGATCTTTAAAATTTTTTTCAGTGACATGATAGTCATATGGATGGAATTCTTAATGAATTTATAGAAAGAATAAAACTGGGAAGCAGAGCTAAGACACTGCTTGATAATGTTAAAACCTAAATAGATTTTGACATTCTTGTATGTTCAGCCAAATTGAGTAAATTGACATGGACTACCAATAAATGTATCCATAGAGGGTTAAAATAAACAAATAAACACCATTTCATAAATAAAAGAAAGTAACGGTACAGTCACTTTGCAGTCTGTCTGAACAAAGGTAAAGGGGTTTTAGTAGGCTACTATCTAAATATGTAAATAGAGAGATATGGCAGAAAAAAAGAAAACAATAAAAACTAAAAATAAGCAATATGCTATTGGGTTACATGTAGAGGGGCACAGTTTATAGGATTATTCTGCAGCACAATATAAGCACATCTGTAAGACTGTCTTCAATCTTCTCCTTCATCCGAAAACCTCCAGCCCACTGGCTACTTATTTCCCCTATTAGATTATGATCCTCATTAGGTTAGAGGCTATGACTTCTCTGAACATTCTATGTCTCCAAGTACCTAGCAGAATGTTCTGTACATAGTCAATATAAGGTGAATCTGTGATTTCACTTAAGTGAAATCCTGTCATACATCACAACCTGATTATTGTTGAGTATATATATATATATATATATAATATATATATTATATATATATATATATATTATTGAAGAAGGGAAGCGATTTGCTCACAATTTCACGCCTAGTAACTAGAGGCAGCTACATGGCAGAATAGATAAGGTCCAAGACTTGTTGTCAGGAAAACTCATCTTCTGAATTCAAATCTGGTCTGAGACATTTACTAGCTGCATGACTTTGGACAAGTCACTTAACCCTGTTTGCCTCATTTTCATCATCTGTAAAATGAACTGGAGAAGAAAGTGGCAAACCATTGCAGTGTCTTTACCAAGAAAACCTCAAATGGGGTCACAAAGAGTAAGACATGACTGAAAAACATCCGCCGAACAAAAGACTGTCAGAGTCCGAATTATAACCCAAATTTTTGGTTTCAAATTCAATATTCAATTATTGAGCAGAACTATCTCTCTTTTGAGAATAGTTGGTCCTTCACAAATGTTTGTTGAATGGATAATCTTTTTAAATAATGTTCTATATAACCTTCTGTATTAGTTTGTCATTGTTAACCTGCATAACCTTTGGATTTTTTTCCCCTCAAGAACAGGGACAGCCCTCTTATGTAAAGGACATGTTAAACCATCAAAGCCTGCTGTGATATCACATCTTGCATTAGAAATTTAAGAAAGGTATGCTGTCATCACCATCATCAACAAATCTTTTGAACATCTTGAGGATTTATTTTGCCATTAGACCAACTTTAAATGGATCCTGAATACATACTTGTATGCCACATGAACTAGCAAATACCCTCTTAAGTGAAAGCCTTTTGGCGTTTTCTCAGAACTCCCAACTACCACTAGTAATCTACCCTGGGCTATCAAAACTGACAGAAACCATTACTTGATTTTAAAGAAAAGGAGTTAGATTTCCATATGGAATTGAGAAAGAATGAATTTTTCATGTTTTGAAGATGATAACAATAACAACTATATTATTATAATATTTGCTTCAAAAATGTTTGCAGTTTTTTTTTCAGACTGACTAATGCATTTTGGGTAGTCATCATTATGAGTAGTCCTTTGTTCCTGCAAAAGATGGCAAAGAAAAGAAATTTAACCCAGAAAATGTGCAACTGCCTAACACCAACTTTTCATGGCTAGGAAGACCTAGGTTCTTGTCCTAGCTTTGACATACAATGGCTATATAGTTCTCTCTCCAAACCCCACCCCACCTCCATGCAACTCCTTTGTAGATCCATAAATTTCATAGCAAGTGTTGATCTGTTTTGGAAGAGGAAATTTCCTCAGTAGGAGTTCCCAACACAAATAAAACATGTATCAGTAAAATCACAGATCTAGTCTAAAAACAAAAATGGAATGGGCTAACCAAGAATTTTATGCTGTTTTACCTTACCTCTGCAATATGAATGGAGTCAGCACTTAACAATGTCTGAAGCTGTCTATAACTATTATGCTCTTGAAGACCTGGCTGATCTCCACTTTAGGCTACATGTAGTTGTGTCACGTGTGATTTAGTTTTGTTTGTTTTTTTATCCTGAAAGATGCTCCAGTTATGCAGTAGTTATCTGCCTTGGAACATGGGCTTGCCATTGGTAGGTAAACTGACAAACCACGAGCTTTTGATGACAGGTAGGTGGCCCAGTGGATAGAGTGCTGGACCCAGTGTTAGGAATACCTAAGTTCAAATCCAGCCTCAGATATATATTAGCTGTCCGATGTTAGGCAAGTCCCTTAACTCCTGTATGCCTAGGAAGAAGATTGGTAGCTTATTAGGTGGAGCACTGGGCCTGGAGTCAGGAAGACCTGAATTAAAGTCTAACCTCAGACACATCTAGTTGTGTGACCTTGGGAAAGTCATTTCACCTCTATTTGCCCTAATCCACTGGAAAAGAAAATGGTAAACCATTCTTGTATTTTTACCAGAAAACCCAATATGGCCCATGGGTTCATAAAGGGCTAGATACAACTAAAAGACTTGAACAACAAGAAATGTGACCCAGTTTGGTTAAAATATAAATACTTATTGTCCTGAGAATGTTGCTTGATACAGAGTTCTTGAGACTCCTACCATCACCCAATATCCTAATCTGGTAATACGAAATAGTTAAATTTTCAGATGACATGAAACTGGGTAGGATATTAAAATATTAAATGATGAGGCAATATCAAAAACAGATCAAGAAAAAACAAAATTGTAGTGCAAATCCAACAAGATATACATATCTTTCAGGTTTTGAAGCATTTTGTATACAACTACCTTTTGAGCTAGGTAGTACAGGTATTATATTATCCCCATTTTAAATACTAGACAGTTCAGGTTCTGAGAGGATCAGTGTCTATAGTCCCACAGCTAGACAATATCTAAGAGGAGGTGTTTGAAGTTCCCAATCTCCAGAGCAAGAATTTTTTTCCATTCTGTGACTCAGACTACTCCAAAAAGACAAAGCAAGGGCTTAAAGTCTTTCGAAGGCTCTCAATTTCTGCCATGTTTTTCCTCTCTAACAGGCAAGTTTTGCTGAATCTACTTCATTGCCTACCAATAAAACCTGTTCGGTAGCTTTGAACTTACAGGAATTATGGGGACATTTTCTAGAATGTCAAACAGTTATTGACTTCTGAGTCTCTGTTAGTACATTACTATGAACATAAAGCTCTGCTATTTTTTTTAAACTGCTGATGCTTAATCTTCTAGTGCTACAGCTGTGCCTAGTTAGAAAATGCCAGGTGGTACTGAGGCACTACTTGCTTATACTTTAAGAAGAATGTCACCTACAGAATGAAATGATGCACAAATTGATAAAGACACCTTGCTGTAATCAGAAAAGTCATGAAGTTTCACAACTCGTTAGAAAATCCCCAAATGTTGCCATGCTTCCTGTCCTTTGCTTATGCTGTTTCTCCATCTCTGAATTGCCTTCTGTCCTCATCTTGCCCTGCTGAATTCCTATACATCTTTTTAAAAACCTAGGTAAACCCCCATCTTGATGAGGAAGCATTCCCAGATTTTCTCACTAGCAAATGACCTTCCCCCTTGGGTTTGACATGAGGCCTTGGTAATGCTAATGCACTGTAAAAAAATGTTATGTATTATGACTATTTGTGTTTGTATCCGAGTCCTAGAGGAGTAGGGGTTTTTCTAAATTTCAGATCTCTTCAGCAAGCAGCACAGTGTCCTACATAAAAAGGCACTTAATAAATGCTTGTTGATTTTATTTGGTTGTTGATTTTTCATTGGTTTTATAGAACTCATTATCTTCCCACCCACCCCAAACCTTCCCCTGTTCCAAACTTCCTAATTAGTACTGAGGATACCACCATTGCCTCAGTCACTCAGGCTTACAACAGTAGTGTTATCTTCAACACCTCCCTTGTACTCCCTTCTCACATCCAATTCATTGCTAAGTCCAATCATTTCTTCCTATGCTTCAGTGTGGTTTCTTCTCTTCATTCCTACAACTGTCACCTTTGTGCAAGCTTGTACTATTACAACTTTATAGTTGTCTCTCCCCACTGTAGCCCATCCTCCACCATAGTTATATACCTAAAAATCATGTCTGACCATGTCACCCCTCTTTGAATAAACTTAGTGTTTCCCTATTACTGCCTAGATCAGATATATAATCCTATCTGGCTTTTAAATCCCTTTGCAACTTGGTCTCTTTCTACCTTTGCAGTTTCTTATGCTTTACGCCTCCAGTCTTCAATACAACAACATTGTTTTTGTTATAGTTGATGTGATTATTCACTTAAGACATTCTATTTCTCAGCTCTATGCCTTTTCGTTGAATTGCCCTGCTGTCAACTATGTTCTCCCTCCTCATTTCTGCTTTCCAGCTTTGTTGCCTTGCTTCAAAATTCAGCTCAGCTTCTGTCTTCGGCAAGAGGCCTTTCCTTACTACTACCATCTCCCCCATATTCCCCACTGCCAATGCCTTTCTTCCAGAATTGCCTCCCATTTTACACACACATGCTGACAGACATGTACTTATATATATGTAAGATACATGTGTGTATATACACATATGCATGTGTATCTATATCTGTAGCTAGTATTCACATAGATGCTTCTTTATTACCTCTACTACAAGAATGTTAGCTTCCTCAAGATAACATTTTGTCTTTCTTTGTATCCCCAAAGTTCAGCACAGTGCCTGGCATTTGGAAAAGTTTAATAAATGTTTACTGATTGAATGTGTGCTTAAAAACCCTTTACTAATTACAAACTCATTATGGGTCTCTTCTGAAGAAAAGTCAATATCCATATTCATTTCAATACACATGCAACACTGAACTATTATGCTTATTATTTGTGATAAAGTTTATCTTCATATTTAAAAGAAAAAAAATCAAATTCTGGGGTTAAAGTATTTCATATACTTTTTTTCACTTTTGATAACCATATTTTAGTAACATCTCCCTCTAGGCTCCCTTCCCTCCAACTTGCTCCACAGATTGGGGCTCCACAGAAAAGTGGCTGCTACTTCAGATTGTAGGGTAACTTTTGTGGGCAGTTATACTTCTGAAATTCCTGAGCCCCTAATGGTATAGATTGTATTAATATTCTGACAGCTATAATCCAAAGAGACAAAAAAAGGAAAAGGGCCTATATGTTTAAAAATATTTTTAGCAACTCCTTTCATGATGGCAGAGTTGGAAATTGAAGGAATGCTTACCAAGTGGGGAATGGCTGAAAAAGTTGTGGTATATGATTGTGATGTAATGTTATTTTACAATAACAAATGACAAGCAGGATGGTTTCAAGGAAGACTTACATGAATTGATGAAAGAGAAATGAGAAGAAAAAAGAGAACATTGTATATAGTAACAGCATTATTTTATAAGGATAAACTGGGATTGACTTGGCTATTCTAATCAATACAATAATCCAATACAATTCCAAATAGTTTAAGATGGAAAATGCTATGCCTCTCTAGAGAAAGAACTTGTAGAGTCTTCTATTTTTATCTGTATTTTCTTTTGCAACATAGCTAATACACAAATATGTTTTACATAACATTACATGTATAATCTATATCAAATTGCTTTTCTTCACAAGGACAGGGAGGGGGCAGAAGGAAGGAAATAATTTAAGACTCAAAATTTAACCAAAATATTAAATGTTTTATACATGTAATTGAAAAATATTTAATGAAATAACATACATTGATAAAAAAAGACATTCAGAAAGTAGAAAGATCAATTAAGTTTAGAAATATATGTATAATATATAAATATGTATTATATATATTTATATTTTTTACATTACATATATTTTTACATTTTATATATATAAATTATTTACATTATATATATATATATAAATTATTCAAATGGCCAACCAAGAAAAAACTATTACAAGATATTCCTCTCATAGATCCAAGGAAACTTCTCTCATAATATATAGACCATATATGAGTGAGATGGAGGACAAACAGAGCATATAGATAGTGAAGCATTTGCATATGAAATGCACATGGAGAAGATAAAGCACAATTCTGGAACTTCTGGGCTTTAATGTCCCTTCTCTCTGCAGAACTGTAGGGTTTAAATGACCAATCTCTCTTACATTGTTATTAAAGATTGGGTGTGGCACAAGGAATAAGCTATTGGCTCTTCTGTAAAATTGAACCATTCTGCTCCTGGGGTTGACTAGATTACCACAGAGCATGGTATCTCAG
Organism: Bettongia penicillata ogilbyi; assembly: GCA_023548195.1. Taxonomy (NCBI): domain Eukaryota; kingdom Metazoa; phylum Chordata; class Mammalia; order Diprotodontia; family Potoroidae; genus Bettongia; species Bettongia penicillata. The sequence continues at coordinate 1,012,656 of JAJHZJ010000130.1, read as the reverse complement.
CTGAATGGGTCAAAACGCTGTATTTCCTTCATTAGGTGGCTACTTGACTAGGCTGTTCCTCCACTCAGCTGGGTTTACTCTTCTATGCAGTTACAGTATTTACTTCCTTCAGGTTTAGCCATAGCATTCAGCTGGGATATAGCGTGTAGTTCAACTAGACTTTGAGGTTTTTCTTGCCCCTCAGAAATAGTAAGTATCACAGAGAGATACAGTCTGTCTTTTTTCTTTGAAAAAAATCTTACTGGTTCAGGGCTGAATTTCTTCAAGGAGAGAAATGGATTTAACTTATAGTAAACACCCATTACATCTGTTAAATTTTCATCTCTTCTGGCTCTGACCATTTGCCCCGATAATCAACAAATAGCTTTGGAGTTCATAATTTCACATTAAAAAGAAAACAAAATTAAGTATCATTCATTTTTCATTTATTTTTTTTATCTAACTATCAATCAAAAAGTATTTATAAGGAGCTACTATGTGTCAGGCACTGTGCTAAGTTGTGGGAAGAGAAAGCAAAAACAGTTCCTGCTCTTGAGGCATTCACAATATAATGGAGAAGACAATATGCAAAAAACTGGATATAATCAAAATAGATACATGACAAATTGGATATAATCACAAAGGGAAGGCAGTAGAATTAATGGAAATGAGGAAATCTTATGAAGATGAAATTTTAGTTGAACTCTGAATAGAGTTAAAAGAAGTCAGGAGGTGGAGGTGATGAAGAAGAGAATTTCAGATTTGTGGCATAGCGTACAGAAAACTCAAACATTTGGGAGACTGAGGATTTTGTGTAATGAATAGCAATGAGGGTAGTGTCTCTGGATCATATAATACATGGAATGGGTTAAGTTGTAAAAAAAGATTGAAAAGTTACTAAGCGGCTGGATTGTGAAGGGCTTTAAAAGTAAAAAAAAAAAAAAAAAAGATTATTTTATATTTGATCCTAGAGTTAATAGAGAGCCACTAAAGTTTACTGCGGCTAACATGGTTAGATTTGTGGTTTAGGAAGATTATTTTGATAGTTGAAATGAAGATGAACTGCCAAGAGAAGGCAGACTATCCAGTATGCTATTGCAATAGTCTAGTTGTGAAGATATGAGGGTCTATACCAAAGTGATGGTAGTGTCAGGGGAGAGAAAGAAGTTTATCTGTGAGATGCTATAAAGATATAATCAAAAGTACTTGGTGATAGATTGGATATTGGGAATAAGAGAGAGAAAGTGAAGAGTTAAAAATGACACCAAGGCTATGAGCTCCAGTGAATGTGAAGTTGACAGTATCCTCTACAGTGATAGGAAAATTAACAAGAGGGAAAGGTTTTGGGTGGAAGTGAGCTCAGTTTGGGAATGACTGACTATATAGTGTTATTAAAAATACAATAAACTTAAGCAATCTGTACTCGTGAAAGACTTAGTTTTAATATTATTCAGTTGTTTCAATTGTGTCTGACTCTTCATGACCCCATTTAAGGTTTTCTTAGTAAAGATACTGGAGTGATTTGTCTTTTCCTTCTCCAGTTCATTTCACTGAGAAGGAAACTAAGGCAAATGGGGTTAAATGACTTGCCAGGGTCATGCAGTTTCTAAGTATCTGAGGCCAAATTTATATTCAAGTCTTCCTGACTCCAGATGCAGCTCTCTATTCAGCATATTACCTAACCGGCTCCTGATTCTAATGGGAGAGACAATAGTAACATATATAAGCTTATATAGAGTGAAGATAAAGTAGTGAAATACAAGGTAGTTTCAGAGGGAGGGTACTGGCAGTTTTATGGAATGGAAAAGCATGTATTAAGCACTTATTCAATGCTAAGCACTGTGCTAAACTCAAGGTATACAAATAGAAAAGTGAGATAGTCCCTACTGGCAAAGATCTCACATACCAACTGGGAGAGAAAACACATAAAGGATGATTCAGTTCATTGCATTCTCATAAATTTAAGTGGCTAGGAAATGACACCAAGACAGTCTATAGCCTGATGGCAAGTTCATTGTACCTGCTGCTTTCATAATTTTGCAAATCAGCTATTCAAAATTTCACATTGTTTTTGTCCTTGCTTCTTATTACTTGCCTATTTGGCAAAAGGGGTAGACCTTCACATTTGTAAGGCTATTCAAAAACTAGAGTGTCCACTTGAACATAACCAGGAAGGGTCTTGACTTTAAGTGCTTTAGAATCAGTCGAAGGAGGTCAAGTTGTTTAGGACAGAAAGAAAATACTTAGAACGTATGTGATAGCTTTCTTTAAATATTTGATAATTTGTTTCCTGAAAGTGGGATTAGACTTTCTCTGTGCAGTTCCAAAGAGTAGCACCAATGAGAGAAAATCACAAAGTAACACAGTTAATAATTAGAGTTATTCTGCTGAAGGCTACTTTTGAAAGATTGGGAGTTGTCCTTCATTCAGAGTTTCCAGGTAAAATCCATGTTATCCACTGTAATGCTGGTTGGTTGTTGTCCTTTGTTCTCAAAAAGGACCAAAATAGCATCACCATGATAAAGTGACATTTCAATATGTCCTACTGTGGCTGATCAGACCAATATGAGCTCAGAATGCTCTACCACTGGTTGGGCACAGATAGTTCATATGAATATTTGGGGTGGATATCCCAAATTTGCTCATCCTGTGTTTACTTTGTGCTGTCTCAATTCTGCTTTGCTCATAGAGCACAGCACCCTTTCTGATGTGGGCACACCATGCTGAGCAGTCCTGTACTGGTGTCTCCCATGTTGCAGTCAAATCCAAAGTTCTTGAGAGAGGCCTTGAGAGTGTCCTTGTGACATTTTCTCTGGCCACCATGTGATCACCTGCCTCATGCCAGTTCTCCATAAAATAGTATTTTTGACAAGTGTACATTTTGCATTTGAACAACATGGCCAGCCCATCAGGGTTGTGCTCTCTAAATCATAGATTGAACACTTTACAGTTCAGCTTGAGCAAGGACTTCAGTGTCTGGTACCTTATCCTGCCAGATGAACTTCAGGATCTCCCTAAGACAGTTCAAATGAAAGCAGTTCAGTTTCCTGGCATGGTGCTGGTAGACTATCAATGTTTCACAGACATACAACAATGAGGTCAACACAACAGCTCTGTAGACCTTCAGTTTGGTAGTCAGTCAAACACCTCTTCTCTCCCAAAATTTTCTTCAAAACCTCCCGAACACTGAGCTAGTTTTTACAATGCGCACATCAAACTCGTTGTCAATGTGTACACTACAAGGTAAGTGAACTTATCCACAGCATTCAAAACTTCTCCATTTTTTCTAACAGGTTGTTCCAATGCTAATCAGAGAGTTAAAGATCTTCCTCATCCATTAATGGGTCTACCCATTAAGGACTACTTGAGTGGGGGAGGCTCACACCTTTCGTTAATTTCTAATGAACTGGTTCTCAAGGGTTGTGATGCCCTCCAGGGGCTCTCAAAAATATATACATATTCTGAGGTGTGGTTTTACTTTGAGGCTTACTCATTGGAAGTGTTTGTCTGCCCAGAAGAGACTCTGGACAGCCTCTTAGAAGCCCACCCTTTCTCCCAGCTTTGAAAATCCAGATGTTGGCACTTCTCTCTCTGGTAACTATGTATGTATGGTCAGACAGATGTATATGTTGCTTATGGTCAGACAGCTGGAAGCCCTGTCTGTTAATTATTATTTCTTGGTATTTTCTCTGAAGTTCAGGGTGTTGACTTTTTCCCCTGAACAAAGTGGATGATATATATGCTTGATTAAAATGATTGGTGACCCCTCAAAATTTGCTTTTCTTTTAGAAAAACATATCAAAGATCCTGTGATATCAGGCCCTCCTGTGTATGAAAGGGTCCTTGCTGATACGTCCACTTGCCTTGTAAACTATAGAAAGAATTATTTTTCCTCTCAATTTCATCATTTTTAAAAATAACAAAAATAGTTCTTTGTTGTCCAGAATCAAATCTATAATATGGTGGCAGTTGCTGTATATTTTCAGATAAACAACTATTGCCTGCCTGAAGGAAGAAAACAAGGATTTATTAAGAGTCTAGTGTATGCCAGTAATTGTACTAAGTGTTTTACAAACATCATCTCATTTGAACCACACAGCAATCCTGGAAGGAAGGTGATATTATTGTTGCCCCATTTTGCAGTTGAGAATACTGAGATAGAGTTTAAGTGATTTGTAAAGGGCCCTGCTGCTATTAAGTATATGAGACAAGATTTGAGCTCAGGTCTCCCTGACTCTAGGCCTAGTTCTCTATATACTATGCCACCTATCTGTCTCTACTCATCACAGTCCACCAAAGGCAATTATTTTTGTTTTCATGATCAGTTACCACATAGCCTTGAACATTTCAGATTGCTTTCTAGGGGAAAAAAATAAACCTTTTTCCTGGTAGTAGACTCCTCAAAATATTTTGAAGTGCTTGCAGATTCATCAAAACCTCTACTTCTATAAGTTTAACATTGTGCTATTTATGTGGGACATGTTTCTTTCCATGGTAAACTGGAATTCACCATGTTGTGTCTACATTTTAATGAGTTGACTTTGAGAAATTTACAGATAGGGACATTATCAGAGCTGTCAGCATTTTGTTTCTTCACCCTCAAGCAAATGGTCAGCAGAAAGGATGGAACAGACCACTAAGGATGTCTTGAAGTGAAATGTTGGATGAGATTGATTAGTAAGACTTCTTCATTTCTTATCAATCAATGTGTCATTATGTTCAAAAGCAGGAGCCAGTCTTGCTGAATTATTTATAGGGTCTAAAAATTTGCCCAAATATCCTCATCCAGAATTTTAGCTAAGGATTTACAAAAGAAAACAAGAATGTGGCCTAGATATTGCTCATTTGCACCTATGCTTCATTCTTTTATCCAATTTAGAGTTTGTCTTTGATAACCACAGAGAAGGATCAAAGTCTGTTTTTGCCATTGTATCTGAGGTCAGAGAGACTGCAACAGACAAGGGACACAGTGCAGAAGGGATTGTATGGTAGTGTCTTATTGGTGAACTATGAAAGCATTACTTCCAATTTCACTTGACTTCAACAGAACCATTAGAAATATCTCCTCTAGAGTCAACTAAGGTGTTTTTGATTTACCTCTAGATAGCCATTACAGATGCCAGGTACAAGAAATCATAATTTCTTTGTGGCCCCCACAGGATAAGAGATGGAATACAGGGGCATTCATGCTCCTAATATAGTTAACCAATCATTATTTCTTAATCTTCTACTATGTACCTGACATTGTACTAAGTACTATGAATACAAAAAGAGGAAAACAGTGTCCTCGTACTTCAGGAGCTTATAGTATAGTTGAAGAGACAACATGCAAATAAATATATAAAAAGCAATAAATATACAAAACAATATAGCAGAGTGATAGAGATACAAAAATTTTTAATGTTTAATTGGTCAGCAAGTTGTCACTTAGGAAGGCAAAAGAGTGACATCAGGATTTAGTAATGCTGTTTGAAATTTAGAATATTTATTTAATAATTCCATAAGGTCTTGCTTATCAACAAGATTACAAATAATCCAGGGAGATTAAGACATTTTCTTCAGTTTTGTAATATTCTGCATCTGTTATTTTTTTTTCTCTACTAGCTGCTAATTTATGGTCCTTTATACTCTTTGGGATATATAAAAAAACCTCTATATGAATCTTGCTCTTTGGGCAAAAGAGTTGACTTTATTCTGGCCTTAGTCTCTCCTAAAATTGCAGAATATAATCTTGTTTATTCCTGAACTATTCTACTTCATGAGAAGAATTCTTTTCCACTTACACTTAACAAGAGGCAGGCTTATAAAATTTACTACCTTGCTGGTTAAATGATAATGTTAGCTCAGGGGAGAAATTTGTGAGTTGTTCTAGGAAGGAAAAAGGGTTAGAGCCTGGGAGTAAAATACAATGGCACACATATCATGGTTTAATTCCTTTTGAGTTCTTTTGCATTCCTGTGGTTGTATATAGTAAGAATTCTAGGAGACAGTTTGGACACAGGGCTTTTGCTATGAAGGGCAAAAAAAATCTTCCACATGGGGAAATCTTTTAACTTCTTGTCTGCTTTATTGATAACCCAACATAAAAGACTAATTTTCCAACTAATCCAATTTTTAACTCTCAAAAAACAATTGAAAATTTCTTAACAATTAAAAAAACCAGAGATAATGGAATAAAGCACATTTTGAGATTTAGTTCTCCTGCTGCTTTTCTTACAAAGTTATGTATGTCAACCTTTTGTATGCCCCCTCTTCTCACTTCCATAATTTTTACAGAGGGATAGAGATTTTGACTGTTATTTCATCATTGTAACAAGCTCATGGTGTGGAATTTCCTGTACTAAAACCTGTCTATACCTACTTAGAAACTTACAGTCTTAGAGATTTGCCTAGAGCACAGAGAGTTTAGATGACATACAGGGTCACTTAGCAGTATATGTCAAAATTGGGACTTGAACCCAGGTCTTCCTGGTTCCAAGACCAGTTCTATTCACTATGTCACACAGTCTGTTTTTAAAACTTTAATTGCTTAATTGATTATCTGAGTATTTACATCTGTCTCCTTCTTTTCCTCCTTATTGCAATTGTGCGTGTGTAATGTGCATATAAGTGTGCACGTACATGCATATGTTCAGAGAAACTGATTATTGAACTTTCTCAATTCCTATCAAACTGACTTCCTCTGCTGATTTGAAATCCATTCTCCTCAGATCTAGAATCCCTGTCAGTCTCCTTTTCCTTTCATATTTTGAATTCAAAGATGTACTGGTCACTTCCCACCAATATTCCTGTCATTTTCACTTTAGAAAATAGATCTTTGTGGATCAAATTGAGGCACAGTGGAAATAGTGTTGAATTTGAATTTAGAGAACATAAGTTTAAATCTTATCTCTTCCATTTACTAGCTGTGGATCTTGAGTAAATCACTTAACCATTCAAGTCCTCAGTTTCCTCTTTTTTAAAATGAGGAGATCTGTCTTTCTCAGTTCTATATCTATGATCTCAAGGTCATAAATTTAGAATGGGAATGATAGTGTTGTACTTAGAAACAGGAAGATAATTTGTATTGTCATTTAGCAACAAATACTTTACAAATACCTGTTTAGACATGATATAAAACTGTGACCTCAGTTGCCTGTATCAATCTGATTCTCTAAGAGATGACTGGTACAATTAGTTCATTTGATCAGAGATCTTTTCCTTCTGAATAGTATGTATACGTAAGTATTTTCATAGCCATTTTATCAGTCAACTTACTTTCTTCCTTCATGAAGACTTATCTGGGCTGTCAGCATTTTTCAAACATCCTGCATTACTTGATCGCAGACCCCGTATTTATGGGTCATTTTGACGATGGTGATTTATGCCTGGGAGCAAAGTTTTACATAATACTTTAACCCTAGTTCCTATTCAGGAATTGTGGTTGCTGGTTTTCATTAGCTCTTTGGATTTGTCAATATAAACTGCTTAAAAAGCAGGTGTGTGTGTGTGTGTGTGTGTGTGTGTGTGTGTGTGTGTGTATTTAAGCACACCTAGATAGTCACTTGCTATTTAACTGAATTAAATGGAAATCTGTCTGGAGGAACTGCCTGGCTTTCATCTGAGTCTTTATAGACATTGCATAATATATTATTTTATTGAAATATGCCTGAGCAAATTGAACATTGTAGGATTTTCTTGAAACATTTTTTAAATCCTCTTAATACATTGAGAACAAACCTTTATATGAGCATTTTGATAGCACTTAACTTCCTGCATCCTATATGCCACAGCATATTAAACCATTTTAGGTAAGGTGATATTCAGAAAACACCAATGAATTTTAAACTTCAAATGAATAGATTAAAATAGATTAAAAAATTATATTTTAAGATAAATAATTAATTAATATTAAGAAACTATTTTGAATATCACATAGTTTCAAAATATTTTTATCCTAAGAAAGAAGATAAATCTTGACTTAGATGAGAGAACTTTTTTTGTGGTTGGAACAAGGTAGTGGGAGTAAAGATTCATTTATTTTTGGCTTAGCTCCTAACTAGTGCTTCAGACTTTGCAAAAGTTACTTAGGGTCTATGGTATTAATAGAACAGATGTAAATGATTAATAATTCTTATTAATGTTTTAAAGTCCTTGAAAAATATCTTAGAGGGAAGAGGATTCTGGAAAGATGTCAGAGTAGGACAGAAAATTCCAAACTCTGCAGATTCCCCCACCCCCACAAAGAAGATAAAACAGTGCCTCAGGACAAACATAGAGCAATCAAAATAAACAAGAGTTATGGCAGAATAGTGGTAGTCCTGGGACAACTGGGTAAGATCTGAAGAAAAATGCCAAGACTAACGTTTGGTCCCCAGGAAGAGTAAAAATCTCAAGGTTTGTTCCACTGAAACAGCAAGCTGCAAACCTTGGGGCTAGATGTGTTGAGAAGTAGCCTCGGCCCCAGCCACAAGAACTTTCACCTCCTGTATGGTGTGGGGAGTCCAGTGTTTAAACTAATGAAGATTGAAGGAGCTTCTGTTGATAAGGAATGCCAGACCCAGCTGTGCTGTGGAGGTGCAGCCCTTAGCAAGAAGGAATCAGCACATGCCCAGTGAGGGCAGAAGCAGTAGGACAGTGCCCACTGGTTGTGGGCACTTACAGGTGGGCAGAGTTCTTGGTTTCAGTTCCAGGCCAGAGGGAAGAACTGAAGGAGGATCTGAGGACAGAGGTGCCATCCCCCATACCCACAACTAGAGGTGATTACAAAAAATACACTGATACAAATAAAAAGAATGAGCAGCAAAAGAGAAAGAATCCAACCAAAGAAAGTTACTATAGGAATAAAGAAGACAGGAGTTTGTTTCAGAGGAGGCTATTAAAGCAAAAGTAAAACAATACCTACTCTAAAAAGTAATGTTGAACGGTCATCTTCCACAAAAGAATATCATAGAAGAACTTAAAAAAGACTTAAAAATCACATGAAAGATATTGAGGAAAAATTAAAAAAATAAGAACAGCTCAAGAAAAACAAGAAGTTTATGGAAAGAAAATCAGCCAATTAGTAGAGGAGATTCAGAATCTCTAGAAATAAAAAGGCTACTTAAAAATGAGAACTGAGCAAGGGAAAGCCAGTGAAGTTGTAAGAGACCAAGAAATAATTAAACAAAATATAAAGAATGAAAAAACAGAAAGTAATAGAAAATAAAAGTAAACTTTATCACAAGAAGAACAGCTGATCTACAGAACAGATAGAGAAAACAGAAAAATATTTGGACTGCCTGAAAGTCATAATCAAAAAAATAATCTTGATACAATAACACAGTAAATAATTAAATTGTTCTGAAACATTAGAATAAGAGAGGAGAGTAGAAATAGAAAAAAAAACTACCAATCACCATCTAAAAGAGATCATATAAGAAAGACCTACAAGAATATCATAGCCAAATTCCCCAAACCCTCAGCTCAAGGAGAAAATATCATGAGCAACAAGAAAAAATAGTCTAAATATGGTAGTGCCGCTATTAGAATCACAATAGAACTAGCAGGGAGCAACACTGAAAGAATGCAGATCTTGGAACACTATATTCCAAAGAGCAAAAGAACTGGGGTTGTGGTAGAAAATATCAGACCCAGCAAAGTTAAGCATAACCCTAAAAGAAAAAAAAAGGTAGAGGAGGATTTAATGAATTGTCAAACTTTCAGTATTTTGTTAAAAAAAAAAAAGCAACTGAGTTTAACAGAAAATTTAATATATAATATCCAAGAGAAATATAAGGTATGTATTAAAGACTACAAGGTACTCAGTAAGGACACACTATTTGTCTTTTATATGAGGAAATGTAAAGTGTATATCTAAGATTGTTACTAGGAATTGAGTAGCTCAAAAGAAAGTTTGGGGTAGATTTGAGTATGATATGGTTCTAAAAAGTAAAATCATTTAGGAGAAGGCAAAAAAAGTAATTATTTTATATAAATGAGGCATGAGAGGAAGAATTACTGTAAAGGAATTAGATGGAGGAGGAAGGCTGGTAGTTTTGGAATCCTACTTTCATCACGAATGGGTTTAAAAGAGAACAAATAATACACACACATATATAGGTATAAAAGTCTTCAAAATTTAGACAGAAATAAAAGGTTAAGGGGATAAAGGAGGAATTTTTAGAGGGGAGAGTGAGGTATTAGAATAAAGGGGGGTATAGAAGCATGTTTAAATTAACAGGAATGGGAGACAAAGAAGGAATCCTGGGGGGGAGGGCTACAGTAGGCTAAATAATAGGCGAGCAAGGTAACAAGTAGAAGTAAAGGAGTCAGGAGGTACAGAAAATAAGAGATACATATAAACAAAATAAATATTAGGAGTAAAACAATAGGCAAAAAAGCAGGGGTGGTAATTATGATCCAGACAAAATTAAAGCTAAAATAGAATCAAAAGAGAAAAGGAAACTGTCAGCTGTGTTAATCAGTATTGTTTTAAACTACAAAATAACTAGATAGGATATGGTTGGAATATTGCTGTGGTGTAGGAAATGATGAGTTGATGGGCTTGGAAAAATATGGAAAGACTTGGAGTTATGGAGGAAGAGGTTATCCATCCTCAGGGAAACAGGGGACAAGTAAGTATAGCGTGGTTTTATATAGATGCACATGAATGTATATGTCTATATGTGAGTATAATTATACGTATCTAAGTATATGTTTGTGTATGTATGTCTGTAATGTTAATGTAAGGTAAATGGTGGGGGGGGAAGAGTTAAAGATCTTCCTTCCCATTAATAGAACTCAACACTTTTTGTTAATTTCTATTGAAACACCAGTCAGAGGGCAATGCCCTCTGATTCTGAACTCTGAGGTCAGGTTTTACTTTGGGGCTTACTCTTTGGAAGTGTTTGTTTGGCCAGATGAAACTCTGGGTAGCCATTAAGGAGCCCTCTGGTTTTGAAAACCCAGATGCTGGTGCTTCTCTCTCTGGTAACTATGTATGTATGTAGGTAATGGTCAGACAGTTGTATCTGTCTGTTGATTTGTTATGTATGTAGTGGTTATGGTTAGAGAGTTGGAAGCTCTGTCTGTTGGTCTTTATTTCTCTGCTTGTACTTTCTCTATTGGTATATGTATCTGACTAATGTGATTGTTGACCCCTCAAAAGTTGCTTCCTTTTTAGAAAGGCAGATCTAAGAACCTATACAGCAGATCCTCCTGTGTATGCCAGGGTCCTTGCTGTTACAATGTCTTTACATAAGTATGTGTATATGTATGTGTGTTTGTTTATGCATATGTATGTATGTGTATATGTGTATATGTATATATAAATATATCCATGCTTAATTGTAGACTTAGAGGAGGGGGTGTAGGAAGAGGAAAGAAAAAGAATAAAGAAAAGAGTACACAGCAGAGAACAAAAGAAAATTTATAAGGAAGCAGAGATGGACAGCTCTGCATACAATGTGCAGTATTTATTAAGCAGAGTTTCTTGAAATGGATATTTATTGTTGTATATTTTGAATGCTCTCTTATGTTCTACTGTGTCCATAGCAATGCCTTTATTCCCTTTTCTTGTTTTGCATGTAAGCTTTAATATTTAAATTTATGATTTTTCTTTTCTTATTGCATAATTAAGTTTAAAATACATTAAAAATAAAAAAAATAAAATATCTCAGAGTTATATGGCTCCTTATATATATCTTACTTCTCACAACAATGTGAGGAAGGTTGGAAAATAGGACTTTATAAATGATGAAACTGAAGCCTCGATTGAAGTCACAGACTAATCTGTGATTACATAGATAGTACCCAGAACAGCCACAGTTTATAAAGGCAACATGGTGTAATGAATGAATAGAGTATTGGGTGGAGAGACCATTAGATGGAGTCAATAATACTGCATTTAGTCCCACCTCAGATGCCTAAAACCTGTATTGACTGTAGACAAATCAGTTAAACTGTTCATGTGCTATTTTCTCACCTATAAAGTGAAGGAGTTGGATTAAATCTAAAGTCCCTTCCAGTTCTACATATAAGACCATATAACTAGCCTCCTGAGTTCCAATCAGGTGGTCTTTACACTAAGGCATCCTACCTGTCTTGAAGGATCATTATCAATAGCATTCTTAGTATGTAGAATAAGCAAATAGAATGAACTACTAGTACTCAATCATTCTTAAAACTATTTTCACCTTGACTTGTCTCTTTTGGGTCTTAATTCTATTAGTATTTCTTATTTGGCTCCCTATCTATAACATCCACAAAATGCAGCTGTTTCAAAGCTGTGTCCTAGAAAATTGTTTTTTTAATGACCCACCCCTTTTAGAGTGAACTTATCTACCCTTAGATTTCCACAGTTATTTAAGGTAAAATTTCAGATGTTACTAAAGCATTCAAGCTTCCTGGAATTCTTGTCTGTATCTAAGAAACCCATTAGCCTCATGAAGTTTCTACTTCACCAATCTAACTATAACTAAGTCTATATACCTAATTTGCATTCATCATAAAGGTTTCAGGGGGAAATTGGATGTTCCGTATTAATGTGTGTTATTAATATGTTGAAATAGAAGTGTGTCTCATCAGTTCAGAGCTTCTTCCCATGGCACGGGACACTACATTCCTGCCTATCCTGTGAAGCCCACTGTTATCATAAGCATTCATTCAACCTACTGGAGGTTGTCTGAGGAGCACTTTGGCTACCTCCTTGTCATTCCTGATTGCATTACCAGCTCATGTTCTTTCATATATTTCGTAACTTTTCCACATTTCTCTTTAATTCAGATATTACAATTTTTTAATTGAATTTGAGTTTTCATTGGTGAAAGAAGTACCTGGTGAGAAACTTACTTTCCCAGTTTAGATTAGCACCTGCTCATCAACTTCTCTAGCCTTAGACAGTTGCCCTGAGAGGGTTATATAATTTGTCAGAGTAACAAGGTCAGTTTGTATTAGAAACAAAACTTGAACCCAGGTCTTACTGGGTCCTAGACCACCTCTTTATCCATTATGCCACGCTGACTTTATAAGATATGAAGATATTTATTTCATATAAGATATGAAGATATTTATTATGCATTTTTTTGATAATGGGTTTCTGGCTAACATGATCATTTCTCCCTCACTTCCATCCCCCCACGAGAAGAAAGACAATGTGAATGTAGGGTATGAGGTGCCAACTTCTATGGTTTGACAGGCATTTGATTTCATCATAAAGACTTTCATTTTAAATGTTGTTCCTTTGCATTAAGAGCATCAAAGAAAAAATGAAAACATACTCCAGGCCAAATAAGAAAGTAGAATTTTACCTTGTGTTATAACAAACCACATTTCCTTCAAAGACTATTCCAAATTCTACCTTTTCCACAAAGTTTTCTTCAACTAATAAAGATGCTGTACATTTTCATATAGCTTCTCCTTAAGCAATCTATATATAATTATTTTTCTTGGAAAAAATCCAAAATAGGAAATGTCCTTACATAAACAATTCATCAAATTCAGAATTATTGAGCTTTTATTATTGTGAGGCACTGTGCTGGACACTCAGGATACAAAATGAAAAATGAAAATCCTTGCCCTTAGGAAGTCTACTAATAGGGATATGATTTGTACAAGGTAAAAATATTTATGTATAAATAAAAGTATAATGAATTATAGTTGTCTGCTTTACTTTTTAAATGCTGTTTCCTTAGTGAAATGACCATATTTTATTCATTTTTTTCTATTCTGTGACACATTGCTTATCACCCTAGGTATATTCAAAAAAATACAAATGAAAATTAAAATTTATTTTGGTGTCCAAAGAAAGCATGTCTTTTTTAACCAAATAGAAAAACAAGAATTATCCTTACCCAAAATTAAACCACAGCAAATAAATTGAGTTAAAAGAGAAACTAGCAAGGATAGATGAAAAAGAAAGTTTGTATCAATGGGAAAAAATTTTATAAGAAACATTAACTATGGGAAATGCCTGGAAGAAATTGGCTAGGAATAAAATATATGATAATCCTGAAAATTACAAAGTTGGAAATTATATTCTTAAAAAGTAATTTTAGGTTATTTTTTTTGTGCAACATTATTGCATTTAACATATTTACTCATTAGCAACTACTTAACACAGGACTTAGAATTATTAAGTCCAGAATTCAAATTCTGCCTCCAGATACTCACTCTGAATAACCCTGGTCAAACTGCTTAACCTCAATCTCTACTTCCTCATCTTAAAATAAAGATGATAATAATAACTGCCTCGAAGGGTTCTGAGGAAGATCAAATGAATTAGTATATATAAATATTTTTTGCAAACTTTAAAAGGGTCATATAAATTCTAATTATTAAGCAGCTAGGTGATTGCAGAACATAGAATGCTGGACTTGGACTCAGGAAGATCTGAGTTCAAATACTCCCTCAGATACCTAATGGTTATTTGCCCATAGGCAAGTCAGAGCCTTTGTCTGTTTCAGTTTCTTCATCTGTAAAATGGGATTATAAACCTCCCAAGGTTATTGTAAGGATCAAATAATATATTTGTAAAGGGCTTTGCTAACTTTAATGCATTATATAAATTCTATTCTTACTAGTACTTTAATAAATACTTCAAAGCATATTATGGTTGTTGGGAGGAAGAAGCAGGATGCAATGTGGTTCAGTATACAGAGAACTGGAAAGTCAGAGAGCTAGATTTTAGTTCTTTTTTCAACACAAAGTAAGTAGATATGTGACCTTTGTAAGTCAGTTCAACTTTCTGGGGTTCAGTTTTCCTATCTATAAAAGGAGAAGTTTGTGCTGAATCATTTCAATGGTTCCTTTCAGGAAATCTAGAACTTGTTTTAGTTTTCAGAACTGAATTTTTAAAAGAGAAAAAAATGAGTAAGAAAAAAGGGAAAATTTTTGGTTCCATTTCCTGTAGATCAGTTAACTATGAACAATGTGGAACTGTGGAAGCCTCATGAGTACTACACAAAACATTTGGGGGAAAAATAGGGTCTTAGAATTTATTGTAATCTAATTTTTCCTTTAACAACAAATATATTTACAAAATTGTTTGGAAATTGCCTTTAGCAACAAGTATTTTACCTGTTGTTTGGAGATTCAGCTGCAAAAATCAAAACACTGTACTTTCTAAGATAACACTAGAAAATATAAAATAAATGAATATGTTAGGTTACATAAAGCAGAAAATAATTGATTATTTGAGACATGGAGTGGGGCAGGGAATGGTACAGACAGGACATGGTTGTTTTGTGATCATCTCGATATTTGTAGTTAGGGAAATCAGATTTTTTTTGCAATGCTGACTTAAAGAAAACAGCCTAAAATATGTATGAAGTCTTTTGAGTCATCATACTAGCTAATCTCACTATTCCCATTCAAATTAAGAAATCCACAATGTAATGCTAATACAAAATGTAACTGGGAAATTTAGATATAAAATATGTTAAGCTATGGGAGGGAATCATGGCTAGTGATTCTATATTTGGATTTTTATTTTGTTCTGTTTTCATCAAAACTTGTGATTTGGACAGTGTAGGGAACTCCCTCTACCAATAATTTCTTTGTATAGTTTCCTGGAACTTTCAAATCATAAATGGCTTCCCCTGATACATATCTCAAAAAGAAACTCAAACTAAGGTATTATTGGAAGACCAGTGGTATCAAACTCAAATAGAAAGGGATCCCTGGGGGCCACATATTAACTTAGAAAATCACAAATTAACATTATCTATGTGTACTGTATTATTATTTTCTTAATCAGAAGTTGGAAAAGTTATATAGGTCAGAATACAGCTAATAATATGAAAGAGTAAATGGATTCTGTAGACAGGAAGGGATAAGATAACATTTCAGCCCAAAGCAGAATCTTGCCCAAGACAATATCTCTGTAAAGTTTCTAGGGAGGTCACCAGGAAATAAGAAATGTTGAAGAGTCAAAATTCTCTAAGTCCGAAATTTCCTAAATCATTCTTTCTGCACTCTTGAAGAATGTTCACAATGGTGGACAATTGGCAGGTGACTAGGTAGATACAGTGGGCCTGTAATGAACTATTAGGACTAACAGCAGCTCTATTAGGACTCCATCATGCCCTCCTCAGAGAGCTGGGAGCCAAATTCATTTGGTAAAATGGACAAAGGTCTCTGCTTCAGGAGCTTCTTCAGGTTGTAAAGGCGTGTAGAGCTGTCCTTGCTTTGATAGATCCCAGGAAGGAAGTTGTTTAGAACTGAGGATAGATCACATCCAAGGTATGATGAGTGAATGTGGATTGGTATCCATGTTTGTTGTCAACTATAGGTGAATTGGCCCGGAGTCTGAGAGAGATACAAATCTGACAGGCAACTTTAACATGCAGGGCTCCAAATATAAGAAGAAAAACAGATATATCTAGTATTAGGCAGCTGACAAGATGAAGTACCCATTTACTAAATTATTTATGCTGTAGAAAGGAATATAATTTTAGTCTCAATAGCTCAGATCTAACAAACATTTTAATAACTCAGATGTATCCCAGTTTTGGTACATGAGATAATGATTAATATTGTGTTTGTACCTTTTCTACACAAACTTCTTTTTTTCACTTGACTATGCAGGCAGATGACAAGCTCATATATTAATTTACCCAGTTGTTTGGAATATGGAATGACAGCACATTCAGTTTGAAAACTGAAAGATTTCACATACCTGCATTGTACTCATCTTTTACTGACCACTTAAAGAAACTTACTAAAAAAAGAAAAAACTGGAACATGCCGGATATGACAGGATTAAAAATCCTTAGATCTGTCTGAATTCAGATAAGTCACTTTAGTTTCACCTCATAGACAGACTCAGGAATAGCCAGGTCAGAAACATTCCCTTTCAAAGGAAAACAATGGAGAAACTGAGCCAGGAGGGTCCCTTCTTAGATTAAGAATAAAATCACCCTCTCAGCTTTTCCGAGACAAACACTTACCTGTAGCAGGATCACATTCTCTCTAAGTACCTTGTGGCATTTCTCTCAGATACTGATTTAATGCAGACAACTTTATGTAAATTCAAACTTAAAATAAAATCATTGCAGTCCCAAGGGCTTTTTTACCTCAGATGGCAAAACTCACCATTCACAGTTTAGGGGTATGTACAATTGTTGTACCATTTTGTAGTTATAATAAGCTGTAAGAATTTACGATGGCTTACATATTAAAGAGATTTCATTTCTCAGTAAGTCAAATTCACTGTTTAAGGAGCTCTATAACCCAAACAAGCTTTAATTTTTCCTGGGGCTAATGACTTTGTCCTCCAGATAGTTTCTGGGGGTCTGGCAAATTTGCAAATAAGGAGAAATCAATAGGGACCCCAAAGAAGAAACTGATCTGCCTGTTCATCCTATGATATTCTTCCTCTGGACTGGTGAGAATCAGGTATTTTCTGCAGGGCAAGTCCCATATTTTCAATCTTAATTAAGGACTCCCATATTTTATTTTTAGGATCCCAGTATATGGTAGCTGGCACATGTGGCCTCCAGTCACCCCCTACTGTGGAGATAACCTTGGCCATCTTCCTAAGGGAGGGGAGCAGGGAGTATCTATCCTGTCTACCCTTAGAGCTGCTGTGGGATCAATTTTAGGTTTTAACATTGTAACAATAATCCCAAATAACTTAGTTAATGATCTTACAGTTTGCATAAGTGAGAGCCAATTTGTTTTAGCTGTAAGACAGGATTAACAGAGCTTAATAAAATAACATAACTTGTTTTAAACAATTTTTGGAGTTTCAACAAATTCAGTTTAAAAATTGCTTTTCTGGCTCACAGTGGTCACTCAAGTTTTACAACATAAGAGAATTTCGCTACAGTTTAGAAATGCAATAATAATACAAACAGCAAACTTCAGATGATATTAATTGCATTTCCAACTCATCACATATAAAAAATATTGATATAATATTGGGTTTACCAAGTGTCCAGGCTGGTTGGCTTATTGGCTTCTTACCTCGTTTTCTCCTCTCCTTCTCCCCCGCCTACAGTTACAGAGCCTGATTATGGGGGTGGTCTACATGGGAAGGAGTGAGAAAGAGGGCACTGCTCCTTGTGTGAGAGGGGACTAAGGATCAGAGAGTGCTGGGAGGTTGTAGAGTCCAGCACCTGAACTAAAGATCCAGTGACCATTGAGGAGAGGATTTAGTGAATGATAAGAAGGGTCCCTGAGAAATCTACAAACTTCTTGATAAGGGTTGCTCAGTTTCGAGGAACTTGGAGCAGAAGCTCCAGTTCTGGTGGTGTGGGAGCAAGAACTTGCCAGATTGAGAGAAGAGATTCATCTGTTTGCCTAGAGGGATGGGTTTCAGGGTGCCCAGGGGCCTAGGGCTATTGCCAGTGGGGTCCCCACTGTCTCTGCTATGCCTTCCCCTCATTCCTTTTGCCAGGTGTTTAATGTTAACTCAAATTCCCTATTATTCTTCCAATTTTTCCACCGCACCCTTAGCTCAGTCAGAGCCAGAATGACAGGGTGAAATATCTTAATGGTTCTAACCTTTCACTGTACCTTCAGCTGGATCAGAACCAGGATGACAGAGAGAAGGTACTATAGTCCTAGCCTGGGAACACCTGGGGCCACAGGAAGGAGAATCTTAATGGTTCTAACTTTTCACTGTAGCCCCAGTCTGGTCAGAGCTGGACCACAGGGAGAAGGCACCATGGCCTTATCCTCGTAAGAGATAGGAATATAGCGGGGAGAATCTTAGTGAGTTTGGGGGGATTTTACTCAAATAAACTTCACCTCTGTGTCCACTCTCTAAAACTTATTTGAAAAGGAGCTCTTTGAACCTGCGAAGCAAGGTGTGTGAGACTCTGGAAAGGATCTAGTCGTCCCTACCCTCCTGTTCCCCATACTGGAGAGCTCAAAGTTTCATCTATGAAGGGTTTCTTTTTCAGTTCTATGCATTTTCCCAATTTATCTTAGTGCCAAACAGTAGCCAAAATAATTCAATTACCTGAATATATATTCCAAATGATATTACATGGTTCTCTTTCTGTGACTGGTTAAAGGTTAAGTTCTAGTTCTGTTCCAAAGTGCAGCTTTGAAGCCTGACTCTTTGATCAATGAAGTGATCCCTTTTCCCTTAGTTAGATCTGAAGGGAGAAGTTTCCCCTTACTCTTTTTTACCTTTTGCCTCTTCAGCTCCAGAACTTAGCCAGAAAGAGAGAGAGAGAGAGAGAGAGAGAGAGAGAGAGAGAGAGAGAGAGAGAGAGAGAGAGAGAGAGATTTTGTTTTTTTGCCAACAGCTTTTCTTTAAGAGACCATCAATTTTTCTAGCCCAGGTACAGTTGTTATTGTTTAGTAGTCCCGTAGGATAGGAGTTGGGACTGAATGCCAATAAGCCTAAGGAAATTCCCCCTATAGCCACCTAAATCTCAGTGATGTCCCACTGAAGGATGGAGAGAAAAAAATTGCAAAATTCCCAAACAGAGCATCCACTGTCCAGAGGAAATTTGCCACCTGGAGGGTCTTGGGCCACCTGAGGCCCAAGCGATCCAGTCAAACTTTCCTAGATGCTTGAAGCACCTCTAGCTAAGAGAAGGGAAAAAGGTAGTCTTGCCTTTGGATTAGAGGGGGTCAGATTCAAATATTCTGCTCCACATGGAGAGAGAAGTCAGAGTCTGAGACTGTAGCCCACCCAGGGACACCAAAACTGTGGAGGTTTCATGTTGTGTTGTGGTGGAATTGTCTCAAAGAATACAGTCATACTACCTCTAATCCAAGTATAGGCATTTCTTGAAAGTGATGACTTTCATGAAGTGAGCTAAGTTCCAAGAGGATTCAGTAACTTCAGAGAAAGCAAGATGGATTTTTATAGGGTAAAGGTTCTACTACACAACAGACATTTACATAGAATATAGGAATATGATTAATTTTAAAAAGGCAGGAGTTTGTTGAGGATTACATAATGGATGAGGGATCCCATTATGGCTTGGTGGTTAAATATTCTGGCCATGCTGTCCTCCAATTGACAAGTTATTGTGGTCAAGATAGATAGGTATTGTGGACCTGTCTTGGGCTAGATGGATGATGTGATTGTGATTGAATACAAGAACACATCTGTTCAAATATGTGAGAATAGGTCTGGGGGCAGTAGATAAGTAGAGACAATGGCTGGGCTCCCATTCCTGCTGTTTCTGTGAGAACTATAATTTTCAGGGACACATCTGTTGTTCTAGTGAACAGTGAGGCATGTACAAAGAAGTTAGGACATTGGCAGGGGCTAGGTAGGTACAGATAGTAGATACAGGTAGGCCTGTAATTAGGTTAGACTATTGAGGCTGGGGGCGACTCTATTAGGACTCCGTCAGTAGCATTGAATCAGATTTCTCTTTGCCAACCTTCAATCCTGTTTCTTGCCATGAAATTAGCAGTAGAAAACAAAATACCCCCAGGAGGGATTGGAAACCTGAGTGATTATAATATAAAGGCATTAAGAATATACACCCAGTGCTTAAAAGATTTGCTGAATTAGGTTAAATAAAAAAAACAGTGAAAACATAGGTTAAACATGTAAAAATATTTACATTGTAAACAAGTTAAGGAAAAATTCCATTTATCTAGTGACTAGAAAAGGGAGCATTGTGGGAACTAAATATAGAAATAAATTGAGATGAAAGGCAGAAACCATTACTGCTTTTTCATAGTGTTTTCTATACAAAAGAGCTATATTTTATGTGATATTAAAGCTTATGAGCTTGCCACAATTATGAGAAGGAAAGTATAAATCAGATGTTTTTGTTTAATTCCTTCTCTTCCTGCGATATTTCCAACCAAATAAAAATAAAAATTGTTTTCATTTAATAGAAGATGGTTCTAGGCATTGGCATTATTCTAACTATCAGCCATTAAAGAATGCTAATGTAAAGTAGTAAGGTTCATGTCGACAAATGACAATAGACAGTACTAGTCAATGAATGGTAAACAGTAAATATACATAACATAGGACATATATACGTATAAGGGCATATTAATATGTACATTTGTATATAGAAAGAGAGAGTGACAGATAACTGCCCATTGAATGGGGAAGACCTGTGTTCAAGTCCTGTTCCTGCCACAACAGTGACTATGAGCAAGTCTCCTAACCTCTTAGTTTGCCCAGGCAATACTCTTAAGATTTTAAGTTGGAAAGGTGCAAATCTACATTAGTAGAGGAAGCTTCTTCATATAAGAGTTGTCTACAGCAATTAAATCACTGGCCCAGCTCAGAGATACATGAATATAAATCATGACAACAAACAAGTTTTAAGAAAATATAACCATGAGTATCCTTAAAGTTCTACTCTGGGTTGCCTTCCCTTTGTTTTCTACATTCTCTCTCAAGTATTTTTTAGCTCTCAATCAATTGATAATTATCACTATATTAAGCACCACTATATATCAAGCACTGTGTTAAGTGCTAGGGATTCAAAAGACAGTTCCTGCTTTCAAGGAACTTATAATCTAATGGGGAAACCACATGAAAACAAATATATGCAATGCAAGGTAGATAAAGGATAAATAGTAAATAATTAAGAGAAAGCCCCAGAAATAAGAGGAGTTGGGAAAGGCTTCCTGGAAAAGGTAGGATTTTAGTTAGAACTTAAAAGAAGTGAGGAAGGGCAGTAGATGGAGTGGGAGAGAACATTCTGGGCATTGGAGATAAGCAAAGAAAATATATGGAGATGAGAGATGGAGTATTTTGTTTGTGAAGGCCAGTGTCACTGGATCAAAGAATATATGTCAGAGAGTAAGGTGTAAGAAGACTGGAAAGATAGGAGGGCCTTAAATTATGAAGGTGTAATTATCATGTAGCTATCTATGCATATCTATCTATCTATCTATCTATCTATCTATCTATCTATCTGTCTATCTATCTGTTTGTCTATCTCTATCTATCTATGCATGCGTAGCTATAGATACATATAGGCATACAGCAAGAGACACACCTATGGACAGACACACGTATAAGCATACCCATGCACACACATGTATATTATATGTAATCAGTAACTTTAATTCTGTTATCAATAAGAGACTTCCATTCTGTCTCCTAGGCATACCAAATTCAAAACGTTCAATATGGAACTCATTATCATTTTGTAAAACTTATTTCTACTGAAAACTTTCCTACTACTCTTGGAGATCCTTCCAAGTCACCTATGTTTATAACCTCAGAGGCATTTTTTTCTCTTAACTCTATCTCACCTGACGTAACCAATAACCTGCCATTTCATCTCTCACATCTATCTCTTCTTTTCTACTCTCACAATCATTACTCTACTTCTGGTTTTATTTTTTTTCTCTTTCCTGGGGTACCATAATAGCATCCTATCTCTAATCCCTCTGTTAAGTTTCTCCTCTCTGTTTCCAATCTATTTTTCATAGAGATGCCAAAATAATCATCCTAGAGTACCAACTTAATCACTTTTGCCACTAGGATAAGATTTAAAAAATGCTTAGCTTATTGTTTGACAATAATCTAGCTCTTAAGAGTCTGACTCTAGTCCACATTTCTCCACTTTACTCATTTGAAGTGAAATGTTTAGGTCTGTAGTGCACAGACTTAGTTACTTCTTCCCCACGCACTTATTTTGTTCTTGAAAATTAAGATGTTATTTATCCTTCTTTAATCCTATGCCACTTGCCCCATTCTCTATGAGCATTCAAAGGTCACTGATATCATTTTAGCCTATAGCTTGCAAACTTTGTTCTTTTTCCTTTTTTTTTTTTGCAAGTTGAAACATTTCTTCCAATCTTATGACACTTCTCACTTTTCCCACAGTCTTTCAAATACTTCTGACAGTGGCTCAGTAATTTCATTTGACTGTTATTTTATTACTCAAGGGTATAGTTCACCTATGCCTGGAGGCTTAAATTTAGCCAGGGCAGGAGTTGCTCGCTTACCATCACCTTCTTATCTTAGATCTGTTAACCATTTCTGGTCTGTGTTTTCTAGTGCAAAGATTATTCTCCTTGCCAGCAAAAACAGAAACAAACTATAACTGAGAAGATTCATTTCTCTGTCTCTCTGTCTCTGTCTCTCCACCTGTCTCTGTCTGTCTCTCTTTTCCCTTACTAGCTTCAGCTCATTCTGAGTTTTAGCATGCCTGACATTTTTACAGACCTGTGCCATATTTTTGTATTCATCCTTCATTGCCTACCCTTACTTCCCTTTTCTCTACATCTTTCTAAAATTTAAGTTGATTAATGAGCTTCCTCTGTGTTCACTTTGATCTCTTTAGATAACTCTCTTTCATCACAATTTCTTCTCTTTGTGTTGTTAGGATTTCATTCTTGAAAGCTTTCCATGCCTCCCTGTGTTGACTTCCCATCTAGAATATTAGTCCTTAGGATTCAACTAATCATTTCTCTGAAACTTGTAATTCTACTTTCCCTAAATTTTATATGCCTGACACAAAAACACAGGATTATGAATTTTGAGCAAGAAGGGTGCTAAGAGACCATCAGGTCCAATCCCTATTTTTACAGATTAGGTTGAAGCATAGATTGACTGAGTAACTTGCTCAGAGTTACACAGCTTAATTCTGAGGCAGGATTTGAATTCAGGTCTTTCAGATGCCAAATCCATTGTGCAATCTACTATAGAAATGTATCTATAGAGGGTACTGTGATAGGAGAGCAAGGCCTGAAATCAGGAATAGTAGAATTCAAATTCAGCCTCAGACACTTATGAGCTATATGACTGAAGAAGTCTCTTATACTCTGTCTCAGTTTTTTCATCTGCAAAATGTAGATATTAGTAGCACCTACCTCCCGGATTGTTGTGAGGAACAAATGAGATTACATTTGGAAAGTATTTAGTATAGTGTCTGGCATATAGTAGGTATTTGATAAATGTTTGGTCCCTTCTCCATACCACATTGCCTGTGCTCATGTGTCATGGTGATAGAAAGGCCTTATTAGCTGTCTTCAGAACTGTATACACTGTCTTTCTTTCTTTACTTTTGTGCATGTTGTATTACATACTGGCAGTATGCTCCTTTTTCATTTCTGCCTCTTAGAATCCTAAGTTTTCTTCAAGGTTCATATCAAGGGCTTCTTCTAGAACAACTTTCCTGACCCCCTTGTGTTTCATGCTTACATTCTCCTCCAGGCAACATAGGCATCATCACTCTTATCTATATAAATGCTGTATTTTCTTCCTCCAGAGATTATAAAGTCTGATTTTTTTCTTTTCATTTTGTATTCTCAATTCCTAGCACAATGCATCACTGGTATCTAAGAAATACCTGCAGAATTAGCTTTAATTGAAAGCATTCCATTATTTTTACTTCAGCAACCTATTTTTACCTGTTGGTGAGAATTGGATACAGAAAGTAGTTCCATGCATTGGTTCTTTCATGTGTAGAAGAATGAATTATCATTAAGGCAAGTCAATAAGTTACTAAGTGTTTTGCTTCAAGAAAAACAGATTTCTAACAACTGTCTAGATAACTGAAGTCCCCTATTATTACTCTATAATTTTGGTATGCCAGACTTGTAGTTTCTTGAACTCCTCATCCCTTTTTTCTTTCTGTTCACATGGCACATAATATGTTCTCAGGGGAATATATACTGGAATCAGCTCAAAAAATCTCATGAGAACTGATTTTTAAATTTTATGTGAGAATTTCAATCTAGGAAATTAACAAATGTTGCAAACTAGGACTTAATTTATTGTTTTGATTTTTGATTGCCTAGATTTAAGAATGAGGAAAATGCTGATGTAGGTTTAACCTATCAGTGTTCCATGAGTGCATTTGTTTACTCCCTTCCCCCTCAATTGATTGTTAAACATTGTTTTCACCTTGGACAACATGGTATATTATTTCTGTTTGCACCCATTTTCATCTCAATAATCCATTCTTGGATTTCCTTTATATGTATTTCCACAATGCAATGAAGTATTTTTTGTATGTGTGTATAGTAAAAATAAATTTAAAAGAAAAGCATGTGTTTGTTGACTGAGGAATGGATAAACAGGTTATGGCATATGAAGACAATGAAATTACATTGTGCTATAAAAAAAGGCATTATCGTATATGAGAAATTCAATGAAATACAGGAAGACTTGTATAATCTGATGCAGAGCAAAGGAAGCACAATAACAAAAGTAATGAATACAATAATGCAATAGAAAACCATAATAAGAGGCAGCTGAATTTCCCAAAATTGGAATGGGTAATTTTGGTCCCAAAGAAGAGATAATAAAAATGTGCTTCCCACATTGGAATAGCAAGGAAAGATTCTAGTGCTACAGAATGTTGCAAACTTTAATTTAAACCCTCCGGATCAATTAACAATAGTGATGGAAACTCTTTTTATCCCCACAAAATCCTCTGCTTCTTACTTATCTTCAAAATGTATTCTACTACTGTAGTCTTCCTTTGGACTATTCCCATCAGTTAATGCATATTCCAAGGCTAAGTTCTCTGAGGGATGATTGCCTCAGAGTGAAGGTATTCTGTGAGTATATACTTACAAAACTCTGACCTATGAGTCTCTGCCAATGTGTTTATCTTCTACAGTTAGCCAGAATTCAAAATTAGTTCAAAGCAGAGGCATTTACTGATGGGAAACAGTAAAAAGTAAAATAGCTATAGAATATGTTCTCCATAGAGCTAATGTTTACTCTCATACAAATGTTTCCAGTATCAGCAGAGAGAGTGGATGTAGATAGATATCATGGTTAGAGAAGTATATGAATAAGGAAAAAGGGATGTGTGTTGTCAAAGTAATTTATACCCCCAGACACACAGGGTCTTCACCTGACATCCACATGTTGGTCTTTGAGTTGTGCCACATATTTGCTGTATGAGTTCCTGTAACAGCAAGGACCCTAACATACACAGGAAGGTCTGTTTTACATATTCTTAGATCTGCTTTTCTAAAAGGAAAGCAACTTTTGAGGGGTCAGCAATCTACCTTAATTAAACACATATATCATTCACTTGGTTCAGGAGGAAAAGTCAGGACCCTGAACTTCAGAGAAAATACAACAGAGAAATAAAAAACAACAGATAGGGCTTTCAACTGCCTGATCATAAGAAATACATACATCACAGATCAACAGGCAGAGCCAACTGACTGACCATTGCACACATACATAGTTACCAGAAAGAGAAGCACAAACATTTGGAATTTTGAAGTGGCGGGAGAGCTCCTTAATAGCTACCCAGAGTCTCATCTGACCAAACACTTCCAATGTATAAGCCCCAAAACAAAATCTCACCTCAGAGTATATATATATATTTTCAGAACCAAAGGGCATCACAACCCTTGAGAACTAGTGCCTGATTAGAAATTAACAAAAGGTGTGGGCCTTCCTACAAAACAAATTTCCCCTTATCAAGCTTCCCTTAATGGGCAGGCCCATTAATGGGCAGGGGAGATCTTCTTTAGTCACATTAAAATAATTAACAATACAAATACATACACTTATACTGTTTCTAGTGAAAGACTCTTGATTAATTCAGTCAGAGGTAAGATTCAGAGGCATTTGAGTACACTAAAACAACAACAGCAAAAATCCTATTTTGCTTGCCATTACACTCCACCCTTCCAGGATCTCTGGGCTCACAATCTAAATGATCATGGATCCTAGAACAAATAGAAGCATTATACTTCGGGATCCCAAATAATGGAGATTTAAACAGATCACATAGAACTATTAACGGATGGGAAAGATCTTCCAGTTAGGAAGCAAAATTATGCATTTAACAATAAGCAAAAATGCATTATCAGTACAGGAGGTGCCTTTATCATAAAAATAAGCAAAGAGAATAGGAAAAAAGAGGGGAAGAGTTGTTCTGGAATTGGGATGCTTTGTGAAAGCACACAGGTAAGTTCACAGTGGGGACCTTTAATGTTTAGTCGTCTTTGATCCCTTTCCTGGCTGGTCACATCCTGCATCCTGCTTTCTCCATCTGCCTCAAGCACTCTTTCTACTTCATCAGTATCATGTGTCTATGTGAATTACCACGTGTGGGTAGTAGTCATCTTTTAAGAAGTCTTGGGAAATCCTTGGTCACATCTTAGATCCAGGCCCTAGGCTAACAGTAGTTTTTGGTGCTGTTATTATCTTCCTAAGCCCTCCTTAGCAGGGCTTTACTGACCACTCTTTTTCAGTGAACTCATACTGGTAACACCTGTATTGAATCACTTGAAGGACAAACAGTGACTTCAAACTAAATAACTTCAACCTCCTAATCCCCTGGAAAAGCCTCATACCTGTTGCTTAGCTTCAATTGTACAATATTTCTTCTTTACTTTTCCTTCATTTCTTCTTCTAACAAACTCCAACCAAACTTCAGGATTTCCCTTTTGTCTTCAAATTCTCCCCACACTGCCCCCATTTAAATTTTACTGTATTTTTAAATGAATATTTCATTTTTCCTGATAATTCCTGATAACCTAAAGATTAGATAGCTACTCCACAAGCTCCATTTTTTTTTTTGGAAGGATGCTAGCCTGCACTTTGAATGAATGACATTTTGATTAAGTACTTGCTATGTGAAAGCACTATGCTAGGTGCTGGGAATGCAAATAGAAAAGGAAGAGAGTGCCTGCTCTCAAGGACCTTACTTTCTAAAAGGGAGAGACAATACATGAAGCAAGTCTGAGTTAACAGAGCAAATGGAATAGCCCCATGGTCCTCAAGGTGCATCAATAAAGCAGACAGTAATGCACCTTCTTTAATATCATTTACCCTGGTAAAATAATTTTCATTATGATGTTGAATGATTTGATAGTGTTAATGGTTTTGAAGGAAAGAACTTCTTTCCTGGGCTTTTAGTAGCTGTGATTACTGACAAGCCAGGGGCTGACACACCAAAAAAGTAATCACCAGGTTGAATCTACACAAACACTGGTTATGAAATGATCGGTTTAGGGGCTGGTGATCTGAGGGAGGGAGTAGAAATAATACTGAGACTTCTTGAATCCCATATGGAAACTTGGTTTTTATGTCTTGTGGAATTGTTATGTCTCATTTTGCTTTATACCTATTTTTGTCTATTTTGTGAGCTATAAAAAAAATGTAATTCTCATGAGGACAGGAATAGTGTTCTAGTCAAATAAGAGCTACTTAAAATTTAATAATTTAAATGAAAATTGGTTATGGGTAATGTCTGATATGGTTATGAAACAATTATTTGGGGGTATTTGAAATTCTGAGAGATTTTCTCCATGTGAAGGGAGAAGCAAAGCTGAGAGTTAAGTATCACATCCCTTCTTTGCTCATAAATCTCAGTAAGGATAATCTCTCAGCCCTTGCCACAAGGCTGAATTCTTTAAGGGGATAAATTGACCTTTTTGAAGATTGGAATAAATCATCTTGTAGGAAAAAGCAGTATCCTGAATCGGGTGTCAGAGGATTTAGCTCAATTCAAAATTCTGCCACTTATTCCTTGTATAATTTTAGGCAATCCAATTGCTCTCTTAGGAACTTTGTTTCTTCTGTAAAGTTAGGGTGTTTAATGTGTTGATCGGTTGAGTCCCTTTGAGCTCTGAATGCTGATTATTTTGAACTTTAAGAAAAGTTATAGAAGGCACATTAAGAGAGCCTCCTCTTCTATTTTGTCAATGTTTCTCAGGTAAATGAATTATCTATTATGTACCACCCCAAAGCTAGAAATCAGAAAGTCTTAAGGCAACCTAGAAAACAATGAAATTCTTTACTCACTACCTGTCACACAGACCTCTTAATATATTCTTTGTGTTCTGAGGTAGACTTTTTAATGTATCTTTTATTTTTTTCTCTCTATGAAATAGGGAGCTGTAGAGTATTGACATCATAATTCTTGTTTCACTACAAGAAAGCCCTTAATTTCCCAACTAAAGTTTTCTACATCAAATTGATGGTGAAAACTTATAATACTAAAGGGGCTCCTGATAAAATCTAGTTTTAACTTCCTAGTTATATTAATACTAATTTACAATAGAGCTTCAGCAATGGAATAGAAAGAATGATACCTGGAGTCAGGAAGGCCTTGGATTCTAATCTTACCTCCAACTCTTACTTCTTACATGACTGTGGACAAGTGTCAATTTCTTTTGGCCTTACCTCATTTATCTGTAAAGTGGGGCAAACAATACCTGTAGGACTGTTGTGACAATTTATAAATATAAAGCACCTTGCAAAACTTAAAGTACTATAAATGTCAATTGTTATTATGACTATTCTGATTCTCATTTTCCATTGGGTCAAATTCAGAAAGAAATTATTCTGGGACAAGTCCGTACTTCCTACTGTTCTTTTATGTGTATTATTTGGAGGATTATTATGCAGGTGAATAAAGTGATTACTTTTTGTGATTGGGGATATAAGTTGGGGAGTGGGGATAATACATTTTGGGGATATAAGTTCATATTCTGCAAGCTCCCTGAAAGCATTTTTGGGACAAGTCCATTTCCCAGGTCATTCTCCTCTTCTTCGTAAGCATATCACCTGACTCAGAACCTCTCGTCTCCACCTTCTGTTCTTGTACTAAGGGACTTCAGTATTCACACTGATGCTCCTTTTCCTAACTTTCCTTCCACCCACTGAGAAAGGAAGAAATACAAAACCCATTACATTTTTGAAGCCATGCAAAACAAATTTCTGTATTAACTATTTCCAGAGAAAAAAGAAAGAGGAAAAAACTGTTCAAATATTAACTTTGAGTCTATCAGTTCTCTTTCTAGAGGTTTTTCTAGCATTTTTCATCATTTGCCTTTTTGGAATTGTTGTAGGTTCATTGTATTCAGGGTTGCTAACTTTTTTTATAGTTGGTTATCTTTAAAATATTGCTGTGAATATGTGAATTATTCTTCTGATTCTACTTACTTTATTTTGTATCAGTTCATATTAAGTCTTTCAGGCTTTTCTGAAATCATCTCCTTCATCATTTGTTTCATCGCAGTAGTATTCAATCACATACATATACCATAATTTGTTCTGTTATTTCCTAATTGATGAACATTGCCTCAGTTTCCAATTCTTTGTCATGACAAAAAGAGCTGATATAAATTTTGTTTATATATTGGTCCTTTTCCTTTGATCTCTTTGGGGTATAGCCCTAGTAGCTTTATTGTTGGATAAAGGAGTATAAACAGCTTAATAGCTTTCTGGACAAAATTACATATTGCTTTCCTGAATGGATGAAATAGTTCACAACTCTACCAACAGTGCGTTGCCTTAGTGTATCTATTTTCCCACACCTTTTTTAGTCATCTTAGCCAATATGATAGGAGTGAAGTAATACTTAAGATTTATTTTATTTTACCTTCCAAAAAATATGGAATGATTCATGAATTTGTCATCCTTGCTCATGTGGATCTTCTCCATAATATTCCTTCTTCAGACTTTCATCATTTCTTTCCTGCATTATTGCAACAATCTCCAATTTCATCTCCTTAACTCAAGATTCTCACTATTCCAGTCCATCCTCCACACTGTTACCAAAGTAATTTTCCTTAAATACTTGTCTGACTATGTCACTCCCCCATTCAATCATCTCTAAAACCTTCATGTTGCCTTTAGAATCAAGTGTGAACTTGACTGTTCAGCTTCTGGAGCTCTTCACAACTTGACCACAACATATCTTCCTAGTCTCAGCTTCACTATTTCTTCTGCAAGCTATAATCCATTCAAGCTCATCTTCACTGTATTTAGACAGTCAATCAACAAGCATTTATTAAGCAAATATTATGTAACAAGCACTGCACCAAGTGCTAGGGAATATTGGTTGTCCTTTGTTCTTGAAGGGGACCAAAATGACATCACTATGCTAGAGGCAAGTTTCAGTGTGCCCAACTGTGGCTGATCAGGCCAATACAAGGTTGGAATGTCCACCATAGGTTGGGCTCATATCGTCTGAGTGAACATTTGGGGTAGACTCTCTAAATTTGCACATTCTGTATATCCTTTGAGCTATTTCAATTCTATAGAACATAGCACCTGCTCTAATATAGGGACACCATGTTGAGCAGTTCTGTGCCAGTGTCTCCCACTTCATGCAATCAATTCCAAAGTTCTTAAGATAAACCTTAAGTGTATCCTTGTATCTCTTCTTCTGACCACCGTGTGAATGCTCACCCTGACTGAGTTCTCCATAAAATAGTCTTTTTGGCAAGTGCAACTTTTGTATTTGAACAATATAGCCAGCCCATGAGAGTTGTGCTCTCTGAAGTAGGGTATGAAGTGGCAGTTTAGTTTAAGGACCCGGTCTCTGGTATCTTATCCTCCAGATGATCTTCAGAATCTTCCTAAAACAATTCAAATGGAATAGATTCAGTTTCCTAGCATGGCGCTGGTAGACTGTCCAGGATTCATAGGCATACAAAAGTGAGGTCAGCACAACAACTCTGTAGACCTTCAGTTTCGTAGTCAAATACCTTTTCTCTCCCATGCTTTCCTTTGGAGACTCCCAAACACTGAGCTAACTCTAGCAATGCTTGAGTCAACCTAATTATTAATGTGTACTTCACTGGAAAGTACACTTCCAAGGTAAGTGAACTTTTCCAAGCATTCAGAACTTCTCCAATTGCTGTAACTGATGGTTCCACATGTGGATGGAGAGCTGGTGGCTGATGGAGCACCTATGTTTTCTGGGTGTTAATTGTTAGGCCAAAATTAGCATAAGCAGCAGAGAATAGATTTGTACTTTGTTCCATCTCAGCTTCAGAGGATGCATTGAGTACAGTCACCTGCAAAAAGAAAATCATATACCAACACTCCTTCCACTTTGATCTTAGCCTTTTCAAGTTGAAAAATTTATAGTGTGTTAGCTGACCTTGATGCCTTGTTCATCCTCATTGAAAGTATTTGGCAACATGGTCGAAAACATCATGTTTTAAAAAGCATGGAAGCAAGCATAGTGCTGGGAAATATAAAAAGGGGAAAAGAAAGACCCTGCTCTCAAAAAACTGACAGTCTAATGAGAGAGTCAACATGAAAAACAATAGTATACAAAGGAGATATATTCAAGGAAAATTGGAGATAATCAACAGAGGAAAGAAGTTATCATTAAGGGGGATCAGGAAAGGCTTCTCTCACACAAGACATTCCATCCCTTATCTCTCTGCCTGGAGTCAAGAAGACTCATCTTCTTGAATTCAAATCTGGCCTCAGACACATACTAGCTGTGTGACCATGGGCAAGTCACTAAAACCTATTTGCCTCAATTTCCTCATATGTAAAAATGAGCTGGAGAAGGAAATGGCAAACTACTCCACTATCTTTGCCAAGAAAATCCCAAATAGAGGCACAAAGAATCAGACATGACTGAAATAAACAGCTAAGCAACAACAGCAAAAATTCCTTCATTATGTCCGTTTCATGGAACCACTCTCTTCCTTGAAGATGCAAGGCAATAGCACTCTCTAAAAGAATCTTTTCCTGATATCTTCAGCTGCTAGTATCATTCTTCCCAAACTCTCTTGGCTTTACTGTATTTATATTCTTTTTATACCATATTAATACTCTTTTGGGCAAGTGCATTTATACTCTTTATAATTATTCTGTGTATTTATATTGACATATATGTATGTATACAGATATGTGTGCACATATGTATGTAAATGTAATATGTGTATATATACATGTATGTGAATATGTGTGTGGGTGTATATGTGTTTGTGTAACATATAGATACATACATATTATCTTCCTCACTAGAATGTGTAGGTGTGTGTTCGTCCTTCGTTTCCAAAGAAGACCATGCCATCAGAGAAATAATGACATGATTTGGACTTGACTTTGTGCTTGAGTGAGGGAGGGCTGTACAGGTCACCAGCCTCACTTCTCCTCCAGAGCCATCTGAATCTAGTGACCAGATATTCATCAGGATGACTGGAGATGACCCAGGATGAGCCAGTTGGGGTTAAGTGACTTGTCCAAGGTCACACAGCTAGTGAGTATCCAGGGTGTGAGGTGACATTTGAACTCAGGTCCTCCTGATTCCTGCACTGGTGCTCTATCCACTGCACCACCTAGCTGCCCCACTCACTAGAATGTAAGCTATATTTGAATAAAGATTGTTCTATTCATTATATCTGTATTCCCAGTGCTAGCAGAGTTCTTTGAACCTAGTAGGTATTTAAGAAATACTTGTTGATGGATCATTACTTTCATCATTATCACTAACTTTCATCTTAATCTGATAAGCTCAGATATTAATGTTTTTCATTATGTTCTTTTTTTTCTTACATGTATTAGATCTGCTGTTTAGTTCCAAAATAAAATACAAATTAAAATAATGCCATATGGTCTACTTTATCGTAATTATCTCATTTGACCTACTCAAATTATTGGCCCCATTTTTCCAGATGAAGAAACTGACACTTAGAAAGGTTCATGAAATCGGTAAATAGAATCAAAGTGTGGGTCTCTGACTGGAATTCAACCCATTGCTTCCTTCGCTATACCATATTGAACAAACCCCTCAGGATTCTGTGATTTTTTGGCCTTCTTTTTGTACTATGCATTTATCATATTAAGATTCACATTTATAGCTAACGTACAAAAATGTTATTTAATAAAATGGAACAGTCAGCTATCATCCTTTTCTACTCCGCTTTCTCCTCTCCCACCTCTTAATGCTTAAAAGTTTAGTTTATAATGGTATTTTGAATTATGCTACTCACAATTTTCTTTTCTGCTAGTGGTCAGAAAAAAGCACTGCTATTTCACTATCTTCAGGTGCAAATATCTTAATGGCTAAAGAGAGAAAGGCATTTTCCCAAATTTTCATTTGCAGTTAGCCCCAGGCTTCTTCATTGACTATAATCATTTTTCACAAGTGGTTTCTTTTTTCTCTTATGAGGGAAAAGTAATAGTGTTCAGAAATTTCAGCAAGAGGTTATTTAAGCAAGGTCATGTTTGACTATGTTGACAATAAGAATGTAGATACAACATGAAGGGCTTCTTCCAAGTCCTTCATTTTAATTTGGGTTCTGACATTACCCTTCCTGATAACACACTGCATATCATAAGGCTGCCTCAGATATTGGTGTGCCTATAAGATGGGAATGCTAACATTAAAATCCCATGTTATTTGAGACAACTAAAGATTCTGCACAGAATACAAAATTTCCATTTTGCCAGATTTGAAGAAGAGGGGGATAACTTGTCTTATTTTGTTTAATATCCTTTGAGAAATCCCTGGATAAAGGTCACTACTTTCTCTTCATTTCCTTATGAGTACATCACATTTCAGTGTAGACAAATAATGAAGATTTGAATAAGCTGAAACTATAGAGAAAAGATGTCTAGTTTATATGAGATGAACAATGTGGTAGGCAGAAAAGTGGTAGGCAATAGCTATACCTTATCAGCTAAATAGCAAAGGAAACTCTAATGTTCTAGAAAAATTGATTTTTTTCCCCTGTAGGGGAATAGTCTATTCATGATAGGCTCAGGGACAAGAATAAACATGAGAACTATTGATAGGGACATGCTTGACAGGAGATGGGAAAGACTGCCTCAGATTTTCTCTCTGTGACACATAAAGTAGACCCAAGGCAGAAGTGACTGTGAGGAGAAGTGTTTGTGACTAAGTGTTAAAGAGAAAAAAAAAAAAGCAGAGGAGAGATGACAAATGAGATGAGCTGGAAGTATATGTAAGGAAAAACAAAGGTAAAATTGGCAGGAATATTCTGTTTTTCTGTTCACAGGAAGTTAGGTCCTCTAAGTTCTATCTCTTTTCTTACTCTTAGTCCTGGTCAGAACCCATAGAGTTGGATTACTCAATTCTGGTTTGAGATGGGCTAGATCAATATTCTCCATATTCACACAAATGCAAACATCTAAGACTTCTATTTTCCTCTTAGTCATTGAAATTGATTTTTCTTTCGGTTTTCACTCTCGTTCTGCTTTCTATGTTTACAGTATTCTCCTACAGAAGCATCAGTCCCAATCTATATGTAGATAAATTAAACAATGGGGACTATAACAGTTAATTCAATGCCTCTGTGATTGAAAACAAACTTCTAAAGAGGTCAAGGACTTGGAGTTAGGGAATATGGATTCAAGTCTCAACTAAGCTTCTAATGACATCACCCTGAACAATTCACTTGACACTCAGCTACTCATTTCCCCTGTTTTATAAAATGAGGGACTCCTACTAAAATGTACCTCAAATATCCTCCATGCCTAAGAATCTATGTGTCTATTATTTTGCATTTTAATAATTTATGAATGAGAAATCAATTCCCAGGGCAGATAGGTGTCACAGGGATAGAGCGCAGGACCTGGCATAAAGAAAATTTAACTTTATAAGTTCAAATACAGCCTCTGATACTTACTAGCTTTGTAAATCACTTATCTGTTTGCCTCAGTTTCTTCATATGTAAAATGAGCAGGTCAAGGAAATGGCAAATCACACCAATATCTTTGCCAAGAAAATGACTGAACAGGAAAAACACCAATCAATTCCTACATTTACAAATTAATTTTACAGAAATCAGTGGCTTCATTTTCATAGCACTTAGTAGAGGGCTTTATATAGTTGTAAGTTGTTTTTGTTTTGTTTTGTTTTTTGGGGGGAAGCAAGAGCTCAGATCTTGGATTTCATTTCTGTACAGAATCCTTGATATAGAAACAGCAATGCAAATTCTGTAACTTAAAACCTTAGAGAGTTGCCAGGGGCACTAAGAGGTTATGTTAACTTGGTCATGGTTATGTTGAAAGGAAAATTCTTTGTTTGGGCTTTTACCCAGATTAATGAGGCAAAACTCAGGAAAAATGGAATTAAAAGGAGCTTATTATAAGTACTGGAGAGCAGGCTTCAAGGTGGGGCCAGCTTTTATTGGGAACTTTCCTACTGAGATAAAGAAAATTCAGAAAGGTCAAGGTTGGGCCCTTGCATTTCAGTTCCTCCCCAAGGCAGCAGTGACAATTTCCTGCTAGGGTTAACTAGGAATGTGCGACAAAGAACAAGCAATGCAAAAGGCTACAGACTCAGTGCTACCTTTCCCAACAGAGATTGACAAGCAAGGCTAAGAACAATGGGTCACTGATTCAACATAATTTTCAATAATTACCCCCATTTGTTGCTAACCACCATTTATAGATATGGTTGAATAGCAGAACAAAATATATATGGTTTAGCACCACATTCAGTCTTCACTTTTGCCCTCAGCTGCATTATCTTAATCCTGCTGCTTATGCTAAATCAATTTGAGAAAGAATTAGTGGCTGTAAACAAGGGGATTTAAACTCACAGCAGTAAATAAATCACTGATCCCACAAATCAAAATCCCATCTTTCCATCAGTGTCATAAAGTAGAATAAACTTATCCTATTCAGAGTCTCTTGTATCCCCCAAGGAAACAAACCTTGTTGAACAGGTCCTATATGTAAACTAAGGCATGTTATAGATTAAGACACAATAAGTACTAATTTTAGAAGTGAGTGAAATAAGGGCATTGTGAAGACTTCTCATAATAAAACATGGGGAATATTGTATTTTCTCCATAAGGTTTCTCTCTGGGTACCTGATTTCCAGGAATCCAGGGCTTGTGGGCAGTTAAGGCCCTTCCCTTCCCTTCTCTCTGTGATAGTGCTACCTGAGCACTGGTATTTTGCCAAATAAGGACATAAGGGACTGTAGCTGAAACTTGGAAGTCAATCAAATATTCCTTTGTTTGATGCTATTGCCACATCAGCTAAGCTCTCTCATCTCTCCCTCCCCTCCTTTTTACTTTAGTTGTAGAATAGCCACATCAGCAGTTAGTTAGGTATTAGACAAGGAAGTGTGTTTGGATAGGTGGATCCTGGGTACCTGATTTCCTGGGTCTTGTCTAGTTTTTTGTGCTTAGGTTGTAAGCCACATCCCAGCCAATGGAAAGGTGGGATAGTGGTGGGGTGGGGGTGCGAGATTCTCTGGGTTAGGATATATGATGGTGCTTTATCCTCTGTAAGCTTCCTCCTTCCATTAACCCTGTCCTAGTGGAGGGAAACCCCTTTCAGAAGCCTCTTAATTTTTCTAGAATTTTGGGTAAGGGTCTTGTAACACACACAGAAGGGAGATGTATGTATCAGCAAGGTCACCAAGAAAACTCAGTGAATGTAAATATCATGAAGCAAAAGACCAAAGGGAAAAGACCTGGCACCCCACTCCCAATATTCAGTTAATCAGCACATAGTGAGTCCCAGATGACCCAGATAACTACCTGGTTCCTGGAAACAATAGGCCTCCTTCTCAAACAGCTCTGGAGTGATCTCTTTCTAGCAGATTTGCTTCTCTGCTTCAAAGTCATTTGGAGAATCTTAAGTGATTCTGCTAAAGCCTTTCAGTAATAGGACTCAATGTAATTTAGTACACCCTCCTAAATTTGCTTTTCCTAATAACTAGATCATGTGGTGAAAATCTCAAAGCTTATGATTCTGGTCTTACTAACCACAGAACCATAAGAAGAACATCAGTTTAGGAACCCATATTTACCACATTCAACTTGCTATCTCTATCTTTCCTCTTTACAACAATCAATGCAGTTTTATATGTAAGATCCTGGACATACTTTCTAGAACTTGTTATCATAAGATGAGCAAGACCTTTTCAGAACTACTTATTAGAACATGCTCAAGGCCTGTATTTCACATTAGAATAATTTATTTGACACATAAATCATCTCAATTTGTTTCTTCTTTTCTTTTATTACTAAAACAAATACACAATAAGAAAAGAAAAAGAAAGATACAATAACTTAAATATTGAAATGAATACAAAATAAGAAAAGTTTAAAAAAGCATGTCATATGCAGAGCAGATCATAAGAGAGGATTCAAAATGTAGTGAAATAAATTTCCACTTCAAGAAAGCCTATATAATAAGTACTACGCATTGTGTTGAGAACTGTCCATCCTTGTAATTTTCTTTTGTTCTCTGCTGTACACTTTTTACTTTGTTCTTTTTTCCCTCTTTACTCCTCCCTCCTCCCCTACCTCATGGATATATTTAGATATACATATATACATACACACATACATACAAACACACACATATATATGCAGACAAATACTTCCTTTAACAGATTCTACTTCTGATCTTTTTATATCTGTGCATACCCTCCCTCCTAATTCCTCTACTACCTTGCACTCCTAGTACTTAACCCATCACCCTCCCTTATCCTCCCATTCCCATTAATCTAAACACCCTTCTATACCCCCACTTAAACCTATTCCCTCACACACACACACCCAGAGATTCCTCTCTTATCTTCTTCCCCCTCCCTGTCCCCTTGGTGTTTTATTTCTTTCTGAATTTAGAAGACTTTTATACATAAACAATAATATATATATATGTATACACACATGCTATATATATACATATATGCACATACACACAGATGTACATACATAAATACTTGTGTATATAAAACGTTCCCTCTTTAATCCAATCCTTATGAAAGCACTTTTCCAAAACCAGGAGCCCTCCTCCCCAGTCTAATTCTTCTGCATCAGTTCTTCCTTTCATACCTCATTTGTATAAGTTAATTACTCATTTTAGCTGTTCTTAAACAGTTTTACTTTGTCTTATAATACTCAAGGCTACTCTAATCTTTCTTAGGAACTACCTAATTACTAATAACAATCTTAGACATATACTTTAGATTTTACATGTATAAAATGTAAACATTTTATCCTTATTGAGTCTTTTGCAGTTAGTCTTTGGTATGTACCTTATATTTCTCTAGTTTCTTGTTATATCAAATCTTCTATTTAAGTTTTTTTTTTAAACAAAGTACTGAAAGCATGACAATTCATTAAATATCCTATTTTTTTTTTCCATTCAAGATTATACTTACCTTTGCTGAGTATGATATTTGTAGCCACAAGCCCAGTTATTTTGTTGTGGTCTTTTAGTGCTGCCACTGCTAGGTCTTGTGTGATTCTGACTGTGTCACTACCATATTTAAATTTCTGTTTTTCCTTTTTGCTTGTAATATTTTATCCTTGTGTTGGGAGTTTTGGAATTTGACTAAAATATTCCTATGAATTATCTTCATAGGATCTCTTTCAGGTGGTGATCAGGAGATTTTTCCTATTTCTACTTTCCCCTCTGGCTCTAATGCTTCAGGTCAATTTCCTTTCATTATTTTTTGTATTATTGTATCAAGATTCTTTTTTTAATCATGGCTTTCAGGTAATTCAACTATTCTTATGTTTTCTCTTTTTGATCTCTTCTCCAGATCAGTTGTTTTCCTTATGAAGATGTTTCACATTCCCTCCTATTTTTTCATTCTTTATATTTTATTTTATTATTTTTTGATCTCTTATAATTTCACTGACTTCCTCTTGCCCAATTCAGATTATCAAGGAGTCATTTTCTTCATTAAGATTCTGGATCTCCTTTTATTATTGACTAACTTTTCATAATCTTGTTTTTTCTTGGATTTTTCATATTTATTTTGTTAAAGGTTTTTCTCCATCTATCTATTTGATTTTTAAGTCTTTTCAAAAGTTTTTCTACGAATTCTTTTCAGACAGATGACTATTTGATGTTATTCTTTGGGGTATTGCTTCAGTATCCTTCTTTGAATATGAACCCCCAGTCTTCTCTATTCCCACAATAAAACTCTATGGTTAGATTCTTTCTCCTTTTCCTCTGCGTTTTTAAAAATTTGTAATATCTTAGTTTTGTAATCACTTCTAGCCCCCCCCGTGGGGTGTGTGCGTGCGTGCGTGTGTGTTTGTAGTGCCTCTGGCCTCAGATCTTCCTTCAGTTCTCCCCTCTGACCTGGAACTGAAAGCAAAATCTCCAGCCTCCTATAAGTTCCCACACCTAGTGACTTCCCTGCCTCACTGCTTCTGTACTCACCAGCCTTCTTGCCCTCAGTTAAGTCTCAGCAGCACAACAGGGTCTGACATTCATTGTCAGTAGAGGTTCCCTCAATCTTCCATGGCTCAGACTCATAACTCCCCTTACTGTCTCTGGAACTATGTCATAGATCAGAGGTGTTTATTCTTCACAAGGACCAAACCTCATCCTGGGATTTTTCTTCAGATATTCACTGATTGTTCCAGAAGGACCTCTGTTATACCCCCAACTCTTGTTTATTTTTACAACTAGATATTTGCCTGAGGTACTATTTCATCCCTTTTGTTCAGGTGGGTTGGGGATGTTGAGAACTTGGAATTTTCTGACCTGTTCTGCCATCTTCCCAGAATTGTCTCCATCTTGTTTATTTCCTTTTTTTGAAATATAAACAGTTTTACTTTATTGACTCTCTTGTGTTTTCTCTTTCCTGTTTATTTTTTTTTACAGATTAATTTACATATTTTTAGTTTCCAACATTCGCTTTCATAAGTTTTACATTTCTTCACCTCCCTCTCATTTCCCTCCCCAAGATGATGTGCAATCTGATATAGGCTCTACCTATATATTCTTATTATCCCACATAGAGAATGAATGTGTAATAATGTACTCAAGACCCTAAAAAAGCAACACTGTCAAATTACTGTAAACTTTCAGACTAACAGATATATACACCTCTTAAGATATTATATATTCATTCCTTAAAGCAAAAATAAATTTTTAAAACTAAAGTTTGTTAAGACTAAGCTAATTCAAGATATAACTTCAAGATATACTGTGCCAGGTAAGCTGTATTAGTGATAGGAAAATCAATTTCAATGAAACTCACTCTATATTATGAGCAGACTTTAAAATTTCATCTCTGTTACACAAGGAGTGTTTGCATCCCATTTGCTCATTAGGAATTCTGCAACACAACAAGCACTTACACAGGGTTTATAAGAGTTCTTAACTAGATAGTATTTAGAAACCTCGTAAGTTTACGCTGAAAGAGATTTTACAAAGTCTTTTCTTTGTGACCTTTTCCCATACAGTAATCAATTATCAATTTTCTTTTTAAACAATGCCCATGTAAATACTTGATAGGTGTTAACATAATGGCAATATTCCCTAATAACAATTAGCAATTTCAGGATTTTCGTAAGTGGTAATCAAATAACTTTACATGATACTTAGTTTCAAATATAGATATCTGGAAGTTTGCAGTTTCTTAATTTATGTTGCTTAAGAACATGTGGTCACAGGGCTGATAAAATAATATGTTTTCAAATATTTTTCTACCTTCTTTTAACATTTTAGTTCATATCCAACAACATGCAAATTACGAGAGAAGTTGCTTTTCTAACAATATGTCTGATATGATAGTTTACCATAATTTCATAAATAATATTATGGATTTTAAACTTAAAACTCATTACTAGTCAACTGACTTCAGTTGAGTACATTTACAAATTACCTTACGAAGAAAAATCATTCATCTTATCACCCTCGGCATTTTTACTGATCACATATAAAACCCTACTTAAAATCATCAAGTATTAGGCAATTACATCTAATTAAGGAAATAATAATAACAACAGTTAACATTTTTAATCATATATCAGGCACTGAGTCAAACACTTTATAGTAATGTGATTCTTACAACACTGGGAGGTAGATTCAATTACTTCATTTTTCCCCTTTAAAAAGAGGTAAAGTCACATACCTAATAAATTTTTCAGACTGAATTTTAACTCATGTTTTCCCTGATCCATGCATTTCTCAGCAGCCTCATGCTGTAACGTCAAATAGCAAATGTAATTCTGCATTGAGTTTTGCTTTACCACAATTATCCTAATAGGAAAATGCTTAGACCATAATCTTGTTTAGTTTCAAGACAGGTTTCAAACAAATAAATCAAATCCAGATTTTTTAACCACTAATGGTTAACATTTAAATCTCAGTTTATCTAAGGGTCATTTACTGTTAGCACTTTTTTAAAACATACCCGTTTTCATCAATAAACTCATTTTTAAAGACTCATGGTGGCAATCCCCAGATCCCTGTACCCTTTTTCCTAGATCACTTCTTAGTCTCCATCTATCTTTACCTATTCTGGAGGCTTTGCAGATGAGGATAAGCAGCAGCTTCTCATTCTCAAACCCCAGCTTTGGAGCCCAGGAATTCCAAGCCATGTATCACAGAATAACTACATAAAGTTTCACATATCCTCACCTGAATAAGATCAAAACACTTCCTCACTTCCTCTTTCCAAATCTCCAAA
Organism: Bettongia penicillata ogilbyi; assembly: GCA_023548195.1. NCBI lineage: Eukaryota > Metazoa > Chordata > Mammalia > Diprotodontia > Potoroidae > Bettongia > Bettongia penicillata. Next base: position 970,660 of record JAJHZJ010000130.1, on the reverse strand, counting down.
ACCTCAGACTATAGGGCTTTTTTTAAACTTTCTACTCATTTCCTCTTCTAACTCCCTTAATATCTCCTGATTTTTCCCATAGTCTTATTTATTTCACATCTAGATCAGATACTTCCTTTACCAATCACATCCCAGACTACCAATAGAATTAATTCATACTCCACTAATTTCTTATATTTCTCTTATGTCTTTCTCTCATCTAACTCTACAACTTTGACTACAGTCAGAAAAGGGAAAGGAAAATCTCCATTTTTTTTTTAAGCATTGAAATTCTGTTCCAGGTATTGCAAAATTTCCTTGTTGCCTTACCTATCGCATTGTGATTATCAATCCCAATTATCCACACCCAGAATGACTTCAGATGACGGTAGAGTTAGGGTAGGAGGTCGCATGTGGCTGGGGGTGGGGTTGACTGGTTCTCTAGTTTTTTATTGTTTTTTTTTCTAAATTTCCCTTTCCTTTCCTTAACCTTTTTCCAGATTCTGTTAACCTTGAGGGTGTTTTAGTCTTTATTTTATGAAAATGAGGGCAGTGTTATTTTAATCTCTCTCTCTCCCCAGCACTAAAAAAAATTTGCTGACCTGGACTGTAGATCTACAAAATAAGTTTAAAATGTGTATCTGGCTAACATAACCAAGGTCCCATCACTGATCTGGCTAAAATCTTTTTTACTCTTTCTTTTTTCATAATTTTCCCAGTCCCTGCAAGACTCATCTCAGTTGTAGACTTCTCTGGCAGGATTTTACCAAGCTCTTACAGTTTGATTTCCTGGGAATTCAGCACCACTCTGAATACAGGTATTGCTATAAAAATGCTTGCAAGGCCTATGCTCACCAGCCTCATCTGGTGCCTTTTCTTTCATCTTCCTTTCCTCATGCACAAGAAAAACAAAACAAAACAAAATTTGGATTTGGGCACCTATTTCTCCTGTCTTAACTCCAGTCTTGAATTCTAGGGAGCTATATTCTCCTATATTTCACTGCTTAACTAATCACTGAGGTGGGAGTGGGGGCAAACTCCAATCTCCTTTCAGGCAAGTTTGTAGGGTGGAGCAGGTCTTCCCACAGTTAGAGACAGAACTGAAAAATCCCTAAAAACAAAACGAAAAACACTCCAGTCTGGCTTCACAATTTGTTGAAAGAAAAATTCTTTGGGCATTTCCCTGCTTAACAAAGCAAAAGACAATCAAAGTAGTAACACTTAGGTTACTAATCACTGGAGAGCAGTGAGGATTTCAAGCTATTGAGAACTTTTTGTAATGAGATAAAGACAATTCAGAGAGGTTAACCCTTGCATCTCAGTTCCTCCCCCAGGTAGTAAAGTATATGATAAGCTCCAGGTAGGAGTAGCAACACAGAGGTTCAAGACAACAATGATTGACAAGCAGGGCTGGGAACAATGGATCACTGTCAGCACAACTTTCAATAGCTTCACAGCCAATATCTATTAGAAGCTAGATTTGAATCTTGCCTCCATCATTGGCCTTCCACCTACTTCTTCAGGAATGTTTCATCTCATTTCATACACGATGGATACTTCATTGCCTATAGAGTTGAATGAGATCACAAAAGATAACTTGATCTCTTTGCATCTTCCACACTATCCTGCTGCATGGTTTCTTCTCTCTACATTTCAATTACACTGCTCTCTCCTCTCCTCCTGCTTGTTAGACACTCCTTTTCAGGCTTCTTTGCTGAATTTTCCTCCAGGTCCACTTTTGCTTGTACACCAAAGCTTTTTCATTGGCCCACCAACATGTCTGGAAGGTTTTCCCTCATCCAGCTCAAATCTCATCTACTCTTACAGGTCTTTCCCTTAGTTACCCTCCCCACCTTCTAAATTATCTTTTATTTTCATTATGTTTTGTTGTTGCTCAGTTGTTTTTAGTTATGCCTGAGTTTTCATGACCCCATTTGGGGTTTTCTTGGCAAAGATAAATGGAGTGGTTTGCCATTTCCTTCTTCATCTCATCTTACCAATGAAAAAACTGGGACAAAGAGGGATAACTGACTTACCCAGAATCACACAGCCAAGTGTCAGAGGTTTGATTTGAACTCAGGTCTTTCTGACTCCAGGTCTGGCACTCTATCTACTATGCCACCTAGTTGCCCTTATTATGGATGTATTCTATATATACACATTTTTTGGCATATTGTCTTCCCCATTAGAATGGGAGCTCCTTGAGATCAGGGAACATGTTTTTGTCTTTCTTTATATCCTCATTACTTACCATACACAGAGAATGGTACAGAATAAGCACTAAACAAAAGCCTGTTGACTGACCTTAGTTATTGCCTAAGTCAATCATTTTGTATATGATGAAAGGGAAACCTAAGAAAGTTAAGTGCAGACATCTAATAAATGGCAGAGTAAGATACAAAGCCCACATCTGCAGAATCCCAGATCAGTACTTTTCTGCAATACCTCATAATATTCCTACAGAATCCTAAAGTTTCAGGATGTTTTTTCTTCATATTCATTAAAATGAATATACATAACTTACATCATCCACGGATCCTATTTATTCTTAACCCAAGTGGGAGAAAAAAATCAATCACCTTAGAACACCTTTCTTATTAGTCCCATCTTATGCCAGTTGAATGATTTCATTTTCGATGAGTACTTCTTCTAATTTTAATTACCCAGAAGCTTCAGCATATTCTCTCTCATCATTTCATCCTATTTAAGCAATATTCTATTGCTATGCCATTCTTAACCCCTTTCCTTCTATTTTTCTACTTAATTTGTTTGAAACATTCTACTTAATTTCATGTTTGAAAAGAAATCAAACTTGCTATTTAGTAAGGTGCAGCTCTTTATTTTGACTTTTACTTTATAAGCATTATTGGATAAGTAGAGGATGGAGTCCAAATACATCTGTACTCATTCTGCTAATGAAAACTAACCATGATGAAAAACACTAGTGTATCTGGCCCACTCTGTTTAATTTTTCATTATTCTCTTCTAGAATATTCTACAAAGGAGTTTCTTCTCTAAGGTAATGATTCCTTAGCAGCTAGAGGTCTACTAAGGCTTTCTTGCTAAAGTCATTTCTGAGGTCCTAGTGGCATTTCTGAGACTACTCTATGTCAGTTAAACTTCTCTAGGAGGTATCATGATATTGCCAAAAAGTTCCAGACTTGGAATCAAGAGAACTGAGTCTGATAGATGACTCTGAGTGAAATCAGGTTAAGTGAAGACCCTTCAGGAATGAATTCCCCCAAACCCCCACCCTTCTTGTCAAAGCTAAAGTAACTAAGTATCTGCCTTAGGAAAATAAAATGCTCCAGGATGGAGAACCACCAACGTTCTGGTCATATGACCTGGTGTATCCCCCCACTTCACTTCACCTTCACCACCCCCTTATGCTACATTAGCACTTTTCCCTTAAATTCCATATTAGTAATAAAAACCCTCATTGATGAACAACGATCCTTTCCGTGTCCTTTGTGTTCTTTGTCTCTGGGGTAGATTCCCATGCTTATTCTGTATGCCTGGATTCCTATCCAATGGGAAGAGAGGCTAGTGGGCTTCCAAGTTAGGGACTATATAATGCTGTACTCTTCTCTGCTCAGGTGTTCTCCCTTGCTGACGCTGCTCATGGTCTCGTGGGAACTGTCCCTTCTCATGAGATTGTAATAAATTCCTTTTGGCCTTCTACCTTGAGAAGTCTCTGAGTTTAACTTGAGTAAGGTTTGCTGTACCCCACACAGTTCCAAGATATACTTATTGTGTGACCTTGAGTAAATTATTTTAACTTTCAAAGCTTCAGTTTCTTCATCTATTACATTAAGATAATTTTTGAACTACTCAATACAGAACTGATGTGAATACAAAGCTTTGGGAACTGTATGATATTATGAGAACATGAGATATAATTATTGAGGTAAGAGTCAGAGTTGATGACTTTGCTTCTAGTTTCTTTTTTTCTTTTTTTTTTGATTTGGCATTGTATTTAAATAGGCCAGGTTTTAGTTCCTGTAATTACTATTATTTTAAAAAATAGTGTCTTCTTAAACTGGTATTTATATTGACCTTAGCTCTATTTAGCTAATGCTCTGCCTACCCTGAGCCCTCAGATTTTGAATTGAATGCTATGTTGGTAACTATTCTCCTCTTTGTGAAGACAATAATCAGCTTCTTTTTTCTTTTTTAAATTTTATTTACTTTATTCTGAACTTAAGAAATAAACTAAGTATTCCTATAATACAATAGAAAAAAAGATTGTATATAAAACTGCAAATCTATTATGTACAATTTGCTATTCCTTTTAAATAGATAATAATATTATCATGCAACATTTTCCCCCTTTTTTCTTCTCTTCTCTCCCCTTCTCTCCTACATGTACATGTAAAAACCATTCTATATATACTTCTATTTATCAGACTTTTCTCTGGATGCAGATAGTGTGTTCTTTCATATGACCTTTTAGTTGTTGTGTTTGTCCTTTGTTCTGGAAGAGGACATGATATCAAGATGATGATATGACTTACAGTTGACTTTGATTTGAGTGAGGGAGGGCTGGGCAAGGTCACCAGCCTCATTTTCTTCTCCTGAGCCGTCTGGGTCCGGGGGCATGATATTCATCAGGACAAATGGAGATGGCCCAGGATGCAAGGTGAGACCTTGTCCATTTCAGGCTAAGGTCTTACCAGATTCTCATTTTGAGTAAGAAACACTCATTCAATGAATAGACCTCTTTACATAGTTACTTGAAGAATGGTCCCTTTTATTAAAAAGAAAAAATAACAAAAACAAAAATAAAACTGGGAGGGGAAGACCCTCAGGGTTCCTGGGTAAAAGAGAAACAGTTACTATTTAGTAATGACCTTTGTAGTTAATTTGGGTATTTATAATAGTGAACATGACTTAGTCACTCAATATTATTCTTAAAATATATTGTTACCGTATACAGCAGTCTATTGATTCTGCTTATTTTGTTCTTCATTATTTTATGCATGTCTATCCATGTTTTACTAAGATCATCAAGTATATCATTTCCTATAGCACAGGAGTATACCATCACAATCATACACCACAATCGTAAACATTGCAAGGAAAACGGAAAAGGAGTCTGGCAGAAATTAAACATAGACAAATACCTTGCACCATTTATCAAGAAAAAAATCAAAATTGATACATGACCAAGATATAAAGAGAGATATTATAAAATAAATTTAAGAGCTTCATTTTCTATGATAATATTTGTTTGTTTGCCATATTCCATACAAACAATTTTGATACCTTTTCTTGAAGTATTCATGATAAAAATTTGTGAAGCTTTTGAAAAGCTTATAACACCTTTGATTCTCACTCCTTTTAGTGAATAATATTTTCTATTGTAGTCTTTAATAGTTCTTCTCATATACCCCCTTTTCTCACTGATGTAGCTGAGGATTAAAGTATATATTGGTTGCATTTGGAGATTCTTATCAAGTATTCAGAGAACAATTTTTACTTCCTGTCTTTCATGATGAATGTTGGTTTGTTGAATTGCAGTTATGTTTTTCCCCTCAATCTGAGGAATACAAAGTGAAATGACTATATATGGTGTTGTCTTGGGGCACACAAAAGACCAAGCTCCTTCAACTGTTCTGGTTGCCTTCAAAGAAACGTTTGTAGAATATTCTTCCATTAACTTGAAATTTCTTTGATTCCCTACCACTGTTCAGAACTCCACTCAACCTTCAGTTTCTACCTGAGATATTTCCTGATCCTACTAGCAGTTAGTACTTATCCTAAAAATTGTCTAAAGTACATTTGCAATGAGTAACTTCTATTTGTTTCTATTGGTACTTCCCAACCCTCAACCCTCTATAGTAAGGTCTATGTTGAAAAATGATAGGTCATTGAGAAGAAAGAGCTTCTCATTCATTGGACTGTAAATATAGGGCCCATGTCTACTCCTTTTTCTTCTCTCTTTAATGTGCAGCCTGGGACTCTGGCAGTTTTCCATATGTCCCACTTTTCCTCTAGCAACCTCACTTCTCTTCAACCAAGGAGCTATGACATCTGCTCACACTTGACAGTGAGATTATCTGCTTGTCAGGTGAGCCTGAAGCTGGATCACAGGGCCCTGGTTACCGCTTCAACTTTGTGTTTCTTTCTCTAAGCCCTGGAGACTAAACAATGATGATGATTTGGATGTTTTTTAAAGCCTTAGTGACAACTACATCCATTTGAAAGTTTGGAATAACCTGAATCTAGATACCAGTTATCAAGAGGGAGAAACATCCTAAAGCTACTATTACACTTTAGGGAGGAGAAGATAACCACTGTTAAGACCATAACCCTAAACTGGGACTTGAGAAAGTTGCTTGGGCTGGGGCTGGTGGTGAAAGGATATAATCCACTTTTACTGTGTAGTACAGTAGATACAGTGCTGTGCCCAAGAGTCAAGAAAACTTGAATTGTAATCCAGGCTCAGATACTTCCTAGTTGTGCAACCCTGGATAAACTACTTAATTTTTGCCTTCCTCAATTTCCTCAACTGTAAAATGGGGATAATAGTACCACCTATCTCTTCTTTTGTTTAGTCTTTTTCAGTTGTATCTTACTCTTTGTGACCCCTTTTCAGGTTTTATTGGCAAAGATACCCCAGAGTGCTTTACCATTTTCTTGTCTGTTTTTTTTACAGATGAGGAAACTGAGGCATATAGGATTAAGTGACTTGTCCAGGGTCACATAGCTAGTAAATTTCTGAGGCCAGATTTGAGTGTCCTAGTCACTATGCTACTTAGTTACCTTCAGGGTTTTTTAAATGAGATAATATTTGTTAAGCATTTAGCATTACTGTACCTGACCTATAGTAGGTACTAAATAAATTTTTATTTTCTTCCCTTCCCCCTCCAATAGAGGGATTGAGCCTAGCTAAATACCTATCTTAGAAGTTTTACAGTAGGTTAAACCAATCAGTTGTTTATACTACTTGGAATTAATATGGTGACCTCCTGGAAGTGAAGAAGGGTAGGGACCAGGTTGTTTAAGAAGGGGTGAACTGAACTGAGTCATGGAAAAGATCAAAAGTTATGTATTTATCAGAATAGAACTGGGCCCTTGAGTAACCTCTGATACACAAAACCTAAAACCTGGATAATCTACAGAGATCCAGTTCAGTGAGTGGGTCTCAGCAGAAAGAGAGAGAGAGGGAGGGAGGGAAGGAGTAGGAGGAGAGAGAGAGAGAGAGAGAGAGAGAGAGAGAGAGAGAGAGAGAGATTATTTATCTTGTCTATAGCTTACTTTCTATATATTTGTTTGCATTTTTTCTCTCCCATTAGATTGTAAAGTCCTTCAGGGCAAGGACTGTCTTTTTCCTCTTTTTGTAAGCCCATCATTTCTCACAGTGCCTACTACACAGTATACACCTAATAAAGGTTTGTTGACTGATATGTGAGGAATGGCAAGAAGGCTAGTTTAACTGGACTATAAAATATGTAAAGAGAATTAATATAAAATAAGACTAGAAAGATTGGTTAGAGCCAGATTATGAAGGGCTGTAACCCAAAAGGGATTTTGTATTTCATTTTAGAGATAATAGGGCACCACTTCTGAATCTACTGAGTAGACTAAGGATTCATAGTCCTTGGTGAGACTCATGATGAACACTTTTCTAGCTTAGTAATACTTAGCAGAATTTGTACTGTACTTGCATATATTTCAAGAACCAAGGGTCAGCTTCATGCCATGATGAGATATGTGGGTAGGACTTAGAGGACTTGGATGAGACTTGCACAAGTTAGGCAGGTATGAATGGGCTGTGATCTGCATTAGGGAATTATAACCTGAATTGATGAGATCACTTTGGTATTTGGATAATTTCCCATTGAATCTACAGAACTATGAATCATTTGGTACCATGATCTAAGAACTAAAAGTAGGTATATTAAAAGGCAATGTGATGACATATAGTCAGTGGTGTGAGCAGACTGTTTTACCAATGATTACTTGTTTGTGAGATGTGATATAAAGAGACATCTATGACCTGATGATAAAGCAAGACATTAATAAATACAAGGGAAGAAATGGATAACCCACATGTTATGCTGACAGTCTCTACATTCTAAAACAAGGAACACTCTTCAGGTGTACTGGATCGTCTATAAAGAGTTTATGGGAAAATATAGGCAATAATAATAGTTACAGTAGCCACCATCTTAATAATCATAACAAAAGCCACTTACATAGTGTTCTAAAATTTACAAGGTATTTTATGTACATTATTATGTCATCCATCTCCCGATAACCCTATGAAGCAGGCGCCCTAAATACTAACCCCATTTTATTGAGTAAACTTAAGTGATTTGCCTATATTTACAACTCTGAAGAATCAGAAATACAATCTCAAATCATCTTCCTGACTCAAAAAAAAAAAGATTTAAATCATATGATATTGATGTGTGTACCCACACCAATGACATTAAGGTCCCATCAAAGAATTCAGGGGTTTTTTTTGGCGGGGGGCAGGGAATGATAGAACAACAGCATTTGTTCTGAGGATGACCTTTTAAATGAGCCATACATTATTAAACTATGTTGGCCAATTTAAAATTAATGAGAAGAATCTAAAATGATAGGTAACATAATTCCATTTCTAAAGCCATTATAGAAAATTATAGTTTGACTTTTTGAAATATTTTTGTTCAAATAATATTCACACATTCCTAATACACTCACTCCTAATTTTACCTTTACTCTTTTGTAGTTATGAACAATAGCTATGAATGTTTGCAAGGAATTGCATTTTAAGATCTTGCCAAGGAATAATTTGTAATGAATTGCTTAGTCTTTCTGGTTTTTATGAACACTAAAGATGGCACAGGACATTTAAGCCTTTTCTGTCCAAGGATGGAGACAAAAATCTTCACAGAACTCCTTCCTGTTACCAAAATGTATATAAGAACCCTATGTGAAGGTGGTCAGAAGAGAGATCATTCCAGATCCTTTGAATCTATGACCTTACAACTCACCCAAAGTAATATTCAAGTCTGCGTCTAGTGATGATATGACTAATAATCAAGTCAGTAAATACCTGTACAAAAATCACTCAAGTTAACTGATGACTATTGAATTAAATGAATAAAATTTTAAAACCTAGCTTATTATTTGAATTTTTCACATTTTGTTTTCTTGTTATATCATGTAAACTAAATTAGGCCCACTCATTTTTTAAATTAGAACGAAGGGTTTAGGAGTTCAGAGAATTTTAAAACAAAGAATTTTAATTAAATGAGATAGCATATGCAAAATAGTTTGCAAACCTTAAAGTGTTATGTTAATGCTAACCACTGTTATTAGCTATTATTACCTATTTGAATTTCTTGATTTTAAGGCAAACATCTTTCTATATGATTTATTATACTGAAACTCAAATGTCCACATGATGAAAGGGAAAAGGAAACCTATGAATAAGACATATGTGTCCAAAAGATTTATTAAAGTATGATGTTTTTAGCAAGATGGAGGTAGTATTAAGATTCTGTAGGGCTTATGCTCATCATCCACAATGGGGTAATAGTATGGTGGTTTCCCAGATTGAGATGAAGATGTGATAGTTGCCTAGAATGAGGCAAAAGTATAGTATATTTAAAGATAACTTACTTTTTATACAGGGAGGATTCCATTTATAATATGTGATAGATATGCTCCCTCATTTCTGGAGGGTGCCAAGAGGGTTACTGATGGGAGACAATCTTCTGCCTCCACTTTCAGATCTGTACTTTGATATCTTTTTAACACAATAATTGATCAAGAAGGTAAGAATATGATAATGAAAATTTTTTTCTGATTTTCTTAAAACAGGAGGCTAGAGAGAGTCTTCCCTATTATTCCAAGTATGAGGAGCAGGTAGGTAGTTCAGTGGATAGCATGCCAGGCCTGAAGTCAAGAAAACTCTTCTTCATGAGTTCAAATAGGGCCTCAGGTACTTATTAGCTGTATATCTGAGCAAGTCACTTAGCTCTGTTTGCCTCAGTTCTTCATCTGTAAGATGACGTAAGATGAAGGAAGTTACAAATCACTCCGGTATTTTTGCCATGAAAATTCCTAACAGGACCACAAAAAGTCAGAAATGAGTGAAGATAACCACAAAAATTGGATAGCTTGGGCCCAGATGAAAACTTTACCAATGAAATGAAAGTAAGGTACCCTTCTTGAATTATTTAATGGGAAGAACAAAAAAAGCAAATAAAAAGCAAAAAAGTATACAAGTTACATGCCACTCATCTATTAAGTGCCACAAGAATGGTTGTTTTCTCAAGTGATGAATAAAAGGAAGGAAGGAAATAAATGCTTACTATTGTCCAGGCACTGTATAAAATGCTAGGGATGCAAAGTTAAGTAAAAGTTCAGTCCCTACTCTCGAGGATCTTCCATTTTAATGAAGAAAGACAGCACACAAAAGGTACTTGAAAATGGGATTGGGTGGAAGGGAGGAAGGTTCTCAGTATGGGTGGCATGATTTGAAAGTCAAGGACTGAGTTGGAAGAAGAATTAAGGCAGGTTGGCCTATGACTTCACCAATGGGAGAAGGGAAGGCAAGTTTTGTGGAGGATGTTCTACAATATTCCAAGGTGAATATGCTCTAAAAGTGGTAGGTTGTCCCAGGGCAAGGAGGTGCTAGGTACTCAGGGAAGTTCCAGGATGAGCCTGCAATAGAGAAAACGTGGTTTTGAAGTCCACAAAATAAGGGCAAGAACTGGGAGAGAAGAATGAAGAAATACTGGCCTTGGCCTTCATGAAAAAAAAATGGAGTTTCTAAGAGTAATTTACCAAAAACACCCAGCCTTATGTTCTTGTGTGTGTGTGTGTGTGTGTGTGTGTGTGTGTGTGTGTGTGTGTGTGTGTGTGTGTGTTTATGTGGGGGGGAGAGAAGAGAGGAGAAGTGGGAAGAAGCAATTCTAGGTATGCTATACTGACTCAGATTCCAAAGGGGAGAGGTAAATACATAACAGTATATAAAGATCCTAAAAAGATAAAGGCATTGCAGGTTAATATGACTATTATGTGTGTGTGAAAATGTGTAAACACATGTATATGCATACAGTCTACAATAAGCGGCATTGATTCATTTACATTCCTCAGGATAAGAAAAGTTACCATTTGCTATTAGAAGATTCTAAAAAGTAAACCACATTCTTAATAACAGAATAGAAACTAGACATTGTAGAAAAACAATGTAGCAGTGTGGTAGTGGGGTTTTTTTGTCCTTAATACATAGCTATAGCCTAAAGTAGAAGAAAAATATAATTCAATATAACGTTGACTTGGATCACTGAGGAAATTCGTTCTAAATCAATGTCAATATTTAATTTGTGTTCTTTCAAATAAAGAACACAATATAAGAAAAGATCTTCTTAGCATCATAGTGTTAGATCTGGAAGAGATTTTAGGGATAATCCAGTCCAACCTCCTCATCTTACAGATGAGCAACTGAAGCTCAGTGAGGTTATAATTTGCCTCACCCTCATAAAACCGTAGACTTAGAGCTAGAAGAGAACTTAGAAGTCATTCGGTCCAACTCTTCACTTTATTTATGATGAAACAAAGTCCAAAGAATTTAAATGATTTACCCAGAATCAAACAGGTAACAAATATATAAGACTGATGTCCTCTCACTTCCTTGGATTCCACATCCAGCATTTGTTCTGGTACCTCGTGTTGCCTCTTGATAAGTGTTAGAGCCAAAATGTAAACCTAGGCCATCTGACTCTATAGCCAACAACAGTCATTTCGCTACACTTAATTCATATTAATACCTTTTATTGGTTCCAGTTAAACTGCCCCCTTGCTATTCTCTATATATGAAACCCACCTCCCACCTTCATGCCTCTGTACATGTGATCTCCTTTGTCCAGTAAATTCTCTTTCCTTATCTGTCTCTTATCTCCCTTCTGAGCCCATGTTAAATGTTATTTCCAACAGCGGGTTTTAGAAGGTTTTTCAAGTCTTCATTCTATTAATTACTATCCATGTGATCTTTAGACAATGTGTTTAGTTTCCATGAATAAACCTCAGTTTCCTCAACTGTTGGTAAAAATAATACTTAAGCTGTTTACTTCAAAGGGCTATTGTGAGGAAAGATTTTTGTAAAATTTATTATAGTATATAAATATGAACTTTGATAATGTCATTATCTAATTAAACTTGTTTTTATTTTTTTCATTTTATTTCTCACCTAGACACTCTCCTCTTACATATGATGATGAACTTGAGCCCCAGTTTTAAAGTGCTGTTATGTTTCACATCCACATGAAGCAACATATTATAAACTTCCACTGATGCACTTTTTCTCCAAAGTTAATTTTAATCAAAATTATTATTATTATTTGATTATTTATCATTTACATATTACATAATTAATATTATGTAATGATGATGATATTCCAGAAAGCATATTTGTAACTGAGTATCCCCTGAACCAAATTCCAAGACAGTCTTCTACAAATATACACAAAATCAACGGGGAGAGTGAACCTGAATGGTGGGCATAACCTCTTATTGGTCTTAGTATCTCTAGTATCACTGGATCTGCTCCTCAGAGGGCATGGTACCTCTTATGAGTATGTTGTTTCCATTGTCTCTTTTTCTGCTGGGCATATTTCTCTGATATTAAATTCTGAACTCATTTCTTCAGGGTCAGTTGAGCCATCAGCTTTACTCTGTGCAGCATTGCACAGTTACTCTGTTTCTGATGAAATAAGAAATAAGAGATCCTTAGTCAGACCTCCCACAGTCACCTAAAACATGCCAAGCAGAATACCCCCAGGCTAAGACTATGTATCTTCTTTCTGAGCTTTTTATCTTGGGCAATGGGTTGTTTTTTATCTGTTTTTTTTTGTTTGTTTTTTTGTGGTACAGATGACTATATAACAAAGATTTACTACGCATAACTTTCAATATCTTTTATGCTTTATCTTCAAATATTTTGAACCAAGACAGAAGGTAAGTTTAAAGAGGCAAGATTAGGGTTCTCCATTCAGAGTTCTTATTCCTGTCTTCATTATGCATATCTTTAAGCAGCAAAGTCTGGCTGTTTTTATCTGTATTTTACTTTGTGAAAACCTCAGTCTTTCTATATATAATGGTGTATCAAATATACAAGCATCTTTATTTTTCTCATTTATCCGTGACAAGTTTGCTTTCATGCCTCCTAGGATTTACTATTATATCTTTCTAATGGAGACTTGGGACCAGCTACCAGAAATGAAAGCAAAGCCCTGAAAAGAACTGAAAAAAAATCTTTTTAAGATATTTTTGGAACCTCAGTTTCAGTGAAATGACAGCAACTCCAGAGTAAACTACTCAGTATCATGCTAGCATGGATTTGGGATTTATCCCAGATATATTGATGCTGTTTAATCATGATGGCAGCTCACAGACTTTCTAGTGAAGGAGTATTAAGTTTCTGAGAGATGTGTGTGTGTGTGTGTGTTGTGTGTGTATATGTGTGTTTGAATCCAATATGTTGTAATAACCATCAAATGGTAAGTCAAACTTAAGTAAAATTAGAACTTGTAAGTGAGTTAACCCCACAAATATCACTAGCATGGACACTACAGTTGAAGTTTGGTCAGATAGTCACAAGACTGAAGTTAAGAGAACAGAGTACCTAAGTAATTACTGCCTGGTGAGATGAAACAGAACAATTTTCCAGAAAATTGACAAAGGAAGCACTTCAAAGATCAAGGTCACAGAAGCCAAAAATTTGAAGCAGTGGAACACAATGGCCAATATCTGAGGAAGAACAGCGGTATATCAGGGAGAAAGAAGCCTAATTTAAACTCAAATGCCACTGTCATCTTGAATTACAGAGGCAAAATCTTTGAAGGTATCAAACCCTGTTAAGCTTCACTTATAAAAGGCTTTCAACCAGGGCAGAAAAAAGTACTTATTAGGAATCTGGCTTTTCTGTCACTGTCACATGAATTAACAGTTTGTAAATCCATATTTCATATTTAATGCTGCTGTTGCTGATAATGTTAACATTTCTACTGGCACTCAAGGCTCTCTACATTTATTCTCAACCCTTCATTTCCAGGCTTAATTCATACTATTCTTTTTAATATATACTACAAACAACCTTGAGTATTTTCTGGTAAATATACACTATTATGTATATTTACATGCCTCTGACTAGAATTCTCTTTACCTGGTCTTCACCTATCGAATTCCTACCTATTCTTTGAAATCCAACTCATGACACTTTCTCTAAGAAACCTAACTTGTTCTCCCCAGTACTGATAAACAACCTTCCTTTTTATACCTCACAGAGCACCTTGCTTTATAACTCTCTAAAAAACTTACCATGTAATATTGCATATTATAGTGATCTTGCTTTGTGTTTGACCTTGACAAGACTGTAAGCCACCTGAGGGCAGGAATCATGCCTTTCTTATTTAAACTCTGTAATACTTTTCAGTATGGGGTATAATGGTCTGCATACCACAGGTAGTTAATAAATTTTTATGTATTTTTATTTGCTCCATGATTAGATGTTAAAAATCATGTATCTCCACACACAGATTTCATATCAGAATGACTACCTTATATATAGTTTCCTTAAGAAGATACAAGATCAAACATGTACATGCTGTGCATGCACACATATGCATGCACACACAAACACACACACACACACACAATCTAGTCCAGTCAAATCTAAACAAGCATCCTCTCTACAAAATCTCCAATTTGTTATGTAACCTTCCTTTGAATATCTCAAGTAAAATGATTGGAAGTCATACAGTAGTGTTGTCAACAAAATCACCATCAACTGTAAAATATATTATTTGCTTTATAAGTTGTTAAACTAAAAATAATGATGAGAATGATGATAATAATTATTTCATCAGTTTTCAAAGTTATGTTATCCTGACCTACAGTTGCTGACTTGGTTGGGTCCCATTCCCAGATGTGTCTAGCCTGTTATATATCTTATACCAAAAACACTCCTTCCCTTTAAAAAAGAAAAGCAAGTCTTATCAGAAGTAAAAATCCACACGAGAAGATCTCTCACACTTATTAGATATCAGAGAGGTGGTGCCATGACATTGAAGTGAATTGAATTTAAGTGAGGGAGGGTTGTTCAAAGTCAGCAGCCTCATTTTCTCCTCTAGAGCCTTCTGGGTCTAGTGGCCAGATATGGATCAGGACAGCTGGAGATAGGTCAGGATGCATATAGTTTACAGAGCACTTCATATATATCATCCTATAAATAATGTTGTAATATGGATACACTGACACAAATATTATTTTATTATTGCTGTCCTTTTACAAATATGGATAGAAAAGTTCAGAGAGATTTTGATTTTCCCAAGATGTTATAGCTAGAATGTAGGAAAATCAGAACTTGAAATAAATGTCTCTTCTTCTACATTCATTGCTGAACAGTGCCTAAGGCAACTCTTCTGAGACCCTAAATTGACGTCCAAGTGCTAATCTGTGTCAATAAATTGACATTCCTCACTGGAGCATCTCCCCTGGAGTTAGGAGGACTTGAGTTCAAATCCTATCTCAGACACTAGTAGTGTGACCTTGGGATAGTCACTTGACCCTATTTGCTTCAGTTTCCTCATCCAAAAAATGAGTTGGAGAAGGAAAGGGCAAGCAGTCTCTTTGCCAAGAAGACCCCAAATGGGGTCACAGAGGGTTGGATATGACTGAAAGGACACAACAAAAATGAAGTCAGTAGTCCTCCCATGAAACAAAATAAAATAAAACACCATCTCAGAAAAGTTTTGTTTTTTTTTTTTGAAGAGAGGGACAGGTCATTCAGTTTCCTTTAGTGCAATGTCCCAATGTCTTTTAATACATTAAAATAGCAACAGACCTACTTTCAGCACTTATTACTGTATTGTGCTAGCTATTAAAGGAGAACCAAAGAAGCATTAGAAATTTGCCGTGCCCCCAGGAACTTAAAATCTAGTTGGAGGTTTGACTGTGGCCTTATCATCTTCATAGATTTAAACGAATTCTAATTTGTGTGTGTGTGCATGCATTTATATGTGATAGACAGATGGATTTGCATGAGTAAATGCACTCTATTGTGCTGTTTAATGTTTGGAGGCTTAGGTTAAAGTTTACAAACCACATGTAGTTCTAACAACAGAAATCAAATTAGGGTTAAAAATGTCCAGTTGCCTTAGAGAGATCCTCTTTAACACTGCCATCTGGAGATATTTCTGAGGAAAAGGAAGAATTATTATTCATTTTTAGTATTCTACACAGTCAAGTTGAACAATGCTAATTTTAAATCACTAAATACTTAATTTTCTTATAAGAGCCACATTTTTTTTTCCTTCCCTGTGAACTTTCAGAGTGCTATACTCAGCAAAAGAAAAGTTTTTTTTTTTTCCTTTTACTTAGTCATATAAAATCTTCCCTGTGTATCTGGCATCATTGTTGGACTCCACTGACAGTTGTTTTAAAGTTATTCCACAGATCTTCCTATTTTTTCAGATTAAAAAAAATATATAAAATGTACTCATTTTTTTTCTGGGGCTTGTTTTCTTGGCACATCTCACCTAAAAGTTAATCATTTAAATAGAAGAAATGAATAAGAAAATGCAGACTCCAAATTTTACCAATGCTATTTTTAGCAGTCCTCTAGCCCTGAAAATGGGAATCACTTGAAGGACAATAATGAGGTGGATGGTAGGAATGAGAAGCTATAGGGCATTACAAAGGCGAAATTATGCCTATATGGGGGAAAAGAAAAAAAAAAAAACATAAGCATATCACTGGAGAAATATGTGACCAGAAAAAAAAAAAGTGCTGGTCCCATATCAAGAGCAAGAAATTATAGGTGGAGTCTATGTGTTCCATGAGCGTCTACATAATACTGAGAAAATGTGAATAAAGTCTCTAATATTTTGGAATTGCCCCCTGAGGAATATTCCAGAGAGGTCATGGATGAGACTGGCACAGATTGGAAACTAGGACACCATGGTCTATTCCACTGAAAACAGCATCCATATCAGTAAGATCATGGATCTAATTGAATACTGTATACTTTTTGTTTTATTAGCAAAATAAAAAGGACAATATTCATGTCATGTAATGTATTTCTTCCAATAACTTGCAAATAAAATCTCATCATAACCTTCACTCTAGGCTTGCTAAATGCTAGTTTGAATCTTCACAGGAAATCAAGAACTCTTTCATACATATAGCAGTTAGCACTTTTTTGCCAGCTAAGTGGTGCAGAGGATAGAGCACCAAGGCTATAGTAAAGAAATCAGAGTTCAAGTCCAGTCTGAGACAATTACTAGCTATGTGACCCTGAGAAGTTATTTCAACACTGTCTTCCTCAGTTCCCTCATCTGTAAAATGGAGCAATAATAGTACTTACTTCCCAAGTATGTAAGTATGAAATGAGATAATAGTTGTAAAGCACTTAGCTTTTTAAGACTGGTTTATGTAAGTATTGTATAAATGTTAGCTGCTATTAATGAAGACTGGTCAATGAGAGGTCAGTCCTCAAAGCATGCAATATATTAAAATTTCAGCTTTTTTATTCTCTACCTTTTTAATTTCTGGCAAGTCAAGTAATGTCTCTGAGACTCAGTTCCCTCACTGTAAAGTGAGAAGGTTAAATTTGATGGCTCTTTTCACCTCTAATCTTATGTTTCCATCAAACACTCAAAATATAACTCTGACATTATATACACTTTCCCAGAATACATAAAGACAGCAGTTTACCAATTTTTTCCTATGATCTGGAAATCTAGTGTGGATTCCTAAATGAGAAAAGCACAAGTCAGAATGAGAGAAATATTCATATCATTAATACATATCTATGTAAAAATACTAAATAAAATATAATACAGAAGCATCTGTTATAATTAACCATGCATAAAAGGTTAGTTCAATAATAGGAGAACAGTGAGCACATTAAATAATATTAATACATATTTTTTTACTTGAGAGGCATCAATGTAGGGAACAGACAATCAGTTTCAGAGTCAAGAACCTTAGGGGTTTCGAGTTCCTTCTCTAACACACCCACTGACCCTATGACCTTTGACTTGACCAAGTAATTTATCCAAGCAAATTCATAAGACTATATACAAAAAGATATACAAAAGACACAGGATAAGACTGAGAGATTATAGTTGAGCATAGTTAATGTAGCAGGGACAATACTTTCTAAATGAAAATAACAGCTGACATTTTTATGATGCTTTAAGTTTACAAGTATCTGGGGCTGAAAGTTTTCCTGACTCCAGGCCCAGCACTCTACATACACACTGTTCCACCAACCCACCTAACATTAAATAGATAAAAAAATAAAAAAATAAAAATAGAAAATAGATAAATATGATTACATAAAAATAAAAAGCTTTTTTTTAAAAGCCTAGTATGTCAACAAATTTTAAAGAGAAATAAACTGAAAAAAATCTTTTTATTAATTTTTTCTAATAGAACACTTGGAACTAAAATTTAGAAGGAGGTGACTCAAATTCATCAGAGTAAGAGCTATTCTTAAACAAATAATTAGTCAGGAAAAGAGCAGAAAGTTTCAAAAGAAGAAACATCAGCAGTCAACTATTACATAAAAACAATTTTCCAAATTTGTAATAATCAGAGAAATGAAAATGCAAAAAGGAAAATAAAACTTTGATTTAATTTAGCTCCCTAAAAATTAACAAATTTAATAAAAGATGACAAAATTCACTATGACTCAGTTGTATTTGATTTTGTTTTAAGGAAAAAAATTATATTACCTTCTAGAAAGTTTTTGAGGGGAATGACTAAATAAAATTATTTTAAAAAATTTAAAAATATGATTAAGAAATAGAACAGAGTAAGATAGTACCATAAAAAAAAAATGTGAAAAGCGTTGAAAGAAATATGGACAGGCTTGTATGAAGCGGCAAAGAACAAAGTAGAACTCAACAAACATTTGCTGCTGCCTGAAGGTGTATTGATAATGTATTTTTTTTTTGTTTTAGTATAATCGATTGCCTCCAATTGAATAATGTGATTAAAGAACTTCCCCACTCATTAATTGGCATGGGAAGATTTGTTGGAAAGCCCATACCTTTTGTAAATGAGGCATTGGTTCTCAAGGGTGGTGATGACCTCCGGCTAAGAAAAGTGTACAAAGACTCTTAGGTGAGATTTTACTTTGGAGCTTACTCATTGGAAGTGTTTGTCTGACCAGACCAGTCTCTGGGCAGCCCTTAAGGAT
Source organism: Bettongia penicillata ogilbyi (assembly GCA_023548195.1). Taxonomy (NCBI): domain Eukaryota; kingdom Metazoa; phylum Chordata; class Mammalia; order Diprotodontia; family Potoroidae; genus Bettongia; species Bettongia penicillata. Next base: position 951,471 of record JAJHZJ010000130.1, on the reverse strand, counting down.
CGCCTCAGCTTTGAAAATCCAGATGTTGATGCTCTCTGTAACTATATATGTATGGTCAGATAGTTTGATCTGTCTGTTGATCCATCGGACAGATGGAAGGAAGCCCTGTTTGTTGATTTTGATTTCTCTGTATTTTCTTTGAAGTTCAGGATGCTGACTTTTTCCCCTGAACTAAGTGAATGATATATGTGCTGGATTAAAGTGATTGTTGACCTCTCAAAAACTGCTTTCTTTTTAGAAATGTAGATCTAAGTACCCATGATAACAGACCCTCTTGTCTATGTCAGGGTCCTTACTGTTACAGCAGGTAATTGGATTCCTAACAAATGCATGTGAAAATGAAAAGAAATAAAAATGTAAAACTAATTAAATGGATGAATGAATGAAATAATATTTGGTAAGTGTAGGAGGTAGCTATTAAGGTCAACTACCCAGCCAAATACAGCTCTAATCAATTAATCAGAAAGTATTTATTAAACACTTGTACCAATATGTACTTATACTTATGTTCTAGTATTGTGCTAAGCGATGGAGATACAAGGTAAGGCAAAAAAAAAAAAAAAAATAGACCCTATCTTTAAGTAGTTCATATTCTAATAATAGCAACAAATTCACATTATAAAAATAATTAAGAAGGTTAAAGAATTAAGGTAATTAGGGAAAATGAGCTTACTAGTATCTTTGTGTTACAACTACCCTAGTACCTTACTGTGAAGTGTGTTGCATATCTGCCCTCTCCCAGAGTTCTTCATTAACTTCAAGGTCAGTTGGAACATCTACATTTTTTGCCATTAGGTCTAGCCTCCAGTTATAATGTTTCCCCATTGTAGGGGTACCCAAAACTTGAGTACCTTTTATCCACTTAACAGTCAGATAAGTTCTTATAAACATTTAGTTCAAAGATATAGCAAGAATAAAATGCAAACATCCCTCCAACACTTGGTACGTTATCCTGTTCTTTGAGAGGAAGGGGATTAGATACATAGCTTGAGTCTGTTCCTATAAAGCACCATGAAACTTCAAGTCCAAACCTCAACCTTTGGTCTTTGAGTCCCAGACACCTAATTTCTTAGAGTTTTCCTTTTGGGCTGAATGGTAACACATCTGGGCTAGAATCCTATGTCCAAGGTCAACATAAACTGAGTTTCCAGATCCATTGGGAATTCTGCTGCTTGTGCATAGAAGTGAGAAAGATGAGTAAGACAAAACAATCAGAAGCAAAACTCCAAACCTATGCCTGCTTTTTGAGGAAAAAGGGTAAAAGGGAGATGTAGGAAGGTAATACTTCCCTCCAGTCAGTTCATGATGCTGCATTGTAGGTGAACATGATCTTCATCTTCTCTAAAAGCTGTGGAAATAGACAGTGTCCTAGCCTGGCAGTTTAAAAAAATGCAGGCTATTCTATTTATACAGTCAATCAAAAGAGCCTACTTCTACTCATGTGATAGAAAACTTTGAACATCTTTTCCTAGAAGCAGAGTGTCTACATGTTACAAAAACAGATTGCTTCCATATTACATGGTCCCTGTTACATTTGTATTTTCAGCTTTTAGCATAGAATTTGACACATAGTAATCACTTAATAAATGCATTTGACTTAACTCGACATAAAGTCAAGAAGAAAATCTTCATGGGAATAGGCTTAGGTAACCTTGAAGGCCAGCCTCAGGGATATTCACACCAGCAAAGGGGAAGAGGAGTAGAAAAGTGAGGGGGGTGGGGCAGAAAATGAAAAAAAAATGCTGAAACATCAAAGGTTTGAAAAGAAAAACTGTATTAAAAAACTATATAAAAGCAAAGTCAAATAATTCAGCTGTGAGGCTCCTAAAACCAGAAGGAAGGATGAGTAGTAAAATCTCAAAGTGAATATACAGCTATCTTGACAAATATTACACTATAAAGGAAAGTGAAAAATGCCTTATGAAATGTTGAATCCTCTTAAATCCAAGGATGCATGGAATATGAATAAAATATTCCGCAATGATTCAAAAGATATTTGAAATTCATAAAAGAGATTTAACTTATATTTGCCAGAAGTTACAGCTCTCATTGCAGCATTAAAAAAAATCAATTAGTAGATGGATGACTTCAACATGGTTAGTATATAAACTTCTGTCCTGTGATTGACCTTATTTGAAGCCCTTTCTTTTGAATGAAGAAAGAGATGAGAAAGAAAGCTTTTTTAAAATTCTCAATTAAATCCAAGATTGCCTTCCTCTGGTGGAATAGACCTTTTCCTTGATAGAAAGGAGGAGGGAAGAAGGAATTTATGATGATGAAAATGGTTCATAGGAAGAAAATGAAACTATTATTTGACAAAAAATGTTATAAAAGTTAGATGGCAATATAGAAGAATTTAGAATGTGATTAAGACCTCATACTTTTTATCAAGGTAAACCCAAAAAGAATAAGTGATCACTATAAAAAACATTATGTAATAGTAATTTAGAGAAACTTGGTAAAAAAAAAATATCTGATCAGATCTATGAATAGAAGAAAAGATCATGACCCAGGACAGAGAATATCATGGAAGACAAAATGTGTAATTTGGATTACATAAACTTAAAACATTTTTGGACCAGCATATCCAATAAAGCAGAGATCAAAAAGGAAACATTTAACTAGAGGAAAAACCTTCGCATCAAGTTTCTCTGATAAAGGACTCATTTCCAAGATATATAAGGAATTGATTCAAATCTGTAAATATGAAACATTCCCCAACTGATAAATGGCCTAAGGATATGAATAAGCAGTTCTCAAGTGAAGAAATCAGGCTATCTACAGGCATATGAAAAAAGGCTCAAAAATCACTACTAATTAAAGAAATGCAAATTAAAGCAATTCTGAGATTCTACCTTCATCCCATCAGACTGGTAAATATGAGAATATTAATAAATAATGTATTGACTGTGGGGCAAAGTGGTACTTTGATGAATTGTTGTAGGATCTAGGAATGAATACTGTCATTCTGTAACGAATTTAGAGAGTAACGAAATTATGCACAAAAGTTACTAAATAGCATATGCTTTTTGATTCAGCAATACTACTTCAAGACATACTCCAAAGTCATCAAAGAAAGAGGAAAAAGATACTTTATGTACAAAAATATTCATACCTATGTTTGTGATAACAAAAAACAAAAACTATAGAAATTCCCTTTAATTGAGGAGTAGATAAATAAGTCGCACATCAATGCATTGAAGATCTATTGTGCTACAAGAAATGAGGACATATATGTTTTTCAAAGAGAAATGGAAAGATGAATTGAAACAGAATAAACTAAACAGAACTAGAATCACAATTATACTCTAACATCCATATTATATAAATGAACAATTCTGAAGACTTTTTACAGCATGATGAAGAATGAAAGCAGAAAAAAGAGAATAATTTATACAACAGTATAAATACAACTTTGAAAACTGTAAGAGATATGATCAATACAACGACCATCAATGATTCTAAAGGATCAGAGGTGAAACTTGTTACATCTACTTCCCAAAAGAGAGATGATAGATGAGAGTGCCACAAAAAGACATTTATTTCAGTTTACAGCCATTGAGGAATTTATTTTTTGCTTGATTCATGTAAATTTATGTAAATTTATTACAAGGAATTGTTTTTCTTTTTTTTAATTCATGAGTGAGGTGAGAGGAAAAATTGATTTCTCTTAAAAAGGACATTTTTTAAAAAAAGAGAGTTTAGGGAGTTATTACAGGTTTGGAATATTGTTTTTAGATGAGGTCTTTATTACATAAGATCTCTCAGAGTGAGGAGTAATTTGTAAGGGTTTTTAATGTTAAAAGAAACCTAAATCAATAGAACTTTAATAAAAAAGAGATACAGACAATAAACCAATTTTGATATTAAATATATGGATTCAATAATACAGACCTGGAATCAGGTAGACCTGCACTGGAAACGTGACTCAGACTCTGCATCTGTGTGACTCTCATCAAATCATTTATTCTCTCTTGATTTCAGTTTCCTCATTTGTAAAATGAAAATAATAGCATGTTCCTAATAACACTATTGTATGGATCAAATCAAATGAGATCCTAAATGTAAATTCCTTAAAGTACCATAAAAATCTTAGCTAGCATTATTAATTTCATTAATCAGAATAAACAAAATTGCAAAACATACTCAGATAGTCTGGCTTACAATCTTAGTGTCATCCTCATCTCTTCAATTACTTCATTTATTCAGTTCATTGCCCAAGCATCATAATCATGTACATTCTATGTAATTATATACACACATACATATGTAATATATGCATATATTACATATAGTTTTTACTTGATATTTTCCTTGTAGATGTTTTTGAGTCATTCTCTTCCTCTTGGTTTGTGTCTTGCGCTTCCTCATTGCCATATAACTCTTTCAGGTAGAATTCATTTTTTGTTTGTCTATTTTTCCAATCTCCTTCTTCATGTTGGATTATATCAGAATTGGGTTCTGCACACTTCTGGTGAGAAATGTCTTCTGCTGCTCTCATAGCTCATATTGGGGACCTGCAAGCTTTCAGCGCTCTCAGAGTGAGGTAATCTAGAGCAAAATCTGATTGCGCTCTCCTGTTTCAGCTCCACAAGTTCTTGACTCTGGTTTGGTCCTATTGGCTTATTCCTAGTTGGAAGTTTCAGTAGTAGACTGCTATTAGGCTCAGTCACTATTAACATGTTGGGAGTTTCTGCAGGTTCAATGACTGAACTGGGCAGTTATTCCTGACATAGTTATTCTGCTGGAGGCTTTAGAATGAGCTTGAGGCTTAAACTGAGTGCTTGCTTCCATTGCTTTGGAACTTGTTTCTTACTCAACTAGGGCCCTGTGCATAATGACCTCTCCTCAGTCAACTGTGGATCTATGACTAAGTCTCTTCCAAAAAAGACATAGAAAATATCAGACTCAATGGTAATTGGGGAAGCATTAGCACAATGTGCTAAACATTGTGTCAAATGCTAGGAAGAGAATGTGAATTTAATATATATTTTTAAAGTTTTATATGAAAGGAGTCACATGTTAGGAGTTACTTGGTAACTCACTGGAAGACCTAAGAACTCCTGTTTGTTGGATTAAACTCAGAAATCAGTTTACATATTTCTTTTCTAGATTTCAGTCTTTAATATGTAAGTGGAATGGCTAGACATTTGTTTAAGATTTGAATTGATTTATTTATTTTTAGCTTTTAACATTCATTTTCACAAGATTTTGAGTTCCTAATTTTCTCTCTATCTTTCCCCTCCCCCCACCCTGAAATGGCATGCATTCGATTATCCCTTACCCCAGTCTGCCCTCCCTTTTATCATCACCCCTTCTTATCTCTTTCCCTTTTACTTTCTTGAGGGATAAGATAGATTTCTATACTCCATTGCTTGTATATCTTATTTCCCGGTTGCATGTAAAACATTTTTTTAACGTTTGTTTTTAAAACTTTGAGCCCCAACTTCTCTCCCTCCTACACTAAGAAGGCAAGCAATTCAACATAGGTTATCCATGTGTAGTTTTGCAAAACACCTACATAATAGTCATGTTGTGAGAGACTTTCCATCCTATCCCACCTTTCAATTACTCTATTTTCTCCTTTGACTCCCTTTTCTAAAGTTTGCTTCTGACTATCTCCTCAGTCAATCTGCCATCCATTTTATCATTTCCTCTTTTCCCCTTGCCCCTACTTTTCTGTAGGGTAAGATACCCAATTGAGTGTGTATGTTATTCCCTCCTTAAGCCAAATCTAATGAGAGTAAGGTCCACTCATTCCTTCTCACCTTTCCACTCTTCCCCTCATTGTGAAACCAGTGAGACAATTTACTCCATTCCTCTCTCATCACTTAATTTTATTTTTAGATATCTTCCCTTCATATTTCACTCACCCTGTGCCATCTATCTATCTATCTATCTATCTATCTATCTATCTATCTATCTATCTATCTATCTATCTAACCATCATCTCCAACTACCCTAATACTGAGAAAGATCTCATGACTTACAAATATCATCTTTACATGTAAGAATGTAAACAGTTCATCTTTAATAAGTCTCATATGACTTCTCTTTCCTGTTTACCTTTTTATACTTCTCTTGATTCTTGTATTTGAAAGTCAAATTTTCTATTTCAGCACTGGTCTTTTCATTAAGAGTGCTAGAAAGTCTTCTATTTCATTGAATGCCCATTTTTTCCTCTGAAGGATCATAATAATCAGTTTTCCTGGGTAGGTGATTCTTAGTTTTAATCTTAGCTTCTCTGACCTCTGGAATATCATATTTGAAGTGCTTTGATCCCCTAACAGAAACTTCTGTTCTTCTGATTTTATTTCCACAGTACTTGAATTGTTTCTTTCTGGCTGCTTGCAAATTTTTCTCCTTGACTTGGGAACTTCAGAACTTGGCTACAATATTCCTAGGAGTTTTCCTTTTAGAATCTCTTTCTAGAGGCAATTGATATATTCTTTCAACGTTTATTTTACCCTTTGGTTCTAGAATATCAGGGCAGCTTTCCTTGATAATTCTTGAAAAATGATATCTAAGCTAATACTTTTTTTGTCATGGCATTCAGGCAACTCAATAATTTTTTAAAATTATCTCTCCTGGATCTATTTTCCAGGTCAGTTATTTTTCCAGTGAGATATTTTGCACTGTCTTCTATTTTCTTCATGTTTTTGGTTCTTGTCTATAATTACTTGGTTTCTCATAAAGTCATTAGCTTCCATTTCCTCCATTCTAATTTTTAAGAAATTATTTTCTTTAGTGAGCTTTTGGACCTCCTTTTCCATTTTATCAGTTCTGCTTTTTAAGTCATTCTTCTTTTCATTGACTTTTTGGACTTCTTTTGACATTTGGGTTAGTCTATTTTTTAAGGTGTTATTTTCTTCAATATTTCTTGGATCTCCTTTGGGAAGCTGTTGACCCAATTTTCATAATTTTCTGGCATCACTCTCATTTCTCTTTCCATTTTTTCCTCTGCTTCTCTTACTTGATTTTCAAAATCCTTTTAGAACTCTTCCATGGTCTAGGACCAATTCATATTTCTCTAGGAGGCTTTTGATGTAGGAGCTTTGACTCTGCTATCCTCCTCTGGTTGTATGCCCTGATCTTCCTTGTCACCAAAGTAAGCTTCTATATAGTCTGAGTTCTTTTATGATATTTACTCATCTTCTCAGCCAAATACTTTGACTCTTTGTCAAGGTAGAACTCTGCTTCCAGTGGGGGTGTGGAGTAGAGGTGCATGTACTCTCCTAGACTTCAGGAATTTTGTATCAGCCATTCCATTCCCTACTTCTGTGGACCCAGAGCTCTGGAAGAAGCTTCGACCACTGCAGACACCACCCTCACTACCCTGCGGCTATGGCTGAATGTGGCCAGATGGAGTGCTCTCCTTTCATCCATGTCCCATAGAGTTTTCCCACTCGTCCTTTTGGAGTTTGTTGGTTGACAAGTCTGAAAACTGACACAACTATTAATGATTCAGTCCCCTGAGGCCTTCTCCAGCCTATCTGTGATGGTGCTGCCCACGTCAGACTGCATTCTGCTCCCTTCCTGACCCTTACTGTCCACTTTACAGGTTGTCTTGGACAGGGAGTTTGTTTCACTCTGTCATTTTGTGCATTCTGTAACTCTAGAATTTGTTTAGAATCATTTTTATAGGTATTTGGAGGACTTTGGGGGACAGCTCAGGGAAGTCCCTGCTTTTACTCTGTCATCTTCTCTCTGCCCTCAGAATGAATAGATTTTATCCATGTCAATCTCAAACAAGGTTTTCACTGTGTTAAACAATGGACTCCTTTTATAAAATATTCAGTATGCTTTCATTTCAAAGATAGAAATATATGTGATGGACTGAATTTTTCTTTATAACTTTGTAAGATGGTCTGATACCTAGAATTCTCTCCTTCATCTTTGCCTCCTGACTTCCCTGGCTTTCTTCAGTTCCAAGCTAAAATCCAACCTTCTACAGGAAGCCTTTTTCAATTTCTCTTATTTATAGTAGCATTGCCCATTATTATTTCTTATTTGTCCTGTATAGCCCTTGTTTGCATGTGGTTCATGTTATTGTCCTCATTAAGTTGTGAGCTCCTTAAGCACAGCAACAGTCTTTTGAATTTCTTGCTATCTAAATTTCTTAGCATAGTGCCTTGCACAGTGTTATTGTTGACTGATGGACTGGCTGTATCAGTGAAATCACCCATATTGAGGAAATGAAGAAAATTTAAAACTAAGAACAAAACCCAAATCAACAAAATGCATCCCTTTAAACTGAGTATCCACATTAATAAGTTTAACAAATAGGCATACTTGCTAACTAAGGTAACTCACTTCTTCCTTAAGTTCAGAAGACAAATTGGAATATAAAGTCAACATCATAAATAATGCTAGGATATGACAAATGGAAATACAAGAAGCATAATTTTAATGATTAAAATATTATACATTTATTAGCCTCTTGTCCAAGGATAAACAATTTAGTTTTTTTTTTTTTCCCACACAAAGATCATTTGATTGATTTCTCTAGTATTTCTGGTACACTCAGAAATCAGGACATCATATTTATTTTCCAGTTGAGAAATTAAGATCCAAAGAGACTTCTTATTAACTGACTAGTGACAGTTTAATAGCATGCATGGCAGAACAAAGTGAGTTTTAATGTCTTTGATTCAAAAACCATAAGCACAAGAAAAAGAAGCTCAAAAGCAACCCCTCCATCAGTGCCTTTTAAAAAAGATTCTCCTAGCTTAAAAAATAAAGAAAAATGGATCTGTTTGCTATAAATTAAAATTCAATCACTGCAACATTTGCTAAAAAATAGGTGATATAGCAATTTCCAGAGATGAGAAGTCAATTTAGAAAATCCACTAGGTTATTGCCCTAGGAAGCATCTGTCATAGGATTGCAGTTGATCTCAACTACTAAACTAATACATGGGGAAAAAGAGATAGTTTGTTTTTCGATAAAGAGGTTATAGAGCTATAGGGAGCTTTAAATCAAGAAATGAGGAGTGAACCACTGCTAACTGTCAAGCACAGGTGCTCCATTTACTAGAGGGATAACCCCTAAATATTGAATGCTTCATAACAGAAACTTGAAAGTAGTCTTCAAAGAGGAAGTCCAAACTGAACTTCCTATTTCTAAGTGTAGTCATTTTAATGAGCAATCCCAGATATTGACAATGAACCACTGTTTAGAAAATGCTAACAAATTAGGTACCCCAGTAAATCCTTTGTTCTTTTATCTAACTTCATTTTTAGGTGTTTTCCTTGGCCCTTATGGAATTTACACCTACAAATCAAATGATTCCTATTTCTTAGAAGAGTGAAATTTGTCAGCAATGCAGGGAGCTAGGAAATGAAAATGAAAATTTAGTCACACTGAATGCATGAGACATTGTCAAAATCAAATGAAAAATGATATTAAAAACCTCAAAGCAAACATTTTTGCAGGACATTCAGTAAACTCTGTCTTGTTTTGATAGAAACTACTCAAAGAATACAGTAATATGATGGAAAACACCCTGGGCTTGGAGCTTGCTCTGCCATTAATTAGCAGAGACCCAGCAAGTCATATTACTTCTTAGGACTTTAGTCTCCTCACTTATAAAATGAAAGTGGCAAGAAGCACCTTACAATCTTTACGATATGATGGTCTAGGTATGTAATTCTATTCTTTCTGTTTTGTGAAGAGATTGGTGGAAATAAAATAAATTCCTATTCTAGGAAAATGAATTTAATTATGTAGTACAGGTAGAGAGTTTAAAATAAAACTGTGGAGATGGAAACATATAGAAGAAGGTCTTTTAGAAAACCTTTGCTGTTTCACTTGTAATTAGTGATGCTTCTTCCTCAAATGATCATATTGATACTTTGTGACCAAAGGGAGCTTTATTGACACAAAAGCACATGGATGTAAGATTTAGCAATAAGCTAAACAAAGGTAGTAATACAAGAAAAGAACCAGACTTTTATATGCAGCCTATAGGATGATGATGTAATTTTTAGGGTTTCTAATCAGTGTTGGAGATATAGGGATAGGATTAGAAAGATGGATGACACAAGATAAGAGAGACAGGGGAAACTTTGTGACCCAAGATAAGAGAAGACAAGGAATTTTATGGTCCAAGATAAGGGGGAAGTTTTATGGTATTTCAAGATAAGGAGAATAGACTTTAGGGTGCCTTCAGGTTAGAAAATAAACCAGGTGCTATACAAAGTTAATCCTTAATATTATTTTTAACTCTTAGGATACTATTTGTACTTGCATCAATGGGATGGGCATGATGGGCTACCTGCTGGAATCCAGTTCTTTGGAGTTCAAACCAAGCAGCGGTGCACACAAAAAGTGAAGAGTTCGTTGGAAAGTCAAGATTTCTCTCTTCTATAAAGGAGAGTTTTGGGAGAAGTTTTGTGCTACACCCTTCAGTCCTCTAATTTGAGGAGAGAGAAAGCTGAAAGAGTTGGGAAGTTTTGATTATCTAAAGCAGAGATTTCAGTTTAACCTAGAAGGGACATCATGTTCCAAGGAGCTCAATCCAATTAAAGCTACAGATGGAAACTTCTGAGCTGTCCAAGGTCACTAAGATATTAAGTGGAATAACTAAGGTTTGAAACCAGTCTGTCACTACATATCAAGTGTTCTTTTCACTTTTCACTGTAACCCATTGGTTAATCTGATAAAGTATAAACTATTTGATGGCAAGAGTTATTTTGGTCTCTTATTTAGTCTATTATTTGGTCTTTATCTCCCTAGAACTCAGTCACCTGCATATAGTAGGCACTTAATAAAAGCTTATTGAACTCAAACTAAAGTAACCACTCACAATATTTGAAAACATAAGCCTTTCCCAGAGATTTTTTGCAAACAAACAGCGCTAGTTTAGTTTCTGAGTGCAAAAGTGTGGTCATTATGAGTATTTCATATATTATGGCAGGTCCAGTTGAGGAGGTTAGGGAAACCTTAAAACCATTAGGATTCTTTTTGTTGAGATAGCTCTGCTTTTTGACTAGGTTTTTTTTGTTTGTTTGTTTCTTTGTTTTTGCTTTTGGGGTTTTTTTTGGAGTGAGGAGGATGGGAGAAGAGGGGAATTATAATATATCCTAAAGTCACTAGGCTGCAGACAAGGTAAGAAGACTCAGAAAAGGTAGAAGGAAAGGGTCATTTGACTAAAATAAGAGGATGGCTCTTTGTTAATAGAGTTAGGTTTCCTTGCTGCACAACAGAACTACTTTGTGGAAAGCACCCAAAAATGATCCTCAAACTCCCCTAGCTGTAACTGGTACTGCATGCTGTCTGGGAGGATATTGTTTCTGAATTTTCTGGGAAGTCTGGCCTCATTTTCAAAATTTCCAGCAAAAAATTTGATAACTATTATGTCTATAGTATTTTGTGCTGTTTGTCAATTTGCTATTTTACTTTGATTTAAATTCTTACCTGAATTGTTTTTGGTGTTGCACTTTGAGTCTGAGGCTGTGTTAGAATCCTAACTCTTCCTGGCCCAGAACCCAGAACAAGTTGCTACATCAATTTGACCCTGTTTCTTCAACCTTAAAATTAGGATATTGGATCAGATGTGTTCTAAAGTCATGTCAAATTTTTTTTTTATTTTATTTCTTTACATATTTTTAGTTTTCAACATTCATTTACACAAGATTTTGAGTTGCAAACTGTCTCCCCATCTCTTTCTTCCCCCCACCCTAAGACACCATGCATTCGGATTACCCTTTCCCCCAATGTGCCCTTCTTTCTATCATACACCTTGTTTCCCTTATCCCCATCTTCTATCTTTTCTTGTAGAGCAAGATAGATTTCTACATCTCATTACCCATATTTCTTATTTCCCAGTTGCATGTAAAAACAATTCTCAATATTCGTTCCTAAAACTTTGAATTCCAACTTCTCTTTCTTCCTCCCTTCCCACCCACACCCACTCAGAAGGCAAGCAATTCAATATAGGCTACATACGTATAGTTTTGCAAAAGACTCCCATTAAGAGTCATGTTGTGAAAGACTAGCTATATTTCTCTCCAGCCTATCCTGCATGACATTTATTCTATTCTCTCTTTTGATCTTGCCTTCCCCAAAAGTATTTACTTCTAATTACTCCCTCCTTGCCTTTGTCCTCCTTTCCATCATCCCCCTATTTATCTCCTTCTCCCCAACTTTCCTGTAGTGTAAGACAGATTTTCAAACCAAATTGAATGTGCATGTTGTACTCTCCTTAAGCCAAATGTGGTGAGAGTAAGCATCACTTTTTGCCTCTCATCTCTCCCCTTTTCCCTTCCGTTGAAAAAGTTTGTTCTTGCTTCTTTTATGAGAGATAATTTGCCCCAAATTTCTCCATTTCTTCTCCAAATATATTCCTTATCTTTTTAGATATCATCTCTTCCTGTTCAACTCACCCTCTGCCTTCTGTATATGTGTGTGTGTGTGTGTATAATCCTTCCAACTACCCAAATGCTGAGAAAAGTCTCAAGATTTACAAATATTATCTTTCCATGTAGGAATGTAAATAGTTCAACTTCAGTAAGTCACTTATGATTTCTGCTTCTCTTTCCTGTTTACCTTTTCATTTTTCTCTTCATTCTTGTGTTTGAGAGTCAAATTTTCTATTCAGCTCTGGTTCTTTCATCAAGAATGCTTGAAAGTCCTCTATATCACTGAATGACCATTTTTCCCCTTTAAGAATTATACTCATTTTTGCTGTGTAGGTGATTCTTGGTTTTAATCCTAGTTCCTTTGAGTTCTGGAATTTCGTGTATCAAGTCCTTCCATCCCTTAATGTAGAAGATGCTAGATATTGTGTTATCCTGATAGCATTCCCACAATACTTGAATTGTTTCTTTCTGGCTGCTTGCAGTATTTTCTCCTTGACCTGGGAACTCTGTAATTGGGCTACAATATTCCTAAGAGTTGTTTTTTTTTTTCCCCAGATCTCTTTCAGGAGGTGATTGGTGGATTCTTTGAATATTTATTTTGCCCTCTGGTTCTAGAATATCAAGGCAGTTTTTCTTGATAATTTCATGAAGGTGATGTCTAGGACCTTTTTTTATCATGGCTTTCAGGTAGCCCCTTAATTTTTAAATTGTCTCTACTGGGTCTATTTTCCAGGTCAATTGTTTTTCCAATGAGATATCTCCATTGTCTTCTATTTTTTCATTCTTTTGGTTTTGTTTTGTAATTTCTTGATTTCTCATAAAGTCATTAGGTTCCATCTGCTCCATTCTAATTTTTAAAGAGTTATTTTCTTCAGTGAGATTTTGAACCTGCTTTTTCATTTGGCTAATTCTGCTTTTTAAAGCATTCTTCTCCTCATAGGCTTTTTTGGTTTTCCTTCAACAAGCTGTTGACTCACTTTTAATGATTTTCTTGCCTCACTCTCATTTCTCTTCCCAAATTTTCCTCTACTTCTCTTATTTAATTTTCAAAATCCTTTCTGAGGTTTTCCTCAGAGGCTGAGATCATTACATATTTATTTTGAAGGTTTTGGATGCAGAAGCCTTGACTTGTTTTCCTCTGTGATATACATTGTTCTTCTTCATCTGGAAGGATGGAAGAAAATATATGTTCACCAAGAAAGTAGCCTTCTATTGTCTTATTTTTTTTCTCCTCTTTTATGGGCATTTCCTCAGCCAATTGCTTGACTTTTGAGTCCTTTGTCAAGAGGAGCATATACTGTAGGGACATGTAAATTCTCAGATCCTCCAAGGTCACACAATAAAGGGAGAGGAATTTACTTATTTTGTGGCCTACACTCTTGTCTGTGAGCAATCACAAACACTTTACCCATGATCTGTGAGTAGAATTCCCTCCCCAGAGCCTCCATCAGTTCCACCAGCCAATATTCCTCCTCACTCCAATGTTGCCACTCAGGACTGAGACCCAGATCTGCAGCTAGATTTCCTCAGGGTCTTTAGGCTGAGGGTTCCCAAAATGGACACTGCTGCAGCCTGTGGCCATGTGGGGCCAGGGTTGGGGAAGGACCTTGCTCCCTTCTCACCCAGGTGAAAGCACTTTCTCACTGATTTTGATGCTGCCTTTGGCATTTGTGGCTTGAGAAATCTGTGAATCACAGTTCCTGCCTGGTATTTCACACTCTGAAGCCTGCTCCAATCCTGTCTGAGCTTCTCCATGTAGCCAAGGTGTGGCCATGCTCCACTCTGTGCCAGGTGTGATAGACCTTTCCTGTCAGTCTTCCAGATTGTCTTGGGCTGGAAATTGTTTCTACTCTGTCGTTTTGTGGCTACTTCTGCTCTAGAATTTGTTTAGTCATTTTTTACAAGTATTTTATGGGCTGTGGGGGGAGAGCTTCTACATTTCCGTCCTTCTATTCTGCCACCTTGGCTCTGCACCAGGTAGACTTCCATGTCCACTTCTTGAATTCTATGATTCTGTAACTGAAGATGTATTGAGATGGTAGGTCTCAATCCTTATTTCCTCGATTAAAAAATGAGATTCAGAGGAACCTATATATATATATATATACAAATCTGTCTTTTTAATATTATTCTAATGATAATATAAGACATGCAATGATTTGTAATCTAATTCAATTCTATTTGTGGAAATGCTTGTGAACTTATAAGTTCCCAACAAAGCAGATGTTTATATGATTTTATCTTTATACTTACTGTTAATAACATTTATAATTTATCAGTTTTTTTTTAATTTGCAGATTAACATGCCTGTGCTAAATCTGAAATTCCTGCATAAGTTCATATTCTTCCAAATTCTAATAAACACTATCTTCTATTTTGTAGGATAACATACTCAGAGATTTCAGATATCAATTTAGTTTTGTTTCCCTCTCTTTCATTAATGTCACTCTTTTGGAGGAGAAGAGGGTATATTTGGAAATGAAAGTTATGCCAAAAGAAAAAAAAAGATGAAAATAATTTTAAAAGAAACTATAAAATTTAATCACTTGCTTTACAAATGAAGAAACCAAGTTCTGGTAACATGATTTGACTTGAACAGAGACTAATATAGATAGGATTTGAATGCTGGTCTTTTCATTCCAAATTTAACTCTCTACCACACAATCTATATAATGGAGCTAAGTCTAATATAACATTCTATCATTGATCTGATTGAAAAAGCCCCAAAAGTTTCTAACTAGAAAGAAAGTGAGAATAACTAGGTGGAAGACTAGCTAGAGTAGTGGGCATTGAGTCAGAAAGTCTCATCTTCCTGAGTACAAATCCAGCCTCAGACATTTGCTTGCTGTGTGATCCTGGACAAGTCACTTAACTCTAGCTTGCCTCAGTTCTTCATCAATCAAAATGAGCTGGAGATACTAAATCACTTTAGTGTCTTTACCAAGAAAACCCCAAATGTGACCATGAAGAGTCAGTCACGACTGAAATGACTAAACAATAACAGAGAGGTATATCTTCAAGCCCCTTCTCAAAGCCATAGAGCTGATCATTTTCTTCATGTAAATTACATCATGATATCCAATATGAACTCTACTGCTATGAAGACCAGCACTAAGTGAAACTAACATGATGTGTCAAAATATTGACAATGCTTCTATACTCCCAGAAACTTGAGCTTCATTGGTAGAAAAGTTCTCCTACCTGGGGATTGCTATACCAAGGGAATCTCAGGTCTGGGGGTGGGAAGGGGCGGGAAGGGGGCACAAATAAACACAGCAGCAAAATAATCTCAAGAGAACTATTGCATTTAATATGGTAACTTTATTTTATTGAACTAAAACCATATATCCAAATGGGTATATTGTATTTGGGAGACAGATTTACCTTCTTAATTTTATTTTACTTAGGCTTATAATAAAAGTGGCTTATATTTGCTGGCACAGGCAGCATTATCCATACCGCTGGCTGGCTAGTAGGAAGATATTCTTCCTGAATATCCTGGGAAGTCTAATTTCATTTTCAAAATCTCCAGCAAAATTTTGAGAACTATTTCTATATGACCTTATGTTGTGACAGTTTCCAATTTTACTTTGATTTAAAAATCTTTCCTGAATTTCTTTTGATATTAGACTTTGAGTCTGAGGCTGTGAGTTTGAATTATTCCTGAGCTTGTGTGACCTTGAACAAGTTGTTACATCTATCTGATATTTTCCTCATTAGTAAAATGAGGATATTGGACTAGATGAGTTCTAGTAGCATTTCCACTTCTTACATTCTATGACGCTATAAGATTAAAACCTTATTTTTAATGTACTTATGTGGTAGGTCTCAGTCTTTATTTCCTAGACTAAAAATAAGAATAAAAGGAACCAACATATGTAGAAACCTATGCTTAAAATACTATTTTGACTTTATCAACCTTTGAACTCTTGAGTGCCTAATGACCAGTGATATCTATAACTAAATTCAATAAAAAGGGAAAATTAGACTAAATGATTAATATTCTATCAAATTATATTATTCATGTGTGATGAATTTAAAATGAAAAGTGCTATTAATAATACTGTCTGAAGATTTTGTATCTTCTCAAATTCAAAATTCACTTAGAAAATGCTATGAAACATGTCCATGGAAGAAATGTGCTTTGAAAGTCAAGAAATAAAACACCTTTGCCTTTATCTATGAAGGCAATTTATGAAGTTCATTTTCTAGTTCTATTTTGTGAAGATGCAATTATTTTAGTTTATCAACCAATTAAGAAGTATCTACTGAAAGGCAACTATGTCAGGCACTGAACAAAATGCTGGGAATGCCTACAACTGTCTAGATCTTTGAGAAGACTACTCTCTGGCAAGGATAACAGAACTTATACATAAAACACAATTGGTACAACTATATTCTGCCCATAATTAATAGTATTTCACTTATTAGGCCAGGTTCCCATTGAGTGGTACAGACACAAAAGAGTGCTCTGTGAATTCATTCAGGGAGGTGGTTGCAGTCTGTATGATCAGTGTTGTTATGGAGAAAAAGTAGGCTTGGAAATAGAATAGGATTAAGATGAGTGCAAAAGGGAGAAGAACCTATTCAGGGGAAAGAAAGGATATGAGTAAATCCACAGAAACCAGTCTCTGCATGGACTGTTAGGGAAATAATGGATGGACCATTCAACTAAGAGTCCTGATGAGATATGGTCAGAGAAAAGTAGCAGTAGTATGATGGAGTCACAGTTGAATCACAAAGGAATCTGAACACAAAGAATCTGTCTCTTCAGTTGATTTAGAGTTGGACTCATTCAAACTAAATAAAGAAAAGCAAAAACAGATTTTTATCCCCCATCCATACATCGTACATTTTAAGAACGGTTGCTCTGCTTAAGTGTTATGTGGAGTGATTAGGAACAATGTAGGCTTTTGAATATTCTCTTTTACTCTCAGATATAACCATAAAAGTCCATTATTAATACTTTTAATTTCCATTACAAGACAACTTTAAGCTATACTTTAATGTACCACTTATACATACTAGGGCAGAGTGGCACTAGAGTCCCAATCTGATTCCAATTTACCTTTCCAAACTCATGACATATGAATTTACCTTCACATAGTCTGTGTTTCATCAAACTTGCCCACTTGTTCACACTTGACATTCCATTTCCTGTTTATTTCTCTGCACTTTCATACCTTGCCTCTTACCTTACTCTGTTCTACACTACCCCATGCCTGGAATGTATTCTCTTTTTATCTGCTTATATTTGAACATGCTATTCCCTCTCAATTAAACAGTAAGCTCTTTGAGGGTTAAGGCTGCTTCATTTTGGTCTTTGCACCTCCAGGATCAAATATAAAATCCTCTCTTTGGCTTCCATATTTACCCCCTCTCTAGCTTTCAAAACATTTTACACCTTTTTACACCTTACATCATTCCCCACCCCAGTTTAGTCTTTAGTGACACTGTTCTCCATTCTGTTTATACAAACAAGACAATTCATCTCTCTGCAAATGTTCTCCCTTCTTCTCTTGACCGCCTGGCTTCCTTAGTTTCCTTCAAGTCTCAACTAAAATCTCACCATCTAAAGGAAGCCTTTCCAACCCCTCTTTATTCTAGTGACTTCCCTCTTAAATGATTTACCTATAGAAATAAGGAAGTTAGAAAGAAGGGGATGGTTCTGGAGAAAAGATCATAAGTTCATTGCACACACTGAATTTAAGATAAACTTAAGATATTTATTGACTGACCGACTATATTCCTAATGCTTAGCACAGTGTTGGGTATACTGTAGGTACTTAATACATGTTTGTTGTCTTTTGTCTGTTCAATTATACTATGACTTTCTTGAATTTGAGAAGGGAGCTTTATATCTCTTTGTATTCCCCTAGTAACTAAAATACACAGCACTTACCCCTAGCAACAGCTCATTAAGGTCTCTTCTATTGTCTTGCAAATAATCAGTCTAACAGTAAGGTCGGGGTAAAGTCAGGTAATAAAACAAATCTAAACAACTTGGGAATGATTGTATATGGATTTCAATGTATTGGTTATGGTCCTAGGATTGTTGTCAGAATACCCACGTCTGCGTTGCCTCTTCTCAGCCTCTGCTGGTGACTTCTGCCCTAGACTTTTTCCTTTCTATACAAATTTCTATGATGTATCATTCCATATTGCTTTTTCTGATATAATTCAGTTCCAGGAGATGCAGAATATCAAATTCCAAAACTTTGTGCATGTGTGGGTGTTTGATCTATTGTCGTGATAAAACAGTATCATTATAATTTTGATTAACCTACTTTTATGGAGGATGTTTCTTTTTTAATTATTCATGCAAATACATATTTAAAAATTTTTAAATATACCCCTTCTACATTTATTATTTGAAACTTTAAGTCTTCCAGCTTATGTCAGTCAGTGTTTGAATGATTATTTAATCAACCCCTATTCCCATCTATGCCTATTAAAATTGGTCCCTTCTTTCAAAGACCAATTCAGGATACACTTCCTCTATAAAGTGATCCCTGATACCACCTTATAGAAATAATCTGTACCTAGAATTTATCGTAGCACTTAGAATACACTTCTCCTTTACACTTAGCACAGTTCCTGAAACATAGAAGGTGCTTCAAAAATGTTTAGCTACATGTTTTATCTTCCTTATTAGATTATAGCCTTCTTGAGGAAAGGGTCTGATTTCATCTTTGTATCTCAAGTACTGAGTTCAGTACAAGTCACTGAGAAGACACTAAAATGTTCTTGAATTTGATCACTTATTTGCCAGTGCATAAAAGATAGTGTGTGTATGTGTGTGTGTGTGTATGTGTGTGTATGTATGTATATGTGTATGTGGGTGGGTGAACCTCCTAGATTTCACCTTTGTGGTAAACAGTGATGTTGTTTCTAATTATCCTGCTAATCTAAAAGCCTGAAAAATATCTTTATGTTTCTCTGAAGATAAGGTTATGTAATAGTAATTGTAAACTTTATGGTAAAATATAGGAGTCAATTAACCTCATTGATAAGAAGAATATATTCAAGGCTACAAGAGCAGATGAATTCCATTTCTATGATTGATTTGTGAATACTGTAATGGTAGAATGGTTGAACATTAGGAAAATACACAGACTAAAAATACAACACATACGTAATTCACACATGTAGATAACACAGATATGTATATTTACACATAGCAATATAAGTTACGTTGCATGCACACATATGCATACATGTGTGTATATACACAATACACATATACATAATATACATATATATTGTAAGTCTAATTCATATGTATTGTGTGTAAAATATATACAGAATAAGGCTTAGAATGTGTCTAATTGTACATATGTGTGTTTTATATATACACACATATGCATGTATATACATACATACTGCACACACGCACCTATGGAATTAGATTTAGAAGACCAAATGATAATGTCAGAGGAAAGAATGGCTTTCTCCTGGGCAAAAATTTTTTGCTTTTGTTTTTGTTTGTTTGAAGTGGTTCTTCCACTCAAAACTGCTAGTTGCTAACTGCTTTGCCAATGGCAAAAATGGGATGGAATTGTTAGAGTGTCACCATCACTGTCTGCTCCTTTTCCAAGCTCTGCTAAACTCTGTGATACAATATTTGTAGACAGAGAATGTATAAGTTTAGAACTTTTTTGTTCATGAAAATATTGGGCAAGGACATTCCACTACATCATGCAAACTCCTTTGACACATACAACAGGTTATTCTTCCCCTAGTGAATAAATGGGATTGCTTAGTGCATGTGTAAAACCATTGACTCATAAAAGACAGGGACTGTGTCTTCACAGAATAACAGAATGTTAGTGTTGGAAGGGAATTTAGAGACAGTCTAGCTCATCTCCTTTTTATCAGGAGAAAGCTGCTTTTAGAATTCCTTGATGTTTTAACACAGTATTCTGCATAGGATGTATGGCCTATCAAAATGTTTTTGATTGTATTATTTTGTTATACATCTATAATTATTTTATTATCTATCTCCTGTCAGTATAGGAAATTAGATGGGAATTTTTGGGGGAGTTTTGTGGAAGCCTCAGACAACACAGAAAAAGTTTAGAAACTCAGAAATGCATAAAATATATGTACAGTATTATATATCAGTATATTCTATTTTTTAGTACAATAATAATTCAGTCTTCTTCTCTGGTATGCCTCTAACTCTGTGATATGGAAGGGATATCTATCTATCTATCTATCTATCTATCTATCTATCTATCTATCTAAAGCAGACATATGTATGTGTTTTTGGATGATTTGTGGAAATAAAATAGATATTTTGCCAATATCTCAAAACTGCCACCAGGAATTCATATTGTTTCTACTAAACTCTTCTCTCTCTCTCTCTCTCTCTCTCTCTCTCTCTCTCTCTCTCTCTCTCTCTCTCTCTCCCTCCCTCTCTTTCTCTCCCTCTCTCTCTCTCTCTCTTTCTCTCTCTCTCTCCCTCTCTCTCCTTCTCTCCCTCTCTCCCTCTCTCTCTTCTCTCTCTCTTCTCTCCCTCTTTCTCTCTCCCTCTCTCCCTCTCTCTTTTCTCTCTCTCTTCTCTCCCTCTCTCTCCCTCTTCCTCTCTTCCTCTCTCTCTCTTCTCTCCCTCTCTCTCTCCCTCTCTCTCTCTCCCTCTCTTTCTCTCCCTCTTTCCCTCTCTCCCTCTCTCTCTGTCTCCCTGTCTCTTTCTCTCTCCCTCTCTCTCTCTCTCTCCCTCTCTCACTCACACACACACAAACACACACCCACACGTGTGTGCGCGTGCTTCTAATTTGGCAATATATAGAGTCATTCTTTCTTTACCAAACATCTAGCCTTAATTTCAATTCACGCCTTTCTCCTACTCAAACGTATCTTCCTTTATACTTGGAAAGATTCTGACCTTCTTTGCAATCTTTCATATACTTTTTTAAAGACCCAGCTTTCTTTATATTTTTTTCTAAACATTTTGTACTTCTAAATCTAATCTAAATGATGGATTTCACACTCAAGTGTCTGTGGTAGTTCTCATCCCTAAATATTAGAACTCTAGAATCATTTGGAAACAAACTTTACATTGAATCCACCCACTCAGAACATCTTGAGATTGTTAATGACCAGCTGTCAGTTTCTACAGTGCCAATTATCTGACCATTTTGATCCTGGTTGCAGTTTGTATACACAGCAACATGAAGATTTGTTTATTATTAGATCATTATCACATCCCATAATACCTCATGAAACAAGAATCAGAAAAACTTCACCATCAAAATTCTCTCTTCACACAATGAAAGCCTGGTATCCATATGAACGCTTATTTGATCTTATGAAGACTGACTCCATCAACTAGTTCTTTTGTTGTTTCATTTTCACAAATCTATTTCTTTTGCCGTTGTTTATCTATTTGTACACTTACACTGATCAGTGGAATTTAAAATAAAATGTATATGACTTTAAACAAAATAGATTAACTTTCTAAAACATGCTCTCTAGGAATTCAGAATTTTCCTGATTCTATTACTGCTTCTAACTAGGCCTTTAAGTCCATCAAATTAGCCAACTATTTTCTACAGAAGGGCTCAGCCACCTTAATTGGTTATAAAATATAGCTCCTAAATAATACATCCTCACTAATAGTATAAAATGATATGTAATAATGATTAATTTTCATATTTTCCACAAAATTAAAAAAACATAGTCATCCTCTCTTTCTATATTATTGTATCTTCATAAGATTTATCATAACTTTTTTTTCAATATGACTGAGGTCATTTGTAGGATCCCACTTTTCTAATGTAGGAAATGAGTAAGTTGGACCAGATTTTTTTTCTTTTTTTAGAAAATTCTAAAATTCAATTTTGGTAATGTCTTTATTTGGTCAAGAAAATTTGGATAAGATTTGATTAAGAACAGTCTTGTTATTTCACAATCTCACAATATAAAATTCATATTTTCTTTATCTCTCTGTCTGTGTCTTTCTGTCTATTATCTATTTACCAACCTAAATATTAATCATTGAATCCAAATATAAAATAAATTATTTGAATACATTTTACTGGTGTCTTTAGATGTTTAAAATTAGATTATTAATGCCTTGGATAGTTTCTACATAAATTCAATAAGATATATTTCAAATCTTGTGGTAAAATATATTTATTAAAATATATTTATTAACAATATTATCTTTTTGCAAAGAAGACAGAAATATTATTATTTATAGTTTTCAGCATTCATTTCCACAAGATTTTGAGTCACAAATTTTCTCCCCATCTCTCCACTCTCCCCACCCCAAGACACTGTGCATTCTGATTACCCCTTCCCCCAATCCACCCTCCCTTCTATCACACCCCTCCTTCCCTTACCCCCATCTTCTCTCTTTTCTTGTAAGGCAAGATAGATTTCTGTATCTCATTACCTTGTAGTTCTTATTTCCCAGTTTCATGCAAAAACAACTCTCAACATTCATTCCTAAAACTTTGAATTCCAACTTCTCTCTCTTCCTCCCTCCCCACAAATCCACACTGAGAAGGGAAGCCATTCAATATAGGTTATATATGCACAGTTATGCAAAAGACTTCCATAAAAGTCTGTTGTAAAAGACTAACTATATTCCTCTGCATCCTATCCTGTCCCTCATTTATTCTATTCTCTCTTTTGACCTTAACCCTCCCCAAAAGCATTTACTTCTAATTACCCATTCCTCCCATTTGCCTGCCCTTATATCATCTCCCACACCCCACTTATCACCTTCTCCCCTACTTTCCTGTAGTGTAAGATAGATTTTCATACCAAATTGAGTGTTCATGTTATTCCCTCCTTAAGCTAAATGTGATGTGAGTAAGCTTCACTTTTTCCTTCTCATCTCCCCCCTTTTCCCCTCCATTGAAAAAGCTTTTTCTTGCCTCTTTTAAAAGAAATAATTTGCCCCATTCCATTTCTCCCTTTCTCCTCCAAATGTATTCTTCTCTCACCCCTTAATTTTATATTTTTTTGCATACCATCCCTTCCTATTCAACTCACCCTGTGTCCTCTGTCTATATGCATATAATCCCTCCAACTACCCAAGTACTGAGAAAAGTCTCAAGAGTTAAAAATACTATCTTTCCATGTAGGAATATAAACAGTTCAATTTTAGTAAGGCCCTTATGATTTCTCTTTCCTGTTTATCTTTTCATGCTTTTCTTGACACGTGTTTGAAAGTCAAATTTCCTATTCAACTCTGGTCTTTTCATCAAAAATGCTTTAAAGTCCTCTGTTTCATTGAATGACCATCTTTCCCCTGAAGTATTACAGTCAGTTTTGCTAGGTAGATGATTTTAATTTTAATCCTGATTCCTTTGACTTCTGGAATATCATATTCCACACCCTTTGATCCCTTAATGTAGAAGCTGCTAGATCTTGTGTTATCATGATTGTATTTCCACAATACTTGAATTGCTTCTTTCTGGCTGTTTGCAATATTTTCTGCTTGACCTAGGAACTCTGGAATTTGGCTACAATATTCCTAGGAGTTTTTCTTTTCAAACTTATTTCAGTAAGTGTTTGTTGGATTCTCTCAACATTCATTTTACCCTCTGGTTCTAGAATATCAGGGCAGTTTTCCCTGATAATTCCTTGAAAGATGGTGTCTAGGCTCTTTTTTCCATCATGGCTTTCAGGTAGCCCCTTAATTTTTAAATTGTCTCTCCTGGATCTATTTTCCAGGTCAGTTGTTTTTCCAATGAGATATTTCATATTGTCTTCCATTTTTTCATTCTTTTGGTTTTGTTTTCTAATTTCTTGGTTTCTCGTAAAGTCATTAGCTTCCATCTGCACCATTCTAATTTTTAAAGAATTGTTTTCTTCAGCGAGCTTTTGAATCTCCCTTTCCATTTGGTTACTTTTGCTTTTTAAAGTATTCCTCTCCTCATTGGCATTGTGGACCTCCTTTGCCATTTTAATTAGTCTGTTTTAATGGTGTCATGTTCTTGAGCATTTTTGGGGTCTCGTTTAGCAAGCTGTTGACTTGCTTTTCATGATTTTCTTGCCTTGCTCTCATTTCTCTTCCCAAATTTTCCTCTACCTTTCTTATTTGATTTTCAAAATCCCTTTTGAGGTTTTCCCTGTTCTGAGACCATATTTATTTTGGAGTCTTTAGATGCAGAAGCCTAGATTTTTATGTCTTCTTCTGATGGTATACATTGTTCTTCCTCTTCTGAAAGGATGGAAGAATGAACCTGGTCACCAAGAAAGTAACCTTTTATAGTCTTATTTGTTATCCCTTTTGGGGGCATTTTCTCAGACAGTTACTTGACTTTTGCGTCCTTTGTCAAATGGAGCATACACTGTGAGAACTGTTTGTTCCTCCAAGGTGGCACAATCAAGGAAGTGGAGTTTCTTTTTCTCATGGCCTGACCTGTGGTCTGGGAGCCCAGAATCTGCGAGTAGAATTCCTTGTCCAGAGCCTCCACCAGTTCCACCAGCCAGTGCTCCTCCTCACCCCAGGAGCACCTCTCAGGACTGAGATCCAGATCAGCAGCTCAATTCCCTTAGGTTCTTTAGGGCTCCTAAAATGGATGCTCCTACCTCAGCAACCACTGCTGCCCTGGGGCTGGGGTCAGACCACATTCCCTTCACATCTTGGTGAAAGAGCTTTCTCACTGACCTTTGAAGGTGTCTTGGGTATTTTGGAGTTGAAGAGCCCTGGGGCTTGTACAAGTCCTGTACCAACCACATGGCATGACCAAAGATTTCCTGCTCTCTCCTCTGAGCCTGGTGACACAGACCCTTCTTATTGGTGTTCCAGGCTATCTTTGGCTGGAAATCTCTTTCATTCTGTTATTTTGTGGCTTCTTCTGCTCTAGAATTTGTTTAGAGTCATTTTTTACAGTTATTTTATGGGCTTTGGAGAATAAGCTAGAGAAGGTCCATTTTTCTACTTTGCTGTCTTAGCTCCACCCCCACAGAAAAACCATTTTTAAAGCAAGATATGTACATTATATTTCTTGACTTCATACTCAGATGTATACATTACGTTTTATGGCTTCATACTCAGAAATAAAAAGGCAGCAATTTACAGTTAATAGAAAATCATGATGCAGCAGGAAGAAGACTGTCCCAATAGTCAAAATATAAGAGTTTCACATTTCTGTCCTCCCCCCATTAGATTATTAGCTCCTTGAGAGTGAGAACTGTCTTTTGTCTCTTTTGGTATCTCCAGCACTTCGTATTGTACCTGAACATAGTAGACGATTAATAAATGTCTATTGGTTGCCAGAATTTCTAGTCTTGCTTTGGCAAAATGACTATGTGTTTTTGGACAAATCACTTAATCTTTCCAAGCTTCAATTTCATCACTCTCATTGTGAAGATGAAATGCTCTTATGATGTCTGATTTTCCCTGAAATAGATGGGAAAGCTCTGTAGATTGTTTTGTGATAAATAGATTGATTGACGGATAGATTGGGTGTATATGTTGACACTTGTATGTATATATGTGTATGTATATCTCTTAGAAGAATCAGACTTGTAAATGTACCAAGGATTAATGGAAAGATACTTGGTGGGTCTAAGTAGATTGTACCATATTATAAATCAGTCAATCCGTAAACATTAATTCATCATTTATTAATAAAATTCATGGTTCTGAGTGCTTGAGATAACAAAGAAAATAAAAACCATTGCCTACTTTCAAAGAGTTTGTTTTCTCAGGGGGAAGACAATACATCAATATCTAGGTATAGACACAACCCATAGAGGTTAAGGGGCATATAATTTTAAAATGGAAAATTTTAGTAAGTTGAGGTACCTGGAGAGAATCCATGAAGAAATGAACACCTGTGTGTAGGAAGTACTATAAAAGAACTCATCAAGGTAATGCATTGTTTGAAAAGGAGATAGGTTGGGGCTTTAATGAGAATGCCAGGTAAGAGATGAACAGCCTGGTATTCGTGAAATATAGTGCAAGAACAAGGAAAAGGCTTCCAGTGCATTTTGGTACAACCTCTATGGAGGATTTATGAAAGGAGAAGTATGTACATCATATAGGATTTGATAGTGGGGATGGGACTGCACCATTCTTAAAGAGATCACAAATCCATTACAGTAGTGACTTTTGAGTTTAACATCTCTAATCCCCTGTAAGAAACACTACCAGTTAGTCAAATTAAAAAAAATAATTCAGTGTATAAAAGTCTTAAAATCTCTTCCAGTCACCCTGAAATAAGATGAACAAACATGCAGAGTATATCTGGACTGAGTGTAACTGTGCTTTTATACTTTTATTTTCACTCACAGTACATAAATTGCTGTCACATAGCAATGTGCTATTAATACTTCCAGAAAGAAGTGATGTGAAATACATTAAAAAATGCATTGCCTTGATTCTTTAGCACATAGATACAATATAGCTTGAGACAAAAATATAATTGGCATAATTCTTAACTATTTCAAAGGATCTACAATATCTTCAAAGTGGATATTCCCCCAGAGAAGACAGAATGTAATCAATCTATGCCTTATCATACTGTGATTCTTGTCCACAATTTCTGACACAGGGGACCCACCCAATGCTTTGGGATCCTTCTTTTGGGTAACATCCCAATTGGCTCCTAGAGCTGACAGTCTTTTGATCTCTTCCTTTTTATTTTTGGTACATACATAACCCCAATTTCCTTTTCTGAATATATATATATTTTATGAATTTTATGCTACTGATGTGTAACTCTGTAGTGAGAGCAAAGGATAACAGATGGAAATATTGTGCACAGAACTGAAACCAGGCATGTGTTGGAAACATACTGAATTGGCTCATAAGAGTCAATTGTTAAATCTTCAGTGGAAGCATGCACACCTCAAAAATCAGCAGACATTATAAATCAGATGTTGATTAATTTATTGTTTTGGTAAATGTTTAGACTTAAGAATGATAGAGAAAATATTAATAATGCAAATTAAGTTTAAAAATGTTTCCTAAATACCTTTTCCCACTGGCATTGAAAACTCTTAATCCAGGATAGTACTTTATCTACAACACATAGTCTTTAGATAGTTCACTATGGCACTGAGAAGTTAAATGACTTTCCTTGGGTCACACAGTCAGTATGTGTGCAACTGGACTTGATCTCAGGTCTTCATGGTTTTATAGCTGGCTTCCCAAGGTAGCAGTGGGTATAGGGAGAAAGAACTGGTTATAAGAGCTGTCATAAAGGTAGAATTAATTTTTTACAAAAAGCAATAATGATATTTCTATAATGCCTTAAATTTCGCAAATCACTTTATATAATGTCCTTTCATCATCACAAACTCCCTTCAAGAGAGGTGCTATTATTATCCCCATTTTATAGATTTGAGAACTGAAACAAAGGAGGATTAAGTAACACTATATAGCTACTAAGCATCCAAGGGATATTTTCACTTACTCCTTCCTAATTTCTAATCCAGAAAATCAGAAGGAAGAACAGGTTTAGTAGAAAAGATGATAAACTTGGTTTTGGACATTATGTTTGAGGTGGAGGTGGGACACCAATGAGAAGAAGTTATTCCCAAAGTTCACTGGAAATGTGACTTGAGACAAACATTAGGAATTATTTCCTTACAGGTAGTTAAGCCAGAGGTGTCAAATGGAGCCCAGACAGTTATCCAGAGTATATCAAAAGTAGATTAAAATGTAATTAGGAAATATTTAAGAAAATAAATAAAAATACAAAAGAGCATAATGTGAATATATGGGTATAATATATATATATATATTTTCTAAGTCACTATGCAAGCTTGAAGATATGATTCTTGTGGTTGAGAAACTGATGGTATAATTAACAGGACAAATAAATAAGTTATCTGATAAATGTGTGTTCATCCTTCATTGCTGAAGAAGACCATGCCATCAGAGAAATAATGACATGACTTGCACTTGTCTTTGTTTTGCGTGAGGGTGGGCTGCACAGGTCAACCAGCCTCACTTCTCCAGAGCTGTCTGTATCCAGTGACCAGACATTCATCAGGATGACTGGAGATGACCCAGGATCAGGCAATTGGGGTTAAGTGACTTGACCAAGGTCACACAACTAGTGAGTGTCAAGTGTCTGAAGAGAGATTTGAACTCAGATCCTCCTGACTCCTGCACTGGTGCTCTATCCGCTGCACCACCTAACTGCCTCATCTGATAAATAAGTTGCTACTGGACCCAAAGGATTGGGAGATCCCTTTCCACTAAGGGGCTCTTATACTCTGAATCCAGACATGTAGTTTGTATGAAGTTTAATTGTAGGGTACCTGACCACTAATGACAAGAGTTAGTCTCATTTTTCTCACATTCTTCAGTTTAGTAAACCCCCACACTGGTGTGCTTGGGGAACATGTATTTTTAACACAGATTGTAGGTCATGTCTAAGGTCTCTCCCATGTGAAAGGAGAAAGGTACTGAGTATATAATACATATCAGCTACAGAACAAATATTTATTGCCTACACAAATACTGAAAGACAAAAATACAGTGTATATTTGACAGAAACAAACCAAACAATTGTTTATACTTGTTATACTCCAAATAGTTGGTACTTAAAGCTATTTAATATGAAACAATTTGCATGACTTTTGATTAGTCATTTAACACTCTTCATTGTCTCTATAAAAGTCTTTGTGTTTTTAGCAACCTGGACCCAAGATTTAGCTATTCTCCCTTTTAATGGCATCATCTCCGATTCAGGAACTTTTATGCTATAAGTCACTTTCTTCTGGTGGACCTGGGATCTTCTAACTTCTTAATTCACATACAAACCTGCAAACCTGGCCATATCTATTTGAAATTAATGCTTGTTTTTTCAACATCATGAAAGATCAAGCAAAAATGTTCAACACCAAATCCAAACTCAAACTTACCCGGGCAAGAAATTGGCTTTAGCTCTTACATTCTCATGGCTATACCATCCTGGGTGGGGGAGAAAATATAAGTCATCCACTCCCCATCCCCCAAAACCCACACCTCTCTTCTCCCCCTTCTCACAGAAAGCATAATGGAAGAAATAATGTTACTACCATGAACGAGTGAAATGGAAGTGAAACTCTTACTTTTAAAAAATCCACTAACTCACTGGATCATCTATCTGAAAGAGCAATGAGGGGAAGGTTTGTCATCTCAAAGATGCAAAATTGCTGAGTTTCACAAGACTGATAGGAAGCAGCAAGGAGTGTCATCCTCAGAGAATCTAAGTCTCCACAGTCCTAAGTAACCCTCACATGACCAGTCTATAGCAGGCAGAGAATTTCAGCTCTTGCTCTGTTCAACCCCAGTTAACAAGACATAGATATGCCCAAACAAGTGCTACAAAAGTTGAAGGAAGAAGAATCTCTGAGAGGTGGTGCAGATAAGGGAGGATTCAGAGGAGGTAGAACTTATGCTGAACTTTGAGAAAGAGTAGGTCTTAGATAAATGAAGAGGAGTGGGAAGCGAATTCCTTGAGAAGTACAAATGTGAACCAAGCACAGGAGAGGAAAAGCTCATGGTGTATTCTTTGAATAGAGGATTTATATAGGGAAATAGTAGAAGATAAAGTTGTGTAAGTTCCAGATTGTGGGTCCCATTGACTGTTCTAGGCTTGAATCAAGTGGCAATGGAAGTTATTAGAAGTTTGCAATCAGAATGACATGAAAAAAGGTAGGTTTTAAGAAAACACCTCATCAGCTAGAAAGTATGTCCCTCAATATAACATATCACATTCATGTTTTCTCTTATTTTCGGTGGCCTTCTTGGAATTGATCTGTTATTCTAGCATGGAGGGCACATGGTTTACAATAAATTTGGTTGCAGCTGTGTCTTAACTGTTATGATACAATATGTTTGATTTGCTCAATTATCTATGCTTGAGTAATGAGGTAAAGACTTAAGATTACTTGTACTAATGCATTTGGTGTACTAAGATGACAACTTGACAGAAAGGCTTATGGAATTCTTTAGTCCCATTCAATTCACCTATGACTTCACAGATACATGCAAAAATACAACTTTATACATACATGCATATATGTATACACACACATACACACATGCATACATTAAAAAAACTACTTTGTGCATAGCTATTTCAGCAATTTTGACTATTCAGATGAATGATTTTGTCAGGTGCATGAATACTATGACTCATTTCATGGAAAAAAGAATTTATTAAAAATAATAAGCATAATGACAATATATGAATATGAGCAACACTATCCTTTACATGACTTATGCTTACAAAACTTATTCCTTACCTATTTAACATAACTTGATTTTGGACAATCTGTTCTGGGTCCATTGTTTAATTCCAAAGAAGTCTTTTGACGTAATGACTTTTGTTAGTAATTATTTTTTAATCCATACCTACAAAATCACCCATGGATATTTTAACTAAGTATTTCATGGTAAAAAAAATTAAATTCATTTTCTTACACAAATTAATTTATAATGTGATTTTACAGGTACTTTTTCAAATAAATTCAGTGAAGAAATTCCCTGGGCACTATATGAACCATGTAATGTTCATTCTTTGATTTATATAAATTTTTCTTCTCATGATGTCACATAAATGTAGTGATAGAAAATTTTAAGTACTTCATTATTTTGGACAATTATTTGAAATTATCTCCAGAAAGAGTTCAAATTTCACCAGTGGCAAGAATATTATATTTGAAGTAAAAAGAAAAACTTTTAATAAAAAGGTATTTCATTATTTCACTTTATTTTACTAAAATATTAACAGTGAATCTCAGTACAGGCATTATTTACATTGAGCAATAAGGTGGATCAGTGGACAGAGTCTAGGCCTGGAGTCAGGAAAATCTGGGTTCAAATTTGACCTCAGATTCTTACTACCTATTTATCTGGAAAAGTAACCTAACTCAGTTTTCTCACTTCTAAAATGAGCTGGAGAAGGAAGTGGCAAATCACTCCAGTATCTTTGCAAAGAAATTCCTAAATGGGGTCATGAAAAGTTAGACATGACTGAAACATCTGTGCAACCACAACACTATAATATTAAAACTAAATAATTTCAAACCATAAAGTATCATTACACTTTATCAGTCATTCCAAATCTCCATGAAGATTTTATTGATACATTCTCATTTAATTATCCCCATCTGATTATAGTTGTAAGTGTGTATATCATTCTTCTATTTTTGCTTCCAAAAAACCCCCAAGGAAACAATCTATATTATTGTATATACATCTTTCCAGGTTGCTTCATATATCACCATTGGCCTTTAGTGCATCATAGTATTCCATTACTTTAATAAACCACAATTTAGGTAATCATTTTCGTATAATTGGACATTAAAGTTATTTCCAGTTTTTTTTTAAATTGGTGATTATATGCTAAGAAAATTTTTGAACTGAATGTTTTCCTTTTAAAAACAATTTCAGAGCATATGACTAGCCATGTGATTACTCTTAACAAAGGGTACTGCTCTTAATTTTTTGGTAATTTTACTCTGCAATGCCATATTACTCTTGAAAATTATTCTAAAAATTTACAATTCTACCAGTGATGGACTAATGTATCTATTCCTCTTATAACCTCATCAGCATTGAATTTCAGATAAATCATTTTTTTATGTATTTTATGGGTATAAAGCAGTACTTACAGAGGGGTTTAAGTTTTAATTTCTGTGATTATTGGTTAGATTGAGCACTTAAAAGTGATTTCTGATTCATCTTTTGAAAATACACTGGTCAAGAGAGGATTCTGGGAAGATGTTGGAGTAGGTCAGAAAATTCCAAGCTCTCAAGATTTTACCTCACAAAAGAGATAAAATAGCACCTCAGGATGAGAACAGTGTGGGCAAAATTAAATAAGAACAGGGGCATAAAGGCGTCTTCTGGGCCAATTTGAAATCTGAAGAAAAATTGCAGGAGGAAGTCTTGTCCCTGTAAAGAATAAACACATCCAAGCTAAGGCCCACATTAACAACAGGAGGCAAGTCATGGTGTTACCTTGTTTGGAAGGTTCCCTC
This sequence comes from Bettongia penicillata ogilbyi, assembly GCA_023548195.1. Lineage (NCBI taxonomy): Eukaryota > Metazoa > Chordata > Mammalia > Diprotodontia > Potoroidae > Bettongia > Bettongia penicillata. Next base: position 919,159 of record JAJHZJ010000130.1, on the reverse strand, counting down.
AGCTCCAGCCACAGGAACTTTTACCCCTGAGAAAGTGAGGAGAGTTGGTCATCTCAGTAAGGGAAACTCTGCTGACAAAAAAAGACAGACACAGCTGGGCTGTGGAGAGTGGAGTGGGAGCCAAGAAAGAACCAACTCACTCCTGGTAAGTATAGAAGCAGTGGGGCAGAATGTTCCTGATTGTGGGCATTTACAGGAGACTGGAGGTTTGGTTTTGTTTTCAGGCTAGAAGGGAGAACTAAAGATCTGGGGCAAAAGGTACCATCCTCCATACCTCAGGATTGAGATAATTACAAAAATTAAACTATCACTACAAAAAATGCACAGGCAAAGGAGAAAGCATCCAATCACAGAGAGTTACTGTAGGAATAGAGAAGACCAGGGTTCATCCTCAGAGGAGGATATTGAAGCAAAGAAACCCTCTTCTACCCCAAAGAGTATCAAATGGTCATCTGCCCAGAAAGAATTTATAGAATCATTTTAAAATGACTTTAAAAATCAAATGAGAGATATGGAGGCAAAACTAAAAAAAAAAAATCCAAGAAAAACAAGAAGATTATGAAAAGTAAGTCAACCAATAGTAAAGGAGATCCATAATCTTAAACTAGAAAATAACACCTTGAAAATTGGAATTGAACAAGGAGAAGTCAGCAAAGTTATGAGAGACCAAGAAATAATTAAACAAAATAAAAAAAATGAAAAATAGAAGAAAAAATGAAACATAAGAAAAACAACTAATCTGAAGAAGAGATCAAGAAGAGAAAACATAAGAATAATTGGACTACCTGAATACTATGATCAAAAAAGAACCTTGATATAATAATACAAGAAATAATACAAATAATACAAGAAATATTTTTAAAAATTGTCCTGAAGCATTAGAACAAAGGAGAAACTAGAAATAGAAAAAATCCAATAATGATCATTTGAAAAAGATCCTATGAGGAAAATTCATATTTTAGAATATTTACTCAAATTCTGAAACCCCTAGCTCAAGGATTAAACATTAAGGACAGCAAGAAAAAATGTTTAAGTATTATGGTGTCACAATTAGAATCACAGATGAGACACACTAAAGGACCGCAGATCTTGGTACACTATATATCGCAGAGCAAAAGACCTGGGGTTATGGTCAAAAATATCATGCCCAGCTAAGTTAATCATAGTCCAAAATGAAAAAAAAATATGGACATCTAATCAACTGTCAAACTTTCAGGACTTTATTTAAAAAAGAAAACTGAACTTAATAGAAGATAAGACATGCAAGAGCCAAGAAAAAACATGATACATACCAAAGACTGATTAGAAGTGATTCAATAAGGATACACCATTCACTGTTTGTATATATGAAATGTAAACTGTATGTCTACAATTGGCATTAGTAATTGGGTAATTCATAAGAAAGACTGGGACAGACCTGAGTATGATATGAATTTAAATAGCAAAACCATTTAGGAATAGCTAAATAGAGTAATTATATTTTAAAATGAGTTGCAAGATGAAGAATCAACACAGAGGAAGTAGAGGGGAGGAGGGCTGGTAGTTCTGGTAACCGACTTTCATATAGAATGGGTTTAAGAGGGAGCAATACAGATATATCTAGAAGAGTATAAAAATCTTCTAAATTCAGAAGAAATAAAACAGTAAAGGAATACAGAGTGGGGAGAAGATAAGGGAGAGATCCCTAGAAGGGAAGGTGAGGGAATAAGGTGAAGGGGGTATAGATAGTGTTTAGATTTATAGGAATGGGTGGATAGGGAAGGGATCCTTGGGGCGGGAGTTAAGCTAAATAACAGAAGGACAAGGTAGTGGGAAGAAGTAAAGTAGAGGAGTCAGAAGGATAGGAAATAAGAAATACATACAAATATAGAAACAAAGATCAGAAGTAGAAGGTGTTAGAGAAATATTTGTCTATATACGAATATATGTATGTGTATATGCATAGGGGTACATATATATCTATATCTCTATATAAATTTTATTGGAACCTTAATTGTAACCTTCTGGGTGGGCAGGGAAGTAAAAAGAATAAAGTAAAAAGTACACAGAAGAGAATAAAAGAAAACTTAGAAGGAAGCAAAAATGGACAGCTTTCAACTCAACATGTGTGTAGTATTTATCAGACAGGATTTCTTGAAATGAAAATTTATTGCTACACATTTTGAATCCTCTCTTATGTTCTGCTATGCATGAGACATGCTTTTTTTTAATTTTCTTACTTTGTACTTAAATTTCAATATTTAAGTTTATGATATGCTTTATTTTTCTTTGCTCTTCTGTATTTGTGTTCTGGTGAATCTAAAATTTAAAGAAAGAAAGAAAATACACTGGTCATATCTTTTGGCCATTTGCTTCATTGAGATATTTAAAGTTAACTATATATTTTACAAGTAAAGATATTATCTGTGTTCCTCATATATATTCCAAATATTCCCTATATTTGTTCCAATCTACTTTTCCCTTTAATCGCATGTGGTCTTACAATGAAATTATTTTGCTTCCAGCCCTCTATCTTATTCCCAATCACTCCTGTTTGTAGAATTTAAAAAGTTACCCACATCAAGTTGAGGAAAGTTCCTGTATTTAATATTTGCGTGCTTTTTTATGTTCATATTTCTGAGAGAATTAAAATTCTTTTAGAAAAGGGTGTGAGGTAAATTGAAATGATGTTGTGGCCACATTGTCAAACAATCTTCCCAAGAACCTCTATTAAAAAAAAAGACTCCTTTTGCTAAATTTTATTTTCTATAAATTTATAAAAGTCATCATTGTCTACATTTGGTTGTATTCTTTTCTCAGTAACAGAGAGATTTTGTGACAATTGTAATATGTTGGGATTACATGGCACCTTTATTAGTTTTTCAATTTAATGACATTTATGCTCATTTGTTTTTCCATAAACATTTCATTATGAGTGTCTAATTTTATAAGAATGCTCCTTGCTGTTTTTAATTTATATTACATTTAAATGATCAATAGTCACTTATTAAGTACCAATTATGTAGTGTCAGGCACTGTGAATACCAAGTTTAAAAACATGTTAATTTTGAAAATATTATCAGTTTTAACTTATTAATACACCCATACCATTTATGAACACCTAGTGTTCCTTTTGATATTTTTACACATGCTGATTTTTAGAAATCTGATATTTTCAGCTGTTATTGTAATACGGTGTTTGTTGTTTTAATCAATAGATTTTCTGATATCATTTATATTCTTCCCTACTTCATAAGAAAGAATTTTGAAGAGAAAAAAATACTAAAAGCAATCAACATACACACACACAAAAAAACCTTACATTACAAGCAACGTTCTAACTCTTTAAAGGAGTATATTCTCAGGTCTCCTTTTAGTGGGTCAAGTTCTTTTTCTTTAACAAACTCTGATACAATTTTGTTTAACAATACTCAGTTTCAATTGCTTTATGGTCATTGTTCTTTTGCTTTACAATTATTTCCATTTGTAGTAGTACATTTAAGATTTTCCATGCTACATTGTATTATCATTATCATGTTGATCGTTTCTTAGAACACAGTAATCATCCATTACATTCATGTACCATAATTTGTTCAGCAGTTCCCCATTAATAGGCACCCACTTTGTCTGCAATTCTTTGTCACCACAAAATGTGTTTAAATATTTGGGGGTTTTTGTAGTTGTTTTTTTTTTATTTTTTTGTGATTATCATCCTTTCTGTAAATACCTAGGAGTATTTCCAGTGACAGGATGTCAGGATGAGTAAGTAACCTTTTGAAATCCTTCAAAATTCCTTCTAAACAACTTGAAAATCACCTCAGAATTGACCTAGAAAGAGGGAAGCAGCTTACCAGCATGGCAAGAAAGGTTTATCTCACTCGGGGTGGGAAAGGAGTCAGATAGAAGGGCAGCAGCAGCAGGAGTCAACCTCACACAAGGGGGCCTGCAGTAAGGATTCAAGCCTGGGACAATCCACCAGCAAACCCTTGCCCTCCTGCAAACGAGCAGTACCTTAGGCAAGTACGCAGGCTGTGAATAGTAACAAGGGTCTTCTCTAGGGAACCCACTCCCAGCCCAAGCCACCAACAAAGCCTTGACCACGTTGCTGCCCACCAGTGAAGCCCTGCCCCAGTGACTGCCCCAGACTCTACGTCAGAGGTCTCCCAGCAGAGAGACCATCTTTCCATGGTAATGCAGCAGCAGGGCCCCACCTCTGGGGCAGACTAGCAACAAGATCCTTCCTATAGGGTCAGCCACCAGAAATTCTCTTACCATAGCACCCAGCAGTAGTGCTCCACACATAGGGAGGGCCAGTAGCTAAATCTCACATTGAAGTCAAAGCACCGGGCAAGCCCCATCCCTCAATAAAAGTCAAAAGGGAAGCCTGCCCTCCAGTGAAGCCCACTGAAAGAACAGAAGTAAGACCTTACGCCCCAACATAAAATTTTGGGATAGTGCAGTACTACAGACTAACCCTCACATAAAAGTGTCAACTCACAAAAAAGGCAGAAAAATGAGCAAAAAATATCAAAAACAAAAAAGAACTTGACTAGAAAGTTACTATGCTGACAGGGAGGATTACGGCATAAACTAAGAGGAAAATAGTGTGAAAATGACTATAGTAAAGCCTCATTGAGAAATGTAATTTGATTTCAGGCCTCAAAAGAGTTGCATGAGCTTTAAAAGGGTTTCAGACAGCAAATTAGAGAAGTAGAAGAAAAACTTGGAAAAGAAAATGAGAGTAAAGCAAGAGAATCATGAAAAAGGAGTCAATAGCATGGGGACAATACGCAAAAATTTCCCAAGGGAAATAACTCCCTAAAAAAAAGAATTGACCAAATAGAAAAGGAAGTAGAAAACTCACTTAATAAAATAATTATTTAAAAATAGAATTGAGCAAGTAGAAGCTAATGACTCTATGAGGTATAAAGATAAAATGAAACAAAATCCAAAAAGTTAAAAAATAGAAGATAACTTGAAATTTCTCATTGACAAAACAACTGACCTAGAAAACTGATCCAGGAGACATGATATAAGAATTAATGGGCTACCTGGAAGTCATAATAAAAAAAAAAAGTCTGGTTGATGTCTTTCAAGAAATTATCAAAGAAGATTTCCCTGCTATATTATAACCAGAGGGCATAATAGAAATTGAAAGAATCCACTAATCATTGCCTGAAAGACATCCCCAAATGAAAACTCCAGGAACATCATAGCCAAATTCTACAGCTAACAGATCAAGGAGAAAATACTGCAAGTAGACAAAAAGAAATAATTCAAATATTGTGAACCTGCAGTCAGAATTACACAGGATTTGGCAACTTCCAAATTAAAGAACTGGAGAGTTTGGCATACGATATGCTAGAAGGCAAAAAAGTTAGGATTACAACCAAGAATCACCTACCCAGTGAAATTGCATATAATCTTTCAAGGGAAAAATGGATATTCAAAGAAATAGAGAACTTTGAAGCATTCCTAATTAAAAGACCAGAGCTGAATAAAAAAGTTGACCTGCAAATACAATACTCAAGGAAAGCATAAAAAAAGGTAACAAAGAAACAAGAAAGAGAATACAAGGAATTTGATAAGGTTCAACAATTTATATTTCAGTATGGAAATATGTAACTCAATATGTCACTCTAAAGAACTTTAGTAATATAAGAGCAATTAGAAGGAGTATATATAGCCAGAAAAAAACAATGTGAAAGATGGTAGACTTTTTCTACCAGATCTCAAACTTTATTATAAAGCAATAATTATCAGAACGATCTGATACTGGGTAAAAAATTGAATAGTGGATCAGTGGAATAGATTACTTTATAGTCAATGACCACAGTAATCTAGTATATGATAAACCCAAAGATCCAAGCCTTTGGAAGGAAAATTCTTTATTTGACAAAAATCTGCAAACAGTATGGCAGAAACTAGGTATAGATCAACATCTCATGCCATACACCCAGATAAGGTCAAAATGGGTATATCATTTAAACGTAAAGGGTGATACCATAAGGAAATTAAGAGAGCATGAAATGCTTTATCAGAATTTAGTACCAAAGAAGATATAGAGAGCCCTACAAAGGGTAAAATAGATAATTTTGATTATATAAAGTTAAAAAGGTTTTCCCAAATAAAACCAATGCAATCAAAATTATCACAACAGTAGACAACTGGGAATTTTTTTTTTTTTGCAATAAACATCTTTGAGAAAGGCCTTATTTCTCAAATATGTAGATAACTGAGGCAGATTTGTAAAAGTATAAGTCATTCCCCAATTGATAAATGGTCAAAAGATATAAATAGGAAGTTTTTAGGCAAAGAAATCAAAGATTAGAGAAATCTCAATTGAAACAACTCTGAAGTACTACCTCATATCTCTCAGATTGTCTAAAATGATAAAAAAGGAAAATGTTGGATATTGTAAGGGATGTGGAAAAATCGTGACATTAATGCACTTTTGGTGAAATTGTGAACTGATCTAACCATTTTGGAGAGCAATTTGGAACTATGCTCAAAAGTCTATAAAACTGTACCTGCTCTTTGATCCAAAACCCAAAATCATAAAAAAGAAGGGAGAGGACCTATGTGTACAAAAATATTTATAGCAGATATTTTTTTGTTTGTTAAGAGTTGGAGATCAAAGGGATGCCCACCAATTGTGGAATGACTAAACAGCCATAATGATCAATCATATGGTATATGATTGTAATGGAATATTATCAAGGTATAAGAAAATATGAGCAGGATGATTTTAGAAAAAACCTGGAAAGATTTGCATGAACTGATACATCTTGAAATGAACAGAATCAGGAGAATGCTATACACAGTAATGACAATTGCTTGATGGAAAATTGTGACAGCTATTCTCAGCAATATAATGATAGAAGACAATCCCAAGGAATTTATGATGAAAAATCTTATCTGCCTCCAGAGAAAGAAGCAATTTATTTAAATCTTCATGTACAAAATGGCTAAGGTGGAAATGTCTTACATAATTGCATATATATAAATTATATCTGATTGTTTAAAGTCTCAGGCATGGGGGAGGGAAGGAAGGGAGGAAGGGAAAGAATTTGAAACTCAAAACTTTAAATAAAAATGTTAATAAAATAAAATCCAATTCATAAAAACATGTAAAGGCATAGAATTGGAATTCTAGGTGGGATTTCTTTATAATTATATTTTCCTTATCTTTTTTTACTAGTTAATCCAATCAAAAATTTTTGAATGAGTTAATTTCTCTCATGAACCTCTTCTGGCATTTATTGTCTTTATTAATATTCTAAATACAATGATTGGATTTCATGTATACACTGTAACATCAACTATAAATAATTTGACATCTTCTTTTCCAAGGATAATCCCTCATTTTTTTTATCTTTGTAATTTGTAGACTATCCAATCCTGTATCACATAAAAGCAATAATAGTGCTCCACTGAATATTATGCTGGCATTTAATTTAAAGTAGCTTTTATTGTTTTGAAGGAATATTCTTCTAAATATGTTCTTTTTAGTGATTCTTTTCATGCATGAATATTAAAAGTTATCAGAGGGGTTTTCTTTATCTTTGGGTTTAATCACATGGTTATTTCGAGCTTTAGATATTAAGTTTTTTATTATGTGATAATTTTTCTGGTAATAAGCCTAATTTGGTAATGATGAATAATGTTCTTAATGTATTTTATTTTAAATGAAATGTTTTATTTTATAATTTGTGTCTATATCTATTAGGTAAATCAGTATCCACATATTCTCTGTTAGCCATGTTTCATATGAAAAGGTGACTCCTCTCTTTGCCAGCACATTTTCCAACTGATTGTCCTTCTGTCATTCTGTTCATTTTAACTTACATTCAAAACCTCTCTTGACTGCATCCTTACTGCTTATAAAAACATGCCCATATCTGTTCAAAAACAAAACAAAACCCTCACTTGATCTATCCATCCCTGACAGCTATTGTCCTATAACTCTCCTTCCTTTCATTGTTAAAGCAGTTCAGAAAGCCATGTAAAATAGAGGCATCCATTTCCTTTCCTTTCTTTCAGTATCTCTTTATGTCTGAGAAAAATGAGGGTATTCGAATATTCATCATACTCCAAGGTTTGCTGTTTTTTTCCTAAGAGAGTCACTGACCTCTATTTAGTGATTATTTGCTGGTCATAATTAATTAATTGGTTATTAATTACCATGAAACTGTCTCTAAGGAATTTCATTCATCTCAAATGTCTGCTTATTCAATTTAAACTGCTTTCTCCAATAATCTCTTAATCATTGAATCTAATGTCTTTTTCTCAATTCTCATCCTTCTTAATTTCTTTGAAGAATTTGAAGTTCTTGATCACCCTCTTCTCTTTGATATTTTCTCCTCTTTTTCTGTTTGTGTAATTCTCCTCTCTTGGTTCTCCTCCTACCTATCTAATTGCTCCTTCTCATTGTCCTTTGTTAGATTTTTACACAGTTTCCCTTGCTAATGTTGAATATCCCCCAAATTTTTGTCCTACGTTTTCTTATCTTTTCCCTCTATGCTATTTTTTGTTAGTGATCTCATCAGCTACTATATATTTAATTATCCTATTGATGCAGATGATTTCTAGATATTTGTTCAGTCCTGATTTCCTTTTTAACATTCAGTTTCATATCTCTAACTACCTATTGATCTCTCAAACTAGAAGTCCTGCAGACATCTGAAACTCACCATATCCAAACTGAACTTACTATCTTTCTATGTAAACCTTGCCTTTTCTCTGCCTTCCCTATTACTGTCAATGGAACCACCATTCTTCCTGTCACTCAGTCACTTGTAATCTAGGTATCATCCTCAACTCTTAACACTTATATCCAATCAGTTGTCAAGTTCTATTGATTCTACCTTTGTAACACTTTTCATCTATGCCCCCTTCTCTACTCTGACAGTGTCATCACATTGATAGAGGTTCTCATCACATTTTATGGTGATGGAAAAGAAAGTAGAAAACAAATCCGCATCAAAGCAACATGCATCTGGGGAAACACAGTTCATGTGGTTTCTGATTTTCATGCAGCTAAGAAGACAGATACCTCCAGAATGAGAAACCAGGCACTTTAATCGAGATATATGTTCCAGAAAGAACACTCCAGAATTTTATATTCCTGGTCATTATAGGTGGTAAGGCTTGAACATTTTTAAACAGATGGAATTGGGATAAGGGAACAAAAATTGAAAAATCCTACTAAATAAGCAAGGATCTTTTGATTTTCACAGAATAACACATTAAGAATCTCAAATTACAAATTTTAAAGACTCTAATCATAAGATAAAAAGCCAACCTCAAGAGCCCGAAACAACAATGTCCTCTAACACAGTCTTGTCCCTCTTTTGTTACTTCCTTTTGACCTCAACTGATCCCTATTAATGAGGAAGGGGAAGAAAAGTATCTTTTGGATTCTTTCAAAGCATTTCAGGAAACATGAAAAATTTCTACTGCCATTCTATGCCTTCTATTGTGTTTTAGGACTGTCAATTTCTATCAGTCATCTTTCTTCCTAGGACTTTCCTAGTTCAAGGTCACACTCAGACTTATGAAAGCTGATTTCTATAAATTAAAATGACTACTATGACTCTCTTCTACCAACTCCCAAGAATAGGTAAGGTCTTTGTTTATTCCCCCTTAGACCTTTGAAGCTAGGTTACAGAATCCCTTTTTATCAGAGACAAATCTAAGCCATTTGGAAATAATTAATTAGTCATTCATTTATCCGATTCAATCAAACATCTATGAATCTGGACTCATTGGTTTGCAGTGCTTGTGTAAAATCAGGCAAAGGCAAACAGAGGAGAAAATGGGCAAATAGTAATTCTGGACAAGTTCAGAACCTTGCTCTGCCTGATAGCAATTACCTAAAACAAGCTCAGTAGTCTATCCTAGTAAAACAGATTGATGAAAGATTAATAAGTATAAACAGAATAAGGATGAGCATTTCTCAGACATCTTAGATCATCTTAAGGAAACTTTTGAAAGGCACTCTTGGCATTAATGACTCAGCTAACATTGTCAGGGGAAACAGTGGCAGTTTTTTTTCAAGGTCTCCTCAAAAAACTTCAGGAACAGCTGCTTAGTCTGTACATTTGGTGGCAGATCATGAGTCTCCAAGAATTAGAAGTGTTGACAAACTCTCATCACTGAAAGATACCTTTAAGGAGAAATTAATAGATTTTCAAATTCATGGACTTCAATCCTCCCAATTCAAGGACCAGTGAATAAATAAAATAAGGAAAGAATCAATCCAGGAACAGAGACAAAACTTCCCCCACCCCCACAACACACACACACACACACACACAAACACACACACACACATACACACCATACCATGTGATTTTACTGTAATAGAAATGTATCCTCCTATTCTCAAACAGGTGGCATCTCTACCCCTTCCCTAAATATTTCCCAGTTAAGGCAGCCTGAAAGACAGTAACTTCTTCATTGTCTCATGCTTGCTAACTGATTAAATTAGTTCAAATTTTAACTGTGCCATAAATGGTTCTAAAATTTTCTACCTCATAAATATTGCCAGGGATTTTGTCACAGGACTTTCCATATCTAATATCTCCCTGATTTTTTGCTATCAGATAGTGGGCATATTATTGATTGGATAATTACATCTTGTTACTTGTTACTAAAGGACCCTTTTTGAGCAGTATGTATTTTTGCTCTGTCATTTCTCCCCATCTATTTGTTGGGAATACTTTCCGTTGGAAGTTGAAATGTACAGTATATTGGTCAGATGATATTTTCTCACATTATCTGAAAGAGAATGAATATGCCATTTCACCAGCTATTTGAGAGTAGTCATCGCTACTTTTAACAAAATAGAAATCAGTTACTATACAAGTTGCATCATTTCTTTCTTCCTAGCATGCTATAGAATAGACCTCAGCAATGGATCTTTTTCTTAGAAATAAAATTTGCTTTTGATTCCTTGTTAGAATCATTCAGGGGAAAATGTACTTATCTACAATTAACTATGTCAATTGGAATATGACTTGCATAGACAAATTAAGCATTAGAAAGTGACTATTTTAAATTAAAATCTTAGCAAAATAAGATTTTTATGAAGAGTTTAGAAAGACTTCCAGATCATAACAAATAAGAATGAGAATGAGGTATTTTCTCCAATTTTCATTAAAGTTCTCTCAGATCTCTTCAAAATAAGAATTATACAAAGGACAGAAAAGCATTCCAGTTAATTCCATGGTCTGGAACACTAAGAACTCCAAAAAAAGATAACAATTTGATGAACAGCAGAGAAAGCAATTCTCTTACTTGTAACATGCTTACTCAGTACCCATTTACCCCCCATACTCTTGAAGCAACAGAGAAGGTGCACAAGCTGAACCACTGTTTGCAAGGGAACTCAACCTTATCCTGTCCAAGCTGAACCACTGTTTGCAAGGGAACTCAACCTTATCCTGTCCAAGCTGAACCACTGTTTGCAAGGGAACTCAACCTTATCCTGTCCCCTTCCAGTAGTAGAAAAGTAAAAAAAGCAGAAGTATTTTCATGCTGGAATAGTAGCTCTGTGCTTTAACAGAGTTTATACAAAAAAACTGAACACAGAGGTAGGATGAACTGGGTGGTTGTATGGCACTCCTCTAACCCTAAGGAAAAGGGCATAGTATCTACCTGGGACAGTTCTATCTTCCAAAAAATCATTTAGGGCAGAGATTGACACTGGTGAAATATGTATTTTATATCTGCTAGTAAGATGAGATGGCTTTGAGTTTCAGCCTCGAAGGAAATAGTCATTAAGAGAAAGAGTCAGAAAGTGAATGGTAGTGCAATATCAGAAAAAAAAAAGAATAAATTACTAAAAATCTCAGTAAAAAGAAAACTCATTTAAAAACTTTAAGCATAAAGAGCACAACCAACAAGGAAGATAATAAATGAAGGGAATATGGACTCCAGAACAGATAAAATAGTCCAGCTATTAATACAGCAATATAAAACAGCATAACATAATGCAATTCAATACAATACAATGCATTTGGAGGGGGAAGAGGAGAAATCTCTTGAATATAATTGTTTCAAGACAAAGAAAAATGAATCAACATCTAACAAGGCCAAATACCTTGTAGTTTTACAAGAGGGTAAAAATCCACAGTCAGATGATCCTGAATGCTTTAAAAGAGAAATAAGAATTGAAAAATCAGAATTTATGACATATAGAGTAGAAATAATTGTCAAATTGGAAAAAAAATTTTGAATCCATAGTGGCAAGTCTAAGCAAAGAAACATATGAAAGAATAATTGTTTCAGAATTTGATACAGAAATGAAGGACAATTATAGAAGATTGGAAGGAAAATTTCAATAATATTAAAAGAAAACATGATTTTCACCCAAACTGATGGAATCCTAGCTGCTACCCCCAGCCGCAATATCCCAGTTTTCTCATATGCCTAACTAGAACATCAGGTATATCCATGAACTCAACCCCGTACATCTAGTTTTAGAAATACCACAAGAGCCAGTCAACAAGAAAAGCACCAAGAGGATACTGAACAGGATTTTGACTACTTTCCCTATGTAGGTGCCTGCACAGTAATAACAGACTGTCCTTTAGGTGAACTTATGACATAGAGAGGCTTATTATAATATCATCATCTTACATCCCTAGCACCATGAGTGGACTTTTCTGTATATATTCTGGGTTACCACAGGTACAGTTCCACCAAGGTTAGAACATTTCCCATATTAGTAAACCTCTTTTATGTTTTAATATTCATATATTCTGTTATGATAATGACATTATTTATTTACTCTATAAAAATCCTTATCTTGTCTTGCTAGGCTTCTGGTTAAGCACCCTAACTTACCAAGAGAGAAATCCTCAATAAATACCCTTTTTTGACCTTATTTGATCTGAATCTGAATTCTTGTGAGACAACCCTGCAACACTCCTTGATACTTCAACAAAACAAAACATTAATCTTGAGCACAGGATACATAGAGACAACTTAGGTATACTAGAAGTAAATGCCAGTACAGAAGAGTTTCAAAAAATGCAAGAAAAATACAAGGAAAATGCTGAGAAGTGCTAAACACAAAAAAAGTGGCAATCAAAAGAACCTCCAGATCACTTCCCCAAAACTTATGGTATTCTAAGATATAGAGTAGTGAAATTTGATAATTCCCATTGCAAATAAGAAATTCTACTGGAAATTAGTAGCATTCAAATACATTGCAATATAACACAGTATGATACGATATAATAGGAGAAGAAAAGCATTAAAGCAAGCGCAAAAGTAGAGGTAGGAGGAAGTGGAGGGCAGAACTTTCAAATATAAAGATCAAATAACAATACTATTCAGCATCCACAGAAACCCTAAGAGAGGATGAAATTATGTGTTCTGAAGAGTAAAAGAGGCCAAGATGCAACCCAAGATAATATACCCTGCAAACCTGAATCTAATCATTAGTGAGAAATATATGGATCTTCATTTAAAAAATGAAGAGACATTTCATGTATTCCTAGAAAAAAAACCAGAACTGAAAACATTGCTTTTTGCAAATGTATACAACAGATATGTAGAAACGTATATTCAGCAAATTGGGGCAAAATCACAACAGGGAACCCAGTAAGATATTTCACTCTAAATTCAGGCAAAGGTGAAAGTATAATTCAAATACAAGTGATGGTTCAGAAATGGGACTGAAACATAAGAAATGCAAACTGACAACTGTCCACATATAGATAAATCAATTTATTTTCCTTCTCCCCTTTCTTCCTTCCTTGCTTCCTTCCTTCAGTCTTTTTAAGGGAAATGATTATTTATCTCATATTAATAAGTGATAATAAACAGTTATTAATTGATATTAAGGTTTTTCTCTTTCTGTATCCTCCTTCAGAAACAAATCCGTGTAGGTTTTTTAACCAGTCTCTGAAGGATATTGCTGATAGATGAGAGTTCCCAAATCATCTGGTACACGTTTACACCATCTTGGATGGGACCCTACCTAACCAGAAAACCTTAGAAATAGAATCTAATCTAGATAAATTTTGGCTCATTCTGTTCCACTCAGGCAGGCAGGCTTGAGTGAAGGTAGATCCTTTGTTTAGATTTCCCAAGGGAAGGGTGTGGTTTAGGTCAAGATGAATAAGAGTGATACAACCAAAGTAAGGTTCCACAACCTCTGTTAGAATAGGTCTACCTCTCATCATAATATGCTTAATCTCATTAATTTTTAACCAATCAGAGTTGATTACTCCCTGTCGGAAATACCTACTCTCCTAAGGACATATTCATCTTTGGTTTATGCGAAAAAGATCATAATTTGATTGTTTGCTAGCCATAATTAATAACATTGATTTTTAATCACACAGAAAATATCTCTCTTGAGCTTTCCTACATCACAGTTCTTCCTGCCTTCATTCTTTTATTTGTTTTTGCAAGACAAAATCACAAAATGGAAGGACATATAAAAAAGGAGGAGGAGGGAGAAAATTCAAGGGAACATGGAAAGTATACTAATCAAGTCAAAAGTTAAAAATGAAGGAGAAATTAGCTTCTGCAGTCTCTCAGGAAGAAGAGAGTCTCAAAGAGTTTGGGCAAAACGACAAGAGGAGAAACCGAGAAAAAGGGAAAGAAAGGGGGAAAAAATCTCATTTCCATAGTAGGAGGAAATAACATTGATGAATGTTCCCATGGTAGAATAGTGATCATGTTCTATAAAGGGATACAGTAACCTTACAATTGATATAACCGTCAAGGATATGGTAATTAGAGAAATTACTCATCCTTCAAAAGAACAGAAATAAGAGACTCTAGGGGCAACTGATACCTGCAGAGTGAGATGGCATTGGCAAGATATCAGGGAAAATAAGGAATAAGGGGAAGGCAAAGGTCAGTAATGAAGTAAACCATAAACAGTACAGGAAAATTCAGATCATGGGTAAATATCCTCTCTCTTACACAAAGGAATTGGGATGTCAAAGAATTAGGCACAAGAGAGTCAAAGGGGGCAAAGTGGGGAAGATATAGAAGATAATGTCATAGAAATGGTTCAGACGAAGAAATTCAACATCGGTACCTTAGACATTTCAATTCCATGAGGAATATAAAATATATAGAAGAACTAAATCAAAACAATGAATCAAAGAATAAAATTAAGACAAAAAAGGAACATAAATAATTTGGGGAATGAGGGAAAATGTTTTTAGGAAAAGTTACAAAAATGAAATTAAAAAGAATAAATCAAAGGAGAGAAAAGGGATTTTGCTTGACTCCTTGAAAGGTAAAAAATAGAAAGAATGAAATAACTAGATAAAAGGAAGAAACAAGAAAGGAACTAACAAACCAAAGTCCAAAACTTGAGAAAACCCTAATAAATGGAAAGAGGAATGTTTAAGGATTAGAAGAAAAGAGTCAGAAAGAAAAAAATAGCCTTAAAAGAAATTAAGGTAAAATAAATGAGAGACATAGAACTATATTTACAAAGGAGGAAAGGGAAAACTCTTCTTTGGCAAAAAACAAAAACAAACAAACAAACAGAGATACATGGAAACTACAAATCTTACAAAAATTTAAATGTGAATGCCTTAAATCAAAAAAAAATATAACAGAGTGACAGCTTTGATTAGAAAATAAGACTACTCAATCTAGAGCTTGTGACAAATAAATTTAACAAAGATAAATACAGAAGAAAAATAAAGTGCTAGAAAAAATATTTACTGTGCATTAGCAGAATCCAAAAATAATCAGGATTTAAAATTGTGCAATAAGAAAAAAATATTCAAAATATAAAAAAATAAGCAGGGAAACTTAAATCACCCAGTCTCAGAAAAGGAAACAGACGTGGCTGTTAAGAAATAACCAAAAGTGAGAGTAAGGAAGGGCAAAGGACTCCTGGTTCCAATGGATCTAGAGAGAATTATTCCAAACATTTAATTTTTAATTTTTATTTTTTAAAATATAAATTTATTTATTTAACTTTTTACATTCATTTTCACAAAATTTTGGGTTCCAAATTTTCTCCCCATTTATCCCCTTCCCCCACCCCAATACACCGAGCATTCTAATTTTTCCTATCACCAATCTGCCCTCTCTTCTACCGTCCCTCCCTTCTCTTGGCTCCATTTTCTCCTTTGTCCTGTAGGGCCAGATGACTTCCTATTCCCCATTAACTATATTTCTTATTTCCTAGTAGCAAGAACAATACTCAACAGTTCTTCATGAAACTTTGAGTTCCAAATTCTCCCCATCCCTCCCTCCCAACCCATTCCCTTTGGGAAGATAGGCAATTCAATATAGGCCATATTTGTGTAGTTTTGCAAATGACTTTGATAATAGTCATGTTGTGTAAGATTAAATGTATTTCCCGCCATCCTATTCTGCCCACCATTGTTTCTATTCTGCCTTTTGATCCTGTCCCTCCTCAAGTGTTGACTTCAAATTGCCTCCTCCTTGCCCTCCCTTCCATCATCCCCCCCACCTTGCTTATTTCCTTCTGCCCCACGTTCCTGTACTGTAAGGTATGTTTTCATACCAAAATGAGTGTGCATTTTATTCCTTCCTTTAGTCGAATGCGATGAGATTAAACTTCATGTTTTTTTCTTAGCTCTTCTCTTTTTCCTTCCACTAAAAAGTCTCCTGCTTGCCTCCTGAATGAGATATAATTTACCTCATTCCATTTCACCCTCTCTCCTCCCACTACATTTCTCTCTCACCGTTTACCTTAATTTCTTTTAAGATATGGTCCCATCCTATTCAATTCACTCTGTGCGCTGTCTCTGTATGTGCGTGCATGTGTGTATGTGTGTGTGCGTGCACGTGTGTACAAGTGTGTGCATGTGTGTGTGTATGTGTGTGTGTGGTGCCATCAACTACCCAGATACTGAAAAGTTTCAAGAGTTACAAATATTGTCTTTCCTTGTAGGAATGTAAACTGTTCACCTCTGGTAAGTCCCTTATGACTTCTCTTTGCTGTTTACTTTTTCATGCTTCTTCTCATTCTTGTGTTGGAAAGTCAAATTTTCTTTTCAGCTCTGGTCTTTTCATCAAGAATGCTTGAAAGTCCACGGTTTCATTGAAACACCATATTTTCCCCTCAGGTATTATACTCAGTTTTGCTGGGTAGGTGATTCTTGGTTTTAGTCCTAGTTCCTTTGACTTCTGGAATATCCTATTCCATGCCCTTTGATTCCTTAATGTAGAAGCTGCTAGATCTTGGGTTATCCTGATTGTATTTCCACAATACTGGAATTGTTTCTTTCTAGCTGCTTGCAATGTTTTCTCCTTGACCTGGGAATTCTGGAATTTGGCCACAATGTTCCTAGGAGTTTCTCTTTTTGGATCCCCTTCAGGCGGTGATCGATGGATTCCTTCAATACTTATTTTGCCCTCTGGTTCTAGAATCTCAGGGCAGTTTTCCTTCATAATTTCATGAAAGTTGATGTCTAGGCTCTTTTTTTTTTGATCATGGCTTTCAGGTAGTGCCATAATTTTTAAATTGTCTCTCCTGGATCTATTTTCCAGGTCAGTTGTTTTTCCCATGAGATATTTCACATTCTCTTCCATTTTTTCATTCTTTTGGTTTTGTTTTGTGATTTCTTGGTTTCTCAGAAAGTCATTAGCCTCCATCTGTTCCATTTTAATTTTGAAAGAAGTATTTTCTTCAGTGAGCTTTTGAACCTCTTTTTCCATTTGGCTAATTCTGCTTTTGAAAGCATTCTTATCCTCATTGGCTTTTTGAACTTCTTTTGCCAATTGAGTGAGCCTATTTTTCAAGGTGTTATTTTGTTCACCATTTTTTGGCTCTCCTTTACCAAGGTATTGACCTGTTTTTCATGTTTTTCTTGCATCTCTGTCATTTCTCTTCCCAGTTTTTCCTCCACCTGTCTAACTTGATTTTCAAAATGCTTTTTGAGCTCTTCCATGGCCTGAGCCCACTGGACATCCACCTTGGATGTCTGGGATACAGAGACTCCGTCCTCCACATCTTTCCCTGATGGTAATAATTGTTCCTTGTCATCAGAAATGAAAGCAGCAAGTAACATCTGTCCCCCAAGAAAGTAGCTTGCTATGGTCTTATTTTTCTTCCCTTTTCTGGGCATTTTCCCAGCCAGTTACTTGACTTCTGAGATTCCTCTCCACCCCTGCCTACATCTGCCCAGCTAGTTCTTTGGGTCTGAGATTTAAATGCTGCTCCCCAGCCTCAGGGCTTTCAGTGGTGGGTGGGGCTGCTATTCAATGTGAGCTTAAGTTCTGGTGCTGGGGTGGGGGCAGGGCCACCTCCCAGCCTCAGTTCCCTCAGGAGGTTTATGCAGAGACCTTCAACAATGGAGCTCCTGTATGCTCAGGGAGCCCATGGCCACTGCTACCTCTGCTGCTGCCTCTGCCACCCGAGTCACAGAAATACCCCGCTCCCGTCTCAGCCAGCCCAGAAGTCTCTCTCACTGACGTGTAGTGCCTGTGGGTGGAGGAACCTTTGTGCCCACCAGAGATTCCGTCCCTGAAGCCTGCTCAGCTCTGCTCCTCTCGGGGCCACACGGCCAGGGCAAGGGTGGGTTCCATGGTCTGGAGCGCAACAGACCCCTGGGAATGGCTTTCCAGGGCTCTCTGGAATGGAAATCTCTTCCACTGTGTTTCTGTCCGGTTTGCATTGCTCCAGAATTTGTGGGGAGCTCTTTTTACAGGAAATTTATGGCCTGTGGGTTTGGAGCTAGCATATGTAAGTCTTTCTACCTCCAAACTTTTAAAGAAAAAAATGTTACAAATTTTTCTTAAAAATTGAGAGAGAAAACATATTACCAGGTTACCTTCAAGAGACACATATAATCATAATGCTTAATTCAAGGAAGGATAAACATAGAAAAGGAAGTATAGACCAACATTATTAATTAATATTCACTCAACAATTTAAACAAAATAAAGAATTATGTCCAATTTGGATTTCTACCAATGAAGCAAAGATAATTGAACATTAGGAAAAAAAAACTAGTTTAATAAAAAAAACCACATACCTGAAAACACATGTTTATTTTTATATGTACAGTGCAACATCAAAACCTTTTGTCAATGTATAGCACTCATTTGTGCTAAAACCTTTATGGAATAAAAACATTGAGAGACTTCTAAAAATATCATATAAAGTATCTTTCTAAAAAAAAATGGAAGCATAATATTTGATAGAGATGGGAAGACACTAGAACATTGCACAATAAATATAGGCATAAAGCAAGGATACCCATTCTCCCAACTGTTACTTGAGATAGTTCTGGACATGCTAGCAATAATGACAAAACAAGAGAAAGTAATTAGGGCACAGATCTTAATTTAGAAAGGCCCATGTTATGTCACCTATCAAATTCTGAGGCATTGCCAATTGTCTTGACACTTCACTTCAATGACTCTGAGAGAGTGAGACTAACTAATTTGCACAGCTCTCTCTTATTTAAGTGCAATTCATGATCAAGTCAAGAAATCACCTTCATGATGTGACTGGTCCTCTTCAAGAATGAATGAGCAACAAGAACGAGGAAGAACATAAATAAACATCCCTATTTCCTGATAGTACAATGTTTTACTTAGAAATGCTGGGAAATTAAATTCAACTCACTTGCAAATCAAGACATCACCCTCCTCATGTCACTGGTCCTCTTTAAGAATGAATGCCAAAAAATAAAAGGCCAAACAATACAAACAGCACAAACTTTATGAATAGTAGTAGCTGCCACCCCCATTCTCTTGGACAAGGGTTCAAAGGATATGCACAAATTATTTGCAAAAGAAGAATTGCAATGTATTAGCAAATAAATGAAGTAATGTACTACATAACTAATTATTAGAGAAATGCAAATCAAAACAACTCTGAAGTTTCACCTTGTTCTTGGGAAATTGGATAACAAAAGATGGCAGCAGTTGTAGGGGATGTGGGAAGATAGGCATGCTAGTGCATTGTAGGAAGAACTATGAACTGGAACAACCATTTTGTAAATCAATTTGGAAATATGCAAATGAAATGACTAACATACCAACACCCTTTGACCCAAAGTTTTGATTACTGGGTTTATACCCACATGATAATTTAAAAGAGAAGATCTTTCCTATTCATTAATAGACCCATGTGAACTTCTTAAGTCACATGGAAGCATAAATCACATAAGTTTGAGTCCCATGAAGTCTGTGGTTGAATGAGTTTGCTGAAGAGGTAGAAAAGAAAGGATGGAACAAGAAGAGGCAGAGTTGGAACAGAGCTGAGAAGTTAATCATGAGAGCAGTCAGAGTTACGAAGGATGCATGCAGCTGGCTCACGTGAATGAGCTTGTTTGCAATTTTGTTTAAGGGAGCCTGCTTTTTATTTGTTTGAGGGATCTGGTTTGTTTGAAGCCTAGCAGGAAGGCTTGGGGATTGTGTTGTTCTCTGCCTTGATATTGTGTATAGATTTTTGTTACTATAATGGATTTGGCTTCCTGGTATCTGAAAAAATATTTTGGTTCTGTTTTCCATGTAGAGAGTCTTTTGTATTTCATGATTCAGAATTGTGCCAAGATATTCATGGTCACCGCAGCTACTGTGACTATTACACTGGGGCTATGTACCTAAAGGAAGTCATAAATAGAAGTCACGTCACCATATACATCAAAATAATATAGCAGGTCTTTGTGTATGTGTGTGCGATTGTGGAGAAGTAGAAATACAGTAAGTGTATCTTTCTATATGTATATACACATACATACACGTACACATATATTATATATACATACATTTATTAAGAAATGGCTAAAAATTTGTTGCATGAATAAAATAGAATATAATTATGCTGTTAGCATTGACAAATGTGAAACATGGAAAGATTTACTTTGATGCAGAGTAAGTAATTAAGTAAAGTCAAGAAAATAATATACATAACGACTACAACAATGTAAACAGAATAACCACTACTACCACAACAAAAAAATCAAGTGAATGTTGCTAAGTGAACATGCTAAAGAGAAAAGATATGAGAAAATGCCTTCCTCATTCCCCTTTCCAGTTATTGGAGTACCCAAATCTTACATATATTTTCAAAATTTTTCACAGCATTGATACATTACATTTTTTTTCATTTTTTCATCTAAAAATACTACTTGTCAAATGCAATGTCTCTGTAGGAGGGGAGGGAAAGGGATACCAAAAGAAATTATGATGATGAAAAAATAAAAGGCCTACAATAAAATAATGCACCAGTACCAACTTCTAAGAGAGAGCTAGGCTGTTTTCTTGTCTTGGAGCAAAGTCAAAGGTAGGTATTTGTTCAATGTGCCTGCTGGAAAACTTCAGTTGAGAAACATTTCTGGCTAAATATCACCCACAGTCTCCATAGAAGGTGTAACCCAGTTCACTATGTCCATCTGTGCTAGTAAAATTACTTGCTGTGATTTTTGTTTTGGATTTCTCATTCAAGATTTGCTCCAGTGAGTTTCTTAGATATTTGAGTAGTTCCGGGGAGGAGCCAAGATAGTGGAGTAGAAAGACTCACGTATGCTAGCTCCAAACCCACAACCTATAAATTTCCTGTAAAAAGAACTCCCCACAAATTCTGAAGCAGTGGAAGCTGTGCAACAACACAGTGGAGGAGATTTCCTCTCCAGAGAGCCCTGAAAAACCAACCCCAAAGGTCTGTTGCTAACCGGACAGCGGAGCCCACCCCTACCCTGGCCGCATGGCCTGAGAGGAGCAGATCTAAGCAGCATTCGGGGACGGAATCTCTGGTGGCCATGCAGGTCCCTCCACCACAGACACTACAGGTCAGTGAGAGAGACTTTTGGGCTAGAGGAGAGGGGAGCGGGGTGTCTCCATAACTCAGGCCCCCTCAGGAGGCAGCAGCAGAGACAGCGACAGCCAGGAGCTCCTGGAGCAGACAGGACCTCAGATCCATTATTGAAGGTCTCTGCATAAACCCCGTGAGGGAACTGAGCCTGGAAAGCTGTCCTGCCCCCACCTGAGAACCTGAATTTAATCTTACCATGAATAGCAGTCCCACCCACCACTGAAAGCCCTGAGGCTGGGGAGCAGCATTTGAATCTCAGACCCCAAGCACTAGCTGGGCGGATCTAGGTGGAGGTGGAGAGGAATCTCAGAAGTCAAGTAACTGGCTGGGAAAATTCCCAGAAAAGGGAAGAAAAATAAGACCAAAGAAGGTTACTTTCTTGGTGAACAGATGTTTCGTCCTTTCCTTTCTGATGAGGAAGAACAATGCTTACCATCAGGGAAAGACATAGAAGCCAAGGCCTCTGTATCCCAAACATGCAAAATAGATATCCAATGGGCTCAGGGCATGGAAGAGCTCAGAAAGGATTTTGAAAATAAAGTTAGACAGGTGGAGGAAAAACTGGGAAGATAAATGAGAGAGATGCAAGAAAAGCATGAAAAACAGGTCAATACCTTGGTAAAGGAGACCCAAAAAAATGTTGAAGAAAATAACACCTTGAAAAATAGGCTGGCTCAATTGGCAAAAGAGGTTCAAAAAGCCAATGAGGATAAGAATGCTTTCAAAAGCAGAATTAGCCAAATGGAAAAAGAGTTTCAAAAGCTCACTGAAGAAAATACTTCTTTCAAAATTAAAATGGAACAGATGGAGGCTAATGACTTTCTGAGAAACCAAGAAATCACAAAACAAAACCAAAAGAATGAAAAAATGGAAGAGAATGTGAAATATCTCATGGGAAAAACAACTGACCTGGAAAAGAGATCCAGGAGAGACAATTTAAAAATTATGGGACTACCTGAAAGCCATGATAAAAAAAAAAGAGCCTAGACATCAACTTTCATGAAATTATCAAGGAAAACTGCCCTGAGATTCTAGAACCAGAGGGCAAAATAAGTATTCAAGGAATCCATCAATCACCACCTGAAGGAGATCCAAAAAGAGAAACTCCTAGGAACATTGTGGCCAAATTCCAGAATTCCCAGGTCAAGGAGAAAATATTGCAAGCAGCTAGAAAGAAACAATTCCAGTATTGTGGAAATACAATCAGGATAACACAAGATCTAGCAGCTTCTACATTAAGGGATCAAAGGGCATGGAATAGGATATTCCAGAAGTCAAAGGAACTAGGATTCAAACCAAGAATCACCTACCCAGCAAAACTGAGTATAATACCTGAGGGGAAAATATGGTATTTCAATGAAACAGAGGACTTTCAAGCATTCTTGATGAAAAGACCAGAGCTGAAAAGAAAATTTGACTTTCCAACACAAGAATGAGAAGAAGCATGAAAAAGTAAACAGCAAAGAGAAGTCATAAGGGACTTACCAAAGGTGAACAGTTTACATTCCTACAAGGAAAGACAATATTTGTAACTCTTGAAACTTTTCAGTATCTGGGTAGTTGGTGCACACACACACACATACATACATGCATGCACATACAGAGACAGCGCACAGAGTGAATTGAATAGGATGGGACCATATCTTAAAAGAAATTAAGGTAAACGGTGAGAGAGAAATGTAGTGGGAGGAGAGAGGGTGAAATGGAATGGGGTAAATTATATCTCATTCAAGAGGCAAGCAGCAGACCTTTCAGTGGAGGGAAAAAGAGGAGACCTGAGAAAAAACATGAAGTTTTCTCTCATCACATTCGACTAAAGGAAGGAATAAAATGCACACTTATATTGGTATGAAAATCTATCTTATACTACAGGAAAGTGGGGGAGAAGGAGGAAAGCAGGGTGGGGGGGGATGATGGAAGGGAGGGCAATGAGAGGAGGGAGCAATTTGAAGTCAACACCCTTGGGGAGAGACAAAATCAAAAGACAGAATAGAAACGATGGGGGGCGGGATAGGATGGAAGGAAATAGAGTTAGTCTTACACAACACGAGTATTATGGAAGTCATTTGCAAAAATACACAGATATGGCCTATATTTAATTGCCTGCCTTCCCAAAGGGAATGGGTGGGGAGGGTGAGCTGGGGAGAATTTGGAACTCAAAGTTTCATGAAGAACTGTTGAGTATTGTTCTTGTTACTAGGAAATAAGAAATATAGTTAATGGGGAATAGGAAGTCATCTGGCCCTACAGGACAAAGGAGAAGATGGGGACAAGAGAAGGGAGGGAGGAAGGAAGAGAGGGCATATTGGTGATAGGGGAAATTAGAATACTCAGTGTATTGGGGCAGGGGGAGGGGACAAATGGGGAGAAAATTTGGAACACAAAATTTTGGGAAAAAGAATGTAAAAAGTTAAATAAATAAATTTATTAAAAAAATATTCGAGTAGTTGAGATGGCCATCCATAATAGAAGCCTTTATTATCATTCTTTCCTTCTCTTTGTAGGCCTTATAATTTTCTTCTAACTTCATCATTCCATTGAAAGCACTATCTGCAAATTTACTATGATTTTCTAATTACCAATTACAATGACCCTTCCTCAATCTCCACAACAAACTCAAGTAAGTATGGAAATCCAACTAGTTCTATAGGCAGTAGGAGGGGAAAGGGGAAAAGGGAGTGAAGAAGTACTAAGTTAAAAGGGAAGTAAAGGGGAAATAGAATGAAAGAAAACAGGGAAGAGTGAGGGAGACAGTGGTTAAAAATGAAAATTCCATTGTTGAGGGGAAGGGAGAAGGGAGAACTAAAAGCACAAATGTGGGAAAAGAGAATGCAGAGAAAGACACAGGTAGTAATCATGACAGTGAATGTCAATGGTGTGAACTCTCCCATAAAACAGAGACAGAGAGCAGAATAGATTAAAAACCAAATTCAAACAATATATTGTTTACAAGAAACACATTTGAAATGGGGGCATACACACAGGGTAAAGGTAGAAGGTTGGAGCAGAATATAGTATGCTTCATCTGATGTAAATTAAGCAAGGGTAGCAATCTTAATCTCAGAAAAAGCAAAAGCAAAAAAAAATCTATTCGAAGGACATAAGGAAGGAAACTACATCCAGCTAAAAGGCATCATAGACAATGAAACAATATCATCACTAAACATATATGTTCCAAGTGGTATAGTAACCAAATTCTTAGGAGAGAAGTTAAGGGAGTTACTGGAAGAAATTAACAGCAAAAGTACAATAGTGGGGGACCCAACCTCCCCCTCTCTGAATATGATAAATCTAACCTAAAAATAAATAAGAAAGCAGTTAAGGAGATGAATACAACTTTGGATAAGGTAGATGCAATAGATCTCTGAAGAAAATTGAATGGGGATAGAAAGGTATATACCTTTTTCTCACTGGTACATGGCACATATACAAAAAAAAAAATGACCATGTACTAGTCCATAAAACCTTCACAAGTCAATGCAGAAAAGTAGAGACAGTCAATGCATCCTTCTCAGATCATAATGCAATAAAAATTACATGTAATAAATGGAAATGGAAAAATTGACCAAAAGTTAATTGGAAACTAAATAATCTAATCATAAAGAATGAGTGGGTTGAAAAACAAGCCATAGAAATAACCAACAACTTCATTCAAGAGAATGACAATAATGAGAGAACCCACCAATTTTTATGCAATACTATAAAAATAATTCTTAGGGGAAGTATTATATCTTTGAATGCCTACATGAAAAAGTAGATAAAGAGGGGATCAATCAATTGGGCATGCAGCTGAAAAAGCTAGAAAAAGAACAAATTGAAAATCCCCAAGTAAATGCCAAACTAGAAATACTGAAAACTAAAGAAGAGATTAATAAAATTGAAATTAAGAAAACTATTGAACAGAAAAATAAAGCTGAGTTGGTTTTATGAAAAAAAAACAATAAAATTGATAAACCTTTAGTCAATGTGATTAAAAAAAGAAAGAAGAAAACCAAGTAACCAATATCAAAAAAGTGTGAACTAACCTCCAATGAGGAGGAAATTAAAACAATAATTAGAAATTACTTTGCCAAACTATATGCCCAGAAATTTGACAACCTAAATCAATGGATGATTATTTCAAAAAATATATGTTACCCAGATTAACAGAAGAGAAAGTTGAACACTTAAATAACCCCATCTCAGAAAAATTGAACAAGCTATCAATAAACTCCTTAAGAAAAAATTTCAGGGCCAGATGGATTTACAAGTGAATTCTATCAAACATTTAGAGAACAGTAAATTCCAATACTATAAAGATTATTTGGGAAAATTGGAGGAAAAGGAATCCTTCCAAATTCTTTGTAGGATACAAATATGGTTCTGATACCTAAACCAGGAGGAGTTAAAACAGAGAAAGATAATTATAGACCAATTTCTCTATTGAATATTGATGCAAAATTTTAAATAAGATATTAACAAAAAGAATACAGCAATTTATAATAAGAATAACATATTATGATCATGAAGAATTTATACTAGGAAGGTAGGGGTGGTTCAATATTAGGAAAACTATTAGCATTATTGATCATATCAACAACAAAACTAACAGAAACCACATGATTATCTCAGTAGATGAAGAAAAAGGTTTTGACAAAATACAACACCCATTCCTATTGAAAACACTGGAGATCATAGGAATAAATGGAACTTTCCATAAAGTAATAAGCAATATCTACCTAAAACCACCAGCAAGCATTATATACAGTGGGGACAAACTGGATGCATTCCAGTAAGATCAGGGGTGAAACCAGGATGTCCATTATCATCACTGTTATTCAATATGGTACTAGAAATGTTAGCTGTAACGAGAGGAAAAAGAAATTGAAGGAATTAGAATAGCAAGGAAGAAACTAAGCTATCACTCTTTGCAGATGATATGAAGATATACTTAAAGAATCCCAGAGAATCAAGTAAAAAACTATTTGAAATAATAAACAACTTTGGCAAAGTTGTAGGTTACAAAATACACCCAGATAAATCATTTGCATTTCTATATAATACTAACAAAGCCCAATAGCAAGAAATAGAAAGAGAAATTCTGTTTAAAGCTATGGTAGACACCACTGTCTTAGATTATCTTTGCCTTTCTGCCTGCCTTGTGAGGGTTTTATGGCCTAGTACATGGTCAGTTTTTGTATATGTGCCATGTGCCATGTACCACTGAAATAAACAAACTCAGGGACTGTGTGAACACAATTACAAAGCACTTTTAACATGAATAAAGTCAGATCTAAGTGAATGGAAAAACATCATTTGCTCATGTGTAGACCAAACTAATATAATGAAAATGACAATTGTGGTGGACCAGTGGAACATGTTAGGTTCTCAAAATACAGTAGTCAATGAATATAGGAATCCACTGTTCATAAACCCAAGGACCCCAACTTCTGGGATAAGAATTTACTGTTTGACAAAATTTGCTGGGAAAACTGGGTAATAGTGTGATAGAAACTGGGCATAGACCAATGCCTGATACTGTACATAAGAATAAAATCTAGATGGGTACCTGATCTAGGTATAAAGATTCATACTATAAACAAATTAGGGGAGCAAGGAATTGTGTATTTGTCAGACTTATGGAGAAATTTTTGTCTAAACAAGAGATAGAAAACATCATGAAGTGCAAAATGGATAATTATGATTGCTTTAAATTGAAAAGTTTTGCACAAACAAACCCAATGCAACCAAGATTAGGAGGGAAGCAGAAAACTGGGAAATTATTTTTGCAATTACTGTCTGTGATAAAGGCCTCATTTCTAAATATATAGAGAACTGAGTCAAATATACAAGAATGTAAGTCATTCCCCAATTGATAAATGGTAAAAGTATAGAAACAGGCAGTTTTAAGAGGAAGAAATCAAAGCTATATGTGATCATTTGAAAAATGCCCTAAACCACTATTGATTAGAGAGACGAAAATCAAAACAATGATGAGGTACCACATCACACCATCAGATTGGCTAACATGAATAAACAGGAATTTGAAAAATGTTGGAGAAGATGTGGTAGAACTAGAATGCTAATTCACTGCTGGTGGAGCTGTGAGCTGATCCAACCATTCTGGAGAGCAATTTGATACTATTCCCAAAGGGTGACAAAAATGTGCATACCCTTTGACCCAGCAATATCACTTCTAGGACTTTATCCCAAAGAGATCATAAAAATGGGAAAAGTTCACACAAGTACAAAAATATTTATAACATCTCTCTTTGTGGTGGCCAAAAACTGGAAATCAAGGGGAGGTCCATCAATTGAAGAGTGGCTGAACAAGTTGTGGTATATAAATGTAATGGAATACTATTTTGCTATGAAAAACGATGAACAGGAAGACTTCAGAGAGGCCTGGAAACACTTACATGAACTGATGCTGAGTGAAAGGAACAGAACCAGGAGAACTTTGTATGCAGCAACAACCACAGTGTGTGAGGAATTTTTCTGGTAGACTTAGTCCTTCACAGCAATGCAAAGACCTAAAAAATTCCCAATGGACTTTTGAGGCAAATTGCTTTCCACATCCAGAGAAACAACTATGGAATTGGATTGCAGAATGAAGCAGACCATTTTCTTTAGTGTTATGTTTTGTTTTGTTTTATTGTTTCTCCAATTCATTTTAATTCCTCTATTCAACATGACTATGGTGAAATTGTGTTTAATATGAATGTATGTGTGGAACTTACATAAGATTGTTAACTATCTCAGGGAGGGGAAAAAGAGGGAAGGGGAAATTTAAGATATGAAAGTAATTATAGAACACTGAAAACAAATAAGATAGTTATTTTAAAAATTTAGTGTGCTTTATTAATACTCATTATTTGAGATAGCAAGAATATTTGAGAGTTTTATGAAACCCAAATGATTAGATGACCTGTGAATCTTCTGTCCCTCCCAGAGCATATTTTGATTGTTGATTATTTCTACTAAGGGAGGAAAAGGTAAAATGTGAATATAAAATACAGTCCCCAAATACAATTTACTTGGTCTTTAACTAACAATAAAACATATCTTTAAGTAATTTTGCTTATGAAAAATTTAGATCAAAGCCTTAAGCAGGTGTGTCAGTTTACACTATGAAATGGATTTTTTTGTCTTTTCAATTTAAAAATTACATTTGTTCTCTTATAGTGTTTCCCATTTAATTCTTTTTCTTATCTGTACTTATATTACAAATAATAGCATTTTATTATGTGTTTAGAATTACAACCTCATATATAAATGAATTATAGTAATTTATCTCTTGTTACTAGTCTAGCAGAATACTTAAACACTTCAATCAAAACTACTTCTTGGTAGAATGGGGAGTAGGTATGATATATTGGAAAATGACTTGGATGTGGATTGAGATGCTTTGAATTCAAAATGAAATACTTATTGTGATTTTGGATTAGTCATATAACCATTGTGGGCTTCAGGTTTTTTTTCTTCTGGTAAATGAAATGTTTGAATTATGTGATACTATCTTATATTAATGAGTGACATTTTGGCCAAAGGCTTTTGGAGTTGGGAATTAAGAATAGGAAGAAAGAGAACACAAAAAGCAATGTTTAAACTGAATAGCGTTTCACTTGGCTTGTTAAAAAGGGAATCACTATTGCTATCTTGCTGCAGAAAGCAATGACAAACCACTCCAGTATCTTTGCCAAGAAAACCTCAAATGAGGTGCCAAAGAATCAGATATGAAGGAAAAATGGCTGAACAATATTGCTAACTGATAGAACTGTTATTACTCTTAGAGGGGTATATATTGAGATTAATTTGTGCACAGTATGATAACTTCCGTGAGAATTTGAATAAATTAAGATAATAGATTTAGAATCAAAAGACATATCAGAGGTCATCTAATTCTATTCCATCCTAACTGGGTAAAGGAGAAGATAATAAAAGTTACTATAATTCAAATTATAATAAAGAAGGAAAAGGTGGAAAAGATTAAAGAAAGAGGTCACTTATAAGAGAGAGGATCAGGGAAGATTTCTTAGAGAAGGTGGTAGCTGAGGTAACTCAACATTAATAAGTTGGTATGTATATAGCACGTTACTATGTGCCAGGCACTGTGCTAAGTGTTTTACAATTGTTATCTTATTTCATTCTCCCAACAATTCTGAAAGATAGGTGCTATTATTATCCTCATTTTACAGTAGAGGTAACTGAGTCAAACAGAGTTTAACTGACTTGCCCAAGGTCAAATAGTTAGTAAGTGATAGGAATTGGTTTTGAACTCATATTTTCCTGAATCCAGGTCTAGGATTTTTTTCACTATGCCACCAGCATACAGAGTGCTTGGCTTGAAGTCAACAGTACATGAATTCAAATGTAGCCACCAATACTTACTAGCTGTGTGACCTCAGACGAGTTACTTAACATCGGTTTGCCTCAATTTCCTCCACTATAAAATTGGGGTGATAATAATACCTACCTCAAAGTGTTGTGAGAATCAAATGAGATAATATTTGTAAAAAAACACTTAGCACAGTAACTAGCATACAGTATGGGATATATAAATGCTTATTCCCTTCCTTTCCCCCAATAGTGACAGGAAAGGAGAACATTGCAAATGTGAGAAATAGAATATGCAAAAGAGGTGGGAGAAATGAATAAGATCTGCAGATGGCAAGTTATCTAGTTTGGCTATGTCATAGAAATACATGAAGGGATGTTAATGTGAAATAAAGCTGGAAAATTAGGGAAAGCATCTTGAATGCTTAGCTAAGGGATTTATATTTCACTCAGAAAGCAAAGAGAAGACCCTTAAGCAGTCTGATTGTTAGAAGGCCAAAGATTAGCTCAGAAACTTAAAGAGGCAACGTGATTTATTACCAGTGCTTGAAAAAAATGAGAAAAGTGTTTTTTTTAATGGTTTTGATAGTTCTAGGGGTGTAAAACTCTCCTGTATATTTTATGTTATAGAATACCATGAATTTATAGCTTGTTGGAGTAGAGCCTAGAATCAAAGGAACAGCCTGAAATTAAATGTATTTTCCACGTTCCTCACTGCTCCATTCAGGCCCCAGGATCTCCAGAGCTTTTGTGGAATTCATGGAATACAGCCATAGGCAGCACACAAGCCATATGCTTTCAGCCCACTACCTTAAAACAAGAATAAGCTGAGTATCCATGAGGGGTATTTACAAACTAGTCCCAAACCATCCTGAGTAGTACACAGTGTAGATGTTCAAGAAATGTGAAAGAAGGAGGAAAGTGGGATTAGGATTTCAACGGGATAGCTCTCTGTGGTTGTTTATTTCTTGGATGTTTTCCATTTAATGGGTGTGTTAGGGTTATATATGTATGTATGCATGTGTGTATATATATGTGTATATATATACATATATATGTCAGAATTTCAGATGAGACAAAGCTGGGAGAGATCACTAATATGTTGAATATTAGAGTCAAATGTTACATAATGTTAATTCCTTTATGATTAGGAGATCAACTTGAGTCACAATTAAGATTGATTCCAGCTCAAGAATTCTGTGATAATCTAAGTGACTTCAATCAAACAATATTTTTTCTAGGACTTATACTGTGTATTAATAATTGCTGTAGAACTTTAAACCACACACTCAAACCCATTTCTTCACATGCTTAATTCATATCTTAAACTTTGGCATTCCCATTAATTTTCCTCTCTTTATCTGGAAGCAGGTAGGAGGTGTAGTGGTGGAGCATTGTTGTGAAGATCAAAAAAAAAAAGACAATAATTGCAAAGTGCTTTGCACAGTGCCTAGCACATAGTAGGCACTAAATAAGTACTTATTCCTTTACCCTCCATTCAGTTTCACTTGCACTTTGGGCATTTTTTGCTTTTCTAAGGAAGGATTTTGTTTTCCAAAAGGGCAAGTCATTGCTGTAATCACTTGCACAAGTCAACCTTCGAGCAGAGATCTATCGGCCTTTCATTAGAACAAAACATGAAGCTTTTACATTTTAGTGGTATTAGAATATAACATGTGCTTTCTCCAAGAAAGAAACCTATTATATCTCTCCTTTTATAGGGTTCCAGTGTACTTTAAAGGGTTTACGGGGATCTCTTCTTGGTCTTGGCTCGATCTCCCAGCTGATTTTGTCCCTCTTTGTTGGGGTGTGATAGTGACTAGCATCCTTGATTTTACCGAGCATTTATTCCCTTCATAAAAGAGTAATTACTTTAAAAACAGTGAGAAGAAATGAATATTCCCCCCAAATAATGAAAGGTGTTCTGTTGCCCTATACCCCCTCAATTTCTATGGAAGCAAGCTCGAACTTAATTCAGCTCCTACATATCATTGATTCTAGTGTGTTCATAATCCAAAGCGTCATTTCTGCCTAACAAGTATTCATTTCAGTTTTCATTAGCATGCATCTCGAAGGTTATTTCTTACCCGTTAGTGTACACATACTGCACTGAGCGTAAAAACTGTCTTTGTACACTAAGCTGCCAAGATACAAATCCCTTGAACTCATGAGGTTACAGAGGATCGACTCCCTCTACCTAGAAAAGAAAAGGACAAATGAAAATGCTGAAGACCTCGTTCGCTTTTTCGGAAGTTATATGGGATCAGAGGAGGAAGGAACAAATGACCTCCTGGTTTCTCTTTGGGCACCATGAAGGAAAATATCATTGCATTACCTTAGATACAAAGAGGCAGTATCTAAATTTGTCAGGCCTTTTTGAAGACGTTGACAATTCTGGCTGCACAGTCAACTGAGAAAAAGGATCCTCTCAGCCACATGGTCAACCAATTGGAACTAATTACAGAATATCAGTTGGTGCACCAAATGTCTACGAGGGATTTTTCTTATGCTAATCCCCCTGAAGAAAACTTGCCATTTACTTTACATGAAAAAATGGTATGATCTACACATGCACTTTATTAGAATAGCATTCAAAGATTTAGAGGAAGAGCAAACATAGGCATCACCTAGTACAATCTCTTTATTTTATACGTTTGTAAACTAACACCCCCAGATATGAAGTTGTTTACCCAGAATCACATATAGAGTAAATGACAATTCATCACAAAACTTCTTTTCCACTTGAGAGTACAAGGTCACATTTACCCCATGATGAATTACTAGGTTAGAAATTTTGGCAAATTCAGTGGTGCTTGCCAGCATAAAATGGAATTCTTTCTATAAATATAATACTTTAATATGTAGCTACTGTTTTGTGGTGTAAAAAGATATCCATTAGGTAAATGATTATAAATATAATAAAGTATCCCCACTTAAACTCCAGAATTCAATTTAAAACAAACTGTTAGTACCCATCACGAGCAAGGCCTTGGGAAAATGAAGACAAAAACCAAAATATTCTGTGCCCTCAAAGAACTTACATTCTATTGAATAAAATGCAATGACTCCTACTTAGAGGAATAAGAAACTGCAATGAGTTGTATTGTGGAATTTTCAAAAATGAAAATCTACCTTTCAAATAATTCTCTTTAGATTCCTAAAGTCTTCATCAAAAATTGTTAGGATTAATTTTCTACTGATCCTAATAGTGGTGGTCTTATGCACACAGAGAAGAGTGAAAAATAAGAAAAAAAAGACCCCTCTCCTCAACAGCTATTGTTCTTTAATCCAATTTCCAATATTGTCTTTCCACAGGTGAATGTTCAACCCACTGTCAAACATTACACTCCAACAAAACTTTCTAAAATTAAAAATCCATTTATTTGAAGTATGATACATTTTATAAATAAGTAATTTGCCTAGGCTTAAAAAAATCTTTTTTTTTCTTTTTGCTACTTATAGTCTTTGATCTTTACTTTCCCTGATTTTTCATTCAAAAAAATACCTCACAAGGATATTTTTCTGAGCTCCTTCCTGTGTTTCTAGCTTTGCCTGTGGTGCCAATGTTCCTGCTGTGGGGAGTGTGAAGAATAGATCTGGAAAAAGACATAGGCATTTTTAAAACAGCTCCTAAACTCTTTAGAATCATAAAAATATTGGATTTGCTGCATGTTTCATCTCTAATTAATGCATTAAAGCTGAGAAACCATAGATTG
Source organism: Bettongia penicillata ogilbyi (assembly GCA_023548195.1). Taxonomy (NCBI): domain Eukaryota; kingdom Metazoa; phylum Chordata; class Mammalia; order Diprotodontia; family Potoroidae; genus Bettongia; species Bettongia penicillata. The sequence goes on along the minus strand of JAJHZJ010000130.1, from coordinate 885,361 downwards.
AGAGAGAATAAAATGACTACTGGGAAAGGTCCACAGTTTTCAACAAAATGTACATATGCCTTAAATATCAATATCGTTTCTAGCTAAGTGATTCTTCTAATAATTCATATTATAGTTATTTCATCATATTCAATTTAGTTTGCAAAGTGATTATTATTTCGTTCATTTGCTTGCCTTGGGGGTCAAATAGACTATTGAAACAAATAAAAACAATAGAGTAGAAAATAATACAACTAGTAAAGATGATAAAGAATACTTTCTTTTTAAAGAAATCATCCTTTAATCCTATCACCTCTAGGCTACTCAGCTAAAGAGATGTGGACTGGGAATTTGTGGTGTAATGTTTTCTCAGGGTGTCTGGATGTAGTTAATACACCAGCTGGCGGCTAGGTGGCACAGCGTATAGAGAGTCAGCCTGGAGTCAGAAAGACATGAGTTCAATTTTGTCCTGATAAACTAGCTGTGTAGTAACCCTGTGCAAGTCCCTTAACATTGTTTGCCTTAGCTTCCTTATCTGTGAAATGAGTCGGAGAAGGAAATGGTAAACCATTCCAGTATCTTTGCCAAGAATACCCTAAATGTGGTTACAAAAAGTTGGACACCACTGAAATGACCGAACAACCAAAATCACACTGAATCTGGAGTAGAACACAAAAGCAATTGAGTCACTGAGCATGGATAGCTAGACAATGAAGATTGATGATAGTTTTAGAAACAAGGTCAGAAACTTTGATTCTATTCCACAAAAGTATTTTATATAAATGACATTTGAACAACTTTATAAATTAACTTTTCTTTTTCCTTTTCTTTTTTATCTTTACAAATGAAATCTGACATTAGTACAACTTGTGCCCTGTGGATATAATCAATTTAATTATTTTTATAGTGTTATTTATTGCTTGCCATGTCTAGTACATACTGATTCTCTTCTCAAATAAAGTATTCATGGTATATAGTCATGAGTTTTCTTTCGTATGCAAGCTTTTGCCCTCTCTTATTCCTGACCCATGTTTTTTGATATAAAATGTAACCCATAAGTTTTAGTGAAATAGATTAAAACAGCACTAAGACTTTGGGGACAATCCATACTTCTTCTCATTTTCCTCCATTCCCATTTTTACATTCAAATAACTGAATAAACAAGGATCTGTTGATTTAATTTGACAGAATTTACACAGTTCATTATGAAGTATTTTTACATATCATCTAAAATAGATATTGGTTCACAAAGTAAAATTATTTTGTTTTTTTTTTAAACATTTAGCCTGGCCACTGAAAAATAAAGTGACCAAAATGTTGTTTCTTGTTTCCTTTGAGTGCATGATAAAGTCAGATGAGTCCTTCTGTGTGTGTATGAGGGTTGGGTATGTGTGTGAGAAAGTGCCAAAGAACAAAGTAGAGATATATTGATTGGAGAATGGCCAAACAGAGTGGCCTATAAACATGATAGAATATTATTGCCTTGTAAGAAATTACTAATATGAAGAATTCAGAGAAGCATTGAAAAACATGTGAATGGATAAATAAAGACCAAATTGAATTAGGAAAAGAAGATACACAATGTCTATACAATATAAATGGAAAGAACATTACTAAACTAGAAGCTGATTGTAGGTATTAAAACCAAGCTCAGCTCTGGAAAGAGATGAGAAAGTACAGATCTGTCCTTTTTTTATAAACTTGAGACCTATGGATATGGAAAAAGACATATCATCTAGTTAATTTATTTTTAATGTATTAATTTTTATCAACTGCTCTTTCCTTACCCTCTTTTATATTCTTGGTTACAAGGTTTGCACACTGAGTGGGGGAGAAGGAACATATTTTTAAATGAAGGTATAAAGAAAGAAGTTAACAATAACAACAAATTAAAATCAGTCAATTTTGCTTCCATTACCTAAAATTATTGCCTATAACTAATTATTCCCTTTTACTGTAATTTCCTTTTTTCTTTTGGTTTTACTTTTTAGCAAGACTATCAATATTGATATGATTCTTTTTTTCTATTAGAATGTAGACTTATTAATCCCTGGACAAGAATTTTATACTTAAAGACCCAATAGACAAGCTAAAATTTATGGGAAGTTCAAAAACTAGTATCTTAGCATCCTCTGCTAATTTGACTCCCATTCTAACTCTGTTGCTATGGAAGCAGTAGAGAACTGCACAACACTGAGGGCAATTTTGAATTTTTGTCTCATCATTTAGTATTCACCTTCCTGGTGATGAGCATCTTGATATTACCTAGGTTGGTCCCAGGGATGTGGAATCAGTCTGTCACTAGCAATGTAGCAGAATCCTTTCTAACAAATTGGAATTTAATGGAGCTTATGTTCTTCTGGCATAGCCTTCTAGAACTTATGGTTACCTCCACGACAAAATGAGGCATGAGTGTAGGATTATGTAGAGTACTTATTTATTACTATGTGATAGTCATTCTTAAACTACCAGTCTAAATAATCAAGCCAGGGATGGGGATCTGTGGCCTCGAGGCTACAAATGATCCTCTAGGTTCTCAAGTGAGGACCTTTGATTGAATCCAAACTTCACAGAACAAACCTCCTTAATAAAAGAATTTGTTCTGCAAAATTTGGACTCAGAAGGTCACACCCAAGGATCTAGAAGGCCACATGTAGCCTTGAGGCCAGTGGTTTCCCACTCCTGACTCAATATCAATGACTTATTAGAACAAATATAATAGTAATAACAAAAAACTAGTGTTTATATAGCTTTTTAAGGTTTGCAAAACACTTTACATATGAATTCTCATTTGATAATCAAAACAACCCTGTAAAGTAGTGTAATAGTAATTAAATGGGAAGATCTTTCCATTCATTAATCAGTCCATGTGATCTGCCTGGGTCACACGGGAGCCTGAGTCACCAAGAGCCTGTGGTGGAAGGAGCTTGCTGAACAGGTGCAACAGGAAGAGGCAGAGCTAAAGCAGAGCTGAGAGGAAATTTGGTCTTGGGAGCAGTCAGAGATAGAAAGGATGCAGGCAAACAGGCAGCTGGCTAGCTTGAGTGAAAGAGCTTGTTTGTGATTTTGTTTAAGGAAGCTGGTTTGTGCTTATATACCCTTGGACAACTGGGTGCTATGAGAGGTGGACCTAGTCTAATGAGGGGCTTGGGGATGTAATTTTGATCACTTCATTTACTTCTAAATCACCCTCAGCCTTGGGCAATTTACTGAAAGAATTCCACCACACTCAAACCTGAGTAGAATACAGGTGGCTTCCTCACTTGGGTGAACTCAAGGTTGAAGAGGAAGTTAATTCAATCTCATCATCAGCAATATTTTTCAGATTCTGGCTTGTCCTAATAGAGAAAAATATTTCAGAGAGAGATAAATCCTGTGTCTCCCCAATATTAATAATTGATATTAAGTAATCATTTTTGAATGCTAGAAAAATAAGAAAAGGAATAAAAGATATGATATGTAATTCAAACAATGTAATCCTGGCCTATTCAAATAAGTTACTGAAAAAGTTTTAAATTGGTAATATATAGAAGAAAAAAAAATTTACACATTGTAAATTCATATATAAGTTCAAGTCAAATCAAATAAAGAAATTACTAAGTGCTTACTGTGTGTCAGGAACAATGCTAAGTGCTGGGCATGCAAAGGAATGTAGAAACAATTCCTGTTTCAAGGAGTTCACAATCTAATGGGAGAAAAACATGTAAAACAGCTATGTATAAAATGCTATTTACAGGATAAATTATATATAGTCAGTTAGTTGGTGTGGTATATAGAGTACCAAGTCTAGAGTAAGAAAGACTTGAGTTTGGCCTCAGATACTTAGGACCTATATGACCATGGGCAAGTCAATTAACCTCTATTTGGTTCCACTACCTCATTTATAAAATGATGATAATAGTAACACCTACCTGCCAGGGCTGTTGTAAGAATCAAATGAGGTATAATTGTAAAGTGTTTACCAGAGCTCTTGATACACAGTAAGTGCTATAGAAATGATAATTATTTATTATTATTATATTAAGGAGGAAAAGGAAGGTCTTCTTACAGTAGGAGGGCTAAAAAATTGCTTAACACTATACATTTGACTTACCAGCTAGGTGGAGAGATGGAGGCAAAGGTATACAGGAAAAATATATATTTTTTTTCTGCAAGCAATTAAACTTCAGAAACAAATGATGCTATGGTTTGATTTACTGTTTTGTTGACTTGTCTAGATCAGAGGTTGAAAAACAACCCCGTAGCCACATGTGGCGCTCCATTTGCTTGCATAAGGCTTGTTAACTAAAAGCTAAGAGAAGGGTTCCACTGGTATCATTGTATGATCAGAAATAGGCCCACTGTGGCAATTGTATAGGTGGAGTGGGAAAAGACTCACATAAAAATAGGTAGGTATGGAATACATATCTTGGAGGAAATTGATTCACACAATACATCTTCTACAAGAAGCCTTTCTCCATTGCCCTCAATGCTTACTAGTATCTTCTTTTTTAGATGATCTCCAATTTATCCCACATCTTGTTTGTGCTTAGTTGTTTTTAAGTAATCTTCTCCATTACACAGTAAATTTCTTGGGAAAAAAAAAAAAAACAAACTTACCTTTCTTTGTATTTTTAGCACTTAGCATAGTATCTGGCAATAAATGCTTAATAAAAATAAATGAGAGCACTCTTTATTTGCTTAGAACCTGACAAGTCACTGCAGTTTCTTTCTAATTGTCTCCCAAGTTTCTAAAGAATGTCTAAGCAAATGGGTGGGATTATTTAAATCACCTATTCAGCCAATTATACACTCAAAATGGAAGGTGTAGATGGTAGAATATGTGAATTTTCCAGGTCTTGCAATTTTCATTTTCTCAGGAGTGATTGATTACTTGGAGGAAGGGAAGTGGGGTAGGGACTTTCTCAAAGTCTTATTGAACTCTTTCCCCTCCTCCTCCAGGTCTCTTTCCAACTGTTGATCTGAAAGTTTGGTTAAAGGAGGCAAAAATGCTAGGTCATACGTAAATTCACATTGTTCATTCCCTTAAAACTAGCATATACAAGTTGCATGGAGCCAGACATAAGTTCTGACTGTCTGATACAACAATGACCAGGCTTAAATATGTTCCAGCTTGGGGTCTCTATGTCTCTCAGATTCATGATCTTCATATATGTTTAACCATATAATGAGAAAGGAATTTTCTTTTTTTTTCTTTTCTCAATAATATAAATTTATTTATTTAACTTTTTACATTCATTTTCACAAAATTTTGGGTTCCAAGTTTTCTCCCCATTTCTCCCCTCCCCCCACCCCGATACACTAAGCATTCTAATTTCCCCTATCACCAATCTGCCCTCTCTTCTATCCTTCCTCCCTTTTCTTGTCCCCATCTTCTCTTTTGTCCGGTAGGGTCTGATGACTTTCTGTTACCCATTAACTGTATTTCTTATTTCCTAGTAGCAAGAACAATACTCAACAGTTGTTCCTGAAACTTTGAGTTCCAAATTCTCCCCAGCTCTCCCTCCCCACCCATTCCCTTTGGGAAGGCAGGCAATTCAGTATGGACCATATCTGTGTAGTTGTGCAAATGACTTCGATAATAGTCATGTTGTGTAAGACTAACTGCATTTCCCTGCATCCTATCCTGCCTCCCATTGTTTCTATTCTGTTTTTTGATCCTGTCCCTCCCCGAGTGTTGACTTCAAATTGCTCCCTCCTCCCATTGCCCTCCCTTCCATCATCTTTCCCTCCCTGCTTATCTCCTTCTCCCCCACTTTCCTATATTGTAAGATAGATTTTCATACCAAATGAGTGTGCACTTTACTCCTTGCTTTAGTCGAATGTGATGAGGGTAAACGTCATGTATTTCTCTCAGCTCTCCTCTTTTTCCCTCCAGTAAAAAGTCTCCTGCTTGCCTCTTGAATGAGATATAATTTTTACACCATTCCATTTCACCCTCTCTCCTCCCTCTACATTTCTTTCTCATCATTTACCTTAATTTCTTTTAAGATATGGTCCCATCCTATTCAATACACTTTGTGCTCTCTGTCTTTGTGCGCACATGCATGTGTGTATGCACGCATGTACATGTGTGTACATGTGTGTGTGTATGTGTGTGTGTGGACCCACCAACTACCCAGATACTGAAAAGTTTTAAGAGTTACAAATATTGTCTTTCCATGTAGGAATGTAAACAGTTCACTTTTGGTAAGTCCCTTATGACTTATCTTTGCTGTTTACTTTTTCATGCTTCCTCTCATTCTTGTGTTTGAAAATCAAATTTTCCTTTCAGCTCTGGTCTTTTCATCAAGAATGCTTGAAAGTCCTCTGTTTCATTGAAAGACCATATTTTCCCCTGAAGTATTATACTCAGTTTTGCTGGGTAGGTGATTCTTGGTTTGAGTCCTAGTTCCTTTGACTTCTGCAATATGCTATTCCATGCCTTTTGATCCCTTAATGTAGAAGCTGCTAGATCTTGTGTTATCCTGATTGTATTTCCACAATACTGGAATTGTTTCTTTCTAGCTGCTTGCAATTTTTTTCTCCTTGACCTGGGAATTCTGGAATTTGGCCACAATGTTCCTAGGAGTTTCTCTTTTTGGATCCCTTTCAGGCGGGGATCGATGGATTCCTTCAATACTTATTTTGCCCTCTTGTTCTAGAATATCAGGGCAGTTTTCTTTGATAATTTCATGAAAGATGATGTCTAGGCTCTTTTTTTGATCATGGCTTTCAGGTAGTGCCATAATTTTTAAATTGTCTCTCCTGGATCTATTTTCCAGGTCAGTTGTTTTTCCAATGAGATATTTTACATTCTCTTCCATTTTTTCGGTTTTGTTTTGTGATCTCTTGGTTTCTCAGAAAGTCATTATACTCCATCTGTTCCACTCTAATTTTGAGAGAACTATTTTCTTCAGTGAGCTTTTGAGCCTTCTTTTCCATTTGGCTAATTCTGCTTTTTAAAACATTCTTCTCCTCATTGGCTTTTTGAACCTCTTTTGCCAATTGAGTGAGCCTATTTTTCAAGGTGTTATTTTCTTCAGCATTTTTTTTTGGGTCTCCTTTACCAAGGTATTGACCTGTTTTTCTTGCTTTTCTTGCATCTCTCTCATTTCTCTTCCCAGTTTTTCCTCCACCTGTCTAACTTGATTTTCACAATACTTTTTGAGCTCTTCCATAGCCTGAGCCCACTGGACATTCACCTCGGTGTCTGGGATACAGAGGCCCCAACCTCCACCTCTTTCCCTGATGGCAAACATTGTACTTCCTCCTCAGAAATGAAAGGAGGAAGTAACATCTGCTCCCCAAGAAAGTAGCTTTCTATGGTCTTATTTTTCTTTCCTTTTCTGGGCATTTTCCCAGCCAGTTACTTGACTTCTGAGATTCCTCTCCACCCCTGCCTAGATCTGCCCAGCTAATGCTTATTGTCTGAGATTCAAATGGGCTTTCAGTGGCAGGCGCAGCTGCTATTCGATGTGAGTTTAAGTTCTGGTGCTCAAGTGGGGGCAGGGCCAACTCCCAGGCTCAGTTCCCTCAGGGGGTTTACATGGAGACCTTTAGTAATGGCCCTGAGCTCCTGTCCACCCTGGGAGTTCCAGGCCACCGCTTCCTCTGCCGCTGCCTCCCAAGGGGGCCTGAGCCACAGAGACACTCCCCTCTCAGCCAGCCCAGAAGTCTCTCTCACTGACCTGTAGCACCTGTTGGTGGAGGGACCTTCACGGCCGCCAGAGATTCTGTCCCTGAAGCCTGCTCAGATCTGCTCCTCTGGGGCCATGCAGCCAGGGCAGTGCAGGACTGGGCTCTGCTGTCCTGTGTGCAATGGACCTTCGGGGTCGGTTTTTCAGGGCTCTCTGGAACAGAAATCTCCTCCACTGTGTTGGTGTGCAGCTTGCACTGGTCCAGAATTTGTGGGGAGTTCTTTTTACAGGAATTTTATAGGCTGTGGATTCAGAGCTAGCATACATGAGTCTTTCTACTCCGCCATCTTGGCTCCTCCCCGAGAAAGGAATTTTCTTAATTGAATAGGTTGTAAATACAGTAAGGTAAGAGAGTTGATAAAGTTCCAATTGAAATTATCACCCAGGATTTCTGGGTTTTCTTTACCATTAACATACTATAACATAGTATGTATCCATACAAATATTAAGATACCTCTCATTATTTAAAGAAGTGGCCTGGGTTAAGGGTTGTATCAGTAATCACCCCAATATACACAGGGAGGCCTGCTATCACAGGTTCTTTGATCTGCTTCTCTAAAAGGAAAGGCAACTTTTGAGGGGTTTATGATCACTTTAATCAAGCACATGTATCATTCAGTTAGTCCAGGGGAAAAATTCAGCACTGTAAACTTCAGAGAAAATACAGAGAAATCAAGGATCAACAGACATGGCTTCCTCTGTGTGACCATAATCAATACATATATTACAATAAAACAGACAGGTCCAACTGTCTGATCATAGTTACCAGAGAGAGAAACACCAACATCTGAGTTTTCCAAGCTGAGAGGATCCTAAGCAGCTTCCCAGAGTCCTCATGTGGCCAAACAAATACTTGCAGTCAGTCAGTAAACCCCAAATTAAAACTCGCCTTCAGAGTTTTTATGTTCTTTTCAGAGTCAGAGAGCATGACCTATTGACGTAGTGCCTTAATTGAAAAAACAAAAGTACTTGGGACCCTACTACAAAACAACTCCCCTAATCAAGCTTCTCTCAAGAGGCAGGACCAACACTGGTTAGTAAAGATCCTCCTTAATCACATTATTCAGAAGTATTAAACTTCCTGATATAAACAAAAACAGCAAAATGCTACTACTTTGCTTGTCCTCACAAGGGTCTCATCCTTAATGGTCATAAACAGGAAAGAATACTCTTAAGTGAGACTCATCTGGCCTTGTTGATATAGCAAGAGGCATTCTCTGAGTTTACTCAGAAAACAAAGAAGCTGTTAGGTTCAGGCTCTTTTTCTGGTTGATTAATTCAGGCTCTGGTCCTTATTAAAGTTCAAAAATGATATTAAATGATTGTCACCACTTACCTCCCAACTACCTGTCATCTAATTTCCAATCATACCAACGAAAGATTAACAACATATTTTTTTTATCAATTCTGTTACTTATGGAATTGAAAGAAGAATACTAACTTGTTCCTTTGCATACACTTGTTGCTCTATATAAAGTTGTATCATAACATTTACTCCAAATCTACTAACAAGTCCCGCTGAAAACCTTGTGAATAGTCCCCAAAAGTACAGGACATTCCTCCCATACAGAACTATCACAGTCTGTTTCACAAAGCTCTTTAGTAAAATTCTACCAGGTACAGTGCCGTTGTATACCTACTGTGTGAATTCCATTTAGAAAATCATGTGAGTTGTTGGACTTATTTAGGTTTCTTTCCCTCTCTCTCTGTCTCTCTCTTTCTTTCTCTCTCTCTCTTTCTGTCTCTCTCTCTCTTTCAAAGCAGTGCTGTTAAGAAAGTAAACACATAACATACATAATATGCACACATATTTTTTCCTGGTCCTCTGTGATACCCACAGACTCTCCTATTACAGTAGTTCATTGCTCTCCTAAGAAGTGCACCTCCCTTGAGATGGAAGGCGATAGCGTTCTGTGAATTTTAAGGAGTAGCATTTTCTGTTTAGTCACAATTGCATTGAAATTTAAAATATGCTACATTTTGTTTGGAAATCAGTCAGAAGCAAACACAAAAGAATTTCCATAATGAAGAAAATTGATTTGTCTTTACCATGACAAGCCATATTGTGCTCAATCATGGGGCATGTCTGTAACAGAAGATTTTATTTTGTTTTATAACTCTTCTTTCACCTTAGACATTTTTTGACCTGCCACTGCAGCTGCTGCTCCAGTCTCCAAATCTGTTCTTTAAAGATAAAAGAGGAACTAAGCCACTCAGTTTTCAACTGTCCAGAACCATGCTCCTTCATCTTAGTTATTTCTTGCTCTGCTTTTGCACCTGCAGCATCTACTACCTACTCCACTCCCACCCCTAAGGTAACATGTGTAAAGTGTTTTGTAGACTTTTATGCCCTAAATGTTTATTGTTATTGTTACACAAAGTTCACAAATGATAATTAAATTCATGCTAAGTATTGTCTTTGTCTACTTTGGCTTTTATTACCAGTGCTTCTTAGTGTCAATTCCACATGGAGTAGACCTAGTCTTAGATGATCCCAATATTGAAAGGCAGTCACTCAGAACCTACCAAACTCTGACTCTTTCCAAGTAGAGATGAATGTGCTAATTAACTCTATCATATGCCAGATATTCCAATGATATTTTTAAATAAAATAAAAATGTATACCACCAAATTGAATTAGATAATAATTAATGTTTGTTTTTAAACAGTGTGAATTTTTCACATTAATTTAATAAAAACCATCAGAATAAAATGGCTTATTTCCAAATTAAAATTTTACTCTCTCAATGTGAATTATTATAAAATTACAGTAGCCCCACAGATTTAGAGCTGAAAGGACCCTTCAGGAGTCATTTAGTCATATGAGAAAAGAGATCCACAGAAGGTAAGTGACTTGCCCAAGGTCATGAAGAAATTGAGCAACAGAACTAGGATACAAAAAACTACACCACACTCTCTCTCTCAGAACACAAAAAAGTTAGCAGCACTCTATCTGGATACTTAATATTGTGTTCTAATACATTTCCCAAACCAAAGCATTTTCACTATGTAAATTTTCCCAATCTATCTGCCATGTTTCCTGAAGACTCTTGTCAGTTACCTATGATTTAAATGAGAGCAAAATCATGCTCCCCTTAATTTCATCATTGCTTCTCTTTGCATTTTAAATTGTATTAAATACAGACTTTTTTTCTTTTTCTCCACATCCATAGACAGTTTTCAATACAGCAAGGAATGTTCTAATCCATATAAATTATATATCAAGGAACCATTTCACAAAAAACATAATTTAAGGATATAATTCAATTGTACTGAAATCATTCAACAAGACTTGCTCTTTGAGCCCAGTAGGGTATTAATTACAAACACTTTGTGTGCTGTTTTGGGAATAAGAAAAAATAAAATATTCCACAAGTCCTTTTCCATACTTCTAGTTTCTATTCTTGGGTAGGTTCTTGACTGGCACTATTAGCAGCCAGCAAACCCTTATCCCAGGACATGATGTGGGAAGGAATACTGATAATTATATTCACTACTTTTCTCCATTTAGTTAATATTTTTAATTGATTGCTTCCTAGACTACTGAAATTTTTAAAAAGCGCCAAAGACCCCATGATCAGGATTAATGGATATTTTGGAATGTTTATTTACTTAAGAAATAATGATTGCTTATTGCCATGTAGCCCAGGCTCATCTGGGCCTACTCAGTTCAACTAACATGTAAGCAACCAGAGGGGACTTTGGAGTTTGTCCAGAATGCCTAATATAGATCACTTTGCAACCTGTACATTTAGGTGATAGGGGCATGCAGCATCCTTTGACTGGCCACCTGTTTCTCTAAAACTGTCATGACAGAAATTTTTATTGTTTTTGTTCAGTCATTCAGTTGTGTCTGACTCTTTTTGACCCCATAAACTACTGCGCATCAGACCTTTCTATCCTCCACTTCCTCCTGAAGCTTGTCCAAGCTTATGTTTGTTGCTTCCATGACCCTGTCTATCATCTCATCCTCTGTCCTCCCCTTTTCCTTTTGCCTTCAATCTTTCCCAACATCATGGTCTTTTCCAGTGAATCCATTTTCTCACAAAGCTGCCAAAGAATTTAAGTTTCAGCTTCAGTATTTGACTTTCCAGTGAATAATCTGAATTAATTTCTTTTAAATATTGACTAATTATGATCTCCTTGCTGTCTAAGGGAGTCTCAAAAATCTTCTCTATGACCAATATTTCAAAGAACAAGTTCTCTAGCCCTCAGATTTCCTTATAGCCCAACTCTCATAGCCATATATTATTACTAGAAAAATCATAATTTTTGACTACATGAGCTTTTGTTGGTGAGGTGATGTCTCTGCTGTTTAGTATAATATACATATTTGTAATAGTTTTCCTTAGGAGAAAGCTTTAAATTTTGTGACTGCAGTTGCCACCTCTCTGATCTTGAGATCAAGAATATAAAACCTGACACTGCTTCCATTTCTTCTCCGTCTATTTGTTAGGAAGTGGTGGGACCAGTTGCCATGATTTTGGTTTTTGTGATGTTAAGCTTCAAGCCAGTTTTTATAATCTCCTCTTTCACCCTCATTAAGAGGATTCATAATTCACTTTCTGCTATCAGAATGCCATAGTCTGCATATCTGAGACCGTAAATATTTCTCCCAACAACCTTAATTCTGAGATTTGATTTGTATACTATGACATTTCTCATGATGTACCCTGCATATAATTAAATAAGATGATACACACACACACACACACACACACACACACACACACACACACCAATTGGTTTAAATCAATCGGTAGTCCATGTTCAGTTCTAATTGTTGCTCCTTGACACACACACAGATTTTACAGGAAATGAAGAAGATAATTTGGTACTTCCATCACTTTGAGGACTTGACACATTTTGTTGTGATCCGTGGACTCAAAGGCTTCAGTATATAGTCAATGAAACAGAAGTAAATATTTTTTCTGGAACTGCCTTACTTTCTTCATAATCAAGCAAACGTTGGCAATTTGGTCTCTAATTTCTGTGCCTCATCAAAAACCAGTCTACTTTTCTAGTAATTCTTGGTTTGTATATTGTTGAAGCCTAGCTTGCAGAATCTTAAGAAGAATCTTGCTGTCACATGAAATAAGCACAATTGTTCAGTAATTGGAACAATCTTTGGCATTGCTTTTCTTTAGGATTGGAATGAAAATTGATATTTTCCAATCCAGTGACCACTGCTGAGTTTTCAAAATTTGCTGGCATATTGAGTGCAGATTAAGTGTCACCTTTTAGGATTTGAAATAGTTGAGCTTGAATTCTGTCAGCTCCACTAACCTTATTGCTAGGAATTCTTCCTTAATCCCACTTGAATTCATTCTCCAGTATGTCTGTCTCTAGATCAGGAATCACACTATTGTGGTTATTGGTCATGTTATAATCTTTTTATATAGTTCTTTTGCATATCTTGCCAGCTCTTCTAAATCTCTTCTACTTCTGTTTATTTCCTACCATTTTTATCTTTTAGCATGGATTTTTTGCATGAAATATTTCCTTGCTATCTCTAATTTTCTTGAAAATATCTCATCTTCCCATTCCATTATTTTCTTTTATTTCTTTGCATTGTTCTACTAAGAAACCTTTTCTCTCATTACTATCCTCCAGAATGTTGCATTCATTTAGGTATTTTTTCTCCCTTTCTCCTTACCTTATGCTTTCCTTCTTTCCTCAGCTATTTGTGAAGCCTCAGCAGACAGCCATTATTCTTTCTTGCTCTTATTTGTCTTTCCTTTAAATCTATCATCTCTTCCACTTTATATTTGTAAGGGATGTTAATTAATTCATACCTATGTGATATGATAGTCTTCCCTACTTTTTTCAATTTACATCTGAATTTTATAATAAGAAGCTCATGATCTGAGTCACAGGCAGCTCTAGGTCCCATTTTAATTGATTGTATACAGCTTCTCCAATTTTGGTTGCAATGTATACAATCAATTTGATTTTCATATTACCATCTGGTGATGTCCATGTGCAGAGTCACCTTTTGGAGTGTTGAAAAAGCATGCCATGGCAGAGGTGATCTCTCTTTTTGGCACTCCAGATAATGATCACAGTTGCCTGACACTTTCAGCCTCCAAATCTAATCTCTAAAGATCAAGAAGGAACTCAGCCACTCAGCTCTGAACTTCCTGGAACATGTTCATCATTCTGGTTATTTCTGCTTTGCTTCTGCTTCTGCAATTTCTCTCCCCACTCCACTTCCACCCTAAGGTAACATGTAAAGTGCTTTGCATACTTTTATGTTGTATCTAAATTCTAAGTATTATTATTGTACAAAGCTCACAAATGAATTTTCTTCCCCTGATCTCCCTCTCCTGTCTCAAAGAAAAAGGGCTAGGGGTATGTGTCTCTGTTCCATTTAATTTGCCCTCATGTTGGATGCAATGCCCACTGGACCTAGGAATTTTGAAACATGAACTAGGAGCCAGAATTCTAGGCAGAATGGTGCAGCCAGACTGCCAGTCAGAGAAACTTTCTAGGAGAAATCAGAGTATCTGTGAATTTTGAACTGGGATTTCACTGTATAGGAAGTTAGTTAATCTATTAATCTAATTCTCTTCCTCTCTCCAGACTCAGAGGTAGTGCGAAATTGGGTGGTGGGGAGGGGTAGATTATAAGTTCCATGTACTGGGGAAATAAGTTTACATATTTATCATTATACCTTTTGAAATAAATAGTTCTTTGTAAAAGCTAACAAATGTGGTACAGTGGAACTCTGTACAATGGAACCCCTAACCTTCACTGGGGAATAGCATTGGTAGAAGCTGGAACACTTTACAGAAAGACTAGAACCCTCCCTAATCATCTTAAGGGCACTGGAAAACTCTTGGGGGAGAAGTGAAATGCAACACATATTTCCTTCAGGGGATGGAAGCCAAGGTGGTTTGTGTTATATACATTTGTAGGTTACAGGTATTGAGTGAATGCTATAATGTACTGAAGATACCCCTGACCTCATGAAATATTCAGTCTGCTTTATTGACAATTATACGACATTTTAAATAACAATATAACAGTCAATTTAAAATATATGTCAATGGTACAAAATGTCCTAGATTTAGAATTGGAAGGCACCTCAGGCCAATCAACCCACTACTCACATTTTCCATGTAAAGAGATTAAAGTCAAGACTAAATCCCAGATTAAGGCACAACCCAAGTAGCAGGTAACAGAACCAGTATTCCAACATATATCCTTAAGCACAAAATGCAGCAGTTTTAATTACATCACAGAGAGGACTGGTAAGCATGATATAAGTATACAAAAGAGAAGGAGACTTAAAGACTGGAAGGGTCAGAAAAGACCTCATAAAGAAATTGGGATTTGAAGAATAGATAGGTAGGAATTGGATATACACAAAGGAAGGGGGTGTTTGCAGTTAGGGTTTTAGTAATGGTCTATTTGTAATTCATTGTTAAGAAATTCCTCATCAATACCCACTATACCTTTGCTGGGAAATCTCTCTGTCTCTCTGTCTCTGTTTCTACCTCTCTTTTCAGGAGAAGATATTTGGAAAACTACTTACCCCAAGAATCTGCTTCGCAATTATATTTTCATGGTCAAGGATCCCTTCGCTCATTTTCTATTAAACAGAAAGTTGGTATTCCTTTTTGTAGGGAAATAGAAAATCCTAAGTAAATTAAATGAAATTTAACTGAAGGGAAATGCTCTAAGTTTTAAAAGAACTTCCAAGTAATACTACAGGCTAGTCAGAAATAACATTTTGAAAAATTCCATTTAACTATAAATTACCCTAGGGATGGCACATTTTAAATTATATTTATTAATAATGTTTTAAAACAAAAATCATAGTTTCTGTTAAAATCTACTTTTGTGCTATTATATAAATCTTATATTTTTATTTAATATTGTCATTTTGTAATAATAAACAAAAAAGGTTTCAAAATAGTTATACTTCATGGAAAATAGAAATAACATATGACCTATCCTAAGGAGGAAAAGAAATAGTATTTCAAGTCATACATTTAATTATATTTTAACAAATGAACAAATAATTTTCCAGACTAGATCATACATTCTGACAGCATAAGAATGACCTATGTATGCTATTGATTGAATTCTTAACATTGATTCATGCTTTATTCTCCATAGGCATATCCTTTAAGTAGAAATAATTATCTTGCATATTCAAAATGAATTCTAAGCCCTTCAGCAAGTATATACTTATTCTAAGATCAGAACTGAAAGAGTCCCTATGTATTGTACACTGACAGAATGCTCGCTGATTAAATCAGGTTCATGGCAGAAGGGTTTTCTTTACCGGGCAACATTCAGAACAATCCCTTTATTACCTCCATTTCATGCCACCTAGACCTCAATGACAGGGGTAGCAAACAGAACCTACATAACACAGGTGTGGAACATAGTTGACATTATCATATGAGTTAATTTCAAAATTCAGAGAATTCTTTCTGCAGAATTTAATTATGCACAAAATAACAAGGTTCAGGGCTTTCATTCTAGGATATAGTCTTTAACATTACATAATTCTTTATTATGAAGAATTAGTGCAAGATTGTTGATTACATTCACTGTATCCAAATTATCTCTCTATGTTGGCATCTATTTCAAGTATTTATTGAACTCTAGGATGTTAAATTGACTTACATTTGTAGAAAGCTTATGGGAGGACAGGAACGAGTTAACAGTTCCAGGGGATGGCAAGAATGGGTTACTTTTTATTTAAATCATTGGAGTGAACATCCAAATCAATTACATCACTGAGAGAACTGATAATTTCATCAGGGAATTCCCAGTGTGGGATGTCCCTAAACACTTTAAATATAGATTTGAACTTGTATAAATTGATAGTCTTAAATTTCCTTAAAACACTGACAGGGAAATGACTGATCAGTGGTCACACAGAGGTTATCTTCGCATCATCTGGCCTACAAATATACAGTGGAACCCTGGAATTCTTAATCCTTTCAGGTAGGGAATTCTTGGTCTTTGCGCTATCTTTATTGATGAGTACTTTACACAGTCCAACCTAACTCCAATCCTGACACTTTCAAATTAAAAAAAAAAAAATGTTTTCTAGGACTACCACCAGAAATCAATCATTCAGTCAACAAATATTTATTACAATGTGTAAGACACTGAGTTAAGCTCTGAGGATACAAGTACAAATACTGAAACAATCCCTTCTATTAAAGAGCTTGCATTGTGTGTCATGTTGCTTGTCATCTTTCACTTATATTAATGAATTTTGGGATCATTGTGGTCTAACACCTTCATTTCACAAAGAAGCAAACTGAGACACAGAAAAGTGAAATGTTGCCTATCCTAATACTTAACATTTATATAGTACTTTTTAAAGAGCAACTAGGTAAGTCAGGTAAGGCTTGGCTTAGGAGATGGAACATGAACTAAGTCATAAGAGATGCTAGGAGGCGGAGGAAAGCCAAGAAAAATCAAATATGCAATGAGACTTTGTAAAAAATGAAATCAAATGCTATATAATTATAATGACCAAGCTTGACCCCCAAGAGGAATTGAGATTTTCATTCTTTGACTGAAGAGTTGGAATGACATATATCTGAGGCTTCCACATATAATTATATGTTAAATATTATATCTCTAATTCATTATTGATCATATATTGTTAAATAATATAATACATATTATTATATATACACATATTACATATAATATATACATATTATTATAGGCTATATTGTTCAAGCATATTACTACGTAGATATAATATGTAGCTATATCACATGCATGTAATATATGCTAATTGTTATATCTAAATAGTTATAAATATACGTTTTATGAGTCATATCTATATGAATACATAAAAGTAATTTTTCTTTCTTCCATTGATCCCATGTAAGAGATGAAGGAGTGTGGTGTGGAAAGTGAGTCACTTCAAAGCTGAAAATTTTTTCTTCTCCTCTATTTTGTTGATGGAGCTGTGATGTGCATGTTCATGGGAGGAGAGTGAAAATAGACATCAGTAGTAGGATATTAAGGAATTTCCTAGACTTCCATGCTTAATCACTTAACTCACTGGCATCTTGTACTGATGGTATTTTATAGTTATTCAGTCCTTCCAGTTGTGTCTAATTCTCCATGACCCCATTTGGTGAAATTTGGTTTCCTGGAGAGATTCATCACTATTGCACCCCAATTTCATGATGGCATGCTTTCAAGGGCTCTTGATAATATATGATGCTCTTGAGCTTTTCCAGTCATCAATGGAGTGAAGCAGGGCTGTGTGCTTGCTTCTAGGCTTTATAGTATCATGTTTTCAGTGATGTTATCAGATGCCTTCAGCAAGGATGAAAGTGATCTCAAGGTCAACTACCTTACCACACTGACTGTAAATTATTTAACTTGAAAAGGCTTTAAGGCAAGACTAAAGTTGGTGCATACCTTTTTGTTTCCAGATGATTTCGCACTCAATGAAGCCTCTGAAACTGAGATGCAACAGAGTACGGATCAATTCTCTGCCACTTGTGCTACTTTTGGCCTAACAATTAATACAAGATAATAGAGATTTTCCACCAGCCAGCATGGTACCATCCATACATGCAATCTTTGGTTATAGCAAATGGAAGAGTTTTGAACACTGTGGATAAGTTCACTTACCTTGGTAGTACACTTTCCAGGGATGTATATATAGATGATGAAGTTGACACATGAACTGCTAGAAAAAACTCAGCATTTGGGAGGCTCCAAAAGAACATATGGGACAGAAAGGCTATTACACTGCCTAACAAACTGAAAGTATACAGTGACATTGAGCTGACTTCCTTGTTGTATGCCTGTGAAACCTGGACAGTCTACCAGCTCCTTGTCAGAAAATTGAACTGTTTCCATTTGAATTGTCTTAGGAAGATATAAAGAAGACTTGGCAAGAACAGAACTTCCAAGCATTCAAATTCTACAGCAAAGAGAGCAACTCTGATGAGCTGGCCACGCTGTTCAAATGACAGATGTACATTTGCCTAAAAGACTGTTTTATGGAGAACTCACACAAGGCAGGTAGTCAGAAGTGAGACAAGGACACTTTCAAGGTCTCTCCGAAGAATTTTGGAATTGATGGTGAGAAGTGGGGAAAAACTGGCACAGAACCCCCTGCATCAAAGAAAGTACTGGGCTCAATAAACAAAGTAGAATTGTGGTAGCTGAAAAGAATTTCTGAATATCATCTTCTCTCCAACCTTATTCTTTTTATATCTCTTTCAGAGAATTCTCTGAATTCTTCCATGACTCAGCTATATGGCTCATGTTGTTATTCTTTATCACATTGCCTTCTAGGTTTTAACTATACAGAGGAATGAGTGCTAAGCATGGTCTTGCCTTGAGTACTAATGTTATAGCCACATGCATGTCAATTGATCTCTGAGCCTCATTTTCTTTGTCTTTGAAACATCCCCTTATAGAAGTACTGTGAGAAAAGTGTGCTCTCTCTCTCTCTGTATGTGTGCATTTGCGTGTGTGTCTATATATATATATATACACATGCAAACACATGCATACATGTATACACATATACACACATGTGCATATACACATGTATATGTACATATATTCACACATATACATGCATACATATATATGCAATATAGTATATTTCATTGATATTAGTCTACCAACCCAATCACAACATTCTTCTTCTCCACACTTTAGCCAGATCAGATAATTGAATAGATACTAAATGAAATCACCTGGTTTTCATGATTTCAACAATACTTTGGAAGAGGCAAAACTATCAATACTATACTGTGTTCTAGGCAGCCAGGTGGCATAGTAGACAGAGTTCTGCATCTGGACACAGAAGTTCCCAAACTTATTTGTCCTACTGTCCTCTGTAAAAGAAAAAAATTACACAGTACCCCATTGGGGTTATGTTATCCCTTATTTTTATTTAACACCCCCTGGATCAGTCCAGTGCCCCACAGGGGGCAATATTACCTACTTTGGGAACCTATGGTTCTGAATTCAGGAAGAATTATCTTCCCAAGTTCAGATTTGGCCTCAGTCATTTACTAACTGTGTGATGGTGGGCAAATCATTTAACCCTATTCAGTTTCCTAATCTGTAACATGAGTTGGAGAAGGAAATGAGAAACCTTCCAGTGTCTTTGCCAAGAAAAACCCAAATGAGGTGATGAGAAGTTGAATATGACCGAAACAGTTGGAGAACAACAGCATTCTGTTGTAGGCACAAATCTCCTAGAAATACTTCTACTAATTTATCACTATTTTAAATTCAAACATCATTTATCTTGTGAGGGAGACATCCAGATTGACATTCACCTCATACAATCCAGCATGTCTCTTGAATACAAGACATTTTGAAGTAATATTTATGAGAATTTTTAAGAAGGACAGTTTTAAAATATGATAAAACATAATCACGCAACTCCAGGTTAGGCAAAAGCAAATATTTTGCATCATCGAGACAACACTCTCATAAATTTTGAGAGTTCTTAGCTAAATTGTGAATGAGGGAAGAATCAAGGAGGAACTTGGATTAATGTTGAGCATGGAATGAATAATAGTAATAGATGACAATGAAAAGGTAGAGCTATTTAGCTCTATTTTTTCTTCCAATGAGAGTGATCTTTGAACAGGCAAAGAGAACAAAAAAGTGCTTAACAAGTAATTAAAAGATAAAATAAATTAGGCAATGGCAAGAGGGAATCTAGCCAATTTCAAACACTAATTATTAGGCACAAATGAAATCCATCCCAGACAAATGAAAGAACTGATGGATGAGATTTCTCATCTGATGGATGAGTTCTACAAGACTAGAGGTGATCAAATGCCATTCAAATTTTGAGGAAGATAAAGCAATTATATTCTTCAAATCAGGTGGCAAGATTCACCTTCGATCCTAAGCAAATTTTTGAATGTATTGTTAGAGGGATGATCTGTGAACTCTTTGATGGGAAATCACAATGGTGAAACAGTGAGGTATAGAGGAGAAAGAGGGGGCTTTAGAAACATGGAGAGTTGGGTTTAACTTTTACCTATGATACGCAGAGACTGGAACTGATTTTTCTTAATAATTAATACCAAATTAATCCTACTGGCAATAATTAGCCCACATTCCCTATTCTTAGAATGCTCTTCCTTCATATCCACTTCCTGGGTTCCTGGGCTTCCTTCAGGTCTCAGTTAAAATCTTATTTGCTAAATGAAGCCTTTTCTGTTCATTCCAGTGGCTGCTTTCGGTTGATTTGTTGTTTTAATAGATTAGTCTTGTCTTGTCCAACTCTTCATGATATCATTTGGGGTTTTCTTGGCAAAAATACTGAAGTGGTTTGCCATTTTCTTCTCCAGCTCCTTTTATAAGTAAGGAAACTGAGGAAAACAGGGTTAAGTGACTTGCTCAGGGTAACACAGCTAGTAACACAGACCTCTGTCTGAGGCCAGATTAAAACTCAGGAAGATTCATTTTCTTGAATACAGGCCTGTATCACTAAAGCAATCTTCACAGCACTGAGAGAGACTATAAATATACCAGGGTAGTTCTGAATCACAAAGTATAACAGACTCTCCATATAGAAGGCAGAAGGTTAAAAAAAATCAAAACAAACAAACAAACAAAACATCTATTCAGACACCAGAAAGCTAAATCCATCATGGTAACCAAGAAGTCAATACACTTTATCACTGCAGGGAACAACACCATTCCCAAGTCTCTCCCCTTCCCTCCACCCTGCCAGGGTCTTCCTACTAGCAAACACTCACAAGACTAGCTGTGCCTGCCTATGTCCTCTCTCTCCTCCATCCTAACTGCTCTGACAAACTTCCTCCCATCTTTGTTCCACCCTTTCTGTTGCACCTATTCAGCAGCAAGCTCCTCCCACCACATGTGACTTAGGCTTCCATGTGATTTAAGCAGGTTACATGGGCGTATTAATGAGTAGGAAAGATCATCACCTTGAGCAAATATATATTAACAATACATTGTGCCCCAAGATCTTTCTTGTGCATTGCAAAGGTCAACTTTACAGCAATATAATAGTGATCACACAAAATAAGGACACAAAACAATGTCTTACTCCTTTGTTACGTTTTGTTCTTCTCATCGTTTCTCCCATTCATTTTAATTTTTCTATGCAGCATGATTAATGTGAAAATTTGTTTAATAGGAATGCATATGTAGAACCCATATAAGATTGCACATCATACTGGGAAAGGAGGGAAGAGAGAGGGGGAAAATTTGGAACTTATGGAAGTGATTGTTGAGAGCTGAAAATTAATTAATATGTTTGGATAAAAAAACAAGTAAAAAATACTATTTGTCCTATAAGATGACTTTCAGTTAAGGGAAAGGGAAGGAATACTTGGGATACTATGGTGACATAAGAAAAGGAAAATATGAATAAGCACATTTTTGAAGTTAAAAAATAATAGAACAATATCTTAAGGTGGGGCTTGAGCACAAACACCCCATCATTTTCCCCTCAAACAAATCTTGAGGTAAGGAGTGAAGGTCTCTTCTTCTATAGTTACTAATATAGGCTTATGATATGTAGTTTTATAGGTGCTTTTTCTGGGTTGCATTCTTATTTTACCCACTAAAACTGTATTCATTCCTATTGATTCCTTACTGCAAATTGGTATCTCCCCTCCGGTAAATTTAAAGTCATACCACTCAATATAACTATTCCAATGGTGTATTCAGGAATGGGTACAATTACCACTATATATTCTTTCTCAGATAGTTTTCCAATTATCATTGTTAGTTGGACTTGTCTGACTGACAGCACCTCTCAGTCTTATGATGGTGATAGAAGTTCTATGTTTAAACCTATCAGTTTCCATATGTAAAGAAGGTCTCTGTCCCAGTATCTATTAATGACATCCTTAAAGTATTTGATCCATTTTTCCAATATATGGTCAAATTGATATGGTACCTGTAATCCCATCTGTGTATTTCTTTAATCTCAGCTGGGGCTTGGTCAATTTCCTATTCTTTCTGAAGATGTGACAAATTTGGATACAAAGGTAGGAGGATCTGTAGGGGCAATTCTTACTTCCCTATGCTGTCTAGTATCAAGCTCCTTTTCTCGGTACATTTTGTACAGTTCATTAGTTGGAATACCATCTATTCTTTCAAAATCTACCCCTATCCTCAATAGAGAAGTTAATAATTCTTTTCTTGTCAATTTACTCTGAATTTGAATCAGCTGGCTATAAGGAAATGTATCTTTCCCCCAGTGCCCTAAATCACTTAACTGTGAAATTTTGTCCAGCACTTCTGAAAGAGGGTTTCTTATTTCCCCAATTATTAAAGTCAGAACTAGTTTCTTCTAAGCAGGAGGTGCTGCTTCACTATTATATTCCTATGGGAAACTGCTAAGGGGGTATCATAACATGTATCTATGTTTCCAATTATTAAGGCAATCTTCATTATCTCCTCCTTTAACTTTCTCAGATAGTCCGTAAGTGAATATCCGTGTCTATCTCCACTAGGTACATAGAGTCAATAGGATAGTGTTTACTGCATTCTTCTGCTGACAAAGCTAACAGATTAGCTGTATTGTTACCTCCTAGCATATTGTAATCTATAAAAACTTGCTATACAAAACTCTTCTAATAGCTATGTATTTCAAGTAATCCATGCCATCTTTAGCACTGATTCTCCAGCCTCCAGCCCCTTCAGCACTGATTCTCATCATGCAAGGTATTAATGATTCTACCATTCTTTGGGTGAACTGTCTCAAAATATCTGTGACCTCCTGCTGAGAAAATCCTCAATTATCTTCCCAAATACTGTTTTGACCCCCTGGTTCTACTGTTTTTGCTTATTACTGGCCATGATTTTGTCTGAGAAGCCTCTCCCTCTAGCACTGTTTCATTTTCCCCCTCTGACTTTGTTACATTTTCCTCCCACACACTCTTCATGGCAACTAGGCTGGGTTTTACAAAGGTTACATGCACACTTCTTTTGCCAGACTTTTGCTTCTTCTCCTGAGGTAAGTGAATAGCCTTTTCTTCCACCTGTGATCCTTAAGCTTACTCTTTTAAAGGAGGGCCAAAATGCTGAGAATTCACATAAAAACTAGCTAATTAGTTTTCAATCTGAACTTTTTTTTTTCAGAGACAATCTGTTTAATAGCCAATCAACTGACAAGAATTAAGTACCTACTATATGACATGCACTCTAGGCATTGGGGATATAAAGACAAAAAAGATTTTAGACAGTAAGGAACATTGCATACTATATATAGCAGATCAAAACAAAAATATAAGTATGTACTTATATACTTTATACATGAATATTTTTAAGTGGATAACTGACAGAAAATAATTGCAAGGTATGTGAAAATCCTAGAATTTACTTTTTGGATAGAAAGTTTTATCCTCACTAATCCTGACTTCCTTTAATATCCATGTCAGGTGAAGTGAGGTGAAGTGAATATATTCTTTTTTTTTTTTTTTTCAAGTTTGTGGCTGCATTGGAAAATTTCTTTTTGAGTTTTTTTTTAGTTAAATTTATTTATTTAACTTTTTACATTTATTTTCACAAAATTTTGGGTTCCATATTTTCTCCCCATTTGTCCCCTCCCCCACCCCAATATGCCGAGCATTCTAATTTCTACTATCACCAATCCGCCCTCTCTTCTATCATCCCTCCCTTCCCTTGTCCCCACCTTCTCTTTTGTCCTATATGGCCAGATAATTTTCTATTCCCCATTACCTGTATATTTTATTTCCTAGTAGCAAGAACAATACTCAACAGTTGTTCCTAAAATTTTGAGTTCCCACTTCTCCCCATCCCTCCCACCCCACCCATTCCCTTTGGGAAGGCAAGCAATTCAATATAGGCCATATCTGTGTAGTTTTGCAAATGACTTCGATAACAGTCATGTTGTGTAAGACTAACTATATTTCCCTCCATCTTATCCTGCTTCTATTGCTTCTATTCTCTCCTTGGATCCTGTCCCTCCCCAAGAGTGTTGATTTTAAATTGCCCCCTCCTCCTATTGCCCTCCCTTCCATCATCCCCCCCACCATGCTTATCTCCTTCTCCCCCACTTTCTTGTATTATAAGATAGGTTTTCAAACCAAAATAAGTGTGCATTTTATTCCTTCCTTTAGTCGAATATGAGAGTAAACTTCATGTTTTTCTCTCAGCTCCCCTCTTTTCCCCTCCACTAAAAAGTCTCCTGTCAGCCTCTTCTATTAGAGAGAATTTGCCCCATTCCATTTCTCCTTCTCTCCTCCCAATACATTTCTCTCTCACCACTTCATTTTTTTAAGATATGATCCCATCCTATTCAATTCACTCTGTGCTTTCTGTCTCTGTGTGTGTCTGCATGTGTGTATGTGTGTGAGTGTGTGCATGCATGTGTGTGTGTGTGTGTGTGTGTGTAATCCCACCAACTACCCAGATATTGAAAATATTCAAGAGCTACAAATATTGTCTTTCCATGTAGGAATGTAAACAGTTCAACTTAATAAATCCTTTATGACTTCTCTTTGCTATTTACCTTTTCATGCTTCTCTTCATTCTTGTGTTTGAAAGTCAAATTTTCTTTTCACCTCTGGTCTTTTCATCAAGAATGCTTGAAAGTCCTCTGTTTCTTTGAAAGACCATATTTTCCCCTGAAGTATTATACTCAGTTTTTCTGAGTAGGTGATTCTTGGTTTTAGTCCTGGTTCCTTTGACTTCTGGAATATCATATTCCATGCCCTTCTATCCGTTGATGTAGAAGCTGCTAAATCTTGTGTTATCCTGATTGTATTTCCACAATACATGAATTGTTTCTTTCTGGCTACTTGCAATATTTTCTCCTTGACCTGGGAACTCTGGAATTTCACCACAATGTTCTTAGGACTTCCTCTTTTTGGATTTCTTTCAGTGGATTCCTTCAATACTTATTTTGCCCTCTGGTTCTAGAATATCACGACAGTTTTCCTTGATAATTTCAGGAAAGACGATGTCTAGGCTCTTTTTTTGATCATGGTTTTCAGGTAGTTCCATAATTTTAAAATTGTCTCTCCTGATCTATTTTTCATGTCAGTTGATTTTCCCATGAGGTATTTCACGTTCTCTTCAATTTTTTCATTCTTTTGGTTTTGTGTTGTGATTTCTTGGTTTCTCAGAACGTCATTAGCCTCCATGTGTTCCATTCTAATTTTGAGAGAACTATTTTCTTCAGTGAGCTTTTGAACCTCCTTTTCCATTTGGCTAATTCTGCTTTTGAAAGCAGTCTTCTCCTCATTGGCTTTTTGAACCTCTTTTGCCAATTGGGTTAGCCTATTTTTCAAGGTGTTATTTTCTTCAGCATTTTTTTGGGTCTCCTTTAGCAAGGTATTGACCTGCTTTTCATGCTTTTCTTGCATCTCTCTCATTTCTCTTCCCAGTTTTTACTCCACCTCTCTAACTTGATTTTCAAATTCCTTTTTGAGCTCTTCCATGGCCTGAGCCCATTGAATATTTATTTTGGATGTTTGGGATACAGGAGCCTGGACCTTTATGTCTTTCCCTGATGGTAAACATTTGTTCTTTCTCATCTGAAAGGAAGGGAAAAGATATCTGTTCACCAAGAAAGTAACCTTCTATGGTCTTTTTTTTCCCTTTTCTGGGCATTTTCCTAGCCAGTTACTTGACTTCTGAGATTGTTCTCCACCCCCGCCTCACCTCCAGATCCACCCAGCTAGTGCTTGGGGTCTGAGACTCAAATGCTGCCTCCCAGCCTCAGGGGGTGGTGTTGCTACTCAGTGTGAGATAAAGTTCAGCTGCTCAGGTGGGGGCAGGGTCCCCACACAGGGCTCACAGAGTTTATGTGGAGACCTTCCATAATGGATCCGGGCTCCTGTCTGCTTTGGGAGCCCCTTTCTGCTGCTGCCTCCCGAGGGGGCCTTAGTTATGGAGACACCCTGCTCCCCTCTTGGCCAGCCATAAAGATTCTCTCACTAACTTTTGGTGTCTGTGGGTGGATAAACCTGCATGGCCACTGGAGATTCTGTCCCTGTAGCCTGCTCAGATCTGCTCCTCTAGGTGCCACACGGCCAAGGCAGGGCTGGGCTCTGCTCCAGGTCCGGTGCATGTTGGACCTTTGGTGCTGAATTTTCAGAGCTCTCTGGAACAGAAATCTCCCCATTCCATTGTTGTGTGGCTTCCACTGCTCCAGAATTTGTTGGGAGTTCTTCTTTACTGGTATTTTATGAGCTGTGGGTTAGGAGGTAGCATATGTGAATCTTTCTACTCTGCCATCTTGGCTCCTCCTGAACTTTTTATCAGGTTACCATATTACTCACTCCTGTCAGTTTTTTACCTGGTTTTATTGTTGTTCTTTGCAAACATCTTTCAAAATCTTTAGGTTCTCTCTCCTATAACCTCAGTTTCCAGTATTCACAGGATCTAGTGCCTTTAGCCCATTCCCTTGCTACAGAGAAATAAGGTAAATCCTCTCATTCTGGTATATTCCTCCCTTAAAGCCTTTCTGCATCCAAATAGAGATTTTATAATCCTGACATCCTGTTCATGACACCAAATGTATTGACAAGGAAATATTCATTGCATTGGGAGCGACTATGAATATGCTGCTATAGTTCTGAATCACAAAGTATAACAGATTCTCCATATAAAAGGCAGAAGTAAAAAAAAAAAAAGGCAAAACATTTATTAAGACACTAGAAAGTGAAATCCATTATAGTAACCAAGAAGTCAATATACTTTCTCGCTGCATGGAACAAGACCATTCCCAAGTCTCTCTCCTTTCCCCTACCCTGCCAGGGTCTTCCCACAAGTAAAAAACACAAGACTGTACTTGCCTGTGCCCTCTGTCTTCTCCACCCTAACTACTCTCACCAACCTCCTTCCAGCTTTGTGATATTCTTACTGTTCCGCCTGTTCAGCAAGCTCCTCCCAGCACATATAACTTAAACTTCCATGTGATTTAAGCAGGTCACAAATGCCTTTTAATGGGTAGAAAAAATCTTCAGATTTAGCAAAAATCGTGATAACAATACAATGCCCAACACTTTGCTATTTACTACTGTGTACCCTGCACAGAGTAGGTGATTCATAAATATTTATTGAGTCCAAAGTGAACACAGGGGTGGGACTAGAGTTAGAAAGATATATTCCTGAGGTCAAATATGGTCTCATATATTTGCTAGCTGTGTGATGCAGGGTAAATCACTCAACTATTTTTGCCTTTGTTGCCTCACTTGTAAAATGAGCTGGAGAAGGAAATGGCAAATGACTTAAAAAAATCCAAATGCAGTCAAGAAAATTCAGACACGAAGATGGTGGAGTAGAAAGACTCACTGTATGCTAGCTCCAAACCCACACCCCAGGTATTTAATGTAAGAAGAGCTCCCCACAAGTTCTGTATCACTGCAGGGTGTTCAGAAACACAGTGGAAGAGATTTCCATTCCAGAGAGCCCTGGAGAGCGGTCCCCAGGGTCCGTCATGCCCCAGAAAGTGGACCCCACCCCAGTGCTGCCCTGGCTGTGGCCCCAGAGAAGCTGATCTGAGCAGGCTTCAGGGATGGAACCTCCAGCAGCTGAGAAGGTCCCTCCACCCACAGATGCTACAGGTCAATGAGAGACACGTCTGGGCTGGCAGAGAGAGGAGCGGGGTGTCTCCGTGACTTGGGCCCCCTCGGGAGGAAGCGGCGGAGGCAGAGGCAGGGGCAGGAAGCCACGGAGGCAGAGGCAGCAGCAGCAGCGGCAGCCCCCCGGGACTCCCTGAGCAGGCAGGCAGAATCTTCATTACTGAAAGTCTCTGCATAAACCACCTGAAGGAGCTGAGCCTGAGAGACGGCCCTGCCCCACCCGCTCCATTACTGAAGGTCTCTGCATAAAGCCCCTGAGGAAGCTGAGCCTGGGAGATGGCCCTGCCCCACCCGCTCCATTACTGAAGGTCTCTGCATAAAGCCCCTGCGGGATCTGAGCCTGGGAGATGGCCCTGCCCCACCCGCTCCATTACTGAAGGTCTCTGCATAAAGCCCCTGAGGGAGCTGAGCCTAGGAGGCGGCCCTGCCTCCACCCCAGCACCAGAACTTAAGCTCACATTGAATAGCAGCCGTGCCTGCCGCGGAAAACCCATTTGAATCTCAGACTTCAAGCACTAGCTGGGCAGATCTAGGCGGGGGTGGACAGGAATCTCAGAAGTCAAGTTACTGGCTTGGAAAATGCCTAGAAAAGGGAAGAAAAATAAGGCTATAGAGAATTTTTTTGAGCAGATGCAAATGATCCCGACTTTCAGATCTGACGACGAGGAGATATTCTTGCCATCAGGGAAAGATGTGGAGGGTGGGGCCTCGGTACCCCAGACATCCCAGGGGGATGTCGGGTGGGCTCAGGCCTTGGAAGAGCTCAAAAAGGATTTTGAAAAGCAAGTTAGACAGGTGGAGGAAAAACTGGGAAGAGAAATGAGAGAGATGCAAGAAAAGTACAAAAAACGGGTCAATACCTTTGTAAAGGAGACCCAAAAAAATGCTGAAGAAAATAACACCTTGAAAAATAGGCTCATTCAATTGGCAAAAGAGGTTCAAAAAGCCAATGAGGAGAAGAATGCTTTTAAAAGCAGAATTAGCCAAATGGAAAAAGAGTTTCAAAAGCTCACTGAAGAAAATGATTCTCTCAAAATTAGAATGGAACAGATGGAGTCTAATAACTTTCTGAGAAACCAAGAAATCACAAAACAAAACCAAAAGAATGAAAAAGTGGAGGACAATGTGAAATATCTCCTGGGAAAAATAACTGAGCTGGAAAAGAGATCCAGGAGAGACAATTTTAAAATTATGGAACTACCTGAAAGCCATGATCAAAAAAAGAGCCTAGACATCATCTTTCATGAAATTATCAAGGAAAACTGCCCTGATATTCTAAAACCAGAGGGAAAAGTAAATATTCAAGGAATCCACTGATCACTGCCTGAAAGAGATCCAAAAAGAGAAACTCCTAGGAACATTGTGGCCAAATTCCAGAATTCCCAGGTCAAGAAGAAAATATTGCAAGCAGCCAGAAAGAAACAATTCCAGTATTGTGGAAATACAATCAGGATAACACAAGATCTAGCAGCTTCTACATGAAGGGATAGAAGGGCATAGAATATGATATTCCAGAAGTCAAAGGAACTAGGACTCAAACCAAGAGAGCAAAACTGAGTATAATACTTAAGGAGAAAAACTGGTCTTTCAATGAAATAGAGGACTTTCAAGCATTCTTGATGGAAAGACCAGAGCTAAAAGATAATCTGAATTTCAAACACAAGAATGAAGGGAAGCATGAAATGGTAAACAGCAAAGAGAAGTCATAAGGGACTTACCAAAAGTGAACTGTTTACATTCCGACATGGAAAGACAATATTTGTAACTCTTGAAACCTTTCAGTACCTGGGTAGTTGGTGAGTTTACACACACACATACACAGAGACAGAGAGCACAGAGTGAATTGAATAGGATGGAATCATATCTTAAAAAATGAATTTAAGTGGTGAGAGAGAAATATATTGGGAGGAGAAAGGGAGAAATGCGATGGGGCAAATTATCTTTCATAAAAGAGGCAGGTAGGAGACTTTATAGGGGAGAGGAAAAGAGTGGAGCTGAGAGAAAAACATGAAGTTTACTCTCATCACATTCGACTAAAGGAAGGAATAAAATGCACACTCATTTTGGTATGAAAACCTATCTTACAATATAGGAAAGTGGGGGAGAAGGGGATAAGCAGGGTGGGGGGGATGATGTAAGTGAGGGCAATGGGAAGAGGGAGCAACTTGAAATCAACACTCTTGGGGAGGGACAGGATCCAAGGAGAGAATAGAAGCAATAGAAGCAGGATAAGATGGAGGGAAATATAGTTCGTCTTACACAACACGACTATTTTCTAAGTCATTTGCAAAACTACACAGATATGGCCTATATTGAATTGCCTGCCTTCCCAAAGGGAATGGGTGGGGAGGGAGGGCTGGGGAGAAGTTGGAACTCAATTTTAGGAACAACTCTTGAGTATTGTTCTTGCTACTAGGAAATAAGAAATACAGGTAATCAGTTGTAGAAAGTTATCTGGCCCTACAGGACAAAAGAGAAGATGGGGACAAGGGAAGGGAGGGATGATAGAAGAGAGGGCAGATTGGTGATCAGGGCAATTAGAATGCTCAGTGTTTTGGAGTGGGGGAGGGGACAAATGGGGAGAAAATTTGGAACCACAAATTTTGTGAAAATGGAAGTTAAAAGTTAAATAAATAAATTTAAAAAATAAAAAGGCAAGACTAGATGGACTTTAAAATAATTTTTATATCTAAGCTAGAGTATGGTCCTACATGTTAGATTTATTTTTAATGGAGGGACAAGGGTAAGAGAACACACATTTGTTAAATGTCTACTATGTGCCAGAAACTCTGCTAAGCACTTTTATAAGCATTAATTTATTTGACCCTCACAATAACCCTGAGAGGTAGATGCTATTATTAACATTTTATAGTTGTGGAAACTGAGACAAATTGAGATTAAGTGATTTTTTCAAGGTCTCACATTTCAGACATTTACTAGGTATTGTTGTTTGACAACCTAGTAAACATCTGAGATGGTCTTTGCATGCAGGTATTTTACTACAGACCTAACATTCTATTCATTGAACCACCCAGTTTTTATTTACTAAGAATAATTATTGTTTAAAAATGCAGGTGAATTTATCTCTTATAATAATTCACATTTATATAGTGATTTCAGATTTACCAAAGCTTTTTTCTTAACAATCTTATTCATTATTGTTATCAGGCATATATTACCTACAGGCCAGGCCAAGAGACTTATCCAGTATGCTATTCAGTTGTAATATGGAAATTTGAAATTGTTGGCTATATATATGTGTGTGTGTGTGTGTGTGTGTGTGTGTGCATATGTATACACATATATACACATGTACACATACACATATACACACATATGTGTGTGTGTGTGTGTGTGTGTGTGTGTGTGTATGAGTGATGTCTTTTGATTCATGCATAAATTGCATTTAAATGAGGCAGAGTTGCATGAAGTCGTCAGCCTCACTCTCTCCTCCAGAATCATCATAGTCCAGTGGCAGAACAGAGTCAAGATGCCTGGCAATGACTTAGAGTGCAGTGGATGACCTTGGCATCTTCAGTGTCTAACCAAGCTTTGAGCACACCATATCCCCTGCTTCATCTGCCTTCATGGACTTTGGAACAAATTATTCTCATCCGCTCATTTCACCAGAAGAAATCTTCACATTCTTGGAATAGACACCCTCCTAACTCACCAATGGGTTTAAGACTCCTTGGTTTCCCTCAACCTGGTTTGGTCAGTCTGTCAAAAGGGGTGTGGCCACTGCTCATGTTGCAGCTTCTTGGAGCCACAGGTGAGAGCTGGGTGGAGGAGGTGGACCCCAAAGGTGGAAAGAGTCGTGAAAAGGGCTCAACACCCATAGGCAGTGTTTGTGTGCGCGCGCACGTGCGCGAAGGGGAGGTTATAAAACAGAAAGGCTTATTCAGTATGAGAATGGATTCATGTAAGACAAAACAACCTTGAAGTTTACTATTTTAATTACTATTGTTAGTTAGATAAAAAAAAATAGAAATGGCACAGCCATTTCTAAAGAATGTGAGTGCTGTCAGAGCCCTCTAATTTTTGGTCCTCTAAAACAGCCTACCCTGAGTATAGTTCCAGTAGCATAGGAAATGAATGATTTCCAAATTTATGAAGCAATGCTCACTCTCATTTTTATTTTATTTTATTTCACAAAATATTGTTATTTACTTGCCCTTTCATTAAATAATTTATATGTGTATATATATATACATAATTCTCTCTTCTTTTTAATTCAGATAAATTTATTTGCATTTTAACCATTCTATATCATAAACATGCAATATTTATTGATCAACTACTTTATATTTTTCTTATGTACAACTTGGAAAAAACCAAGTCATATTAATGTGACATGGGCTTTTTTTTTCTGGTACAATTGTTCACAAAATGTGTTAATTTTGGTATTTTTATCTATAATTCTTTTTCAATCCCTAATCCAGATACTTATTTTTTAAATAATAACCATATCAAAAAAATTCAAACAGATAATATGTTAGAGTAGTAAAGTTTGTGGGGTTTTGTTTGATATATCAAGAAAATATGCAGATTCACCAACAGTCAAAGCATAAGATATTCACATTTATCTGCTCGTTTCAGCATACTAAAATGGGACAATTAACTCCATTGACTTTCCTTGTACTGACAAAGTATGGAAAACTATGTTAGCCAGTCAGTCAATATACATTTAGTAAGTGCCCACTTAACAGTAATGGGAATACAAAGAAAGACAAAAGACATTCTAATGGAGGAGACAACTATGTAAGCAACTATGTGCTAATAAGGTATATGCAGGACAAGTAGAAAAAGATTCTAGAATTAAGAAAAACCTGTAATATTTCCAGGTGTGACATAAACCAATATTAGAATGCAAATGGAAAATACTTGAAAAAATAAAAATATGATAAAATATAGATAACATTACATGTTAAAACTAAGTCAATTTATGAAGCTATTTCTATATGATTAGTCACAACTAGGGAGCAAATGGCATTTTAGTTGGAACTTAAAGGAACTCAGTAGGCAGAAATAAGAAAAGAGAACATATTTGACCATGATAAAAGATTCCTCATCTCTTTTTATTTAGAAACTTTTAAAATCAAATATGACTTGTTTTTGTAAGCTGGTCAAATGACTAGAAACTTTTCTATTTTATTTTCAGAGCAGGTATTTTTAAAATTGGTAAGTAGATGAAAATAATTTTTCAAATTGTATTCAAAAGTAACTTTATATTTCTGGATTTGAGTATGAATTCTAGGATTATCTTGTTTTATTTAGAGTATACAATTTATCAAAAATGTCCACCAAAATGCACATTGGAGGGGAAATATTATAATAAAGTGCATTAACTTCATCTTTCTTATCCATAAGGCAATTCTTTTAGCTCCATAAGACTTTTGCTAGTATATAGAATCAAACTTTGCTCTGATCCCATGGTATACAATTTCAGATAAGATCTTTCTTTTAACATACTATTTTAGTAAGGCATTTACTCATATGATAACTTTTAAAACAATATATATCTGCTCATACATATTTCTCAGTACAAGTCAATGTGAAACACTTATGTTTCCAAATTGCATGAGGGGCCACATGAGTGACAGTGGACCTACATTTTATTCTGACATTGATTGAACTATGTTATTATTGAAGAATCCAATACAAATATTATACATTATATCATTTTGTTAAAGATTTGTCAGTTATATTGGAAGTTTTTCTTGATATGGCATTTCCATTAACAAGTTTACAAAGTACTATCATCTCATCCATCAATTTCAGCAACATATTGCTCCTTATGAAAATGAACATCTTGAAATGCATCTATTCTTTTGTCAACTGGAAAGACAAAAAGAAAATCTTTGTTGTTGCTTCTCAATTAATTGATCACAAAATTCTGAGGACATAGGAAACTCTCCATGCCACCACATTATTTGAGCATGGATGGATTCAAATGTGCTTTGCCTATGGTTCGCCAATCATCTTTTTGTTCATATTAGTATATATAATGTACCAATTTCTGTTCTATTGAATAAGCCTTTTTACATTTAGCAATTCTGTAACATCTTATAATATCCAAATCCAATCTCCAAAATATTAATTAAGCATTAATTATATGCTAGACACTGTGCTAAGCATTGAGGATATGATTAATATAAAGAAAGATGGCCCCTGTTCTCAAAGAGCTAACAATATAAAAGGAAGGATAGCACAAAAAAGGCAGAAAAGTGCTGGAATGGAATGGAAATGAGAACATCAGGAGTTACCCTGTTAAGAAACATGTTGTTCCATGGAGCTGAAACTAAGCAGGGCAGCAGATTCAAAGTGAAATGAACAGTTTCTACCCTCTATGAAGTAAGGCATTGGAAGGAATTTGTTGCTCTACCTTCTAGCCCTCTAGTCAGAGGGGAAAGGAAGCTGAGGGAGATGATGTCAATGAGATTTAAATAATTAATATCATTAATATGCAAGTTAGCCTTTTGATATTCTAGATTTTGGTGGAGGCAGGATGGAATTCCACTTTTGCTTAATGAAAACATTTAGTTTCTTTGCTTTGGGTTTCATGGCATATACAGCTAAAACATTCATACAAAACAAATAGCAGGCTTTCAATTGACATTTTCTAATGATAAATTGATTTTTTTAGGTTTGAGTTTTTTTCAATTTTTCTCTATTTTACTTGCTTTTGCAAGGTTTTTACTCCAGTGATTTTTCTTCTCACATCAGTTCTGTATTTATCTGTCAGAAAGGATGTAATTTCATGTGTAAAAAAGTTGAAATAAATTTAGATTTAATTATTGAACATTCCCAAAATCTATCTATCATTCTCAATTTATTTAAAATTCTCAAATTAGATCAGTATTTATTTTTATATAAAATTTGGGATTTTTTTGTAACTAGTTTACTATATTCTTTTTACTAAATTGAAAGCAAAACAAATTAAAATATAATTGATACAATGGCATATTTAACTTTCAACAGAAATCACTGAACTTTATATTTAAACAATTGACTTCGATATACAACAAGCAACCTGATTCATTTATGTCAGGGGTCCATTGAACCTGTTAGTAATGGTAATAGTAGAGTGACTGTACCCATGTCTGAAGTACATGACAGACTTCCACTCAAATATAACCTTATTTATACATATTGCATTAAATCATTGTTTCCCTACATTCACTGTCAGTTGGAGTGAATTTATCATACTAGTCTTTCTTATGTTGACTTAAATTACAACTTTGTTCTCATTGAAAAAAATGGATATATTTACATGAAATTGTACTATCTAATATTCAATAATTTTGGATCTTGCCTCCCCCAGTTCCCAACATCTTGAGGTTTTACAAAATTAGAAATACATGCAGAGTTAGAAAATCCTGATGTGAGGCTGAAATCTTTCAATGTTTTCTACTCCCATTATCACCAACTCTCACTGATCAGAGATGTGTAAACTTAAAAAGAAAATAAAAAAGAAGAGTGGAGAGATAGAAGAAAGAATCCAAAAAGAAGAGGAGATAGCCTGGATCTCTGAAGCCTGTCTTTGAGGTGATGGGCTCAGTGCAGTCCCAAGCCTCTCTTTCACTTTATCATTTATGGATTGTTTGTGCAATAAGAATGGAAAATTCTTGGCAGATGAAGTTGATAACTCTGGAAACTTAAATGGATTTTTCACCTACGGTTAAGTATTCAAACAAGAAACAGATGGCAACTTCTTAGAAACTAAGTACTTCCCTCAAGGGAGAAAGTGAAGTGTTGAAACATTTTACCATTGCACTGGAGCAGATAATTAGGGTAATTACAAGTCTTAAAAAATACACAATCAGGTCTACATCCAACTGAAACTGTAAAGATTGTGGAAGAAACAAATTAGAAGACCTAGAACAAAGTAATCAGCTATCAAATATACTAGTATGGATAATGATGTGCTGTAAGTAGACATCTTTAGACTACCTCAAAGAGAGATTTAAACTTCAAGTTAATTAAAAGATCATGGTCTTTGGTCTCTTTGACACTAAATCTTAAAAGAAGTAAAAAAAAAATAAAGTAGTTATTTTGGAACCCCACAGGTTTTGTTTTTAAGTAAAATTAAGTAAATTTGCCCAAATACACTCATTTTAATCTAATTTCAGTCAAATTAGTGAATGTATGCAAACATAGTTCAAGTCATAACACATTACTCTTTTGATTGATTTGTGTTTCCACTAAAAATAAAAATAAGTGGATTACCTCTAGTCCTTTGGAATCATACTCAATAGTTCAGACTTACTGGGCCTTAGCAATTTCAATCAAAGAGAAGTGAAGAAACAAGGAACCTACAGAATTGCTGTACTTGTTTAAATCAAATAACGCATTTTAAAAAGGCCTTCCTCCTTTTGCTCTTCAGAAACGAAGTTCTGCCCTTATTTTCAGTTTCTCAAACAAAATTAACATCTTAACACTTATTGTTTTCTCTTTTCTTCTACAACATTTTATTTCCTCCATATTTGAAACTCAAGATGCTTGGAAGCAAGTACAATATCTACTATACTTGAGAAGTGAAATTGTTCTGCCTCAGTAATTGGATCAGTTTAACAGTTCATGGTTGGCGATAGTTTCACTTAATTATAAATGTTATTGTGACAGTACAGAAATGCTATAAAGAGGATATATTCCAATGATACAATTTGAGTGTCAGGAACTGCAATACCAGGCAGGTAGGTGGTAGGCACTGAATCAAACAATGAGCTTAGAGTCAGAAAGATGTAAGATTGACTTTCAAGCATTAACTATCACTATGTAATCTTATAAAAGTCTTCTAACCTCAGCCAACCTCAGCTGTGAAATGTAGGTAACAATATATGGTAGAGTTGAATATACATTGTTGTTACACAGAAAATAATGGGTTGCATGATTTATAAGAGGGGGTAATGTTTTGTTATATAAGCATGGATGAAATCATGTGAAAATTTCATTTTTAGGGGATTTACTATTTTAGGGATGTATATAGATATTTAAATAACCAGTATTTTTTAGTTGCTAAAACATTCTCAGAACAACAGACACAGATAAGGTATTTACACAAAACCTGAAATAATATTTTAGAATAGATACAGATTCTTTCCCAAATTGTGATCTAAAACTAATAGATAAGGATAGAAGCCATTCCCCAATAGCTAGGTGGTCAAAGGAAATTGATCTCAAAAGAAGATTGGCAAACTAGGAACCATAGGAAAAAATGCTCCAAATCACTAATAAAGAAAGAAATATAAGTCAAAGATGGTTTTACCTCACATCCAATAAATTGTCAAAGATGACAAGATGGGTAGGGTCAATATTGGAGGTGTTGTGGAAATATACACTGGAATGAACACATTCATTGTTTGTGGAGCTGTGAATTAGTACAGATGATTTGGAAAACAACTTGGAATTATGCAAATAAAGTGACAGAATGTCCATACATTTTGATGCCGAGATTCCACTCCTATAATAATACTCTGAGGAAGCTATGGATAAGTCCCTATGTACATCAAAAGTATTTATAAGAACTTTTTTTTTTTGTGGCAGCAAAGACTTGAAAACAAAGTAAATATTCAACAATTGTGGAATAGCTAAACAAATCATGGTAGATGAATGCAACAGAGTATCACCGGGGTTTAAGAAATGATGTGTATGATAAATATAGAGAAGCATGAAAAGATGTACATGATATCATGCACATCAAAGTAAGCAGAGTCATGTCCAACTCTTCATGATCCCATTTGGAGTTTTCTTGGCAAAGATGCTACAGTGATTAGCCATTTCCTTTTCCAGTTCATTTTATAGATGAGTCAAAGGAGATCAACAGGTTTAAATGATTTGCCCAGTGTCACAGAACTAGTTAAGTGGTTGAGATCAGATTTGAGGTCATGTGTTCCTGACTCCAGGCCCAGTGCTCTAGCCACTGTGCCACCTACCTGCTCTTCAAATAAATATATAAAAATATTATGTACATATATGTATATGTGTGTTTTATATATGTATATGTATATCTATATAAATACAATGACATAACAATGTAAACAGAAAGAACAACCACAAAACAAACAAAAGTGAATGTTACAAAATTAAAAGCCAGAATCATTTCCAAGAAGACATCTGAAAAGACCCACATACCACTCCTTTGTCGAGGCAGGAAGTCCATGGGTATAATATATAGTATATATTTTCAGATTTTTATAAATTAATTGGATTTGCTACTTATGTCTTTCTATTTTTTCCCCATGCTATGCAGGAGATTGAAGGATACTGGTAAAATATTCTGTTGGTATAAAAACAAAAAATACCAATAATTTCTATTAAAGAACTGATGTTCTATAAAGCAGGTGAACTCTATTTGCTATAATACTTATTAAACACCAGATATCCTTGTTATACTCTGGGTAGGTTGGTTATTCATTCTCTCTCTCTCTCTCTCTCTCTCTCTCTCTCTCTCTCTCTCTCTCTCTCTCTCTCTCTCACTCTCTCTCACACACACACACACTCAGACACACACACACAAACAATTATAAAATGTCTTCCTCTTCTTGATGACAGGAAACATTTTTGCCTTTGCCTCTACAGGGTAAGTTTTGCACAGTGTTTGATCTATAGAAAATATTTAATAAATGTTTATTGCCTTATATACCAAACCCTTATTATGTTTCTTGCCTTTCATTAGTTCTAAATTTTTAGATAAGCAGACTATAGCTCCAATGAGAATTCAATAATTTTTCCTAGGTATGAAAATCTTGTTACATTTTATGGTTGTGAGTGAATGTATCTGTATAGTG
The DNA here is from genome assembly GCA_023548195.1 of Bettongia penicillata ogilbyi. Taxonomy (NCBI): domain Eukaryota; kingdom Metazoa; phylum Chordata; class Mammalia; order Diprotodontia; family Potoroidae; genus Bettongia; species Bettongia penicillata. Next base: position 846,340 of record JAJHZJ010000130.1, on the reverse strand, counting down.
AAGATATGAAAACTATTAGGGTAGAGAATCAAAGAGATAGGTTGAAAACCACCCACAACAGTGCATATGACTCCCATCTAGATAAGTAAATTTAGTGATAGCTATATATGGTAGCAATGACCTGTGTTATCTTTCTAAAATTTTAATATAATTATAGATTATGATTATGTAACTGTCTGGCCTAACTTCCGTGGGCTGTCAGGTCATCTTACCTACTCCAGGTCTTCGGTGATCAGCCAGATAACATAATGAGAGAAGAGACCTCCAGAGTCAAACAGAAGTGTAGGCTTTATTCTGGATACCAGCTACATGTCAGTATGCAGGATGAGCTCTCCCCTGTGGAGCCCCCTTCCCCGCTCTGGAGGAGAGAGGAACCCCATCTACACATCAGCATGAAGGACAAGTTCTCCCGTGGCACCCCCTCCTCCTTCCAGAGGAGAGAGGAACCCAACCCCCAGGCTTTCCTGTCCCCATTTAAACTCTCCCAGCTGCATGGTTTGCTCATGGATAGTGTGCTCTCAGCCCCTTAGCCAATCAACAACAGGTGTGCTCACGTACCTCATTGCACGGACCAATCTCAAGGGTGGGATGCTCTCCCTAGCAAGCTTCCACTGAGAGGAGGTTGAAAAACAAGATAGCTTGTGATTCACTCCTCAATTCCCAGCTGTTCCCTGGGGACCCTCGTGAGAGCTCTGTGGTTTAGAAGCCCTCACCTTTACTTAACCCGAGACTGTTCAGTGAAAACCGAGCTTACACCCCAACATGTAACACTACTTGGCTTTGTATGACATGAAATAGTTTATAAAGTACTTTAATATGCAATGTATCTATTCATCCCGACATCACCCCATGAGGTATTGTAACAGAAAGCACCCTGACATACACAGGGGGGCTTGCTATCACAGGTTCTTTGATCTGCTTTTCTAAAAGGAAAGGCAACATTTGAGGGGTTAACAATGACCTTAATCAAGCACATATTGACAAAATGAAGTTAGCACAATGGCTCTGTAGACCTTCAGTTTGGTAGTCAAATACCTCTTCTCTCCAAAACTTTTCTTCGGAGCCTCCCAAACACTGAGCTAGCTCTGGCAATGTGTGCATCAATCTCATTGTCAAATGAGTACATCTCTGGAAAGCACACTACCAAGGTAAGTGAAATTATACACAACATTCAAAACTTCTCCGTTTGTTATAACTGAGGATTCCATGTATGGATGGTGTCATGGTGACTGTTTTTTATTTTTTGTTTTTTTTGGTGTTGCAGAGAATTGATCCATACTTTGTTGTTGCATCTCGGTTTCAGAGGCCGCATTGAGTGCACAGTCATCTGCACCAACACTCCCTCTACTTCGGTCTTGACTTGTAGTTTTTTCAAATTGTAGGTCTTGATGTCATTATGGTAGTTGACCTTGATGCTGTGTTCTTCCTCATTGAAAGCATTTGTCAGTGTGACTGAAAACATCATGCTTAAAAGCACGGGTGTAAGTACACAGCCCTCTCTCACTCCACTGGTGATTGGGAATGCACAAGAGCATTGTCCATTATCCAGAGCGTGGGCAAAGCTGACATTGTGAAATTGACCTGCAATATTGATGAGCTTCTCTGGGCAACCAAATTTTGACATAAAGGACTCACAACTAACAGTGTCAAATAAATGTTGTATACCGACCTCTGTTCTACTTCTGGCATTTCTCCTGGAGTTGTTGGGCAGCAAATACTATATCGACTATTCCTTGGCCCTATTGACTGCTCCTTGGTCCTTTCTGAAGTCATACTAACTCTCAGGTATATGACCATCTTCCAGGTGAAGGATCAGCCTGTTAAGGAGGACTCTAGCCAAAATTATACCAGAAATGATGAAGAGAGAGATTCCTTTGTGATTGTCGCAGGACAATCTATTTCTTTTACCTTTATAGAGATGGACAATCCTTGAACTCCTGGGGAATAAAATGGAAAATTTTATATAAAATGGAAAATTTCAGTCAGCTTTTGTATGAGCAATGGTTCCCCTACCTTGTAAATCTCAGCTGGAATAGAATCAGCACCATGTGTTTTGCCACATGAAAGGAGCCTAATGGCCCTCAAAACCTCTTCTTCAGTAGGAAATTCAGCTAAGGGAAGAATGACTTCAGCCTGAGGTAAATAATCAATGGCCTCAGCATTGATTGATTATGGTCTATGGAGAACACTATGGGTGTATTCAGTCCATCTCTCTAGGATTATGCCCTTATCGGTAATCAATATGACTCCATCAGCACTGAGTAGTTGTTATGCACCATAGATTTTTGGTCCATAAATAGCTTTCATAAAAGCACTTTGAATTGTTACTATCAGCATAAAACTGAATTCCATCTGCCTTCTTACTGAGTCAGGCATCCTGCATTTATCTAAGTCTTGCTTGTACTTTGCTTTTGATGGAATTAAATACTACCTTCTTAGAGGTGGATGAACTATCCTGTTAGTAAATCCTGTGGAGTTCTCATTTTTCATTTAGCAGCTTCTGAATTTCCCCATCATATTCATCAAACCATTCTTGGTGTTTGTGAGTGTTCTGACCCAGATGAGCAAATGCAGTGCTGTACACCAAGTCTCTGAAAGCTGCACACTCCTTTTGTGTTCCACTGTTGCCAACTGTGTGTTGACTCAGCTTTCCCTCCAACTTAGCAACAAACTGTTCATGCTCAAAGAAGAGCTCTAATTTGCTGACATTAATTCTTCTGGTAGTCATGTTGCCTTGGGGGTGGCACTTTTGATGAATGTGAATATTTAGCTGGAAAGGAGAAGTCTATGATCAGTCCAGCACTCTGTACCACACATTGCCTTTGTCACTCTCACATCTTGTTTGTCTTTTCTCCTTACAATCACATAGTCTATTAGATGACAATGTTTGCTGTGAGGGTGCATCTGTGAAGTATTAATGCATTTGGGTAAATGGAAGATAGTGTTGGTGATGAGAAAGTCATGCAATGCACAAGTCTTCAGCAGTAAATGACCATTTCTGTTGCTGTTTTCAACTCCATTTCTCCCTAGGACTCCCTGCCAAGTCTGGTAGTCTCAGCCTGCTCTAGCATTAAAGTCTCCCAGAAATGTAAGCTTCTCCTCTTTTGGAATATTGACAGTGAGGGTCTCTAGGTCTTCATAAAATTTTTCTTTGACTTCATCAGGGTTTGTCATAGGCAATGATGAGGATGGCATGACATTTTCCTACAAGTGGAAATTGCATTGCCAGGACTCTTTTTGGACAGGCATACCAGCTTGCTGATTAGAATAATTTTGATTGCAAAACCCATGCCAGCTTCATGGCACTTTCCTTCACTGTACCCACTCCAGGAAAAAGTGTATTCAGCTCCAACTTCAGTAAGTTGGCCTTCATTTGCCAACCTTGATTCAATCAGGGTTGCTATTTGGGTATGATACGTATTGATTTCTCTTGCAAAAAGAGCAGTTCTTTCAGGTCTACTGAATTTTGTGTTGTCTATTAGTGTGCATCTATTCCATATGCTGATGGTGAGTAGAATCATCTTTGCAGAAGTTTTTGTACATTTTGTGCACTTTTTTGTGTTTCCACCTCATAGTGGGATTCACCGCCTGCCATGGTATTCAGGCCAGGGTTGGATAAGCAGACAATGTTTAGGGCACCTTTTCTAGCCCCTTTCCTCACACCAGGAGGTGAGCAGTGTGATTCTTAAAAAGTTGCTCAGACACCCAGGGGGCTGTCAAGTATGCAGGGTTGTGGCCACAGCTCCCAATGTATCCGCACCTGCTGCTTCATCACTTACTTGTCACCACAGGATTTTGAGGTATAATAATGAAATGTTATGGGTGATGTCTTTTGATTCCTGCATAAATTGGATTTAAATGAGGCAGAGTTGCACAAAGTCATCAACCTCACTCTCCCCTCCAGAGTCATCATAGTCCAGGGGCAAGACAGAGTCAAGATGGCTGGCAATGGCTCTGGATGAAGTGGATGACCTTGGTGTCTTCAGTGTCCAACCAAGCTCTAAGCACTCCACATCGTCTTCTTCATTTGCTTCATGACTGTTGGAACAAATTGTTCTCTTCCACCCATTCCACCAGAAGAAGTCTTCACCTGCTTGGGGTAGACACCCCTGTAAGTCACCAATGGGTTTGAGAACCCATGGTTACCCTCAACATGATTTGAACTGTCTGTGAAATGGTTTACCAGGGTGTGGCCACTGCTCATGCTGCAGCTTCTTGGAGCCACAGGTAAGGGTTAGGTGAAACAGGTGGACACCAAAGGTAGAAAGAGCCTCAAAAAGGGCTTGGCAGCCATCATACCAAAGGTACTGGTCCTCCCTGAACACATCCTTCACCCCAACATAAACAATGCATGCATCACAGATCAACAGACAGATCCAATTGTCTGAGCATTGCATACACACATAGTTACCAACGATATAAACACCAACTTCTGGGTTTTCAAAACTGGAAGGCTGCTTAGTGGCTTCCCAGAGTCTCATCTGATGCACAAAGCTTCTTCCAAGAACTAAACCCCAAATTAAAACCACACCTCAGGGTCTTTATACACTTCTTAGAGCCACAGGGTATCACAATCCTTGAGAACCAGTGCCTCATTAAAAAAAGCTGTGGGCCTTCCTACAAATCTTCCCAGGCCCATTAACGGGTGGGAAAGATTTTTAATCACATTGTTAAATAAGAGACACTTGATTATACTACAAAAACAGGAAAGGATCGTACTTTGCTTGCCATTATAGGCATATGCTTCTATATTCAATCAAGTCGACATCTCATTGTTATGGGCACTCTCTTCACTGATTCAGTCTGCAGGTTCTTATGTCCTTTTAAACATTTCATAAATATCATTTCTTCACATGAAATGTCCAATTCCTTTTCCAAGGATATATTTCTCTGATGCTGCTTCTTCCACTTCTTGTGTACAATTTAACTGTAGGATATATTTTTTAAAAAAACAACTTTTTATTCATTTTGAACTTACATACAAAAAGACAAAAAAAGGAATATTTTCATGTACACAACACAGGGCATACACAAGGGATAAATTCAATATAAAACCGTGAATTTCCTTTTCACATTGTTAGCTTTTTTTGGGAAAATTATATGTTGAAAACTACACATTATTTTCAAAGTTATTCTGCTTTTCTATGTTTCCTTCTAAGTTTTCTTTTGTTCTCTGCTCTGCACTTTTCATTTTTTCTCCTCACTCCCCCACCCTACATTAGAGAAGGCTACCATTAGACAAAAAAAGTATATACATATATGTATATACACACATTATTTATATATGTATGTGTGTATGAATGTAAAACCATACTATATATGCTTCTATTTACCAATTCTTTCTCTGGATATGAATAGTACCTTCCCTCATAGGTCTTTGGTAGTTGATTTGAGTATTTATCATACTCAAAATGATTTTGTCATTAACATTGCTCTTTGACCAATATTGCTGTTGCTATAAAATGTTCTTTTGGTTCTCTCCATTTCTCTCTTCATTATTTGATACAAATCTTTACATTATTTTTTCTAAAATTGGACAGCTCATCATTTCTTCCAGCATAATAGTATTCTCTTACAATCAAATGCTACAGCTTGTATAGCCATTCCTTAACTGAAGGGTATCTTTTCAATTTTTACTCTTTACCACCACAAAGAGAGCTGTTATACATGTTCCTTTTTCCTTAATAGCCTTGAATAACAGACCTAATGGTGGTATTTCTGGATCAAAGAGTCTATTCAGTTTTATCTTTGGTGATACATTATAGCTTTCTGACATGTATCATGAAACTTCCATTGCTGTCTGAGACATATGTAATTATCATTCTTCTGATATCATACTATTCCATGATAAATAATCTCTTAAGGTCCCTTCCAAATCCAAATTCTATAACATGACAATCATATAGCATCAGTAGGAACATCTTGCTGCTAAAATGGTGGGCTTCTATGACATCAAATAGAGAATAATGAGTATCCCAAACACTATCTAGTCTGGTGTTCTCTACCTTCAGCTCTAGGTCTGGGACAGATCTTATATATTATAGTAAGGCAGGATGACAACAAACGTATTAAGCACTAATGTGCACTTATATGTAACAAGGACTGTGCTAAATATTGGGTACCCAAATGAAAGCAAAAAAAGACAAATGTTTCCTTCAAGGAGTTTAAATACTAATGGAGAAAGACAACAAATAAAAAGCAGCTAAAGTGGGGGAAGAGGACAGATGGCGAAGTTAGTCAAGTCAGAAGCACAGCTAGGAAGGGAATGGTATTTGACCTGTTGCACAAATGAAGGCCCTAAAAAAAACTAACCAACAGAAAAGGTAGGATAGCATGGTAGATGAATGTTCAAGATTATAAAGACCCCCAGTTTGGAGGAAAGTTTCAAGATGAAATTGCAGCTGAATTGTGGTGATGAAGCTCAGGAAGTCAGAAATGAGGGTAAAGTCACAAGATAGGAATGGTCAACTCTCATTGTCTTGATAAATGGCCAAAACTTTGTACTGTCAGATTGTCATTTCAACAAGACTTCTGGTAGTTTACCCTATGATTCACATATAGAATTCTTTGGGTTAAACCACAGTTTTTGAATTTCTGTTCCTTTCTCTATTACTTGGATTTAGAATCCAGAGAATCTCTTGTTCCTGTTGTCACCTGATCTTTGGTTTATGCTTTTACTTTGAATTCTTTGTTAGTTTGATGGATAACCCAATCAACCCAATTAAGGTTTGAATTAAGAGGTATGGGAAATGACAACCTGAGGGATTTAAATTTATATAGTCAGCAAAGCTTTTTGGATATATACACAAGATTAGATATCAGTCATCAGTCCCTGAGCTAGTAGATGCAGCCACAAAAGGCCCTGAAGCAGGAGCCTAAATTAGTCATGCATCATTTGGGGCTAATAACTTATTATTATTGGGGATATGATGGTTTCTGATAGTAAAATAATAAGGAATGTGCAATGGAACTTGGTACCACCATCCTAGGTGTCAAGTAGCTTGAGATGCTCTGGAACAGAATGGATTTATGCCTCAAAGGAGGAGAGTTTAATGGAAAAATATAACATTTCCTAAGATAGTATTGTGAAGGAAGAGAGCTAGAGGGTTATGAATTATATCCAAGAAAGGAAGTGAAATAGTCAAGGGAAGCTAATTTCTAACAAAAACAAACAAAATTTAAAGAGCAAGCCTAAACATATACATGTTATCATTCAGCTGAGGAATGGTGTTAGTCCAATAATACAACTGCTATCTAACACAAGCACCTCCCCTTTCATCCCTCTAGGAGGAGATTTTACCTTTAGGCACAGTGATTAATCAATAGAACACTCAACCTCACTAAACGTACTGGCATAATTTCCTTTCTGATAACGTGTTCTTGAGTATACTCTTTTTATTACTTATTGTGAATGAGTCATCCTTGGTAACTTGCTGTAGCCTACTTAAAGTAAACTATTAATCTTTTTTTCTATTCGTCCCACTGTAGGGTTATCTGAAGATTTAATTCTTAAATTATGATACACCATTATGTAGAATTAGTTGAAGAACACCACTGCATAATAGATAAATGCTTTAGGAAGTGGGCTACTTGGTATCATTGAATCAAACTATAGAATTCAAAAATGAAATTCAACCTGCTATTTATGCACTTGATATCTGATATCCCTTCAGTTCTGAGTATTAAGTGGTGAATCCACAATGCCTATCCAAATTACATATGGAATAAAGTTTAGCTCATACCAAATCACCTAAAATGGAGGCAGCCATAGGGTTAGGGCTTTAAACTTTCTTCTGGGAGATAGGAGAACTATCACAGGCATCAACATTCTGCTTTGGTCTCATTCACAGATACCTATGCAACCAACATCATTATATCATCCATACCAATGAAAGGAAGGTCAGAAATGACATGCCTTTGGTCAATTCTGCTGCTGCTGTTGCTGCTGTTGGAAGTGTTCCCTTAACCCCCAATATTCCTGCCCCTCTCTCCCACTGTGGTTCACTCAAACCCAAGTTTTTCTTAGAAAATTAGGCAAAAAGCCCATATTGCCTGTGCTCACCTCCCTCCTGGGAAGTGGTGGCCATTCTTGACAAGACTCAAGAGAGATGTGCTGGCATCCTTTAGCCACTGCATCCCACACCTTCAGGAAGGAATAAGAGCTAAGAAACTCATCTCTCAGTCCCCAGGCCAATACTTCCCTGTCTCTACTAGAAGAAGAGTTAGAAAATGAGGCTTTAAGAAGGAGGATGATGAAAGATTGGAGTTTCATAATGAAGTTAGACCCTGGGGAGGATTTGACCCTGGTTGCTAGGGAAGTCAGACAATTGGCATTTATTTACAGAGATGTAAGAGTCACCATGAACCTAAGAAACTTGGAGGAATATATAAAAATAATTAGACCAATGATCGGGGGAGATTATCACTTTACCACTGCTGAGTTGTTTTGTGGAGGGCTGCATATCCCTCACTGTCAGTCATCACAGTCAAGGTACAGGCTAATGGACTATTTTAGAGGAGGTCCAGGCTCAGGGACCTGTGCTATGGGTCTATCATAGCATTAAAGTGAATTCTTGGATAAGCCCTGAAAGGGCCAAGAAGAGGCACAATTAGATGAGGAGGCCAAGGCTGTGTTCTGAGAAGTGCCACAGAAAACCTCCCTGCTGTCCTCTTTCACATTATGGAAAACACTGAGACCATGGAGTCCCTGTTGGATGTCCCGGACTTTGTTGAGAGTCACCAAAGTAAGCCCAAGTCTTAAATGTTTGCCATTTAATGGAATGAGGATCACCAATAAGGAGAAGGTAAGAGGAATAAGAGGAACACTGAGCAATGGCCATAATGCCAAGATGAGTCAGACAATAGGCTAAGAGGGCATCTTGAGACAGAGGACAAAAAAAATCAGAAAATGTAAGGAACTCTATATTGGAGAACAAGGCATCTGTGTATCCAGAAATGAGAAATTTTAGGCTATAATGCTCAAGAAATTTGGGTCCATATTCCTGGAGAAAGGGTAGGGTATTTCCAATGCTCATTTCTCAGAGACTCTATACCTCCTTGTCTAGAAAAGTTTGCAAAAGATCACATAGGAATCTACAAGTTGTAATGACACTAGTCTCCTTTGAAACAATTGTTTCTACATTGTATTTAGTATGTAGGCTCCCAGGAACCAGCAACACGTGTTGCTAGACGTTAGATGTCAGGTCACCCTAATCCCAGTCATCCCTGATGTACACTGGGTCCCCCAAATCCTATACAAGAAATAGGTAGTGCTCCAATCTAAAGCACTCAGACCACTGAGGATCTCATTATGGTAGTGATCAGAGTACCCTGTGTCACAGCAATTGTAGTCCCTGAGCAATATATTCCCTTCCCCATAATTGACATGGATGTTGATGAATTGCCACTTGGACCAAAGGGAAGGAATTAGCACTAACTGTAAGAAGGGTCAAATATAGAGACACCGTCGATGCAAATTATCAATAATATTATCATAGTGGGAAAAAAATAGAATGGGATGCTTCAATCCCATTATAAAAGATTTGTTTACTAATGGTTGTTTCCACAGTCTCCTTAGTCCAGAAAAAAGGAAAGGATGAATGGAAACTAACTGTGTACAATTGAAATTTGAATAAAGTTGTTCTCCCAATCACTCCATTACCCAATATTATAGAGGTGCAGAGAACATTCAAACCTCTAGCTGCTCTTAGTTTGTAGGACTTCATTTGGCTAATATGTTTTCCTCTTTGCCCACATCTTTGGATTGCCAACCCAAATTTGCTTTGCATTTGAGGGGGGACAACATACTTTCAGCAGGTTATCTATGGGAAACATGTACAGCCCTGCAAGTGCCCATAGACTGGCCTACCAAGCCTTGAAGGACTGAGAATTCACATATGACTCTACATGGATGACATCATGATTGAAGGCTCTGTTCCTGATTTTGTCTGAACCTATCTCATGGCTATGGTCAAACATTTGACCAGTCATTATTGGGCAAAAGTTCCTCATAAAATACTAGCCTCCTCATAATGTACAAATTTTCTGGGGTACATATGAACTCAAAAGTGCAGAGACATTCCTGCTCTGGTCTGAGGTAAGTTACTTTCCTTCAAAACACTCACTGATGTTAAGGGAGCACAAGACCTAGTAGACATATTTAGAATTTGAAGACAATAGATTCTCTACTTCGCTGTACTACTTTTTCCTATCTATGTGGTCACATGAAAGCCCTCTACTTTTTAGTGGACCCCAAAATAATACAGAGATTTGAGTCAGCCAAGCATTGCCCATAGTATGTCTTTGTGATAACTTCCAGGCATAGACCTCAACCACATCCACCTGTGCATCCTGGAGCCTAAGCACCTGCCATGGCAAAAGACTGCTAATGGGATTCTGTATTAGGAAGCTCCTGTACACTGCTACTAAATATTCAATCATAGAAAGACAGATGAAAGCCACCTACTGGGCTCTGATAACCACAGTTCCTAAGACAGGTACAGGATCTTTCACTCCAAGGACTGAAATACTCATTCTAACATGGGTTAAGGAAAATAACCCAAGGAAACTGGGATCAGTCACTGATGCCCTTGTTGAAGTAAGTGGTATTTGCGGGACAGGGATAGGCTGGTCTCCCAAGGAGTCAGCAATTTACGTGAGCAAGTAGCACAAACTATTAGACCCTCTTGATTCAGGAGACATGACCCCTCACCCACTACCAGACCCACTGGCTAACTGCAGCTTTCAGTGGGATCACTTGGCAAACACTGAAAGGGATGAGGCACAGATAGCAGTGTCTTCAGGTCTGGAGAGAATCTCTGATGAGTAGCTTCAGCCTGCCACCTTGCAAATGCCACCCTCTTGAGAGCATGGAGAAGATGAAATACTCAATGGGAGGAACTGAAGTCCATTTATCTAACCATAAGGGGAAGTCTATAACAAGGTAGGAGCTTCTCTTATTCCTGAGCAGGAGCCAATGGACCTGTAGTCCCATCTGGCAAGTGGACCTAGGATGACTAAGATCTAGACCCAACCAATATGTAGTGCTGAGCTTTGGAAGCATATTGCAGAGTATGCCCAAATACAGACTATCTGGATTCTGTATCATTTAATAATGGATTCTATTCTGTAATTGATTCTCTATCATTGACCCATTTTGTCGTTATATTTCTTGTTCCTGAGTTAAGCTCATGAATTCAGTTTTCCCTCCAAGTTAGTTTAAAAGTATGGTCAAAAAGAAAGACATTATCCCTCATTATCCCAATATCTGAGTGTTGTCTATAATTCCCAAACAGTTTAACCTGGTGCCATCTCCCAAAAAAGATGTCTTTACTTTCCTTGTCTTTCCTTCCACAGTTAGAGGAGATTTGATCTCCTCAGAAGGGACAGTGAGGTGAATGGTTCTGATCCCCTAACAAAGATAACAATAGTCAGAGAGGTCCCATGAAACAATGAACATTCCTTAATTGTCATAGAGGGCCATGATTAATCACACTTGAATGCCACCTCACTTTTCTTAGTACAGCCAATTGTAACATTCCCAACCTACCCAGACTCCCTCCTTTTCTGCATATCAATAAAGAGGGTATGCCCTCTCTCACCATTTTCTTTCGGCTTACTGGCCTTACTGAGATGATTGTTTTTACCTGCTTTGTTAACAGTAATACTTATACACATCAGTATTAATAAACTGATTTTTCTTGGACTATGTACCTCATTTTACCTTGATTGAATTTACTCATTTCCTGTACTCCTACTGATTCTTATATGTGATTTCACTGATACAGAAAACTCTTCACATCAGAATGTCAAATTTGTCTGGAACTTATATTCTTTTAAATTAACTTGGGTCATTCAAAGGTTAAATCACTTATTCCCTGGTCACATAGTTTGCTAGAAGCAGGGTTTGAAACAAATTTTATATGATATATATACATATACAAGTATATGTATATATATATATGTATGTATGTATTTCAGCATTAGAAAATTGAATCACACTTTTTTAAAGCAATAGAGTTAGCAAATTTCTTTTGAATTGTTTTCTTCCATGATTAAATTGGCTCACTGTAAGTGAATTGGTAAGCAGTGAGCTTCATTTAAAAGAACAAAATAACAATTTAATTAAGGAAATGCACAGCATGATATTGAAAGAAATATAGATAATAAACAGAAATTAGTCTGGAAACAGAGGTCACACAAATGAAATACATTTTGAGAGAATGTTAGCAGTCAGGGATCTTAGGAGCTCATGTTTCAGCAATAGACTTTGAAATTTCACTTTTGCCTCACCCAGAAGCATGAATATGTGAATAGATATTGTATACTTCTTTTGTAGGAAATATCAAAATTACTTCAGGGTAACAATGTCCTTGGAGGAAAAACAAACTGTAAAATTATTGCATTTAGCGGTGTTGCTATTGCATTGCTGCAAAGTCTGCTTAACAGGTTCCATACCTATTAGCATGGATTGCAGTTAACTGAGCCTTATTTAATTTCCATCTTTTTTTATTTTTAATTTTAAAGGAAATAGAACTGGGGATGAAATGTCAGGGAAATTCACTTTAGATATTGAAACTTTTTGTATGGCCCAGAAGACCATTGTGAAACAGAATATTATTCTATTTAGAAAGAAGAATTTCTCTCAGGCTTATATTCTACCCCTCACAAAGTAGTTTATTTAAATTACCATTTTGAATACAAAGGATATTGGTCATTTATGCATGATTCTTTCTTAATAAAGAGCTATCTGGCAAACCAGTAATTATACAAGAGGTCACACAAAATCATCACCATTTCCTACATTTCTTTCATCCTTATTTTTCACACTTTGTCTGAATTAGTCCTGGTTCTCCTTTCCTCCACTTGGACTCCTTGAAATAGTCTCCTAACCAATATTATTTTATATATCTGCTCTTTCTAACCTACACTATACACCACTGCCAAGTTAATCTTTTGAAAGCCTAGATATGTCACTCTCTTACTCAAAAGATTTCAGTGATTCTCTATGGTCTGCAAAAAAAAAATGCAAGCTTCTTAGCAATGAATTCGAGAAACTGACTACTTGTTTGTCTTCGTCTCAGACTCTTCATATATATATATATATGTATATATATATACATACCTACATATATATATACACACACACACAGACATTTAACATTGCATCTCTCTCTCTCTCTCTCTCTCTCTCTCTTTCTCTCTCTGTCTCTCTCCCTCCCTCCCTCCCTCTCTCTGAAAGAGACACCAGAGATTGTCTAATCCTATCCCTTCGTTTTACAATTGAGGAAATGGATACAAGAAATGAAAGATCTTGCTCAAGATAACAAGCAGTAAGTAGAAGAGATGGGCTTCAAATTCAAGTGCTCTGAATCCATATCTAGAACTCTTTCCAACAAAGTACCTCATATATTTTATACTCCAAGCAAAATGTACTCCCTTGTGGTATACTACTTTCCTTATGTTTAATAATTTTTGCAATTTTTGCTCGATTAATTCTCTATTTCAAATCTCTATATGACCCTCTTTTTCCGTTGAAATATATCTCAGCTTCAAAGTCCAGATCATATGTTACCTCTTAGACAAAGTTTTCCCTAATCTTCTTATCTAAGAGAGATAATTTCTTTAGCTGAAGGCATAAAAATTTATACTTCTTAAATTTTTTTTATTCAGATCATTGTTGTGTAGAAATTTTTTATCTTCCTACTACATTGAAACTCTTGGAGAGGAGGGGTCTTGCCAGATTTTTATTTTTTCTTTAATACTTGGAACAATTGATGCATGTAATGGGTGATTAATAGAAATTTTTATTAATATGAATGAACCAATGAAAAATAACATAGACTTGGGAGTCTATGACATTTCAAAGCTATAAGTGAACATAGATGTTGTTTTCTTCAAAACTAGGCTATCCTTGATACTTTTCTCAATTTAATATTTTCTCAACCACAAACTGAAAAAAAATTAGTTGAATGTTTTGCATGTATGTGTTGTTTTATTTTTTTTTAATTCCACTTTGTTTAGTCCTATGAATATAATGACAGAAAGATTTAAGTTCCAAAACTCAATTCATGGAAGGATTTGATACATTCTTTTCTTCCTGTAGAATACAGTGGAATGCATTGGGATGAAAATTTAAAACAAGTGTCATGAAAGTAATATTGACCACTGGAAATGTACTATATAATATCAGAGTTAACTTCAATAGGTGTGCAGGTAATTAAGTCTTTCTTTAAGGAGAGTTTTTAAAGGTGAGGAGTCTTTGTGTTGTTTTTCAGCTTGATACTAAGAAAATAAAGGATGTTTATTATTTGGTGAATCAGACATTCAGCTTTTGATACAAGACAAAGTATTATGACTTCTGAGATTGTTTTTGAGAGACAATAGATTTTGAAGCAGTATAATCAAAGCAAAAGAAATTTTGGGTCAGTGGAAATACAATGATTTAATGGATTGCCTAAGTTGTTTTGGTGGAAGCACAGATATATTGAACGGGGAAATCTTACATAGTCATGTAAGTATTCTAAATGAGAAAAAAATATTTCTGTAAAAGGATGATTATGTTTGTTCTCTGTTCTGTAGATCTTTGAACTGAAGTATGGGAGGTTTTGGGGGGAAGGGTTGAGTGTATAAATTTAATGTACAAACAGTTATATTAGAAAGGCATGAGAGGATCATAAATTTAGTGATGGGAGAAAATTTAGAGAACACTCCTCCATTTGAAAGATGAGGAAATTGAGGCACAGAATTTAAATGACTTTAAATATCTGTGGAAGGATTCAAATTCAGACCTTCCATATTCTTTCAAGTGCTGTAGCACTCCAGCAACTCACAGCTGCCCATCTTTCTCCTGTGAGAATTCCACACATTTCCTTTACTACTGCTTTCCTTCTCCCCTCCCCCACACAAAGGGTACACTCTACATCTTAGAAATCTATGTATCAGTAAAGTTGCAAGATCTGCAGGCAGATACTAATGTACTTGTATGTCTTGGTGTAAAGAGTGTGGAACCTATGAAGGCTTTTGAGCTGGGATGTGGTTAGGGCTGTACATTTAGAAATATTAATATAGCAGTTGTATGTAGAGTGATGTGGAAGGACTGGAAGTGAAGGAGGGAAATCTTTTAGGATACAATAGATCTGGTAAGATCAGACAGTATGACACTGGATAGGGAGAAGGAAAATTCAATTCATCAATGATTTCCCCAAAGTTTCAAGCCTGGGTGAATGCAAGAATGGTGGTGAATATGAAATAAGAAAGTGAGCATGGAAAAATAATTTCCATTTTCAGTGAAGAGATATGATGAACTTTATTTTTGACATGCATATAGCAAATACATGCAATTAACTGTATATAATTGATGAATTTGCCTTCTCCTTTTAGAAAATAACCACTCTAATACTTTTTTTTTCTGGAGAAATGAACTTTAATTTAGTGCTGACATAAGACAAAGATGGCACAAAATCCACCAGGAGAAGGAAGAGCAAACAGAAGAAGAAGGACACATTTAGGGATTTGAGCTTTATGTTTTTAAGTCTTCATTCTGTCTTGGCTTTACTCCAGAGTCTAATAAATAGCAAGTGCTATGAGTCCTCCCTCTTGCATTTCAGTAGTGGAAAGTAATGTATAGGGAAGGGTGATATGGAGTGTCCCTCAGCAAAGACCTTCAGCAGTGAATATGCCTCAGATATGGCACATGATGAAGTCTTTGAATACATCATAGCGATGTTTCTTAGAAGTGATCTCTAAAACAACAGGTATTGAGCCTGTGTGGGCACCCAATGCATGCTGTACCATTTCAGCAATATACTGATTGATAAGGATGATACCAATGTCATCCTGATTTGGAAGGTGTCCTCAATTTCATTGATGATTGTGTCCTTCTCCACCACCAGGAAGTTTGGGTGCTTGTTGAGCTTGTTGTCACACAGCAGGAAACTGGTAATCGTGTCCTTGTCTCTGATCACCATGATCAGGTTCCCTCGCCCTGCTACAGACCCAGCAAGCCCTGCCTCTGCCCACCCTCCAAAGCAGCGGAAAAAGCTGTAATGCTATTCTTGTCTCCATTTTTGGTCATCATAGTGAAAATAAACACGATTAAGAACTTATTGTGTACAAGATATTATTCTAGATTTGGACATATATGCTATGCTAGTGCCTTTGTCTGTAACTTTGGGTAAATCATTTAACTGCTTTTTTTCTCACTTTTCTCATCTGCAAAATCAGATGTTCAAGCTAAATAAGCTTTCAGTTCTAATAATTCTAGAGCATTAGTGATATATTTGTGATACATGTTATTATGCATTAGTAAGTTACCTTTTGGGAAATATTATTTTCTAATATATATTGAGAAATGTTATTTGATAGTATTTATAGTTAAAAGGAAATTTCTACTGATATTTAGTCTTATTTTTGTCTAAGAAAGAAGGCTTAAACAGTACCCAAAATCCGCCTTAAAATATTAGAAACGTTATCGTGGGAAAAACAATTTGATCTGCTTGGTCTGGGAAGGTTCTAGAAATAGGACCAATAGGTAATGTTTACAAGTTGTATAAATACAGGATCAGTGTTGACTGCAACAATAAGTTTTCTTGTGCCAGAAGTCGTTAAGCAGAAGTTTTGATATATCCTTGAATGAAGATGGAGTTTAATCAATAAAAGTTCACTTTTTTTTGCCTTTGGTACTTGAGTCATTGTGTTGTCTAGGTCATGATAGTGTGTGCGTGTGTGTGTGTATGTGTGTGTGCGTGCATGTGTTTGTGTGTGTGTGTGTGTGTGTGTGTGTGTGTGTTCTCCAGACCTGGTTGGTAACTGTTTTTGTACTGCTCTGTTCCCCATTCCTTCAACCATCAGAAGCCTATATTGAACCATACAGGAATCAATCAATAACTCCTTCCAGCTGTCAAGTTTTCTTAAAAGTTTTTGGTTTTTTTTTTGTTTTTCCTGAGAATAATAAGTTTGCTTCACAGAAATAGCTTGTCAGTTCTTGGCATTTTTTTTTTTTCATTTTTGACCACCCTTTCTCTTTTGCTGTAGAAAAAGTGATTGTTTCATTGTAAGCTTGAACAGTATTTGAAATTATTTCCCTATACCAACATATGCTGTATCTCTAACAGCAAAAAAAGAGTTCTCTTTTAAAGCAATATAATATTCGGAGTAATCAACTTTTTAGAAAGCACAGAATTAATTAAAAGCACAACAAAAGATACAAATAGTGAGAATGAAGAAGATAATAGCTAACGTTTCTATAATGTTGTGCCAGGAATGGGCTAAACACTTTATAATTATTACCTCATTTGGTCCTCACAACAACCCTGATATGTATATTTTATTACTGTCTCAACCTTCTAAATGAGGAAACTATTAGCATATAAATAATAACCTATAAACAAATAAAGGTTAAATGATTTGCTGCAGGTCACACAGGTAGAAAGTAAGGAAGGCTGGATTTGTACTCAGGTCTGTCTACTGTTTCTATCTACTCTGTTTACTATGCCACCTAGCTTCAACGAAACACATGTATAGGACATGAAATTAGACATCCAGCCAATAGAACTAAAGGTGAGGAAGCAAGGTCAGTCTGATTCCATTTGAAGAGTATGTTTCAGCCAGCTGATAAAATAAATTGGCAAACACTACAAAGAAGGATTTATTTTTTTTTTTATTGATTATCTAGACAATATGATGGTTTAAATATTATTAATGCAGGTTAAACATAAAAATGCATTTTTTTTAGTTTTGATTTGCTTTTTTATTCCTTTTGCACCTTTCATTGTTGTCATTTATTAGGACACCATTATTGGATTTGGATAAGATAAGACATTCTGCATCACATTGGTGTCAATACACACACACACACACATACACACAAACCCCTTAATACATACAAACTTTGCTGTCACAAAATAGAAACCAATTAAAGTTTCAGCTTTTTCCAAATAATCTGATCACCACTGTACAAAGAAAATTTTGGTAAGAATATGGTAGATGGTTTAGTAAGGATTGTTCTAGAATATGGGGTTCTTAGCCTGAGATCAATAAACTTAAAAAAAAAAAAACCCTGGTAACTTTTTCAAAATATCCATTTTTCTTTATATATAATTAAGTTAAACATATCATGCAAAAAGGATTCCATAGGCTTCACTAGGAAGACATCGGGTTCCATAAAACAAAAATAGTTGAGAAGCCCTGACTGAGCTATCTGAAGCCTTTCTAGTTCTGGTATTCTGAGATTCCATTATTTCATCTTCATTTTGTTCCAAATAACTAGTGTTTTCATGTTCTGTCCATGTCTTCTTCCTTTCCTTCACACACACAATTTTGCTTTGCCCCATATTTTGTATTTTCTAATGTTTCAAATCTATGATTGGTGCTATTACATTGATCCAAATTGTCCTTTGTTCTACCACTGAAACATTTGGTCTGAACTGAAACTTGATGCCTTGTAGATGCCAAGCTCAGTCTGTTAGTTTGATGAATGACACACAAGCTTTATTGATATTCCTTCCTACTTCTCATAGTAAATCACTTGACCATATGCTGCCATGGCAGCAGATTTTAGGGATGGTTGTACCTCTGTACTACCAATGTAGTTTTATCATTAGGTCCAGCTGGGCTTATTTTGCAACATCTTGCTCAATAACAGAAGAGAATTGTCAGTGTCCCCATGGCTCTGAATAATGAGCTATTTAGCCTTGTAATACAGTATATATGTATAAAAATAAAATCAATGTTATCATCAGCCTCAACATAGCATTAGTGTGGTGGTTAATTCCCCATTTGAGGAGAGAATATGACTTGAACTATTTAGTAGTTAATGAAGTTTAGCTTCAAGTTCTTATGATGTTGTTCAATATTCCATTGCTTCTGGGTCCATTTATAGATGTTAGGATGGAATGAGCAAATTAACTTAGCATGGAATATAATGCCATGGAATATATCAGGATTTTTAAAATGTTAATGTTAATAATTTGGTATTAATATTTTAATATTAAATAATTTAACATCATTCAATATTAATATTTAATATTATTTAACAATTGAAATATTAATTTTTAATATTAAAAGATGGTGACATTGTATATCCATAAAATCTTTGTGTATGATTATTGTGTAGGAGGAAAAAAAAATCAATATAATGAAAATAAATCAGTAAATCATCATTTAATTAGACATCATAGTATAGCCTAAAATTCCTATGCTTCAGTTATTTTGCTTTTATAATAAAATTTGTAGCATTTAAAGTGAGAAAACTTAGTTAAAGATGAGAGACAGTCAATTCAGTTCAATAAGCATTTATTAAACTCCTATTATAAGCCAGGTTTTGTGAACACCTGTGACATAAAAAAAGTTTAAAATCTATCATGAGTTATAATGTTATGGATAATATCTGTTTAAAATTCAAAAATTGTATCATACTGCAATGATGGGAAGTTGCTATTTTATAAAAGTTATCTAATATAGCCTTGTAGACAAGTTTTCAAAATCATCTGAACTGCAATATTTTCAGAATCTCCATTCATTCACTAGGTGCTATGTGATTTGAGCCTTAGGCTGAACATATATTCTCATATCTACTCATTAGCAGAATTATAGAAGGTAGGGATACAGGAAAATCATTCTGTTACACATAAGCACATTCACATATCACATCATTCCAAGTTTACTACAAGAAAAAACAAAAAAAAAGTACCTTGCAAGTTAAATAAAAAAAAATTAAATCTGGCAAATGTAGTGCAAGGGATTTGTACCTTAGTAATTATAAGTATGCTGTATGTCATGAATTCCACTAGTAAGGTGACTGCTGGTGATTTAAATTGACATCATGCCCTTCTACAAATTTAGAATACAGAGCATAACCATAGGATGCAATGTACTAGCATGTATCCAGCATGATTTTTGTCCTGGTACTCTGACATTGCTCCTAAAGACAGAGGTAATTCCTGGTGCAACATTCCTAAGCCCTACCTAATAACCATTGAGAAAACAATGTCTGAAAAGGTGTGTTTCTCTTGAGGCTTGATATTATCATCAGGAGAAGGAGAATTGGAAGCACTTTTGTTAGGATGAGAGGACCAGAGAAAAGAAAGAAGTTGGTAAATAAGAACAAAGAAGTTGTGTCCAATGTTTGTTATTCAGGAATTCAAGTGGATAAGTCACCACAGACAAGTACCATCCAAGGAGTTAATGAAGAGAGAAGTTTCTAGGGAGGTGAGGAGTGTTCCCCGCAAGAGTTACCAACAAAAGCAATAAAGGATTTAAGATTATGGAGGACACAAAGAAATTTGTAGAGTGTGAATCTTTATGGCCAAAAAATTGTTACCTATGCATCTCAAAACATTGCTTCCCTACTGTTCATATTATCAGAACAAAAGGACACTTAACACAGGCAAAAGAATTTCAATATGAAAATACAGAAGAAAAAGGATCTAAAGAGTGAGTCCTGATGACTGTCAGGAGGCTAGAAGGTGAAAGGAGGAAATTCTGAGGAGAAAGAGAAGGACCATTGAACACTTAGAGCTAGTGGACCTAAGATTCTTCTCAAAAAGGAAAGAGCTGGATCCTTAGAGAAAAAAAGAATGATTAGCAGATGAACAGGTGCTATCACATGAAAAGTCATCCAATAAGAGTCAGAAGAAGACATAAAGTAGTAGTGGGGTTGGTGGTACCCTGATAGTGGATACTGATGCAGCCATTTTGTTGACTTGTCTTCATTTGTCCAGGATGTGACAAATTGCAAAGATTTCTCTAGTTTGAAAATAACTCTGTACCCACTTCTCTTGCCTTTGAACAAATGATGCTGTCCTGATTAATCTCACTGCCTTTTAAACTCTTCTTTAAATTGGTTGGTAAAGGAATACAATATATGTGCATTAAATAAATTTTAATAAAGCATTTTACAAAGCTTTACATGTTATTCTTGTGGAGAAATTGGTCAATTGTGAGCAGAAAATTGTAGAGTTAGATGAATTTATAATTTATTGAATGAATGGACCTAATTTGGCAGGAGTTCTTTAGCAAAGTGTCCCAGAAATCTATTCTTATCTCTGTGTTGTTTGTTATTTATGTCAATGACTTCTGCAAAGAAATCAATGGCACGTTTACCAAAATTTCAGATGAAAAAAAAAAAACCTGAGTGAGATAGTCAGATACAGAAATATCTTTAAAGGTTGGAAAATTGGGTTAACCCTAGTCAGACAATATTATATTTAATAGGAAAATATGTAAAATCTTGGGTTAAAAAAATCAACCTCATAAGTACAAAATGGCAAAGACATGAATTGGCAATAGTTTGGGGTGGGGGAAGATTTAGTAATTCAGTGCCCAACAACTTCAATGTGACTCAACAATGCAATATGGCAGCAAAAACCAAATCTAATCTTAGTCTGCTCCAAGAAAGGTGTAGGGGACAGGAGCTGTGAGGTCACCAACCTGTTGCAGTCTGCTCTGGTATTAGTACATCTAGAGTAATGTCTGCTGCAGATATGGACACAGCATTTTAAGAAGGACATTAACCTGTAAGCTCTTTGAGAGCAGACTTGTTTCACCTTTCCTTGTATCCCCAAAACTTAGCACAATTTTTGACACATAGAAGGTGCTTAATGAACATTAATTCACTGATGAGCCAAAGATCACCCAAGGAGTGATTAAAATGATAGAGCTGATCAGTAATGTTTGCTCTATGCTAGGTATTGTTACAGATATCTGCCCAAAGAACAACAAAATAGGCCCCACTCTTAAGGAGTTCACATTTAAATGGGAGACATGCAACTATTTAGGGGAACACTAGGTGGCACAATGGATTGCAAGATGGATCTGGTGTCAGGAAGACCTGAGTTCCTTAGCAACTTTCGCCCCTTACTAGCTGTGTGATCCTGGACAAGACACTTAACCCTATTTGCCTCAGTTTCCTAATTTGTAAAATGAGTTGGAGAAAGAAATGGCAAACCACCCCCATATCTTTGCCAAGAAAACCCCAAATGGAGTCACAAAGAGTTTGACAGGACTTAAACAACTGACCAATAACAAAAATATATAGATACAAACAAGATACGTACAGAGTAGATGCAGGATAATATGAAAGGCGAAGAGATAAGATTTAGGTGAACCAGGAAAATCCTTTCTTAAGATCTTCCTCTTGAAGCTTTGTTAAAATTGAGCCAAATGTTTCACTAAGTCAGACAATTAGACCTATTGCCTTTAGTGTAGTAGTTGGAACAGAGCATTCAAGCCACAGCCAATGACTGTCTCCTGAACCAAGAGTTAGATAATTCAAGATTTATGTCATTATGTTCCCTGACACCTGTGCTGGTACTCTGAAGGACTTCTGGCATTCCGTTGGCATGAGTTTCATTCACAGGATAGTCTGGACAGGGTAGGATGACTCTTAAAATGTATTGTTATTTTTTTTTAACTCATTGTTATTTAAACTTTCAAATCACATAAAAACACATATACAATAAATTCTAAGATGTATGTCTCCTGGTGTCTTATAGACAATAGTAAGCACTCAATAAGTACTTTAAAAATATTTTATTTCCCATTCAGGGAACAGGTAAGCATTTCTATAACATAGTGCAATATAAAAGATGATTGAACATGAAATTGTCAATCTGCCATGTACAACTTGCTATTCCCTCTAAATATGCAACAGAGTTATCAGGTAAATTTCTTTTTTTTGCCCCTTTCTCCCTACCCTGCCCTAGGCATGGCTACCATTAGACACATATATATACACACACACGTGTAATATATGTATATGTATACATCCATCCATCCATGTAAATGTATGTGTATATATGTACACACATATATAGAGATCTTTATCTATATACCTGAATATAAGATCTATAGGTATGCATCTATATCTAGATTTATCTATATATAATATTATTCTATATATACTCTATTCTATATATACTTCTTTTTTTTCTCTAGTTTTTTCTCTGGATAATTACAGTAGTGATTTTTTTAAAAATATAAATTCAAGGATTGCTTCTTACTCAGTAATTGCATACATGATCTCATTCCATATATTTAAAAGTCAAATGGAAAGAAGGCGATTCTCATTCTTCATCACTATTCTTCTCATGGGTTAGAGAGGCTGAAGTCTAGTACTGAGGGTAATATGAGGGAAAAGGTATAAGGAACAGATTGACCTTTCCATATGGGATCACTATTCTTACTATTGTCCTGCTGGTAGTCCTCTAGGTTGGTATCAATTGAAATAAGGTGTGTAAGGAAATGTTGTCAAACAGACCCTGGAGAATAACTCCCACTGTCTCCTCTGTCACCTCTGTTTCTCTCCTGAGGATCTCTGAAATAGAAGTTATAAAAATAGTACAATTGAGCATAGACTCATAAAACAGTGGATTTGCTGATGCCAAAAGCCTCTAGGCAGCAAACCCCAAAAGACTTTTTAGTGAAAGGAGGTGAGGATACAGCTTTATTAACTTCAATGCAGTACAAGGCAATTAGTCCCCAAGTGGCTTCCTCCAGGTCATTCCTTTTCAGCTATTAGTCACTGATACTTATTAAAACCTAGCTAAGGCAGGTAGCCCTGACCCACAAACTTCCTGCAGAAGAGAAAGACTACAAATGAACCATCATGTCTTCTAGTGAGGACCTTTTCTATCTTCTCTTATCTCTCCCCCAATCTTTTCCCGTCATTGTATCTGGCATCTTGTCCTTCACTTACTGAATCTCAGTTAGTTTGAAAATATCCTAAAAGTTTTCAGACTCTCTTTCTCAGGATGCATTGTATAAGAAAGAATCACAATAACGACATTTGAAAGATCTATTTCCATTTTCCTTTGAAATGTGTTACCTGACTTTCCACAGACTCATAATGAGTCTCCAACCATCCTTCTTCTGCCTCCATGTTGCCGGTTGAAACAGTAAATTGGTTGTTATGGAATTAAGTTGACAGGAAGACTGCCTATGGTCTGGTCACTGGCTCGTCAGTGATTGACACGGAAAGAATGGCTTAAAATGAACAAAATTCCTATGTAGGCAAAAGACAATTTGTATGTAGCATGTAAAAGATGTGTATTACTGGTCATGCTTTTGGATGCTGAGAAATATTTGTTATTCAGAAAGCTTTCCCCCTCCTTTCTACTGAAATAAAGAATAAAGAGATAGGAAGTCCTCACATAAGAATATAGGAAACAATATTTCCAACAGGGATTAATTAGAAAAGATTTTTATTTTATTTGGTCCTGGGCTTCTAAGTTTTTCCTCGTATGAGATTGTCACAGTTTTTTTCTTGATAGAAAGACGTCAATCATGTCTTTGTATGAGATAAATCCTGAAATAATTGTCTCACAGCTTGACACAAGTATTTGATTTGGAATCATGGATGTCTAGGTTCAAGTGTCATTTCAGGTACTGACTATTTGACCCTAGGTAAGCAACTTAATTTGTATCAGACTCAGTTTCTTCATCTCTAAAGTGATAGTAATGAAACCTGTGCCATTTATTTTACCAGATTATTAGAATAAAATGGAATAATACTTTGTAAACTTTAAAGTGCCCTATATATGTTCACAATTTTTATTATCTATCAATCTAAGGATGGATGAAGCAAACCCAGAATTTCTCTCTCTTACAATAATTTGAAGAAGTAATTGACTTTTTAAGAGTCCTTTAATGTTGCCAAACCACTTGATAAGCATTAGCTGATTTGAATCTCACCACAACCCTCTTACATAAGTCCTTAGGGCATGATTATTTATACTTAATAGATGAAGAATTTGAGATTCAGAGGAAATGGTTCATGAGCTGAGTTGCCCTAAATTCTAATGTGGGGTGGTGGAGATCAAAGAGTGGGGTTCTGCCTCCCAGGCAAAGGTTTGCCAAGACTAGATTCTCTTTATACTCTGAACACAAATTAGGTTTTCCAGTTGGGTGAGGTCCCACCCAAGAAAGGAGTGTGTACCTTGAGGACTAGAGAATCTCATCAGTCATCCATGCCCTTCAGAGGCTGACTTTTTCAGGAACTGGGCCTTAATAGAAATAGAAAGAAAAGGGTAGATCACAAGCTAAAATTTAGTTATCAGTATAATAGTATGATGTTAATTTCTCTCAGGGATTAAGAGATAATCTCTCCATTGAAAAATTTAATGATTCTAGAGAAACTTCTCAACCTGAAATAAGAAACTGGGTTATGGGATGGTCAGGCTATTACAGAATGATGAAAGGTGAGAGAAGAAAAATAATCAGGATCAAGAGTTGCATCTCTCTCTCTCTCTCTCTCTCTCTCTCTCTCTCTCTCTCTCTTTCTGTCTCTCCCTCTCATTCTCATTCTCTCTCTCTTTCACTCCCTCTGTCTCTATCTCTGTCTCTCTCTCTTTCTTTAAAGCTCATGACACTGCAAACAAAAGATTTTGACTTCCAGTTGAGACTGAATTTAGTTTTTTTTTTTTTCTCTTTTTAAAGGTTGAGTTCAATCAAAGGGCTGGAGTGGGAGAGGTCAGGGAGTAAGCTGATCAAGTCTGATTGTCCGCATCATACCAAAAACAGGTTTGAAAGAATACTTCACTATTCATTGTGACAGTGGCTCAGATTTTCTGGTATTTTTTAAAGGTCACCCTCTTTAAAACTGTGACTATATGTTGAATAAAGATATCTTTTCACACTGTCAATTTTTTTTCTCTTTTTTTGCAGAGTAGTATTAAGATCCCATGGTAACCCCAAAGTGGACATGCTAGCTAAAATGATACCCATCCGTTGTCCCATGATGCTAACAGACAATTTCTCAGCAGGTATTAAATTTCTTTCAATGTTGTATATAAAGACCATAGGCAGGAAAAAATATTCATATTCTTTCCACTTGGGTTTTTTAAAATTGTGACTTAATTGTAGGAAATTTAAACCTTGAAAAAGAATGATTTTACTTTGGGTTCTTTTGAATTGAAATAATGGTCTTGTTTTGAAGTCAAGTGCTGACTTAATTATCACTTTCCAGGTCTAGAAATTTCATATTAGGCATTAAAAGGTAATTTTGACATAATGACTTTGGCATAAGGAGGAAGAATTGGACAGAATGGTAGGAAGAAATAGAGGAAGAAGATGAAACTGTGTCCTCCTTGTTCTCAAGTCAGATGTATGACTTTGGACCATGAGAAATGTGTGGAGAAAACCACACACATCTTCCCTGAAGCAGTTTGGTACTGGAGTGGATAGAGGCTGGGTATAAGGAGAGAGGGGAGGTAGCATGACTTGGTATTGAACCCATGTCTTCAATGCAATGGTAAGAATGTCAGAGTACAGTAAACAAGAGTTACCACTTTAGATTCAGAGGACCCAGGATTGCTTTGTGAAGAATATAATTCAGAGTCAAGATGTTCATTAACTGTGTTACCCTGGTCAAGTCATTTAATCTAGATGTCTCAGTTTCCTCAACTGTAAAATGGGAATAATTATAGCACCTTCTTCCCAGTGTTGTAATAAGGTTAGATTGAGGTAATATTTTTAAAGTGCTTAGCACAGTGCCTGGCATATATTAGGTGTTTATTCCTTTCTCCTCCTATGTTCAGGTTCAGTTTCATAGAATCATAGATTCATAATTTTTTTTAAAGTTGAAAGGAGTCTATGAAGTCATGTAGAGAGCAGAGAGTTTGTTTTACTGGTTTTTACATTTACCCTACCACTGAGCTGCTATGTTCAGCACGTAGCAGTAACTTAATATTTGTTAAATGAATTAGTAGGTGAATTAAGTCCAATTTTGTGTTTAGTTTATGAATCTAAGATATAAATGCAATATTTACTAAGACAGAAAAACAATCCTAACCCTCAAGGAACATATATTTTACAATCTCTATGACAAAAGACAAATCATTGTGTGCCTAAATACCTCTCTGACTAGAAATTCATCATCAAAGATGCCATTCATTTTATTTGTGACAGTCTATTAACATTTGTTAAGTACCTACTATTTACCAGATCCTATCCTAAACACTGTGGATACAAAGAAATACAAAAAAAAAAATTCCCTGTTCTCAAGAACCTCATAGTCTAAAAGGTGAGACAACATAGAAAGAATTATATACCAGTTCAATCTGTGCTCTCTATCTCTGTAAGGTAAATGGTGAGAGAGAAATGTAGTGGGAGGAAAGAAGGGGAAATGGAAAGGGGTAACTATATGTCATTTAAGAGGCAGGTAGGAGTTTTTTTTTTAGTGGAGGGAAAAAGAGGAGAGCTGAGAAAAAAAAAATAAGAAGTTTACCCTCATCACATTTGACTAAACGAAGGAGTGTAATGCACACTCATTTTGGTATGAAAACCTATCTTACAGTATAAGAAAGTGGGGGAGAAGGAGATAAACAAGGGGAGGATGATGGAAGGGAGGGCAAAGGGAGGAGGGAGCAATCTGAAGTCAACACTTGGGGAGGGACAGGATCAAAAGACAGAAGAGAAACAATGAGGGGCAGGTTAGGAGGGATGGTAATCCAGTTAGTCTTACACAACACAACTATCAGGGAGGTCATTTGCAAAACTACACAGATATGGCCTATATTGAACTGCCTGCCATCCAAAAGGAATGGGTGGGGAGGGAGGGATGGGGAGAATTTGGAACTCAAAGTTTTAGGAACAACTGTTTAGTATTGTTGTTGCAACTAGGAAAGAAGACATACAGTTAATGAGGAATAGAAAGTCATCTGGCCCTACAGGAGAAAAGAGAAGATGGAGACAAGAGAAGGGAGGGATGACAGAAGAGAGGGCAGATTGGAGATAGGAAAAATTAGATTGCTTGGGGTTTTGGGGTGGAGGGAGGGGAGAAAAGGGGAGAAAATTTGGAACCCAAAAATTTGTGAAAAGGTATGTAAAAAATTAAATAAATAAATAAAAATATTAAAAAAAAAAAAAGAATTATATACCAAAATGACATATCTGCAGGATACCTTGGGAGTAATTCCTTTCCAGAGGGAAGGTATTAAGATTTTAAGATTAAAGAGGACTGGGAAAAGTTTCTTCCAGGAGATGGGACTTTAGTTGAGATGACAAAAGCTGGAAAATGTAGGAGGTGGAGATAAGAAAGGGAAAGTTTTTGAGACATGGGTGACAAAGTGAAAATGTTCTGAAGTTCGCATATAAAAAGTGTCATGTTTGAGAAATAGCAAGGAGGCCAGTGTCACTGCCTCACAGAGAAAATAACTGAGGGAAATAATGTGGTGAGGGGGCAGCTAGATAGTGCAGTAGACAGAATACTGGGCTTGCAATCAGGAAGATGGAACTTCATGAGTTTGAATCTCTTGTCAAACTTATGTTTATCTTCAAAGAGGACCATGACATGAAAATGATGACATGACTTACAGTTGACTTTGATTTGAGTGAGGGATGTCTGTGCAAGGTCACCAGCCTCACTTTCTCTTCCAGAGCCATCTGGGTCCGGTGGGCAAATATTCAACAGGATGACTAGAGATAGCCCAGGGTGCAAAGGGAGACCGATCATTTTAGGCTAAGGTCTTATCAGATTCTCACTTTGGGTGAGATACACCTATTCAATGAATAGACCTCTTTAAGTAGTTACTCAAGGGATGACCTCTTTAATAAAAAAAAAAAAAAATCAAATCAAACTAGGAGGGAAAGATCCTTAGGATTCCTGGATAAAAGAGAAACAGTTACTGTTTAGTAGCCACTAAATACTAAATCTCTTCAAACTCTAGCTATATTATCCTGGGCGTGTCACTTAATCATTTTTTCCTCCATTCCTTATCTGTAAAATGGGCTAGAAAAGAAAATGGCAAACTACTCCAGTACTCTTACTAAGAAAGTCCCAAGTAGGGTCATGAAGAGTTGGACATCAACAACAAAATCTGGTAAGTCAGTAAGGGATCCAGTTTTAAAGAGTTTTGAAAGTCATAAAGGATTTTATGTTTGATCCTTGAAATAACAATGAGCCACTGGGGTTTACTGAATAGGTTAGATCGATATTTTAGGAAGATCAACTTGACAGCTGAATGGAGGATAGACTGAAGAAAGGAGAAACGTGAAGACATAGAATTCAGCCAGCAGGCTATTTTAATAATCCTGGCTTACTGGGATGACATGTGTGCCAATGCGGTTACAGGATAAGGATAAAAAATGGATTTATATGAGATGTTACAAAGTTGGAAAAGACAGAAATTGATCAATCATTTAACAGAGAGATGGGAGAGAGCAAGGAAACCAGGATGATAACTAAAATGTAAGCCTGCATGATGTGGATTATGATGACATCCTTGACAATAAGAGGGCAGTAAAGAAGAGGGGAGGATTCGGAGAGGAAAATAATGTGTTCAGAAATCAAAATTTAGAGTGACGAGGTCTCAGGTATATCTAGTTCAAGATATTTAAAAGGAAGTTGGAGTTGCATGCAAAACTGGGTGTAAAGAGAGAGAGGTTAGGACTGGATAAATAAGTATGACATTAATTTTCATAAACATAATAACTGAGTTATAATTATGGAGAATTTCCTTCTTATACTGGAGTTTGCCTCTTTGCAACTTCAATCAATTGGTTAAAGTTCTTCCCTTTGAAACTATAAAAAGCAATTCTAGTAATTCTACCTTGAGCCAACACTTTGACTATCTGAAGATAGCTGTCTTTTTGGCCTTTACTAATTATCTGTACTCCTTGGTGTCATGTGACACAAAATGCTCTCATGAATGCAGTACCAAATGCAAATTTACAACAAATTTATGATAATAATTAATGGTGAAAAAATAATGAAAATAAGTAGCCAAGACAGATTTAGCGTTGTAGGAGGCAAAATTAATTACTGGAGTAACTTCTACTATAATGTTTTGTGTTCGTCCTTCATTTTCAAAGAGGACTATGACATCGGAGAAATGAAGACATGACGACTTGTAGTTAACTTTGTTTTGAGGGAGGGAGGGCTGTGCAAGGTCACCAGTCTCACTTTCTCTTCCTCAGCCATCTGGATCCAGGGACCAGATAGATATTCATCAGGATGACTGGAGATGGCCCAGGATGCAATAGTAAACCTTGGCCTTTAAGGCTAAGGCCTTTTTCAGGTAGTCATTTAAAGTGAGGTAATGTCCATTCAGTGAATAGGCCTCTTTAAAAAGTAGTCAGGGGATGACCCCTTTAAATAGAAAAGAAAAAAATCAGTCAATCTATCCACCAATCAAGTTGGGAGGGAAAAGAGCCTCAGTGTTGCTACTTTGACCAGAAACAGTTGCTATTGATAATCACTGTAAGCCAGGAGAGTCCAAAAAACAACCATTGTTATTTTATCTAGAAAGGAAGAAAGGAAGAGAAAAAGAAATCTAGCCAGTAAACTCTAAGCTAACTGGGTAGTTTCTGGCCCTCAAAATTTGCCTTCTTTTGGAGAAAAGAAAGAAGAGGAGAAGGAGAGGATGAGAGAGAGGATGAATTGAATTACCCAACTAACTGGGTCCCCATTCAGCACCCTCAGTCTACTCACAGGTTGTGTTCATCCTTTGTTTTTGAAGAGGACCATGACATCAGAGAAATGATGACATGACTTCCACTTGACTTTGTTTTGAGTGAGGGACGGATGTGCAAGGTCACCAGTCTCACTTTCTCCTCCTGAGTCATCGGTTTGCAGATAAAACTCCCTGAGAAAGCCACCTACAATTGGAGTTTCCACTTCTTTCTTAATTCTCTATAGTCTGGCTTCTGAACTGACCATTCAACTGAAACTATTCTCTTCAAAGTTACAAAAGTCTCTCAATTCACAACCTGATGGCCTTTTTTCAAACCTCATTCCCTTCAAACTCGGACACTTTCAGTCACTCTCTCTCCTCCTTGAACTCTCTCTTCTCTCTAGATTTTCAGGATGCTACTCTCTTTTGGTTCTAAGCAGAGAAATGATGTAATATGTTTTTTCTGTCTTTTACTTTCTAATGCTTTGTGCAAATTCCTACCCACTCTCTTTTAGATTCAGGACTTGCCTACTTTTAAAATTTCCTTTTTCTCCTTGCTAACATTGTCCCATTTCCCCATCCTGTTCTTACATAAAATTACCCAGCTGTAGAGTATTCCTGACAAGCAACATTAATGTGAATATGTCTCTTTTTATGTGTTACATCTCTCTATGACTGTTCAAGGAGAAGACATATTTTGTTTCTCTGTACCTATTTCCATGGAGGAGAATAATCTTTTAAAAAAGACACTATATATTTTGTCCACTTCGTTTGGAGGATACTGATATTTGACTATGATTGGAATCAATGTATGTGGATGGTCACTGTGGAACCATTATTCTTTCCCTCACTGATCTCAAGGGAAATCTGCCTTCCAAATAGTATTTACAGTCATACTGCATTGGTCTGAATTAAGAAATAAGTATTTTGTCTGTCTACTAAAATCTTATCCTGTTGTTTCATTGTGACATGGAGGGTGATTCTGGCTAAAGTCCTAGAAGATTTCATCTCTGGAACATTATTAATTCTGGTGGGGTTTATCAAACTGGAAAGACTGTAAATACAAGACTAGCAATTGATTATATATCTTTTGTTACAGGACCAACCCAGATAACATTGGAGGGTCTAATAACCATCTGGGTTGCAGGGTGATTAATTTCATTCAGCTGAAGTAATTGAACACTATCTATTAAGTTAGACAAGGACTGTGACCTGTGTTGGTCAAGGAATACCCATGCTGAAAATATTACAAATTTTTGATATAGTAATTTCTATATAGTTGTTGAGGAACTTATTTTCAGTTATTTTAATGACTTTAAAAAAAGTCAGTTAAAGAGTACAAAAATTAAATATTAGGATAAAAGAAGTCTTCAATTCACTGTTTGCTAATACTGACTATATATCCCATAAAATATTTTTTAAACTAAATGAAGGAAATTAATCATACAACATTAATAGGAAGACTAAAATGTGAATTAATGTGTTATTGACATTTAAGTCATTAAATTATTGAAATTCAAAAAAAATGGGACCAAGTAGGTGGCATGGTGAACAGAGTCAGGAGGACTTGAGTTCAAATCTGGCCTCAGACACTTGATACCTTCAGGAAAGTCACTTGACCCCAGTTATACCCCCTGAAAAAAACAATTAACAACCCCCCCCAACAAAAAGAAAACAAATTCAAAATTGCATTTTATTGAATATCTACATTTTTCAATAGTATATTTAATAAAGTACATTCATATATCCAAAGTAATAGTCAATCACATTTTTTTATTCCCTCCATGTAAAAAATAAAGTTGTTTTACAATCTGCATAGTTTTATATACATTATCTCATTTCATGCTCATAACAATCCTAGGAAGTAAGTGCTACAGTTATTATCCCCATTTTAGAGATTAGCAAATGAGGCCTGAAAAGCTGACTTGCCCAGGAAAACCCAGGTAGCCAATGTCTGTGTTAATTGAACCTAAGCTTTCCTGATTCCAGTACTGGTGCTTTATGAACTATGCCATTCTACCTCTTAAAACGCATGCAGATTTGCAATTTCTAATTCAAAAAGCATTTCAGTGCCTAGTTGTCAGGTATCGTGCTGAATATTATGGATACAAATATGAACAAAATCATTTTTGCCACCAGGAAGCAGGCAATCTCTCAGGAAGGGGTGTAGCTATATGGATAAGTAATTATGAAATATATACATGTAGTGCTTTTGTCCATACCTCCGGAGGGAGTCACCAAGGAGATTAAGAGAGTGGAAATGGAAATCTGTTGGTTTGATCAGAAACTTCCCAATATGCCAATCACTGATTCCACCTGGGGAAGTTTTTTTCTGGTCTCAGGGTGGCAGAGTGATGGAATTTGACCCATAAGCCTGCCTTTCCATCTTTTGGACTTGGGAAATGAAGGAGAGAAACTGAGAAATGGGCAGAAGCAACAAAGATGACTTGATGTAGGAATACCAAAACAAAGGCAATGTGAAATTATCATGCATCAAAAAAACAAAAAACCCGCATCTCAGCATATCTTCTTCTGGAGTAATTTCTAGCTCCCCTGACCCCTTTTGGAGGTTTCTTGGCAAAGACACTGAAGTGGTTTTCCATTTCCTTCTCCAGCTCATTTCAATGGATGAGGAGCTGAGGTAGAATTACAACTGTAAAGTTGTAAAACTAGTAAGAAGTATCCAAGGCCAGATTTGAACTCAGGAAGATGAGTCTTCCTGACTCCGTGCCCAGCACTCTATTCATTGTACCACCTAGCTATTTCTCAATGGATCTTACACTGTGGAAATCCATTCAGTTTAGGGGCCAGGGATAATGATCTTCATCTTTCTGCCTTCCCTCAACTGCAACTTCCATTTTCCTCTTTTTTCTTGAGGTCAGTGCCTACTTTTTAGAACAGTGTTTTCTCAGTAATTGGGAGTCATTTACCTTTGTTTCAAAAAATCATTTTTAGTTCTTAAATCAGTAAATGTGAGAAAACTGTTTGTCAACAAAGAGCTAAGCAGTATGTACTCTTCATTGGATTAAGTGTTAAGAGGGGGCAATTGGGAACAGCTTGGGAGGTAGGAGATATTTAAAACTGCTGCGTTTACCAGAGTGAGATATCCTCTGGGGCTTGGAAATAGAAGTAAGGATTTTTTTTTTCTTCTTTTGAATTTCACAGGACAGTAGGAAAAGATTCACCTGAGTTTTCTCTGGGCAAATGAACCAGCAACAGTAACTGGGTAGGTAATGGGCTGGCTACCGAGGTAGGCATTTGATATTACCATGGCCTGCTTTGGAAGGAAAATGATTCACTTAGAGGGGAAGACTGCTAAGGTATTGGCCAGAGGAAAATCTGTGCTCCCAAGGGAAGTAGATCAGTCCACCATTGATGGGGTCTTGGAAGAATGTCTGATACCCCTTACCAACTGAACGTAGAAATCACTGTGGCCACAAGTCAGAGTTTATCTAAGAATTTTTTTCTTTTAGAAATGTTTTATTTTATCTTTTGGGATTTTTGAATACTATTTTTTCCTTCCTATTTCTTTCTAGATTATTTTTTCCAGCATTATTTCTATACTTATTGGAGGAGCCATCTCCCTGAAAATTTTATTTTAAAAATATTTTACTTTATTTCATTTTTCTTTTTCTTTTGAATTTTCAACCAAATTTAGTTTAGTCATTTTTTGCAAAAATGGTAGAAGAAATTTTATAATTTGAATTCAGCATTTTTTGAAGCAATCTAGTTCCTTTGTTACTCAAGTTCTCCAGCCTTTAAGAAGTTCTTGTTTCTATTTTTTTCTAGAGTTCCATAGGTAATTCTCTTTATCCCCTTTCATGTTCTGCATTCCTAAGACAAATATAAATGCCTGCTTTTCAATGCTTCTAATTTAATTATTCAATAAGCATTTGCTAAATATACACAATCAATGAAAAGACTAGAATTATATGAATGAATGACAAAGATAACTCATATCTGAGGTATTTCCAAAGAAGCCTGAAGTTCCATATGAGGAGAGTACCTACTATGTGTTAGCAACTATGCAAAACACTGCAAATATTAATCATCCCTGAATTTAATTAAATGTAATCTATTAGAAATATTTACATGGTATTGCATGAATCATGTTATGAGTTGAGACTACTAATCTGCATACCTTGATCATCTTTGTAGGCGTTATAGGAACCTAAAGGAGAAGTTTAGACCAATTGAGAAGAGTGAACATAGAGGCAACATCTTTTCTGCTTAGAATTTCAGCTGACACTCATGCTATACAGAAACCCTCAAGGGAATATTAAGAGTGATCAAGTTTGGATTTAGAAACATGAGACTATAGTTCTGATTATGACTACAGCTAGCATTTATATAGCACCTATATAGCATATATATAACATATATAGCACCTAATATGTGCCAGGCACTATGTTATGCATTCTAAAAATATTATCTCATTTGGTTCTTATGATAATTCTGGGAAGTAGGTACTATTATTATCCCCATTTTGTAATTGAGGAAACTGAGGCAAGCAGGTGAATTGTTTTGCTCAATGTCACACAGCTACTGAGTACCTAAGGAAAAATTTGGACTCAGTTCTTCCTGACCCCAAGTTTGGTGTTCTATCCACTGTACCGCCTAGCTGCCAATAATGAGTTCATACCAACATCTTGCTCTGGTATAAGCACAGAGAGCTCAGCTGGTCACAAGAAAGCTCAATATGTTCTTATGCTACTATAGAGAAAACTGAGTATGTTGTTAAACATGTAGCCAGATAGCAAAATTAGTATTTTATCATGTAATTTGTCCCTTAAATATAATTGCATATTTCATTAATGTATATCTTTATTACTCTGAATTTTGAATATTCTTGTATTTTGTAATTGAGTTGTTGATGGTGATGTGCTAGTATAATGCATGTATAGTGATTTGTATATACACTAATCCACAAGACTATTGTGTTGCTGCTTTGTTCTGCTCTTACACTTATTTGTTTGCGTTGCATAAGTATACTTATACTGATGTAAATTATGTTCGTAGTAATACAACAAGGATTTATAAACTACTTACTGTGTGCTAGCACTGGGCTAATCTTTGGGGAAAGTGCATGTACATACACACACACACACACATAGACATACACAAACACACACACACACTCACACACTCCCTGTCCTCTTGAGAGACATACATTCTAATGAATACTGATACTGAAACAGCTTGCTAAAGTGATAATCTATACTCTGCTACACCAAGTGCATGAACTGCTGATGTAAACTGTGAATGTCATCCTGCAATTATTACTTTGGGTACTATGTTAATTCTTGTTCATTTAACTGTTGGTGTTTATTTTGATGTTGTTAAGTATTCAAAGATTTCAACTATGCTGCAGTTGATTTTGCAAAGGATTGAAATATGTGTGGCACCATTGAAGTATGCCTTCATCACACCGCCTGAAAAAGATAGGAAAGTTAGACATGCACTCCTGCTAGTTTGTGTAGAAATTTCCAGATATCTTCCTCCACGCCTTTATTTGAGAATTTGGTCATGACCTTGGGACTGCAAGCTTCATACCTTTGACCACTAGTAGTGGGAAGAAGAAGAGTGGGCGAAGGCACTCCAGAGTGCAAGTAGTGTGGAAAAATCATGCATGAGAAATGGAAGCTTGATTTTTTTTTCCTGTGTGCTTTTCAAATGTTTACCTTTGTTTTAAATGTCTGCTTTATTTTTTAAACTGACAAGTATGGACAAGCTGCTATTAAATTGTTAAATAATTTCTACTATTATTTAGAAATGCTATAATTTACTTAGGAATATTATTAGAAATGCTATTTTTGGCATTTAAAGGGGATAATTAGTAATGGCAATAACTTTAAGGGAATTGTGGTGATGAAGAAATAATGATACCATAGAGTATCAAACTTCTCTTAGGGTTTATCGAGTTCACTAGCAATGGAGGCCCACTTGCATGGGCAGAGAGTTCCCAAAGTTTACATGGGGCTTGCATATACTTGAGCTAAAAAGGAGAGGGAGGCCTCATGCAAAAGAAGATGGGAGGGGATATTGCAAGAGCTGGCTCATTAGAGAAGATACCCTTACCTGAATGTCTAAGCTGATTCCTGAAATCAAGGAACATTTGAATTCTCCTTGAACAGATGTTGTCATACAGGATGTTCTTGTGGAGGGGTTGTTGGGGGGTGGGGAACATGGCAAGGAGGGTCTACAATTGATAGCTTGTGCTTAACAGAAGATTGAGGAAGCTGTGCCCAGATCATCAAGATGAAGGGAGTTGTACTCAGGTTGTGATTCATAAAATATAGATTTAAAACTCTTCCATTTGCCAGAGAAATATCAGCCTGGGGGGCTCAGAGCTAAGAGAATTATTAATTTATTTTATTTTTTTTTACTTCCCAGGGCAAAGAGAATGTTTATCAGGGGGTTTTCTAGGCAAAAGAATCAGCAACAGTGGTAAGATGGCATATTTGCTATTATCACACTTCTGTTCCAAAGGAAAATCACTCTACTGAAAAGGAAGATTGCCAAGGGAGTGACTAGAAGAAAAGTTGTATCCCAGGAGAAGTAGAATTACCTGCAACTGGTAGGGGAGAGAGTGTAAATGACTGTCCTATATTTTTACCAGCTCAGCACAGCAAACACCTTATTCATGGTAACTTTGAGACACGTAGCACTGGCCATTTCAGTTCTCAATATCCACTTAAGTTAAAGTTCAAATAAATCTTTGAAATAATCTCATTCTTGTCATTTAACTAGGTTCTAGGGAGATGAACTAACTTGTATGAGGTCAAATGATTTTATTATATTAGACATGTTCAGGAATAGAACACAGGCCTCCCACTTCCTTCCTTCATATTTCAAAGTCAGGTTTAACCAACACCTCTTCATATTCCTTCCCACCTCAACTCACTCATTTTCATAGTTTGACTTCAACCATCTCTTGAATGGTCATTCCTATTACTACTACCATCAGTCTATCTTAAGATTATCTCAACTTCTGTCTTGGACTATTACAATGGTATCCTAACCAGTTTCCATATATCCCTTAATCTAAAATTTCTCTTAATACTTTCCCTTCATACTTTGATGTCATAGTAATATTTGAGATTGATAGTTTCGACTATGTAACTCCCTTAATCAAAATCGTAAATAGCTCTTTGCTATCCACCGGATAATCTCCAGATTTTTTAGCCAGGTGTAAAACATTCAATTACTCTATTTCATAACTCTGGAAATGCAGGACTACTCATCATTCCTTAAATTTAATCTACCTTCTGTAACTTTTTTTTTTTTTACAAATTACCCTTCACTAGGAATGTCTTCCCATGTTACTCTACTTTCTTTTGTTGAAATCCTAGTCATTCTTCAAGCTCACATTCCTCAAGAAATGACTTCCTTCATCCATCATGATGGCATTTTTCTCTTTTGAGCTTTTGTTTGTGTATATCTTGTAATTGTGTGTGGATATGTGTGTGTGAGAGCATGCATGTGTACACATGCATATTTATCTACATGGCTTATTTATTTATTTTTAGTTTTCAACATTCACTTCTATAAGATTTTGAATTCTAAATTTTCTCCCCCTCTCTCTCCTTTTCCTCTCTTCAAGATGGCATGTAATCTGATATATACATGTACAATCATATTAAAAATATTTTTATGTTAGTCATGTTGTAAAGAAGAATTAGAGCCAAAGAGAAAACCACAGGAGAAAAAAAGAAATGAAAGAGAGAAAATAGCATACTTTGATCTGCATTCACATTCTCTAGTTCTTTTTCTGGATGTGAATAGCATTTTCCATCATGAGTCTTTTGGAATTGTCTTAGATCCTTGCATTTCTAAGAAAAGATAAGTCTATCAAAGTTGGTCACTACACAATATAACAGTTATTATGTACAATGTTCCCCTGGTTCTACTCACTTCACTCAGCATCAGTTCATGTAAGTCTTTCTAGATTTTTCTGAAGTCTGCCTGCTCATTATTTCTTATGCAACTTCATTACATTCATATGCTACAACTTGTTCAGCCATACCTTGATGGGCATACCCTTAATTTCTAATTCTTTGCAACCAAAAAAGAGCTGCTATAAATATTTTTGTACATGTGGGTCATTTTTACGATCTCTTTGAATGTAGATCTAGAAGTGAGATTGTTGGATCAAATGGTATGCACAGGTTTATAGTCCTTTGGCAGTAGCTCCAAACTGGTCTCTAGAAAGGTTAGATCAGTTCACAATACCAAAAATGCATTAGTGTTCCAATTTTCCCACATCTCCAATATCCTTAATTTTCCCTTTTTGTCATAATAGTCAATCTGATAGGTGTGAGGTGGTACTTCAGAGTTGTTTTAATTTGTATTTCTCTAATCAACAGTGATTTAGGACACTTTTCATATGACTATAGATAGCTTTAATTTCTTCATCTGAAAATTGACTATTCATATCCTTTGACCATAGATCAACTGGGGAATGAATTGTATTCTTATAAATTTGGCTCAGTTCTCTATATATTTTAGAAATGAGACCTTTACAAGATACATTGGCTGTAAAAAAATTTTCCTATCTTTCTGCTTCCTTTTAATCTTGGTTGCAATGACTTTGTTCCTACAAAATCTTTTTAATTCAGTGTAATCAAAAATTATCCATTTTGCATTTCCTAATGTTCTCTTATCTCTTGTTTAGTCATAAATTCTTCCCTTCTCCATAGAGATCTGACAGTCAAACTATTCTTTGCTCTCACTTTGCTTATAGTATCATCCTTCATGTCTAAATGTCTAATCATGTTCCCATTTTGACTTTATCATGGTACAGGGTGTAAGATGTTGGTCTATGCCTAGTTTTTGCTATGCTATTTTCTAATTTTCCTGGTAGTTTTTATCAAACTACTTATCCAAGTGATTTCTTATCCTAGAGGCTAGAGTCTTCAGGTTTATCAAAAAGTAGATTGTTATAGTTATTTTCTATTGTGATGAGTACCTAACCAATTCCACTGATCCACCACTCTATTTCTTAGTCAGTACCAACTAGTTTTGGTGATTGTTGCTTTATAATACAATTTTAGGTTTGGTATGGCTAGGTCTCCTTCCCTTGCATTTATTTCATTAATTCCCTTACTATTCTCTACTTTTTCTTCTTCCAGATGAATTTAGTTATCATTTTTCCTAGCTCTATAAAATAAAATTTTGATAGTTTAACCAGTACGGCACTGAAAAAAAATACATTAAGTTAGGTAGAATTGTCATTTTTATCATATTAGCTCTGCCTACCCATGAGCAACTGATATTTTTCTGACTTTACTTGTGTTAAAAGTGTTTTGTAATTGTATTCATATAGCTCCTAAATTTATTTTGGCAAGTAATCTATTGTCTACAGTTATTTTAAGTGGAATTTTTCTTTGTATCTCTTGCTGTATACAAATGCCAATGGTTTATGTGGGTTCTTTAATATTCTGAAAATTTGCTAAAGTTGTTAATTATTTCAAGTAGTTTTTTTTTATTTCATTCTGTAGGATTGTCTAAATATACCACTCTTTCTCTGCAAAGAGAGATAACTTTGTTTCTTCATTACCTATTCTAATTCCTTCAATTTCTGTTTTTTTTTCTTATTACTAAAGCTAACATTTTCTAGTATGATATTGAAAAACAGTGGTGATAATAGAGATTCTAGTTCCACCCCTGATCTTATTGGAAATACTTCTAACTTATCCCCATTGCATATAATGCTTGGCGATTGTTTTAGGTAGATACTATTTGTCATTTTAATGAAAATTTTATTTATTCCCATGCTCTCTAATGTGTTTAATAGGAATGGGTGTTATATTTTGTCAAAAGTATTTTTAGCATGCATTTAAATAATCATATGACTTCTGTTAATTTTGTTATTGATGTGGTCAATTATGCTGATAATTTTCCTAATATTGAATGAGCTCTGTATTCCTGGTATGAATCCCGCCTGGGGGTGTATTATCCTCAAGATAAGTTGCTGTAATTATTTTGCTAATATTTTACTTAAAATTTTTTGCATTCACTATTCATATTCATATTTTGCTATTCACTAGGGAAATTAGTCTGTAGTTTTTTTACCTGGTTTTGACTTTACCTGGTTTAGGTATCAGCACCATATTTATATTATGAAAAAGATTTTGGTAGGCATCCTTCACTTATTTTTCCAAATAATTTATATAATATTGGAATTAATTGTTCTCTAAATGTTTGATAGAATTAAATTTTAAGCCCATCTGGCCCTGGAGAGTTTTTCTTAGGGGCTGCATTGATGACTTGTTCAGTTTCTTTGTCTGAAATGGAGGTAAGTATTTTATTTCCTCTTCTGTTAATCTAGGAAATTTATATATATTTTTGTAAATATCCATCCATTTCTCTAAGACTGTCAAATTTATTGGCATAAATTGGGTTAAAAAATCCTAATTATGCAAGACTTCTATTAATTTGTAAATTCCATGGGGTTGAGGAGCTATCTCTTGTTTATCTTTCCATTTCACTCAGTCCTTGTAACTGTTACATAACCATAGTAGATAAGCCCTCATTTTTACTGAATTATGTTAGTTAATTGCTTTATCAACTACAGTGGTAGAATAGGCAATCTTGCAATTAAGTTTTGGGTTATTAAATGCAGAACATGTACCTTATGTGTCCCATGGAATAATTACATCACATCATTGTCACTGTCTCACTGGATTATTACAATAATTGATGAATACAATTACTCATAACTGTAAAATTATTTGTAAGTTGGGGAAAATTGTATCTTCATTTTAAATATATGCCATTTAGCCTATATCCCCACTTCCTCCCCTACACTTACTCTGTGATCAGGTAACATTTATCTACTTACAATTCCTTAACAAGATATTCCATCTCTTGTTTTACCTGACTTTATATTAGTTGTCCTCCATGCCTGAAATGTTCTCAATTCTTACATCTCACTTAGGTCTCCTTTAAGACTCCCTATCAGGTAGCACAGTGCTTGTTACATAGTGAGTTCTTAATAAATTCTTGTTGACTGACCCCATCAGTAAACCATGTCTAGCACTTGATAATTTTGGAGATAATAGGGATAGCCCAATTGCTTGAGATTTAGCTGCACTGGTGTCCTCATTCTGGTTGTCAAGATTTGTAATGATTCTGTCTATAGTCTTTAAGTTGAGTTTGAATAGAATAAATAGGGATTTCTATGCTTAGTTCTTGACTCTTAAATTAATCTCTTGATTCTGATGAGGCATGGTTTTATCACCCTCAGGGTAGAGCACATAATCTACATCTTTCAACCAGTCTACTCAGCTGGGTGAGAATTCAATTTAAAATTCTTTCAGGATCTGTTTTATGAAATTATGCCCCTAATGCCTCATGGGGATCGTGTTAAAGTGACTGAATTGTGAAGTTCTCTGAGCTCTTAGCAAGGAAAAAGGGGGGAAAGTTAAGTTCAAAACATTATTATTAACAAGCCCAGCAAGGAATAATAAATCTGAAGTAGACATGCATTCTACTTTTCTTAAAGCTGTTGACTATTTTGCAATACACAACTGCAACTATCCATTTTCAGCATGTTGTCAGCTGACTTATTTT
The DNA here is from genome assembly GCA_023548195.1 of Bettongia penicillata ogilbyi. Taxonomy (NCBI): domain Eukaryota; kingdom Metazoa; phylum Chordata; class Mammalia; order Diprotodontia; family Potoroidae; genus Bettongia; species Bettongia penicillata. The sequence goes on along the minus strand of JAJHZJ010000130.1, from coordinate 804,377 downwards.
TGCTAACCTGCAGGGGAAATCCTCAACAACACAGCCTTGGAAATAGTACATTTTGCTCTTAGCTTCTTAAGATAATGGAAGAGAAGAGTCAGCTTTGCTGTGGCCTTAACAATGTCTTTTCATTTCTTTTTTCTTTTTTTTTCTTTAAGACACAAATGTAAGATTGCAAGTGGAGCCTGGGGACTTTTGCTATCCATACTTTTATTATCCATTACTATCCATAATAGAACTAACAAGCTGAAAAGACATACCCAGTGCAACTTTGGTCCAAGCTCTTTAGGAAACTATTTCCATATATGTTAAGCTGGAAAATAATTTTTGATGTTCAAGCCAGACTGTTAAATATTAATTTTCTCCTCTATCATGTAAGTCTTCAAAAATGATTTGGAATCATAGTGTCTGGGTTCTAATCCCTGCCTTCCCACTTATTACCTGTTTGGCATTTGGCAAGTCACTTAACTTCTTTGGTCTCTGCTTCCTCATAAAAATGATGGGGTTGGATTAGATGTCCTATAAGACTTCTGATTCTCTCTATGATCCTATATGATCCTATCATCCTGAAATTAAGAGGCAGTAATTTTTATTCAAAGCACTAGGCCTAAGAATTATCTCTTTTGGTACATAGCTATAAATATGTCTACATCTCACTAGGAACTTCATCAGGGCCAGCTTTACAAACAGGTATAATAGATTGCAACCTTCAGGTAACTGTGCCTGGACTTCTTCCACTGTACTCAATTGAAATGCTTCCCTTGATCTTCCTAGCTAACTTGGATCACCATTTCTTCAAAATATTCACAAGACTTCATTTATGCTTCCCCTAATCATTTGTATCCTAATTTGTATTGTGAGCTGCATTTTCATGTGCATATTATTATTTTTTTAATTAATTTATTTTCAGTTTTCAACATTCATTTCCACAACATTTTGAGTTGCAAATTTTCTTCCCATCTCTCCCCTCCCCCCACCCCAAGACACTGTGCATTCAGATTACCCTTTCCCCCAATTTTTTCTCCTTTCTATCACATCCCTCCCTTCCCTTATCCCAATCTTCTATCTTTTCTTGTAGGGCAAGATTGATTTCTATACCCTATTACCTTGTATTTCTTATTTCCCAGTTGCATATGAAAGCAATTCTCAACATTCATTCTTAAAACTTTGAGTTCCAACTTCTCTCCATTCCTCCATTCCCACCCATCCCAACTAGGAAGGCAAGCAATTAAACATAGGCTATACTTGTGTAGTTATGCAAAAGACTTCCATAAAAGTCGGTTGTAAAAGACTAACTATATTTCCCTCCATCCTATGCTGACCCCCATTTATTCTATTCTCTCTTTTGACCTTAACCCTCCCCAAAAGTGTTTAATTCTAATTACTCCTTCCTCCCATTTGCCCACCCTTCTATCATCCCTCCACACCCCACTTATCACCTTCTCCCCTACTTTCCTATAGTGTAAGATAAATTTTCATACCAAATTGAGTGTGCATGTTATCCCCTCCTTAAGACAACTGTGATGTGAGTGAGCTTCACTTTTTCCCTCTCTCCTCCCCTTTTTTCCCCTCCATTGTAAAATCTTTTTCTTGTCTCTTTTACAAGAGATAATTTGTCCCATTCCATTTCTACCTTTCTCCTCCCAATATATTCTTCTCTCACCCCTTAATTTTATTTTTTTAAATATCATCCCTTCATATTCAACTCACCTTATGCCCTCTGTCTATTTGTATATAATCCCTCTAACTATCCAAATACTGAGAAAAACCCCAAGAGTTACAAATATTATCTTTCGTTTTAGGAATGTAAACAGTTCAACTTTAGTAAGTCCCTTATGATATCTCTTTCCTGTTTACCTTTTCATACATCTCTTGATTCTTGTGTTTGAAAGTCAAATTTTCTATTTAGCTCTGGTCTTTTCATAAAAAATTCTTGAAAGTCCTCTATTTCATTGAATGACTATTTTCCCCCTGAAGTATTATACTCAGTTTTGCTAGGTAGGTCACTCTTGGTTTTAATTCTAGTTCCTTTGACTTCTGGAATATCATATCCCTAGCCCTTCAATCCCTTAATGTAGAAGCTGCTAGATCTTGTGTTATCCTGATTGAATTTCCACAATATTTGAATTGTCTCTTTCTGGCTGCTTGCAATATTTTCTCCTTGACCTAAAATCTCTGGAATTTGGCTACAATATTCCTAGGCGTTTTCCTTTTCAGATTTCTTTCAGGAGGTGATTGGTGCATTCTTTCAATATTTATTTTACCCTCTGGCTCTAGAATATCAGGGCAGTTTTCCTTGATAATTTCATGAAAGACGATGTCAAAGTTCTTTTTTTCATCATGGCTTTCAGGTGGTCTCATAATGTTTTAAATTATCTCTTCTGGATCTATTTTCCTGTTCAGTTATTTTTCCAATGAGATGTTTTACATTGTTTCCAATTTTTTTTAGTCTTTTGGTTTTGTTTTGTATTTTCATGGTTTCTCATAAAGTCATTAGTTTCTATCTGCTCTATTCTAATTTTACAGAACTATTTTCTTCAGTGAGCTTTTGAAGTTCCTTTTCCATTTGGCTAATTCTGCTTTTTAAAGCATTCTTCTCCTCTTTTCTCTTTTGGGTAGTCTATTTTAAGAGATGTCCTTTTCTTCAGTATTTTTTGGTCTCCTTTAGCAAGCTGTTGACTCACTTTTCATGACTTTCTTAAATCATTCTCATTTCTCTTCCCAATTTTCCCTCCACCTCTCTTACTTGATTTTCAAAATCTTTTTTCAGCTCTTTCATGGTCTGAGGGCACTGCATGTTTATTTTGGAGGTTTTGGATGTAGAAACCTTGGCTTTTATGCCTTCCTCTGATGATATTCTTTGTTCTTCCTTATCTGAAAGGATGGAGGGAAATACCTGTTAACCAAGAAAGTAACATTTTTTATTCTTATTTTTTTCCCCCTTTTTGGGCATTTCTCTAGCCTGTTTCTTGACTTTTGAGTCCTTTGTCAAGTGGACGGTATACCCTATGGACCTGTAAGTTCTCAGTTCCTCTAAGGTGGTATAATCGAGGGAGAGGAGTAAACTCCTCTCCTGGCCTGCACTCTGGTCTGGGAGAAAACACACGCTTTTCTACTGAGGATCTGTGTGTAGGATTCCCTCTCCAGATCCTCCTCCAGGTCCACTATGCCAGCACTCCTCCTCACCCAAGGACCTCCATTCAGGGTTGAGACTCAGATCTGTTGCTCGATTCCCCCAGGGTCTTTAGGCAGAGGACTCCAAAAGGGGAAGCTGCTGCAGTGACTTCTGCTGCCCTGGCACCAGGGCTAGAGTCAGACCATGCTTCCTTCTCACCCAGGTGAAAGAACTTCCCTACTTCCTGGATTATGTTGAATTTTTGTGGCATCTTATCTTTCTTAAAAGTGCAATTTGTCATATAGAGAGACAGAGAGATAACATTTAAGGTTTCTGAAACACTTTATACTTTAATTTATTTGGTCCTAACAACAGCACTATGAGGTTGGTGTTAATATTATTTCTGTTTTACAGATAAAGAAACTGAAGTTGAGAGAATTGAATTGATGTTCCCAAGATCATATAGCTCTTTCTACAGGATTTCAACTGAAGACTTCCCAAATCTTAGTTAAACATTACCTATCAGCTGCCTAGTTGTTTATATTTTAATATTTAATTATTTAGTGTTTTGAGAAAATTAAAATTGATTATACTTGGAGGCAGTGTGGTATAGTATATAGGGAACCAGTCTTAAAAAGACTGAAACAGGCTAGCAATGTGATTTTGGGTAGGAAAGAGATAAAAAAATGAACATTTGTATATCAACTACTACGTGCCAAGCACTATGATAAGGACATTTTTTACAAACAAATACTCTCTCATTTGATTCTCGTGTAATGCAGCTATTAATATTCTTATTTTACAATTAAGAGGATTGAGGCAAACCAAGATTAAGTGACTAGCCCAGGTCACATGGCTAACGTGTCTGAGGCTGGATTTGAATTCAAGTTTTCCTAAATCTACTTTATCTACTATGCTGTCAGCTGCCTCTGAGTAAGCTAAGTTATTGTACCTCTTAGCTCTATGACTAACTTTCTCAGATTAAAAATTTCAGAACAGGGCCAAATTTTCTTGGTCAAGGGAATTTTCTCACCCAGGAGTTCCATACATCAATTTGATCAAAGTTTTTTTTAAAGAAATATATATTTTTTAATTTTGTTACATTCCTTTAAAAATGTCAAGAATCACAGGTATTGTAAAAACCTATGTGCAAGTCTAAGTAATTAGTGAACATTTAGTTGCTATCAAAGAGAATTTATAACCATTTTTACAGTAACCTTTTATGCCTTTGTTCAGCATTGTTAACTATACAAGCTAATGATTCTAATATCATTCAGTCAATCAGTAAACATTAATTAAGCACTACTCTGAGACAGGCATTGTGCCAAAAGCACATTATACCTTTTGCTTTAGCACTATATAAGTCATTTAAACCTTATTCTCAAAGACTTTGATTCTTTTAACTTTAACATCTAGAGTGTTAAAAGATACATGTTTTCCTTGCCTCCTTTTTAATATTTTATGATTCAGATAAAATTTTAGATTATCAAGTTTATAAATTACACAAAGTTAGGAGAGATAATATGTTAGATAACAGAATTATAGAATCAAAATTTGAGATTACCTTTAAGACCAATCTATACATGAAGAAAGTAGTAGTAATACAACATACCTGACAAGCGATCATCTAAACCAGTACTTCTTAAACTATGGGTTATGACTTCAAATGGGGTTGCAAAAAATTTGACAACAGTTTCTGAACAATAACAAAAAATTAATTAAAAATCAAATGTGTAATGAATCCAAAGTATTTCTGGTTGTACAGCTAGGTGATGCAGTGTATAAAGCACCAGGGCAGGAGTCAGGAGAATCTGAGTTCAAATCTCACCTCAGACACTTGACACTCACTTGCTGTGTGACCATGGGCAAGTCACTTATCCCTAATTGCCTCATCCTGGGTCAATTCCAGTCATCCTGATGAATATATGGTCACTGGATTCAGATGACTCTGGAGAAGAAGCTAGTGACCTGCACAGCCTCACTCACTCAAAAAAACAAAGTAAAGTGCAAATCATATCATTATTTTTCTGATGACATAGCCTTCTTCGGCAACAAATGATGAACACACACCTATGTTGCATCACATATGATTTGGTTTTGAACACAAATCATACAAACTTGCAAAGCACGTGTGCTCTGGCCATATAACCACAATGAGTGCAGCTGAAGCAAGAAAAGGGGTCATGACAGAAAAGGGTTTAGGAATTCCTCGTTTAAACTGCTTGAAGACTTCCACTGAAGGGAAACCCATCAATTCTTGAGGGAGGATATTGCAATTTTGGATACCTCTAATTATAATCATCTTTTCATGACAGGTTAGTTAGCTTCTTTGCAGCCTCCATTCATTGCTGTCTTTCAGCCAAATACAACATCTCCGGCCATTGCTCTACATGACACCTCTTTTGATATACAAACATAGCTATTATGCCCTTCCTGGTTAAAGATCCCCAGTTTCTTCAACTCATCTTGTATATAATGGATTCAGTGACTATCACCATTTGGATTGCTGTTCTATGGATATCATCCATTTTCTCAATGTTCTTCTTAAACCATAACACCAAACATTGAATATAATACTCTACATGAGGTCAGAAAAGTGGGATAATCACTTCACCAATCCTAGAAACAAGTACATCTTAATATGACCCTAGATCACTTTAGATTTTTTGGATACCACAGTCCTTTAGTGATTCATACTGAGGTTTGTATATTAAAACCCTATACAATTTTCAGAGAATTATTCTCTTTCTATCATCCCTTTGCAAGCTCCTTGGCAATATATTCTCACCAGTCTTTTTAAGGTATATTCCATCTCTGCTGTCAGAATCTAGTGAATTCTCAACAGTCTACGATACTAGACTGATGCTGAGAAGGTGAAATTTAATTGGGGATAAATATAAAGTTGCTTTTATGTTCAGAAATAAATTTCACAAGTACATGATTGGGATGTGTGACTAGGCAGAAGTTCTGCTTTTTTTGGGGGGGGGTGAGGTCTGGGGGTTTTAGAAAATTACAAACTCAATATGAGTCATACTTTTGTGGGTTATGAAATTCAAGAAAGCTATGGAAATCTTGAGCTGCATTGAAGCAAACATCAAGAAGAAAATTATTGCACTGCTACATTTCACCCCAGCTACACTACTTCTAGAGTAATGCATTATATTATGAATATCACATTTTAGGAAGGGCATTGATAAGGTGGAGAGGACAGAGAAGGGGGGAAACAAAACGGTGAAGAGATTTAAGAACTTATGAAATAAGGATCAGTTGAAAGAATTTAAGAATAACTAGAGAAGACTTAAAAGGGACATGCTAAGTGTCTTAAAATAGTTGAAGGATTGTCATGTGGAAAAGAGGCTAAACTTACTATGCTGTGCTCAAAAGGTAGAAGTTATGAGCATTATGGTAGAAGTTACAAAAAGACAAATTTAGACTTAATATAAAGAAATTTGTCTTAACAGACATACTAAATGGAATGTGCTCCTTAAGAAGATTGTAGATTCCACCTTGGTTGGGAGGAAATGATCTATGATGATTTATTGGAAATGTATTGGAAAGTAGACTCGGGAGTCAAAAAATTCTCCATTGCCTAGAATAAAATGTAAGAAGATGATAGTCAATAGGATAAATGCAAAGTCTTAGACTGAGATTCCACAAGTAACCTTCATCATCATAAGATGGAGGAATTATGGCTACTTAGTATGAAAAGAAGATTCTGGACTATATAGTTTCTAAATTCAGTGATCCAGTGATATTCCTGGTAATTTAAACGTATCTAACTCTGCATAGTTGGACCACTTGTGCCAAAAATAAATAAGTAAAATTCCCTGTGAAAGCTGTACAAAATGAAGCCCGGGAGAAAAGCAGAGAGGTGGCTATGACTTAAGATAGATTTAAATTTTCAAATATTTTCTTATTCTAGAAGAAAAACAACAATAAAAGTTTTCATTAGTTTTTTTTCTGTCACAAGGGAATATTTGTTCCGAAGTGATGGGGTGAGAAATAACTGATGCAAAGACAGAAGGCATCAATAAAATTAAAAAAAAAAAAAAAAACTTTCATATTAGGGAGCTAGTTGATATTAAATGTCTATTTCTAAATTTTTTCTCTTCATAAGACAAATTTATGTAGTTTTGTAGACTTTTTCAGGTGACAAACTTTTGACTTACAGAATACATCTTTATCATTATCCAGAAATTTATTTTAGGCCATTGTCAAGCTCATCAAGAGATTTCCCAAAAGTTTTGATCATCATGTTATGCTTTGACATTCCCTTTCCATAACTTTTGGAAAACAATTATGAGTTCCTCATCATAGACTTCATAGCTATTTATCTATAGCCCAAACCAAATTATTTATTTAAACAAGTTATAATGAATTGTGTCCTCATTTTGCCTCCCTCTTTTGGAAATTAATAAATCTCTCATATAGAATTCTATAGGTTATTCTCCCAATCCTTCTGAAAAAAGTGCTTTCATCTAAATATCCAAAATGTTACTACTCTCTTATTACTGAACCCCCATGTGCTAGAATAATTCTTTTCCTCTTTATTTCTTTTGTGACTATCACACCTAATTCCAAAATTGTAGGCTTGGGCAGTGATGAGATTGTGGCTTTAAAATACATTCTTTTTAAAAGGGAGAGAGTTAATATGCCAAACTAAATATCTCAAATAAGGATCAGAAAACTCTATTACTCTAATCAGCACTGTGCTCCACCAGCCCTGGTAATTCATTTTTTTCTTTCATCCAAAGGAATTAATTTTTCCTTGCTAATTTTTTCTAGTACCTTTCCATACTCTGGTAACATATCTTAGCAATTTACATTTTGATACTTTTACTCACAATAGAATAATGAAAATCAGTTTTTGTGCAAGCTTTTCATGGGATATAATGCCTAGACCTTAATTTAGAATTGCCCTTGGGCAATAGGCCATCCCTCCTAGCCCCTAAGACAAATGTCCCTGCCCAGATGGAACTGCTTGAGCAATTTTAATGGATCAAGTGAATTATTATGTTATTAAGAAAAATATATCAGCTACTTATTGAAGCAGTGTTCTTTTAGGCTTTCACCTATACAAAGGAAAACATCTATTTCAATCAGTCTTTAATGAAAGGAACATAGTAGGTTTGTTTTTGAGGCTTGTTCTTGTCCTTTTGATAACTAAAACATCAATCATTTCCCATTTGCTCTGTGCAATTTCTTGAAAAGTGGTTAGCCCTAGGGTTTAGAGGGATACTTAGGCTAGGATGGAAAGGGGATACTGAAATTAAATTTTGAAAAGGGAAAGCCAGAAACATCCATATACCTGAAGTCAGTAAAACTACTCGATGATGAATTTTGTGAAGCTGTGGAATATTCCCTCAGAGGAAGTGATGGCTGTGTGAATACAGCCACTTCAAGTTAGACAGGGCAAAACCACTGAAAAAAATATATAGTGCAGAGAATACTTTCGCTTTGGTAGGGATATAGAGAAAATGAGCTAATAGATCTTTTTTCATTTTGAACTTCCATCATTCTGTGACATTACTGTAAAGGTTTTATAGCCCTGAACCACAGGTGAATTCTTATTTTACTTTCAGCCAGAGAATTCTTCCCCATGTTTTTTTTTTATTTTTTATTTTTTATCCTCTGTTCAAGTTTCATTCATTCTATAACCTCTGTGTCTTTCAATATTTGATCTGGGTGCAGTAGGTGGAAGGTGATAGTCCTTCTATACTTAGGCCTAGTCAGACCACATTTGGAGTACATTATTCAGTTCTGAATGCCACATTTTAGAAAGGGCATTGACAAAGGGAAGAGATTATGGATGAAGAAAGGAGGAGGAATATGTAAGAAGTTTATTATTTACACAAAAGCAAGTGTATGGCTTCTGTCCCACAGGCAAGAACTTGTGGCAATGAATTGGGCGGTAGGATGTCTACCCCAAGTGAAGGCGTAGATCTCTGAGACTTTGCCTTTACATCTGATCATTTTTTATTTTATTTTATTTTTTTGCTTGGCAGATGCACAACGATCAAGGCGAAGGCAGAGATCTTAGAGGCAGTCAATCAAGTTGCCTGGTCTTTGACCACCCTCTTATCAATCACAGGAGCACTGTGATTAGGAAAGTGTGCTCACCTAGCATAATAGGATTATGTAAAGTTTTCTAAAAATGGTTGTGATCAGAACAAGAAGCACTAAGAAAAAAAAGCAGAGAAGTAGATATTTACTTGATGCTTTCCAAAAATAAAACAGACTGTCTCAGAAGGCAGTCTATTTCTCTTTTTGAGAGGGTTATACTTCATGTTTTAGTAGAGATTCAGGTATTGGTTGGGCTAGTACATATCTGAATTATTATCTAACCTTGAGTTTCTGTTGTAGAGGGTATAGTTAGTCTTTGACCAATTGGTTTCCAAAATGCTCTTGCTACCCCCTATCATGTAGTCTGGGGTAGCTAACAGAGATAATGAGATATTGATATGTTAACATCAGGATAAACTAACTGAAAACTTTGACAATGTCCAGTTTTTCTTTAATGAAGTATAAACATGTTGCTTGATTGAATTGGAAAGGTTACCTGGTATTGTCTAGCTGAAAATAGTTCACATCTTTGATGTGCTAAGTACCCCTTCCAGTCTCATCTTCATTCTCTCTTATCTCCTGGTTCTTTCCCCAATGCCAATAAATATGATATAGTCTCCTCTATTTTAAGTAAGTACATAAGTAAAAATCACTCAGTCTTTACATGTCTTCAAGAAATTGTTGCATATCTCTCTTCCTTGTCATCACCAATCTCTTAGAAAGAGTAACCCACATTTACCATCTCCACCTATTTATCATCATTTTCTAATCCCTTCCAGTTTGACTCCAACTTCACCATTCTACTGAAATCTTTCCCAAAGGCTCACAACAATCCCTCATCTGCTGGAATGCATTGATCTCTTTGACTTTCCCTTGGCACTATGGACTACCATGACCATCTTAGACATTCAGTCCTTTGGCATCTATGACAATGCTCTTTCCTGGTTCTCCTCCTGTCATTCTGAGCACTTCACCATCTATCTTCCAATTCCTAAGCATTGGAGTCCCTAAAGACATCCATATCCTCTGTCCTGTAGCATTTATTTTTATTTCTTTATTCTTTCCATTGTTGACCTTATCTGCTCCAATGAGTGTAATTACTTACCTACATGTTGACCCTAAGTTATCCCTATTCTGCATATGTCATTCTCATCTTTGTTTTTTCTCTTCTAGATTTCATTCCTATGTCTCTAAACTACTGTTGTAATCTCCATTCAGATGTCCTGCCAACATAAAATTCAAAATATTAAAAACATGACTCACCATTTCCCATTTAAAGGTACCCTTTCTTTATATTTCCATAGTCACATTGAGTATATCGCTACTCTTTTATTCACTAAAGTTCAAAACTTTTGATTCATTTTTGAGTCTTCCCTCTCTGTCACCCCCCACGTCTCAGCACATCTGAGTCCTTTTGATGTTACCTGTAAAATGTCTTTCCTTTCCGTCTCTTCCTCAACTATACTAGTATCATGCTAATTAAATATTTTATCATTTTAATTCAATTATCATAATACCTTCCTTTTTTAAAAAAAAAGTATATTTCTTTCAATCAGGAAAATCCTGACTTCTTATCCTTCTACTATATGTCTCCAGGTCTTACATATCTGCCAAAACAGTCTTCTCAGTATATCTAAAGATCTGACTATACCATTTCCCTCTCCCTATAGTCTCCTCTACCTTATAAGATCCTCACCCTGGTTTTTAAGACCCTCTACATGCAACTCATCCTGTCTTTCTAATCAGACTGAATATTACTCACTGCCATTCATCCTTTCTTCCAATCCAACTCAACTATTAGTTGTTTATGCAAACTTAATAAGCTAATTCCTACCTTTTCCAGGTTTCCCAAGTTTCCCACATAGTCAATATAATTCAAGATAATACATGAATCTAACCGTAAAGTAAATTAAAGTGGAACAGATGTGTCAGTATTTCTATAGTTACCTATGAAAATAGAGGGATACCACCACATCTAGATTCATAATCTCAGTAATGGATGCCTGATATGTGGAATGGCAATGACATAGAAGTACTTGAAGTCAAAGAGTGGCAGTTTCAGACCAAATGCTTACAAAAGAAACCATTTTTATGGGTTTTCAGGGATTGATATTTTCAGGGAAAATTGAACAAAAAGGCAAAAATGCCATAAGGTGTATTTAACTCCATCAAAGTTAATCAGATCAGAGCAACAATGTTCAACCTATATGCCTTCTTTCTCATCAAAAGAAATTTTTAAGAGAATGAACTCAGTATTTTTTCAAGTAGTATCCTTTGATGAAAATGAGGCATTAGAGAGGCTCTTACAGACAGTTTATATTTTCTGTAACATTTCCAAATTGCAAAACCTGGAAGTTCAGAAAACAAGTTTCTACTCCATGTATTGTTTTTTTGACTTAGTGAAACAAAATGCAATGTTAAAAGCTTACCTCCAGAAAGGTATCTCATGAATATGTTAAAATTATTTGTAAAAACTATGATCTGTAACTATGGAGATAATTGAGTTTAATATTATGTTCAGTATTTATATCAAGGTATAAAACAAAGAAAATTTTTTCAATAGGTTGCTTCTATAACTAATTTTTTAAAACACATTTCATTTTGATACTGCCATCAATGTTCGGTAAATCATTCTGCATATAATATCTCTCCCAGAAATACAATTAAAAAATAATTACATGTGGTGATTCTGACTGATAACATATGGACTTCTATGCTCTTATAGTTTACAAGTTAGAGAAGCAAGTTGTTAGTAGCAATGTAGAATTTAGTTTTTGGACTGGAATACAGCAACCTCACCTTGCTAATTATAGCTTTTGGACCTTTCTTTTGCACAAATGGAAGAGGCATTAATCAAGCAATTCTAGTTGCCAAGGGGCATAGGAAGACCAGGGTATATATAGTTGCTTATCAAGATATTTGTATCCACTGAGGGTCACAGTCTGAATAGGGCTGCCAATGGAGCAGATTCTGAATAAGGTGGCTGTGGCTCCATCCAAGCCCCTGTTCAGCAGGTGCCAGGGTGAGCCAGGAGATAGAGAAAACCTTGGCACTGGATCAAAGTGGACTATATTAGAAGACGTGTGCGTATGTGTGTGTTTTTTTTTTAGTCTTTTATTTTCATGAAAGATACTTTGCTGGAGATTAAGTTTTCTTAACCAGAGACTCATACTTTTTTTTATATTAATAACTATTTAAATACAGTTTATTTCATCTGAAATACTATGTATTTTATTTCATTAAACATATTCTGAGAATGAGTATATAGGTTTCATCAGATTGTTAATGGAAGGGGACAGGAGTATTCATGATGTAAAAATGTTAAGAACCCATACTCTAGATTCTTTTCATTTATCATGAACATACATATATTGTCGAGGTAGAAGGGATCTCAGAGGTCATTCAATCCACTTTTCTTATTGTACAGATAAGTAAACTGAAGCACAGAGAAATGGTTACTTGCCCATTGTCACACAGTTAGTAAATGGCAGAGACAATGTTGGAATTCATACCCTATATCTAAAAGTCTTTCCACTGAACCACTCTGCCTCTTTCTTTTGTCAATCTTTTATTTGCACAGTGTAGTCTCTTATTGTACTTGAGGTGGTTTTTAGCAAGAGCAGGATTGAGCTGGAATTTTTCCAAATATCCTTTGTAACAAAAGCCCTATGCATTGCTTCCATGTAGGGCAAACAGAACGTGTCAAATTCCTCTTCCCAATGAAAGACCTTCAATAACTTATTTTTTTTGTTGTTTATTTAGTTGCTTCTGAGTCTCTGTGATCCCATTTGGAGTTTTCTTGGCAAAGATAGTGGAGTGGTTTGTCATTTCTTTCTCCAGTTCATTTTACAGATGATGAACTGAGGCAAGCATGTTTAAGTGATTAGTCCTGGGTCACACAGCTAGTAATAGTGTCCAAGGCTGGATTTAAACTCAAGTCTTCCTGATTCCAGGCTCAGTGTTCCATACTCGGTGCTACCCAGTTTACTAGCTCTGGCTTGGTAGAAAGACTACAGAACTTGGAGTCAGGAAATAGGAGTGTTGAAGCCCAGATCTGAGCAACTTTTACTAGATATATTTTTGACAAATGACTTCACCTTTCTGATTCACTCTCCATACTTGCAAAATGGACACAACAATACTTGCAGAGTTGTGAGGAAAAATGTACACTCTGTCCAGTGCAATAGAAGAGTTCAATGTTATCATTATAGTTGTCATTATTTTTTGTTTATATTTTAATTGGAATACTCTAAGAAAATTTAACAGTGAAATTAAGTCATTAAAAAAATGAGAAATAAGATTGTAGCACCATTCCCTGTTTTATCCCTAACTGGCTATGACTGACATGGAAATATCTAAAAAAATGTATAAGAACACCTTTTAACTCTTAACTTTTATTGTACAGAAAGAAGTTACAGCTTGACTTTCTATTTTAGGTTTATGTTCTCATGATTTAAAAAGAACAATAGTGACCTAAAGGCAAGGATTTCTTAGCAGCTAATGCCCAGGTGAATAAAATGCCTTAGGCCAACTAAACTGTCATAAATAAAGCAAAGCATGTGGATGAGATGGAGTGGTCTTCCCAAGTGAATAAGTAGCTATTGATTCAGTGTTCTATAACAGACAAGGAAAAACATATGCCAAGGTCAATACAGGCTTTTTTACAGCCATCCCATTTTATTTTACTATATTTCTTGTGCCTAGTTAATTGTCTACACAGATATGAGTATGCATATAGCTGGGTAGATCTGTAGAATGATGGGATTTTAGAACTAAAAGACCTTTAATGCCATTTAGGTTAGTCATAATGGCATCATTTTATAGATGCCATGAGGACCAGTTTCAGCATCACATTTTGTTTATCTATGCTCTTTAAAATAAATTTATCATTAATGATATGAATAGAATATAAATATAACCTATAACTTATCTGACACATCATTAACATAAAACAATTAATAATATGTTACTGGTAATATTATTCATAATGTAAATAGGGACTGGACATCTGATATTATTAGCAACAATGAGTAAATTCCCATTATAAATACAAGTAAATGCCTTTTTGCCAACTTAGTTTTAGAAGACTCCCTGAGGTATTAGGGGATTAAGTAATTGTCCAGAGTCATGTAATCAGTATATATCAGAGAAGGAACTTGAACCCAGATTTTTCTGGCTCTGAAAACAACTCTCTATATTCCTTATGCCAGGCTTCCTTTCCTTGTTAAAATTATGGAATATAGTTTAAATTGTTTGAAACAATTTTGTTGTTCAGCTGTTATTTGTGTCCAATACTTTGTGACTCCATTTGGGGTTTTCTTGGCAATGATACTGGAGTAGTTTGCCATTTTTTTTCTCCAGTTCATTTTACAGATGACGAAACTATGACCAACAAGGTTAAGTGACTTGTCCAGGGCCACACAAGTAGGACGTGTCAGAGTGTATATTTGAACTCAGGCAGATCAGGCCTGGCACTCTATCCTCTGTGCCACCTCACTATCCTTTAGGGCACAAAAGATACTTTCTAATACTCAACCAAGCAAATCTCCTTAAACAGAAGATAAAAAAGAGTGCATAAATTGCTATCAAAGTAGAAGGGTGTGCCATTTAACACTGACAATATAGTACTATTGACAATGGTAATTAGAGGTTTATAAAAAAAAATTTCCATGTGAACTTCATTTATAGTATTATAATAATTGTGGATATAATGTTCTTTTTATTTTACTCACATTAGAATGTAAGTTCCCTTAGAGTTGACATTGTTTCTGTCTTTGTGTGCTCAGTACCTAGCAAAATGCAGCACATGTAGTATGTACTAAATGCTTGTTTGATCCATCCTGCAACATTTCAGTGTCTTCCAACGCTTCTTAGAGGTTTTCTTTGAATTAAACATTCTTTATACTACATTCATTGCCAATTAAATACATGTACTATTATTTATCCAGATGTTCCCTGATTGTCTACATAATATTTCCCTGACATTTTTTATAATGAAGAATATTATGAATGTTTTTGTACAGATTACTCTCTCCATGCTGTTGAGAATTTCCCTTCAGTTATAGTTATAGGGTTATAAAATATAGGTCTAGAGCTGAAAGGGATCTTAACCAATATCTAATATAATCTTCTCATTCTATAGATGAGGAAATTGAAGGAGGTAGTTTAAATGATTTGTCCAAGGTCATCACAAGATAGGAAATGTCCAAAGTTCTATTAGAGTCCACATCTGTTGAGTCCAGAATGAGTGCTCCTTTCCCTTGTACCATATTATTTCCCAATAGTGGAATCTTTGGGTCAATGTGAATATAGACAATTCATAACTAGTCTTGGATAATTAAAAATTCCTTTCCCAAATTTTCAAAACGATTTATAGTTTTACATGTATCAAATTAGTACGAGAATTACTTTTTAAAAGGAATGCTAATAAATGGTTGCAGTTGCCAGGATGGCAAAGAGTATTCAAAACATGCTACATGCAAATCTGTCAAAACATCTGTGAATATTTAACCTACAAGCACGATATTTAACCTAGAAGTATGATATTTGAAGTGTTGTTATAAAGAAGTTTAGACTAGATTTGCTGAACTTCAGAGGGTAGAACATTGGGTTCAAATTCTAAGGATGTGTAATATAAGCAAATACTTCTTAACAATTAGAATTAGCAGAAAAATAAACTATCATCCCTAGTAATAACAAATCTTTGTAATAATATGTCTTTAAGAGGTTCTTAGCTAATCCCTTAATCAAGCTTTTGCAGATTAGGTTCACGCCAAATTATGTGTTGTGACATGAGTTTTCCTCTAAGACTTCAATTCTAATAATTTGACTTCTTTGTTAGATATGGAATTTCTTCATTGTGAATATTCTAATAATGGTGGAGACCAATGCATTCACACCTCATCCTATGAGAATTTGAATCATATCCACCCATAAAGATAGCTAGCAGGCATAGGGGATACAGCACTAGTATTTGAGTCAGAAAGATATAAGTTTAAATATGTGTTCTGATCAGTATTAACTTCTGTCTGCTTCAATTTACGTAACTAGAAAATGGCAATAATAATAGCACCTACATCCCAGGGTTTGTTGTGCAGATCAAATGAGATAATATTTATGAAGGACTTACCATAGTGCCTGGTGTATATTAGATGTTTAATAAGTACTTCTTCATTAACTTTCATACTCCCATAAATCATTGGTTGTGGGGGGAAATCATCTAAAATCTGGGATACATCAAAGATTATTAACCTGGAGTCCATACTTGTTTTCTTTTTTAATATTTCAATGATTTCCTTTGTTACCCTATGTAATTTATTTCACACATTTAAAAATATTATACAGAGAAGAGGCCCATAGGCTTCACTAGACCACCAAAGGGTTCTATGTCAAAAAAGTTAAGCTATAGATTATTTCATATTACTTGGATACTAATGGAGCAAGCAGACTATTCATCAGTTCTTCCTCATTCCTCAACCAGAATTCCTTTTTCGTCTATACATCTCTTTGGTGATGACTTTGTTGCTGGTTTTCTTGTGAGGTTTTTTATTGATAATATATTTCAGCCTATATATCATCACCAATCACTTCTCTATTGCCCTCTGGATCACCCACAACTTTAATAATTTGGAGAGTATTCCACGGTTAGCAGCTGTACAATGTTGTTGGAAGAAAATTGATGTTGTAAAGTCAGGTCTACATTTTGAGAGAAGTTTAAGTAATTAAAGCCACTGTACAATTTCCATAGATTGATAGATAGAACAGGTATTTTTTAATGTGTTTGTCATTTTCCAAGCATGTACTAAGCAATGGCAATATGCATACAAATATAGCCTAGCCTGCTTTCCTTGTCCTGTCCTGGGAACAGACTACTATCCTGCAGCATCTGCCTGAGATCTTTAGTATATATGTGTGTGTACACTGATGAAGTTACCAGCTCTAGGAACTGTCTAGTCAACTCTAGGTCTTAGCTTGAACAATAGGCATTCTCCATCCATTTAGTAGTTAGATTAATGGATTGAAATTCAGATGAAAAGGAGTAGGAAAAGGGAATGGGCTATTTAAAATAATGCTTACATAAAATGATTTAAAAATAAAACTAACTGATAAAGGTTTCAAAGAAGGGCCCATATGGTGAGTTAGACACAATTAATGAACCATCTGGGAATTCATTATCAAAACTTGATCCCAGATCCTCTTTTCAATAAAATGACAAAAATGTATCCTAGGCCAAAAAAAATATTTTTTCTTCCACATCTGAATTTCCCTGTCATTTTCAATGACAATTATCTACTGCTAATTCAAGACTAATCATATTGAAGTCTGCTTTTTTCCTCTTCTGTACCTCATTGATTCCATCTTTTGCTGGGTACTGTTACTCTTCTACTATATAGGATTCTTTTTTATACTTCTCAAACCCCTCAATCCTTTGGCCTGTGCAAAATATACATGCATATATACATCTGCATATCTATGCATCTACATATATATTTGTGCCTGATTTGGAACAGCTAGCATTTCCCCTCTTTTTTTGCATTAAACTTTGTCATTGCCAATTTCTTTAACATGGTCACATTGGCCTTATTTCTTCTTGCTCCTTTAGTGATGAAGCATTCCTGTTCAGACATCCAAACAAGTTTCATTTTTTCCACATTCTTTATACAATTTAAAGCTGGAAGAGCCGAACTCAATCCCCTTACTTTACACATGAGGAAACTGAGGACAAGAGAGATTGATTTGTCCAAGCTAACATAGGTAATAAGTAGCAGATGTGGGATTCTGACTCTAAATTCCTTTTACCACATCTTAATTCTTGACACTCTGTTCTTTTCTTCTTACAGAAAACTTAAAAAAAAAATCTCAGGAAGCTTAAGGACACACTAATCCCAATGGCTCAGATAAGCTGAATCATTCCAACATTTTACTTTTCATTTCACAGTAATGTCAAATGTGACTATTTCTCTGATTTTACTTCTCTGTTATGTATGTGTTTCTTTTCCAACATCAGACTATCTTCATAGCCATTAATACTTAACTGAATGCCTTATTCTATCAGGTGTTCCATGCTTTAATGTTCAGAATACCTCATAAAGAAGGTGCTTAGTAAGTGTTATTGACTCTCTAACTTCATTATTTGCTGAAGAATAAGTAACTTTGGGAAGGAGGAACATTTATTGAGTTATCACAAAAGAACTTCTGCTCATGATGAAGAAACAACATTAAAAAGCAATTCTTTACTAGAGCATTAACATAAAGCAGACATCTCTTTCCCCTTATTCAGTTCATTTCATCCTTTCATTTTTTTAATTCAAAAGGGAGAAAATGGAACCACCACAAATTTTTAGGAATATTGTCAATTTACTTATTTCATCTTGAACTTTGCTAATTACTACTGATAATGCTCGGCTTGTTCAGCTTGGTAATTTATTTTATAAAAAGAAGATAATTTTATAGAGAAGTATTCTCTATAGTGAGGTATTCAGCATGATAGAAGAATGCAAAGAAAATCAAAGTATTGGTATTATTTTTTCTTGGCAGTGAGTTGTTGCAATAAGGAAAAAAATCACCTACAATTCTCCTGAATGAACATATTCCACTGGTCTCATTTTAAGTGCTTATATACTATAAATCACATGTTCAGTGATTTATATGTGATGGGAACCTCAGAAATAAAAGTCTCACAAGTGATGTTAACAATTTAATTGCTTTAAAGAGGGAAATAGTTTTTCTTTCATGTCTAGCTACTGAGGCTTTGTTATTGATGTTTATTATTAAATATTGTGATAGATCCGGTAAAAGAAAATAGGGTAATTACTACTTAGCACAGTGCCTAGCACTTAGTAGGTACTAAATAAATACTTATCCCCCCCATTCCCTATCAAGAATTATTGGAGAATTCTATAGTATGATTGAGTACATAGGCATGTTCACTGAGTTATAGATTTTATATATATCATATATTATGGATTATCAAATTTAGAGACATGTTGTGAGGAAACATAAATTCAGGGATGTGCTAGAGCTCACTCACCTAAAAGTATGTCATATATGCATTTTTTCCTTCAGAAAGCCATTTACTATTACACCACTGTATATTATTTTGCACAATTTAACATTTAACCATTCAGAAAATTGTCTTCACAAACTTGAAAAGCTCTTGTAGTGACTTAGGGTCATCTCTATGAAGGTCAATTCTTGTATAAAAGTGAAGGTGACAGATAGTAGAGAAATTGAATTGAATCTGCACTTCTCCTAAAAGAGTCTCAGATTTGCTCTTCTGAAAAAGGTTTACTATAACTAGTTATTCCCATGGACTACTACAATTTTGTTTATATCAGAGGGACAAGGGTCTTTCCTATGTACCTACTATTGATGACAAAACAATTATATTGCTTTCATTCTCCATGAGCAAGACAGTCTTTCTGAGGCTGGGGACACAAGAAGCACCCCTTTTCATTTACCCTTGCAACTCTTGTCATTTTTATGCTTAAAACTCCAATCTCCACAGGAGTTAGGACCATTAAAATTATCTTCAAACATCCATGAGTCTCAAGACACAAGACATAGTTCAGGGAGAAAGAACTATATCCCCTATTAGTCTCTTTATATTTATAAACTTTCTCTTACAAATTTAAATTATAGAAACTGGATAATAATTAGAAACTAATTTGATTTGAGTTGCTAATTATTATTTTTTCTTTATAATAATGTATTTGGTATATATGGCATTAATTTTCGTTTCATTGTTAGCTTTCAACTCACATTGTAAATTGTAAATTTATATATCGCTACCTTTATTTAGCTGTCTCTACTTTAGAGAATCAGGTGTAAAGTGAAAGAGAAGAGAGAAGGGAAGAGAAAATTATGTAAATTATGTACAGACATAAACATGTATACAAACCAACCTCAAATGACCAGTGGGTTCAATAGTTCATTTTAAGTTCAATTCAATAAACCTTTATTATGGACCTACTATGTTCCATGGAGTAGCTAGATGATACAGTGGGTAGAGTGCCAAGTCTGGAGTCAGGAAAACTCATCGTTATGAATTCAAATACAGCTTTGGATGCTTAGTGACTCTAACCTTGGGCAAGTCACTTAACCCTGTTTATCTCAATTCCTCATTTGTAAAAATGAACTGGAGAAAGAAATGGCAAACCACTCCAGTATCTTTGCTAAAAAAAACCCAAATTCAGTATGGGCCTTGTACTGATACTGATTCTGACCTTACTCTCTCTTACGGAACTCAATAAATGAGTGCAGAGTGTGGCTCCCTATTGTCTACAGGATCAAATATAAACACTTTGGCTTTTAAGGCTCTTCAAATCCTGAGCCCTTCATTCCTTTCCAGTATTATCACACTTGACTCCTCTGGAAGCACAGTATGGTATAGCTACATTGACCTCCCCTCCTTTCAGTTCTTTGAATAAGACTCTCCATCTCTAGTCTCCAAATATTTGCACTGTCTGTTCCCCCAAGCCTAAAATACTTAATCTTCTCACTTCCCTACTTCTTGCTTCCCTGGGCTTCCTTCAAGATTTGGTACGAACCTACCTTCTGCAGGAGGCCTTTCTTGGTCTTCTAACTTCCCTCCGAGTGCTTCCCCTCCACCTATGTTCTCATATTAATACTTCCCTCTTTCAATCACCTTTGTGTCTACTCTGAATAAATCTTATATATACCTGGTTCTTTCCATGATATTTCCCACATTAGAATGAGGTGTATTTAAGTGCAGAGTTTGTATCTACTTTTCTTCATGTCTCCATTGCTTAACACACTATACCTGAAACATACTAAAGCCCTTGGTAAATGTTTGTAAAGTGACTGACATTCCACTTCTAAATCTGTTATCAATAGCTTCAGCAATATCTCATATGCCACACTAGCCTTAATAAAATACTACCATATACTTAGAAGTACTGTGTAGTTTTCTGTTTCTCATGGGTAGAGTTATAATCTTATACCCTTATAATCAGAAGGTCCCGTAAATATCTATTAGAAAAAATAGTGTTTCTGTCAGGGGCGTCCTGGCAAACAGCCAGCTTTCGGCGGGGGGGGAAGCGGAGAGAATGTTTTAACTACATATTTTCAAGTTTACTCTTAATTTTTAACTCTTCATATTACTTTCTTAAATGGAGGCAACCAACTAGATAACAAATTGAGCCCAGTTGTTTAGTGTTTGGTAATTCTCAAGGTTTAAATGCTCACAATGAAAACTCAACAATTGTTTGACTATTCAAGTTGTCTTAAATACCAATCAGATGTGAACTCTATGCTAATTCCAATATTCTGGAACAGTTCTCTCATGTCATCCATTGATCTTTTCCAGCATCCAATGGAAAGCTATGAATTCTAACAAAATATTAAGTAATACTAATAATAAATAATTTTATAAAATTTTTCAAATATTGTACCCCATTTTCCCCCATGACAACACTTCGATGTAAGATTATAGGAATTTTTGCCATTATTTAACAGATAAGAAAAATGAGTCTAGCCCATGATCACACACCTACCTTTTTAATGGTAGGGTTAGAATTTGAATCCAGGTTTATATGACACCAAGCAAAGTATGATAGCTACTGCAGTTCTCTTACTCTCGAAGTAGTCAAGTTATATACCCTAAAGTGATCTCCATTTTAACCCAATTTTTCTGAGTTGGTCACACATAGAGGACAAACACCATACTAATACAGTAAAAGTGCTTAAAGAAAAAGTGAGCATAAATAGGACAAGGACATAGTGAGATAAAGAATAATACATGAAAGCAAAAAGGTTTATTCACTGAAGTGTATAAATTAAAATGCACATGGGAGCCTATAAAAACTTCAGTAACCATGCTTGTATCTGTCTTTTAAATTGAAGATCAAACTCTGGGCTGACCTATCAAGCATGAAAAAAGGAACTTAATATGAATCTGAAACCAATAAAAAATTTGCATAATTTCATTTTTGTTCACCTGGGAGTCAATATTAGTGATTACATTATGTATGAGGTTGAGTTTCTAACAATGATGACTTTTAAAATGCTTATCATTTTCTTTCATCTTAATCTATTTCAAGTTTATCAGAGGAAAAGCAATCAATCATGTGATAGCACAATAACACCAATGAGAAAAGTAATATAGAAGTATGCATTCCTTTAAGATGGACACATCAAGGTTACTAAGCAAGAGTAGGAGATTTCATATCATTCTAGCAAGAACCTCAAAAAGAAAACATTTTACTTCAAAATAAAATTCAAACTAATGGCAAACGTTAAAATTTTGTCCAAGGCAAACAACAAAATCAATTGAAATCTCTGCCCAGGCAACCAAGCCTCTTTATATCATTTTTTGAAAATCCCTAGTAATGTTGAGCTTTTTAGCCTGACAGTCAATTGGTAGTTATATGCTAAGGGATTAAGTCCTTCTGATTTACCTTTGCCTCCTTGATGATAGGTCTAGATAGCAGATATCTATTAGATGATAAATTTTTGCTTAACCATGTGATATAATGTAAAAATAGAACAGTTTGGAATGAGAAACTTTAGGATCCCAATTCTGGAACTTAACTACATTTTTAAGGCAAGCTATCTAATAGCTCTATGATTCAGTTCTAAATAGATAAAAGAGGGCAATTGAACTTCTAGATGATCTCTAAGATTCCTTACAGCTATATTTCATGTGCCTTATTTAGGCCCCTACAAGTTCACATCCTATTCTCCATGCTTCTCTGTTTACTGTTTACATACCAAGTGTCAGAAACAAGAAGAACTTCTATTTACTTTAAAAACCTGGATTACAACAGGTCATGATGGGAGATGTTATGTTAAGCTCTCAGAAAAAATAGCAACTGCTGATTTGGAGGCATTGCTATCCATAGATGTCTTGAACAAAATTTTCATTTATCACAAACCAGAGAGGCATTTTCATTTACTTATATCATGCTTCACTGATTTCTTGTAAGTGCTAGGATTCTGGATTCTACTCTTCTGATGATAATTAACTACATTTAATCTAAACTAAAAGATACCTTTGAGTTTTCAATTATACAGGTAGGTCTAGATTAGGGCAAAGAATGACTCTCTTGAAGGGATTGCATTACTCAAATTTTCACTGCATATTTCAATTGGATTGAAATCAGTGAGTGTATCTTACATAATTATAACTTATAATATTGAAAATTCAATTACATGTAAACAATTAAGGGAGTTTATTTTTCTTATGCATTGAGACCAGGTTTTAATATATATCCCTGATTTCATCTATGTAGGTATACCTTCCAGTAATGCACATTGCAACCCAACCATATGTGCTTTTTCCTGTACAACTCTTGCCTTGTGATTTGGATGACTGATCACATAAAACTGGGGGAACTGGGAAAATTTCATAGTCAGAATTGTTCAGAGCCCATTTTTACTAGTGGACCAGTGTCTTGCTATATTCTTTCCACAAATTATTTCCATAGGTAGTCATTCTATGGCAACCTTTAAGGAGGAAAATCTTTTATTAACCCCAAATTACACATTGATCACTGTGTTTGACATTCTTTCAAAATTATAGATTTTTGGAGTTAGAAGACAGAGTCTAATAGAATCTCTTTGTTTAAGGTCATATAGCTATTTAATGACAAAGATGAGAGGAGAACCCTTAATCCCAATTCCCAGTGAATTTTTCTGTTACTCCACACTACAAATACCAGCTCACTCTAAAAGGTAAATTGCAGGAATGGATTTTCCAAAATAATATCTTACATGAAGAACTTGCAGGATTCAGGCATATATTGCACTGCTGATTGCTGTTAAATCTTGTTCTAATCTACCTCATTAAGAAAGAGGTAAGAACTAAAGATTATTTGACTCATTGTTTAACAAAAAATCATTTTTTTGCCCAATACAGCATTAACTTTAATATGCAAGCTGGATGCCATTTCATCACCTATCTATCAATGTCATTGGTCTTGACTTTATTTTTTTATGTTAAAATATTAAAAAGTTGAACATCATTGCAATATAGATACAATGTGAGCCAATAAATATTTGTGAATTTATACAAATTCAACCCATCTCATTTTTTCCTCAAAAAAAAATATAGCACTTTACATACAACAAAATGTAGAAGCCTGGGAGAATATATATACGATTCACATTGAGAACAGAAATGGAAATAAATAAATAAAAACTACCCTTTGAAGCCTAACAGTTAAATGCCAAAAGTAGAATGTAAAATAGGATTTTGACATATTTCGTACATATTAAGGCAACATGACTAAGGAAGGAGCTGTTTCATATACAAAACTATATACATGCATATAGGTGTACACGTAAATATGAGTGCTTGCAAATATATTTCAAATAAAATCTATTGTAATTTCAATTTTTTTTGTAAATGTAACATTAACTTTGACAAATATACAATGAAAGGGAATATAAATAATCCTTTAGGAATTTTAAACACCATCCCTGCCTCTGGGCTGAATTTAGACTACTTCTCCCTTGATAGCTTCTTAAATGACTTTTACTATGCATGCCAGTCAGGTGAGTTTTCTAGACTTCATTATGCCATCATGTAACCATAGCTTTCAAAATGTAACACTATAAGCAGCCTGTCCTTATTTGGATATTCAGGCATGTTGAGGCAAGTACTTGATATTGGTAGCAAATTTTGAATGTAGAGCCCAGTAGTGATTGTAAAATTTTCCAATCCATTTCCACCCCTGATTTTAGCAAAGACACCATATGGGACCTTGGAACAGCCACAGAGGATGCAACAGAAGCACTTTTTCTTCTTGAGTTGTGCTTTCCACAAACTGGTGAACAAATGAATTGTCTCTTTCAGAACTACTTGTGTATTCTGCATTTTCTGCCTAATCACTCACAACAATTTCTGGCATACCAAAAAGCAGAAACTTCTCTTCATATTCATCAAAAAAGTTGCATAAGGCCAGGTGGAATAAAACATGTGGAAGCCTTTAAAAAAAACACTGGTCTGAGGCAGAATGACTCTTGTCTTTGGAAGTTCAGTAGCAAGCTGGACATACTTGTTTCATTTCTTTTGCTTGCACCCCTAAGGTTTCAAAAATACATCTTCCTTTGCTCCAAACACATCAAGACTCTGCTTGTAGAATGATCTCAAAAAGTAAATGTTGACTAGCTGTAGTGGGCAGGTAGGTGATACAATGGGTAGAACATTGAACTGGGAATCAGGAAGACACATATTCCTGAGTTCAAATCCAGTCTCAGAAACTTACTAACTGTAAGTTAGGACAGGCAAGACATTTAACCCTGTTAACCTTGGTTCCACATCTGTAAAATGAGTGGGAGAAAGAAATGGCAAACTACTCCAGTATCTTTGCCCAGAAAATCTCAAATGGGATAAGGACATATATGAACAATGAGCTACTCTGGTTCAAAATTAAATCCAGGTTATGTCCAGCAAACTGGAGATAGTTCAAGTGATCAGGATTGACATAAGAGTTGTTATTAGACTGGAAAGTTGTTCCATTAGTTGACTGAGTGAATAGAGTATAATCAGGGTTAACTCTCTCATTAGATAAAGTATCAAACCACTAGAGTACTATACCTGACCCATGCCTTCTCCA
Organism: Bettongia penicillata ogilbyi; assembly: GCA_023548195.1. Classification (NCBI taxonomy): domain Eukaryota; kingdom Metazoa; phylum Chordata; class Mammalia; order Diprotodontia; family Potoroidae; genus Bettongia; species Bettongia penicillata. The sequence continues at coordinate 778,628 of JAJHZJ010000130.1, read as the reverse complement.
TGAAACACATAGTAATCCCCTGTTTTGCTACTGTTCAGTTAGCTTTGCACAATTTGCTTTAGACACAACTTCATAGCTACTCTTAAAATTGAATCTCTGTGAATCAGCAAGATATCATTTCCATCCACTGGTCTGTGTACCACATCTAAATCTGATGGCCTTGAATGCAAATATTTGTACAACCACTCACAATGATTTTTAAAAGACTGTGATTTTATGATATACATGAACGTTGATATCAGTTCAGAACACTCAAGGAGGAAGTGAAATAGTTTAAAAAATATACTGGGGGGTTTTAAGTCAACCGCATTTTTATTACCCTCAGAAGGCTCCAAGGGTGAGGGTGCAGAACACCGATGCTCTCTCCATCTTTCTGCACCTTGTTATCTCTCTCAGTCTCCTGGGTTGGTTTTTATATCTTAGCTCCTTATATTCACAGTGAAGCCCATGGCAGTCCAGAGAGGCTAGAGCTCCCCAGCACATTGAGGGCCATGGTAGTACCTCTAGCTATTAGTACTCCAGTACTCCAGAGATCCAGGGTGGGACTAGCAAACAGAACATTCAATTGGGGGAAAGAATAGGAACTGGTCAGCATATTGAAAGTATGAAAACTAGGGATTTGTATAACTTCAGGGAGCAAAAAATTACTTCTGTTTGACTAATGGAGAGGAGCAGGATATTGGTACCTTACCCTCAGGATAGTGTTGGGGAGGTGGAAAGAAGACATGACATTTGTGAGGGGATGTTAGGTCTGTATACTGTGTGTGATACTATACCCACATTGCTAGAAAATGTAGTATTTCTTTGGATCCATCAATTTTCACAGGACCTCTTGATGCAGGCTCTGGGGAGAAAACAGTCCTACCACAAGATTCTTTTTTTTTTTAAGATGGAAAACTCATTTATTCTTCTTCTGTTCCTTCTCTTTCCATTTCTCTTTCTTCTCCTTCTCTCCCTCCTCTTTTCCACTGTTCCTCTTTTCCTTATCCCTTTCTCTCCTTTGTTTTCTCTTTCCTCTCCCCATATCTCTATCTCTGTCTCTTTCTCTTTGGTATTCCCAGAATTCTCATCTGACAATCCTAGTTATTTACATCCTTGCACATTTCCAGAGGTTTTCCCCAGATATGTCTTGCTCTACATCCTGGTCTTACTGTGCCTCAAAAGATAGTTTATATTCATAAACATTAACCAAGTATGTGGCAAAATACATGATGCTGTGAAATGTTCTAAGCCAGTTGGTTTTCAACCTTTGTTGATCTCATGATACCTTTTACAATCTTAAAAATTATCTGTGGGGGTGGAGCCAAGATGGCAGAGTAGAAAGACTCATGTATGCTAGCTCGGAACCCACAGCCCATATATTTCCTGCAAGAAGAACTCCCCACAAATTCTGGATCACTGCAAGGCATGCAAAAACACAGTGGAAAAGATCTCTGTTCCAGAGAGCCCTGGAGAACTGTCCCCAGAGTCTTTCGCACCCCAGAAAGTGGAGCCCACCCCTGAGCTGCCCTGGCCATGGCTCCAGAGGAGCAGATCCAAGCAGGCTTCAGGGACAGAACCTCCTGCAGCTGGGAAGGTCCCTCCACCCACAGACACTACAGGTCAGTGAGAGAGACGTCTGGGCTGGATGAGAGGGGACTGGGGTGTCTCCGTGACTCGGGCCCCCTCGGGAGGCAGCGATGGAGGGAGCGGCAGAGGCAGTGGTGGCCTGGGACTCCCTGAGCAGGCAGAAGATCAGGGCCATTAGGGAAGGTCTCTGCACAAACCCCCTGAGGGAACTGAGCCTGGGAGATGGCCCTGCCCCCACCCCAGCACCAGAACTTAAGCTCACATTGAATAGCAGCCCCACCTGCCGTGGAAAGCCCATTTGAATCTCAGACCCCAAGCACTAGCTGGGCAGATCTAGGCGGGGGTGGACAGGAATCTCAGAAGTTAAGTAACTGGCTGGGAAAATGCCCAGAAAAGGGAAGAAAAATAAGACTATAGAGAGCTACTTTGAGGGGGAACAAATGTTCCTATCTTTCAATTCTGATGACGAGGAAATATTCTTACCATCAGGGAAAGATGTAGAGGTCGGGGCCTCTGTATCCCAGACATCCAAGGTGGATGTCTCGTGTGCTTAGGCCATGGAAGAGCTCAAAAAGGATTTTGAAAATCAAGTTAGACAGGTGGAGGAAAAACTGGGAAGAGAAATGAGAGAGATGCAAGAAAAGCATGAAAAATGGGTCAATACCTTCCTAAAGGAGAGCCAAAAAAATGCTGAAGAAAATAACACCTTGAAAAATAGGCTCATTCAATTGGCAAAAGAGGTTCAAAAAGCCAGTGAGGAGAAGAATGCTTTCAAAAGCAGAATTAGCCAAATGGTAAAAGAGGTTCAAAAGCTCACTGAAGAAAATAGTTCTCTCAAAATTAGAATGGAACAGATGGAGGCTAATGACTTTCTGAGAAACCAAGAAATCACCAAAGAAAACCAAAAGAATGAAAAAATGGAAGAGAATGTGAAATATCTCATTGGAAAAACAACTGACCTGGAAAATAGATCCAGGAGAGACAATTTAAAAATTATGGGCTACCTGAAAGTCATGATCAAAAAAAGAGCCTAGACATCATCTTCCATGAAATTATCGAGGAAAACTGCCCTGATGTTCTACAACCAGAGGGCAAAATAAGTATTGAAAGAATCCATCGATCACTGCCTGAAAGAGACTCAAAAAGAGAACCTTTTAGGAACATTATGGCCAAATTCCAGAATTCCCAGGTCAAGGAGAAAATATTGCAAGCAGCTAGAAAGAAACAATTCAAGTATTGTGGAAATACAATCAGGATAACTCAAGATCTAGCAGCTTCTACATTAAGGGATCGAACGGTGTGGAAGAGGATAATCCAGAAGTCAAAGGAAGTAGGACTCAAACCAAGAATCACCTACCCAGCAAAACTGAGTATAATACTTCAGGGGAAAATATGGTCTTTTAAAGAAACAGAGGACTTTCAAGCATTCTTGATGAAAAGACCAGAGCTGAAAAGAAAATTTGACTTTCAAACACAAGAATGAGAAGAAGCATGAAAAAGTAAACAACAAAGAGAAGTCATAAGGGACTTACCAAAAGTGAACTGTTTACATTCCTACATGGAAAGACAATATTTGTAACTCTTAAAACTTTTCAGTATCTGGGTAGTTGGTGGGACCACACACACACATACACACACACATGTACACATGTGCACGCATACACACATACACACATGCATGCACATACAGAGACAGAGAGCACAGAGTGAATTGAATAGGATGGGACCATATCTTAAAAGAAATTAAGATAAATGGTGAGAGAGAAATGTAGTGGGAGGAAAGAGGGTGAAAGGGAATGGGGTAAATTATATCTCATTCAAGAGGCAAGCAGGAGACTTTTTAGTGGAGGGAAAAAGAGGGGAGATGAGAAAAAAACAAGAAGTTTACCCTCATCACATTTGACGAAAGGAAGGAAAAAAATGCACACTCACTTTGGAATGAAAACCTATCTTACAATACAGGAACATGGGGGAGAAGGAGATAAGCAAGGGGGGGGTATGATGGAAGGGAGGGCAACAGGAAGAGGGAGCAATTTGAAGTTAACACTTGGGGAGGGACAGGATCAAAAGACAGAATAGAAACAATGGGGGCAGGATAGGATGGAGGGAAATACAGTTAGTCTTACACAACATGACTATTATCGCAGTCATTTGCAAAACTACACAGATAGGGCCTATATTGAATTGCCTGAATTCCCAAAGGGAATGGGTGGGGAGGGAGGGATGGGGAGAATTTGGAACTCAAGTTTTAGGAACAACTGTTGAGTATTGTTCTTGCTACTAGGAAATAAGACATATAGTTAATGAGGAATAGAAAGTCATCTGGCCCTACAGGACAAAAGAGAAGATGGGGACAAGAGAAGGGAGGGATGATAGAAGAGAGAGCAGATTGGTGATAGGGAAAATTAGATTGCTTGGTGTATTTGGGGTGGGGGAGGGGATAAAAAGGGAGAAAATTTGGAACCCCAAATTTTGTGAAAATGAATGTAAAAAGTTAAATAAATAAATTTTTATTTAAAAAAAATTATCTGTGATCTTCTCTCTATTGATATTAATTGTATTAGAAATTAATCATCTTTGTATTATCATGAAAATTAATTTTAAACCCATGAAAGACTCTCTAGACTCCCAATACCTCACTTTGAGAACTATGAATATTTCTAAATCTTGAATCTAAATACTATTCATGAATTCAGAGCTGATAGGGATCAAATCATGATAGATACATTTCTGGTCTTTAATGGCATCAAGTAGCTTTGTGTTCTAGAACTCCTTTCTCATCTTTAATGAGACAATTATTAAAATATACTATGAAATCATGTTGAAACAAACAGGAATATTTGCATACTCTATATGTTGGCAATTTGGTATTCTTGTCTTTAGCTAGGAGAAATCTTCAGCAGGACAAGACATGTGGACTAGTTATGATCAGCAAGATTGATTTGGTATCAATTTTTAAGAAAAATCAGTTGCAGTCTCTATATATCAGAGGTAAGACAAACCCAATTCGCCATGTTTCTAAAGGCCCCTGCTTCTCCTTTATACCTCACTGCTTCATAATTAACTATTGCTTAATCATAACAGTCTCTGATTCCCCATCAAAGTGTTCACAGATCATCCCTCTAACAATATATTCAAAAATTTGAACAAGATCTAAGATAAGACATTCCAATTGATAGTTTGAAGAATATAACTGATTTATCTTTCTTAAAACTGGAATGATAGTTGACCACCTCTAGTCTTGTAGAAACTATCTCATTTTTCATAATTTTTTAAAGATTACTGACAGAAATTTCATCCTTCAGTTCTTCCATTATCTGGGATGGAGTTCATTTGTACCTAGTGATTAAATTCATTGAAAGTGGTTAAGATTCCCTTTTGCCATTGCCTAACTTATCTTGCCTTTCAATTACTAGTTAAACTCTTTTTTGGTTCTATTCTTTTCAGTTGATAGATCATTCTTATTGAAAGAGAAAATAGGAATAAAATAGAAGTAAAAAGTTCTACCTTTTCATTGTCATCAATTGTTATAATTCATTCTATACTCAACATTAATCCAAACCCCCCCTTGATTCTTTTCTGGTTCACAACTTAGTTAGCAACTCCATATTGATCATATCATTGGTCACATCTCAGATTATTTTAGAACTTTGTCTTCTTGACCTCAGAGAGATGTGTCACTCTTTTGTGTCCATCTTCAATTATCTACCTTTGCTTCAATTTTCTTTAGATGGATTTTAGAGAAGAGTTACTCAACAAGTTCCATGTTAGTCAATATAATTAAATCCCTCTCCCTTTCTTCATTTGTTTTTATGTAGTCAGGATGTATCACTAAGGATGAAATTATTGTGATCAAAGAGTATGTTTATATTTATGAATATTTTATAGGTTATTAGTACCATGAGATTGCCTTAAAATGATGAATTTGTAATTCTACAAACAATAAATGAATGGAATCTGTTTCCTCAAAACCTGTCATCATTGAGTTTCATTGCTTTTAATTATTTCTTCAGTATGAGGGATATGAGATGATACTTCAAATTTTTATGTATTTTTTTATTTGTTGGATACAACATTTTAGTACTTATTAATTATATTTCCTCTTTTGAAGATTGTTTTCTCTGACATTCTACTATTGCTATCCCTTCACAGTCTTTAATGTACTTCAAAAGTCATTTTCAAAATGAAAAATCTTTCACCTTTGAAAGCTCTAGATATTCTGCTATTTCCATCATGATAATCCCCATCCTTAGGTTACCACTAAGTTCCCTCTGTTCCCAATTTGAAGTTCTATTGGGGTAATTTATAAATAGCTTTTAGTTAGTATGCTGCCCAATTGTGTTATTTAACCTAAAATTAGCCCCTAACACTGCACAATATTATTTCTCTGCGTCTTCAAGTCATCCCTGTCACTCATTCCACAGCTATCATGAATTTTTCCATTTTTCTCAAACTAAAACATTTGAGATTACAGGGAGGAAAAGTGTATAGAAAAGGGTAAAATAAAAAAAAAATGTGGCTGTATTTCCATAAACCAAGAGAGAATGATACAACTGAATGTCTGAAGGGGTAGAATCTGTGAATAAGTTAGCAAGGAGTGCATAGGCATGGGTAATATGCTAAGGGCAGAAAAAAGATCAATGTTCATTCAAGAGCTGCCCTTTCGACGCAGGGGCCAGTTGTCTTGGGATCTTGCCATTATTACCAATTTTGTGTAGGCACATGTGATAAGCATAATACAGCTTCTTAAAAAAGCAAAGAAAGGCCAAGGTTTTTGTAGAGAAGCGACTGATTAATGTCCTACCTCTAATATCATAACTGTAGAGGCACCAATAGGAAGACTGCATAGGACACAAAAACTTCTCAAGTGGGATACTTCATCTAGGCAAAAGAAATTCCAGAAAAGAGGAGATCCCTTAAAAATTAAGAGTAGTAATATGATTTATTTAAGAAAGGCAGGCTTGCAAAATCAGCAGTTTCTAGACTACTGCAACAGGTTTCTTTTTAATTTTAATTTGATTATTATTTACTTATCATTCTTTTTGAAAATGTTGAGTTCCAAATTCTCTTCCTCCCTCCAATCTTTCCTTACTCACTAAGAAGGCAAGTAGTATGATATGGCATTTTTTATCTTGAGTGCTTCAGAATTGTTTTTGATCATTGTCATGATCAGAGTAGCAAAGTCTTTCCCAGTTGATCAACGTTACTATATTGTTATTGCTATGTACAATGACCTGTTTCTGCCCACTTCACTCTGTATCATTTGTGTAGATCTTCCTAGGTTTTTCTGAAATAATCCCTGCAATCATTTCTGATAACACAAGAGTAATTCATCACAATCATATGCCACAACTTTTCATTTCCCAATTAATTGAAATCCCCTCAATTTCCAGTTCTTTGCCACCACAAAAAGATCTGCTATAAATATTTTTGTGCAAATAGGTCATAGATCTGTTCCACTGACATCCTAAATTGTATTTTCTGGGAAAAATGTCTTGGTTTCACCTCTTCTTGGCTAGATCACTCCAGAAGTAGAACTGAAATATTTTGAAGTTGTTTAGAGGGAAATGTTGGGAAGGTTCCCCTGGTTGCTGCCTCTACTCTGCCATCTTAGCTCTGCTCTTACATGGGACTTATGTGGCTTTTGCTTCTTGGTGTTATTTATTCCTGTTTGCTGATTAGAATATTAAGACAATATTATTCATAGAGAATTAAGCAAAACACTACTTGAAATAATAAGCAACTTTAGCAAAGTTGCAGGATATAAAATAAAATTACATAAATCATCAGCATTTTTACATATTACTAGTAGAGCTGAATAGCAAAAGATGGAGAAATTCCACTTAAAACTACTGTAGATATTATAAAACATTTGGGAGTCTACCTGCCAAAACATATCCAGTAAGTATATGAATACAATTACAAAACACTTTTCCCACAAATAACGTCAGATCTAAGTGACTGGAACAAAAAAAAAAAAAAAAAAAACATCAATTGCTCATGGGTAGATCAAGTTAATACAATAAAAATTACAATTCTGCCTAAATTAACTTACTTATTTAGTGCCATACAGATCAAACAACCAAAAATAATTCTAGAAATAGAAAAAATAATATCAAAATGCTTCTGGTTCAGAATATCAAGGGAATTAATGTAAAGAAATACAAGGTAAGATGGCCTAGCCATACCGTATCTTAAGTTGTATTATAAAGCAACAATCCTCAAAACTACTTGGTACTGGCTAAGAAACAGAGTGGTAGATCAGTGGAATAGGTTAGGTATACAAGACACAGTATTCAATGACTATTGCAATATACTATTTGATAAACCTGAAGATTCCAGCTCCTGGGGTAAGAACTCACCATTTGATAAAAACTGCTAGGGAAATTGGAAAATAGTATAGCAGAAACTAAGCACTGACCAACATATTTGACTCTATACCAAAATAAAATTAAAATGAATACATGATTTAGATAAAAAGACTGAAACTATAAGCAAATTGGAAAAGCAAGGAATAATTTACCTCTCAGATTTATGGAGAATGGAAGAATTTATGACCCTACAAGAGATAAAAAACATTATGAAATGAAAAATGGATAATTTTGGTTACATGAAATTGAAAAGTTTTTGCACAAAGCCATGCAACCAAAATTCAAAAACATATAGAGAACTGAGTCAAGTTTATAAGAATACAAGTCATTCCCCAATTGATCAATGGTCAAAAGTTATGAATAAGCAAGTTTCAGAAGAAACTAAAGCTATCTATAGTCATATAAAAATTCTCTAAATCACTAATGATTAAAGAAATGCAAATCAAAAATCTCTAGTATCACATCATACCTATCAGATTGGCTAGCATAGCAAGACAGAAAAATGATAAATGTTGAAGATGTGGGAAAATTGGGACACTAATTCATTGTTGGTGGAGTTGTGTACTGATCCAACCATTCTGGAAAGAAATTTGGAATTATGCCCCTGGACTATAAAACTGTACATACCCTTAACTAGTACCAGTATCCCAAAGAGACCATAAAAATGGAAAAAGGACTACATGTACAAAAATATTTAGTGCATCTGATATTGTGGAGGCCAAGAATTGGAGACTGAAGGGATGCTCATCAACTGGGGAATGGCTGAAAAAATTGGGGCATATGAATATAAGGAAATATTATTGTGCTATAAGAAATGATGAGTCAGCAGATTTCAGAAAAATCTGGAAATGCATACATGAACTGAAACTGGGTAAAAGAATCAGAACAGAAGAACATTGTACTTAGTAACAGACACATTGTGTGATGACTAACTTTGGCAGAATTAACTCTTCCCAGCAATGTAAGGATCTAAGACAACTCCAAAAGACTTTCAATGGAAAATGCTATCCACATGCAGAGAAAGAACTTTTCAGTCGATATGCAGATGGAAGTATACCTTTTACCGTTCTTTTCTTTGGTTGTTTTGTTTTGTTTCTTCTTTCTTCTGATTCCTTCCATTAGCTCTAATTCTTTATATCATGACTAATGTGAAAATATGTTTAACATGAATGCACAAATAGAGCCTACATCAGAATATACACCATTTGGGGGAGGAGTGGAGAGGGAGGCAGAGAAAATTTGAAACTCAAAATCTTATGGAAGTGATTGTTGAAAACCAGACATTAATTAATTAATTATTTTGAATGATTTTGAAAAAGACAATATTGACAAAAGTCCCAACTAATCATATCATGACAGGAAGTGACTATGGGATCTCAAAGACTATTCCAGAATAATGCAGGTTCAATAAAGTGAAAAAAAGGCTTTGAGTATGATTCCCTAGAATAGGTTCTCTTTATTTTCAGAGAACTAGTCATGTTAAATATGGTGATATTATCATTACATTGATCACTAAGTGACAACTTTTTTGCCCACGGGAACATGTTAAAAGAAGAAAAGAAAAAAATGCATTCAATTCTGTTCAAGCCCTTTAGTTAAGTTTAGTTTATTTTTTTTGGTGATGATGGGAGAATGGCCCCCAAAAAGCACATGAAGTGTGAAAAATTAGATAACTTTTAGACTATCTCAAAATATTAATTTAGTTATTTATATTACATATATGATGTTCCATTGAAATAAGTTTACATGCTGCTAAAAGATTCTAAAATTATATTACTCCTAAACAAACCTGGAAAACACAATGATGTTTTCATTAATCAGAAGAATTGCTTGCAGGTCATCTTTGCACAAATACATGTGAGAGTTTGAAGAGTTTGTTTCATTATGTGCTAAAAGGAAAAAATAAATTTCATTTGATGGGATACATAGAAATCTCACTTTGCACAGTTCATCATAAGCTAAAAGACTACAAGAATATAATGTCAATTTGTGTACCATCTTCTTATAAGAGTAATGAGATAGCGAACTTCTATGATGACCTTCATGGGATTCTCCAAATCAATTACTAACAGTTTTTTAATGAAAATTCATGTGGGAAACTGTAAAAAAACTGTAAAAAAATGTTACAAAATGAATAAGTGCAAGTGGCAATAAGTTTGTAGGTTATGCAGAAATATTCAGAATGATAACATAAAATATGAAATTAATTTCAATAAGCAGAAAATTATTGGTTGCTCCTCTCATAGTAATTTCCAATGTACTGTTCACTTATAATTAGACTATTGACTCATACAGCAAAGTTCAAAATTAATAACTAAATAGGAGAATTGGTAAATAGAAATTAATAACTCTAACCTGTTCAACCAAATAGCAATGTCAAAATATGGGAAATGAAGTAAAAGAAAAAAGTGATACATTCCATCACTCTTTTAATATAAATCTAATAAATAAAAATCAATAAACATAATATAGAGAATAAAAGATCCCAGAAACTGACACAGGCAGCAAACTCATGTTTTCCTTGTCAATGAAGGAGATGTAACCAGTAGAGGTAGCCATGAGTTAGAATAAAAAGTAATTTCAAAAGCATTACAAAGGAGGATATTGAATGTTGCTACTCAAACATGGCATTGTGTGCATTCTAGATTTTTAAGGAGTTATTTTCTTCAGCATTTTCATATCTCTTTAACCTAATTAATTTTCATTTCATAATTTTTTTTGAATAACCCTCAATTCTTTTCCAAATTTTTCTTTTGCTGCTTGTTTTTGAACTTTAAAACCTTTTTACTTCAATCAGCAAGAAAGAGCAATTTCACTTGGGTAAAGAAAGAGCACATTCCAGGACAGGAAGTGTTCCAGCAAACCACCAGCAAGCCCCACCTCAGCAAACCAGCAGGTGATCCTAAACCCCAGTGTTTACAATGGAGTAAACAACTGTCATCAGCAGGAACCCCCATGTACCTTTACACAGCCAGGAGAAACAGCAGACTCTAGATCGAAGAACCACCACATGCTTAAGTGCAGGCCAACAGCCCAGCATGGGTAGGCATGTTCCAATAGCCAGACCTCTATATGCCTCAGTGCCTCCAGGACAAATAGGTATCCTCCAGGGGTCAGACCTATACATGCTACATAGTGTAGCCCCAGGAAAATGCAGAAAAAAAAACACCTGGGCTCAGCATGTGCCAGATACCACCATTAGGACCCCAGTTTAGCTTCAGGTAAGTTGTAGGAACCTATAGCCACCATCAGTGAAAGCCACAACCCAACCTACCCCCTCAACATTGCACCAGACATGAGGGTCCCTCATGGGCCTCAGGGCAGCATGGGCATAGTTCCAGGTAAATAGCTAGGACCTGCAGCCACTGGCACAAGAAGCCTGAGATACAGACTCTTCTACACCGGGAGCAGAGATCAAATTTAAAAGAAAGGGAAAAAGCCAAAAAAAAAAAAAAAGATGAACAAAAACAGAGAAAATCGAAGCACAAACTCAGAAGAAGACAATAATGTCAAAAATCTATGAGCAAAAAGAAATCATGGAAGTACTTTTAAAACAGCCTAAATATCATATAAGAGAGGTGGAAGTAAGGTGGGGAAAAGAAGTGAGAGTAATGCAAGCGAATTATGAAAAAAGATTCAATAGCTTGGAAAAATGTTTAAAAAATAGAATTGCCCAAATGGAAAAGGAGATACAAAAATCAACTGACAAAAACAGCTCCTTAAAAGAGTATAATTGGTCAAGTGGAAAAGAAAGCACAAAAGTTAATTGAGGAAAATAGCACCTTAAAAGTTAGAATTGAGCAAGTAGAATTCAATGATTCGATGAGATTCAATTGTTTGAATCAATCAAACAAATTCAAAAGAATGAAGAAATGGAAGAAAATGTAAAATATTCCATGGAAAGAAATAACTTACTTGGAAAAAAGAACCAGAAGAAATAATATCAGAATCATTGGACTTCCAAGAGTCATAATCCAAAGGAGGACCTGGACATTGTCTTTCAAGAAATTATCAAGGAAAACCGCCCTGATGTCCTAGAACCAGAGGGCAAAATAGGCATTGAAAAAATCCACCAATCACCTCAGGAAGAGACTCCAAAATAAAAACCCCAAGGAACACGACACCCAGATTTTAGAACTAACTGGTGCTTATGGCAATTAGGTGTTGCAGTGGATAGAATGCCAGGCCTGGAGTCAGGCAAACACGTTCTCCTGAGTTCAAGTCTGGTCTCAGACACTAATTTGACTTTGGGCAAGTCACTTAATCCTGTTTGCCTCAATTTCTTCATTTGTAACGAGTTAGAGAAGGAAAAGGTAAACCTTTCCAAAGGAAAACCTCAAATGGGATCAAGAAGAGTTGGCATGACTGAAACAACTGAACAACAACAGATGATGGTTAAAAGGGGGCAAATGAATACCATTAATGAAGACCTATATAAAAAACAACATAAAATATATGACAAATGTAAGACTGGAAAAGGAGGTGAACCAGTGAGGTAATCAGTAAAAGATGAAACAGATGAACCAAGTATTTCATTGGTACACTTGGAATGTTAAACTGTATAAAATAGGTTCTTATCCTGGTTTCTGAACATGCAAACTATGTATTATAATAACTATTGCAATAAGATTGGTTTTCTTTGTAATACTATGTATTTATTTTATACATCTAATGGCATTGTTAGAAGGGGTTCATAGGCATAACCAGGGCCAAATAGATCCATCACAACCACACACACACATACACACACACACACACACACACACACACACACACACATTCAAAATGCTAAGAACCCCAGACCTAATGGAAGGCCTCCAGTGATTTGGGTAAATCCACTATGTCAGATTTTTTTGGAGAATATTGAATGGATTCTTGTAATGAGAGTCTTTGGATTATGGAATACTTCAATGGAGGAATTACTCACATTGATATTGATATAATCATAGACTAAGAGCTAGAAGGGAATTTAAAGAGCAAATGGTCCTATAACTCATTTTAAAGATGAAGAAACTTGGTTTCCAATAGGTTAAATAATTTGTTTTAGGCCTTATGTTTAGAATTTGAAATGTAGATGCTCCAATTACAAACTAGGAACTCATAGCACTGCACCCCATTCCCTTCAAATTTATGTACTGTAATACTGAGAAGACAGACTTCCTTGTGACTTTCACTCCCTTATCTTCTCAGAAGTCTTTCATACTTTAAAGTAATTTCAAAAATATACAACAAAATTTGGCCAACTGCGTATGACAGAAACCTAGTACAATATTTTCACATATAGGGATGAAGTATGTGAATAACATATATATTATATGTAAATAAGGCAAATAAAAAAGAAAATTAACTGTATTATTGACATTTCCCTGCTACAAATGAAGAAACAAACAAATAATTCTCTGACATGTAGAGAATATTTTTGCTTGTGTTTTTTGTTGTTAAATTCTTGGATTCTTTATTAGGACATAAAATTTTCTTTTATTTTTAACTGGCTTTAAAACTACTTTATGCCATTATTTAAATTAGATACTCTTACTAGGGCTAATTAAATAAACAATATTTATGTTCAAATATTAGCCAAGAATGTATGCATTTCTTTTAAGAGTTTCCTTCATTAATATTTAAGCTTTAATCTTAAATTTGAGGTTATCTATGACTACTAAAACCGAACATAACTTGTTTGACAGAATCTTGTCAGCCTGAACATAAATCTATCAATCAACAGTATTGTATGTTTATCCTTACTGCAGTACAGATTTTAAGGCAAATTTCATTTCAGCATAAAAAATAAATGTAGAACTACAAAATGTTCATCTTATTTACTATATATTTTGGCATTTTTGTCTCTGAGAATGAGATTTCCCTTCATTTACTGCTTATTTATCGGGTATCTCTTGTGTTTAATAGAAAAGGAAATATATTTGAAATGTGCTATCATTTGTGTTTTGCTTATTATTCAATGAGATGAATGAATACAAACCTGTTTTATATTTTAAGAATGATTTCATATAGAGCATAATTTTTTGCAAAGTCATCTTTAACCATAATATTCTCTGTTTCTTTCCATTTTCATGAAAATTTATAATTAAAAATTGATCATCTAATGGAGATTACTAATCTCTTTTTTTAATTGTGTTGATAATTTGGTATTATCTAATTTTTTTCAAAGATGACAGTTATACATTTATTAAAAACTTTACATCCCAAGTCTATTCTTATTATATTATGTGTAATTTAAAGTTTTCTTTTAAATGAATTTGCTTATTAAACTCATGATACTATACAAATTACTTCATTTTAATATATTGGCTAAAAAAATGTCTTCAATAATCCCTTAAAAGAAAAGTATTATCTCAAGAGTGAAAAATTCCAGATCCACTTAATTATTCATATTATAGGGTAGTAGAATATAAAAAAATTAAATTTATCAATTAATTTAAATTCATTCTGAGAGTAGAATGTTTCAATCTTTGTATTTATATCCTTAGCACCTGGAAAAGTGCCTGGAATATTGTTGCTTATTAATGCTAATTGATCAATTGAGGTAACCTTTTACAGTTTTCTCTGAGATCGTTTACGTGAAGCAATTTTAAAAATTTAATCTCCTCCCCTTTCCTCTATTCATACCTCATTGATATTTGATTATAATATTAAAGAGAGAAGTAAGGTGTATGTACAATTTAAAGATCACATAATTAGATTATATTTAATGATAAATAGAAATTAAAGGATGTATTGTTTATATGGAACCTAGTTTTCAGCTCTATGCTTTCCACACATAGACACTTGACATATGCTATGTCCATATGTTCTTAAAATTACTTCTTGCTTTGGAGAGTTCTAACCAATGGGTCAATTTATTTGAGGCAAAAGGGAAATCAGACTTGATCTGTCATTGCATAAACCAACAAAAAAGACCCCAGCTTTTTCCTCTCTTTCATTTCAATTGTTGTGACATGACCTAGAAATAGCCTAGAATTCTGAAAAACTGAAAAATAGGGGAGAATAAGAACCTTGCTTCGAGTTTGAAGGATACCAACCTATTATCCTTCAGCTAATGTACTCTAATGGAAATTGATAAAATCTCACAAATCTTCTTCATTATTGATCTGTTTTCCTTATTATGACTCATACGATAGAAGCTAACATGAGAAAATGTACTTTTTTTTTACTGCATGCTTATAACTTTGGCTGAATTCCCAGGTACTAAAGGAATATTGGGTACAAACACACTTAGAGGTATAACCATTTTAGGAAGCCATGGGCAAAGTAATCATCTCAAATATTCTGATATGAGAAAGTGTGCTAAATCTGAACATTAAGAGGAAATATTGGAATTATTTTCTGCTTAGATATGTAAACACAGGTATTTTCCTAGAGCATCAAAATTTTGTAAAATAGGGTATTTCTTCTAGATATAGCATTATGATGAAAATATTCACTAAATTCTAATACAATTGTATATATATATATATATATATATATATATATATATATATATATATATATATATATATATATATATATAAATGGTATAGAACTGTCTCTAATTTCTCAAAAGTTGTGAATATAAAATATGAGCCCTGGGAGAACCTACCAAGTTTCAAAGGGTTTCAGTATGAGGATCACAATGCACTGTATTATCTATCATTTAATTAAGGAGTTTAATTAAGGTGAGGTTCATCACCAGAGACCTGGCCATCAGTTAATAGTGTTTGGTTTTTTTTCTTGCCGTGTTAACACTAACAACCAAGGGATTGAGGATTTATAATCTTCCTGGGTAGAAAAAAAAATTGCTTCAGTGGAAAGGCCCTAGATTTTTCATACTGAACTTGGAGTCAAGGCCTGAGTTTAAATTTCACATCTCTCTTACAAGCTTTGTGATTTGGAGTTAGTCACCTAATGCTTTAGGTCGCGTTTTCTCTTTTGTAAACTGAGAAGATTGGATTGGGAGAAGTCCTAGCTCTCTCTATATGTGATATTATGAATACAGAGACCAATGAAATTGACAATCCTTATGTTATTGAGTCAAGGTATTAGCACATAGAAGGTGCTTACTAAATGTTAATGGATTCATTATTTTGGGTAACTGACACAAATCTGTAACACCAACAGCTAAATAGATAAGTGTTTGGAGAATAGTAGTAACATAAACTCTAAAGCAATGCTCCAGCTTCACCTTTATCTGTGCACATTGGGGAAAATATTTTTTTTAAACTGATAATAATATTGAGGATCTTTAAGCATGCTCTGGTACACTATGAATGGAATTGTGAAGTACTCAAAAATTTTGAATATCAGTTTAGAATTATGCAAGACAAATGACTGAACTGTTCATATCCTGTAACTTAGCAATTTCATTCCCGGGGGATATACCCAGGCAGAAACAAAGGTTGGATATCACCTAAATATTTATATCACTCTTTATGGTAGCAAAGAACTGGTAACAGAGAGCACATGTTGTTTACAGAGTTTCTAAAAATATGGATTCAAAACTGAATATTTTAATTCCAAGAATTTGAATATTTTGATTCAAATTCAATTTTAATTATTCGGTGTCAGCCTAAGAAGTCATCAGTGGAGTGGTCACAAATATCTATACTTGGTCTTATGCAGCTTTCCTTTTTTTTTTTCTTTGTAAAATCCATTGCTTGTATAAAAGAATGGATGACATACTATACAACATGCCAATGACACAAAGTTGGGTGGTATAGCTGGAATGCGAATGACAAAGGTAAGATTTAAAAAGAACTGTACTGACTGTAATGCTAGGCTTAGTCTAATCTGTATATACATACAATCACATATACTCGCATATAATGATGGAAGATCTCTATAATTTGTATATCAAACTGCATATCAGAGTCTAGAAATGAAAATTCATCATCAGTTTTGTTTTGTTTTGTTTTGCATTTCTCCCTTTGTATAGTTAGGTCAAAATATTTAGAGAGATTATGAGTATAATGCAGTAAACTCTACAGTGTTCTAGGACTTAATGCCACAAGCAAAATGTTATCCAGGATTCAGGGGCTCTGGAGGATACTCTGTAGAGCTTTTGTCTTCAACATGAATTTTTGACTAAATTTATGTTATTTAGGGTTAGAATCGAGGGTTAGGGTTAGGGTTAGAATCAACACTTTTATTGAATATTGTGCCAGGTGCATAGTAGGTATTGTAAAACGTTTGTTGATTTAGCCTAAGTATTTCTCTTGCAAGCTTCACAAGATATTAACCAACCAAAAGACATAAAGCAATATTATCTCTGTCATCTGTTATTTAGTTGTGACATATGCATAAGAGTACCTCTTTTTGAAGAGAGTCTTTACTGTTGCATTGTCTTCTACTGAAAGGGATTTTTTTCAGTATGCTCATTGGTATATTTTATCTTCTATATCTTTCAGTCACTTGTGTTTAGATAAAGAGGTGCTCTGTTGCGGATTAGCTCATGAAAAAGTTTATCTATTCTCTTTTGATACATCATCAAAAATGCCTTCAATATCTTTCAGTATTATTTTTATAAAATGGTAAATTAGGTATATGAGTTAATAGTTATTGGCATTCCCATAGTTGTCTTTTGAGGGTAACAAGACCTGAAGATGCTGTCCCTTGACATGACTTTGTTATCTTTCCGTCATCATGATACATTCAAAATGGTCTTTTCAAACCTGTCGTGTCCAATACAACCCCCTGTTTATAACTAGTCGAGTTCAACTGCTTACAACATCTCTATTTTCTTGAATGTCATTTTTATTTCATCTCCAAGGAAATCTATGACTATGATATTAGAATCTCAGTACGCTCCTTGGTAATAGGCACTGTTTTTCGCCTTTCTTGGTATCCCCAGCACTTACCATAATGCCTCAAAAATAGTACACATTTAACAATTGTTTATTTATTTTGACTTAGTTAAAAGATTTGTTGCAATAACTTTTGTAGATATTTTCCATCTGTCATCTGATGGTTGTTGCTACAGTTTCTTCCCTAAATGTCTTTGAAATGTCTTTGCTTATTTCGGTCTCTTGTGAGGTTTTCTTTAAATTTGTTTTTATCACCCCTGTTTCTCACTCTTGCATGAGACAGTACTTCCCAGAATATTTCATCATTCTCCATAAGTTATTTTAAAAGTGATATTATGTTGTAAAAAGATTGTATGATGCCTACTGTGTATCTCCCAGTGACTAAATGAAAAGCACTTATTAAGTGTTGACTCTGTACTAAGCATTGTGCTAAGGATGGAAATAGAAAAATGAGATGCTCCTTGTCTTTAAGGAGCTTAATTTTTTTTGTCTTTGGGGGACAATCAGGAGTAAATGACTTGGGCCAGGATCACACAATTGATAAGTGTCTGAGA
The DNA here is from genome assembly GCA_023548195.1 of Bettongia penicillata ogilbyi. Classification (NCBI taxonomy): domain Eukaryota; kingdom Metazoa; phylum Chordata; class Mammalia; order Diprotodontia; family Potoroidae; genus Bettongia; species Bettongia penicillata. Next base: position 760,337 of record JAJHZJ010000130.1, on the reverse strand, counting down.
ACAGATTTGAACTCAGGTCCTCCTGGCTCAAGGGCAGGTGCACCACCTAGTCTAATTCTTATGAATGTTGCCCAAAGAATGGCATTTTTGTCAGAATTCACAGCAATGATGAGTAGAACTATGTGAAAGTGACTGGTTGGACCTTTTATAGGTCATTATGACTTTGTCACCTTTAGTCATAGTGACTTGACTTTGGCTCCCAGAGCAAGAGGCATCAAGTGGAGTTCTACCAATCATAACTGTACTGAACCCCCTCCCATCACCACCACTCTGAGTTATTGTGTTAAATTCACCAAGGAATGATCTTAGATGGTCCACTTTGGTTTGAACGATGCTTTATTAGGGTAGCTAGCAAGAAGATGGCCAACACAGGTGACTGAATGAGATTTGAAGCACAGTCTTATTAGTCACCTGAAAAATAAGGATTCAAAACTACTTGAATATTTGGAGAATTCCATGCCAGCTTAGAAGGAGGTTATAAGTAGAGTGACATGTCTAGAAATAGTGCAATAGGTGAGTTTGTTCTTACTTCCTCACCAATCAAAACAGTGTATTCCCAGAGGAAAAGTTCCAAATAAAGACAAATGGAATAAGTCCACCCAGTCATGGTCCTTGATGGTCTAGAGGGTACAGTAATTGCATGAGTGGCTGGAAAGAAGACTTGACAATTAGGTAGTGGGTTTTCTGCTAGAGATTTTTAGGCTTTTCCTTCTATTATTTGATTTACATTAGTTTTAAACTTTCATCTATTCTGTATGTATCTTGTAAATAACTTGGTAAATACATGTCTTCCCTCTTTAGGTTCCATGTTCCTTAAGGGTAAGGACTACTTTTTTTTTTTACTTTCTTTGTACATGCAACACTTGGCATGATAAATGGTGTGTGTTAGGGGGTAATAAATACTTAATTGTTTACTTAGCATGTATTAAATTACTATAGTGTTGCAGCCAGTGCAATCCAGAAGGTCCAGGGCAGTAATGGGCTCACAGAGCAAGGATGAAAAGACAGGTGGGACACCACAGTTTGAACAAGCTGAGTTTATTCTGGACATGCTGAGCCAATAAATTAGGGGGTCGAGGTGCTTAAATAGTAAAAAACTATAGGGGTAGCATTGAGGCATGAAACAGAACAGATTGTGATAAGGAGAAAGGGAGGCCTGAAGGCCTCTTTATCGGAATCTTTATCGGAATGTTATGCTGTATATCAGGGGCCCTGATTCCAGGAACTTCAACACCTGAATTCAAGGATGTGCACCTGAGAACAATATATCACTTAACTTCTCAAGTCAGCTACTCTGTCTTGGAGGAGGGGAACTCTTGATAAGGGACTCTTTCAAACCCCTCAAGGTTCTCTACACTACAGTCAGTGATAATGTCCTTTCCTTCATTCATTTCTAATCTTTTCAACTTATTACTTGTTTAAATAGGGCAGGTTAGAATTAGTCTAAAAGTTCACCATATGTTTTCCTCACTTTTAAAATCTTCATTCTAGCTTTCTATTGCTATTGCTTTTTTTATTCAAAAAGTTAATGCTCTGACTATACACCAACTATTTAGGCAGATTGATTCCTACATCAGTAACCCTTTGGTTTTTGTCCATTAAAGATTTTATGTTGATTTTGTCCAGTGCCTTCCATTATTTTTCTAAAAGAACGTATTCATAATGTATAAGCATGAATCTCCTATATAGTCTATAATTCTTTAGCTTCCTTCACTCTTTCTTCCTAGACCCTGTTTTTCACTATTTTCCTCTACCTTCTCTAATGTCCTCTGCATTTAAGTAATCAAGTAACCAAGTTTATGATCAAATTTGAAGATCTTACTGTGTTTTTTGTAGACTTTCTTAATAGTTTAAAACAGAAATTGGCACATAAGCCCCAATTATTTTTATGCGAATCTTAGGAGATTAGCTGGTATTCATGCTACTTAGGAGGACTGAAATATGAAATTACCAACTACCCCATGAAATAATGTTTTTGATTGTATTTTATACATGACTAAACTAACTTTTCTAACTCCATTTTTTGCCTCTTAAGCACAACTTATGAGTCATCCTTCTGTTTGACTACAATGTCCTTCTGTTTTCTCTTTCAATTTCTAGCAAGATTCAGCTACTAAAAAGTCAGCAGTAGCCATGCCAGTGGAACAAGTAACAATATACACAAAAGTCACACCACAGTTAGTGGGGATGAGAACTGGTGAGAGTAGCCTGATAACAGGTCCAGAAGACATCAGTGGTACTGAAACAGTAGAAGTGTTCTAGCTTCAAAAGCCTTCTATCTATGTCCCCATCATTCATTATCACTATGTATGCTTACTGTCCTCAGTGATGGTGAGTAAATTTGGGGGTTGCCAAAGTTTTATGCATGGGGAGGATTGTACATTTGTGAATGTTATTATTATGTCATTTCATTGAATGTCTTATCCTTGAATTAATTGTGAACTCTAAGTAGAGGAAAAATAAACACATTGGTGGGGGCTCATGAACTATGGATCTGATTTGATATAGACTCCAACTAAATGCTTTGAACCTGGGAAGGCTACTTTGGGGGAGCCTATGTATGAGAAAGGGAAGTCCAGAATCACATCATTTATTGATTATGATCAGCCTCTATCCCTTTTTCTCTCACTTTGCCATAGCTATAGAAAAGGAAAAAGATCATACAGCACTGAGGACTATTATATATTTGTTTCTTTGTTTCATGGATTTCCAAAGAAATCATTACCAAGTGGTGATAAGAAATTCCCCATAGTATTTAGGCTGGTTGTCAGAAAGGAGACAGAATCTATCTCTGTTACCATGCTCAAAGCCTTTCTGGCATGGTAAGCCTACAAGGATAGAGGGTAAGGTGGCACGGGAGTAAGGTGGATAGAGTACCATGCCTGAAGTCAGGAAGACCTGAATTCAAATCCATCCTTAGACACTAATTGTATGACCCCTGTTTACCTCAGTTTCCTCAACTATGAATTGGATACCTTCTGGTATCTTCATCAAGAAAGTCCCACAAGGGTCATGAAGAGTCAGATATGATGAAAAACAACTTAACAAGAACAACAACAGTAAGCTATTAAGCCTATAAAAGTAGTGTTCCAAAATCATAGCCTTTGAAAACCTAGGTTATTTCCCTGCCACAGTGAGGGGTTAAAGAAAACTTTGCAGAAAAGAATGAGGAGGTGAAGATCAAACTAGGAGGAGAGAAAGTATCAACCAGAATTCAAATCAGGTTGGTACCAAAGAGTCTTGAGCACTAGATGATGTCTAATTTGGTGTTTAGTGTCAGGAGATATTTTACCATTATTTAGTAAACTGGTTTAATTATTAGTTCACCCTTGCTAAGACTAAACTGTAGGAAATGATCATTCCTGAACACATTTAAACTATTCCTGTCTATTTTCCATCAACCTATGGGGAATGGTTCAGAGAAAGTTTTCTTAGGAACATAGCATGTGCTGATCCTTATAACATCTTATTTATTATAACTCTCTACTCCCTAAGTGTGGTTGTCTAGGTTCTTGGGTTACATTAGTTTGGTTCTGAGTCTCAACAAATGGAAAAAATGGTCACACCCATTTCTAGTTTGATTCCAGAATTTATTAACAATATGTAAACCACTTACTAATGACACACAAATTCTGGGGAAGAAAAAGGTATGAGGAGAGACATCCTTCCAGCCTAGCTCAATCTTGAATATTGCTCTAGTTTGGGGAAATGAAAGTATATTTGTTTCTCCAGGAAATTGACTCTTTTCAGTCCATAGACTGATTTAGAGCTTTCTAAGGCAGGTAAAGACTTAGTGGTTTCATACTGTTGTAGACAAAAGAAAACAAAAGAATTTTAATTAGTAATTGACCTTTTAAATTTATTTTTCTTCTGTATTTTGTTATATTTTTGTATTTCAGTTTCAGACCTCTACAACCTTTCTCCAGGAACACAATTCTCCCATCTCTCTAGAGATATTGAAAAATGACTGAGGTAACAGAGATGACTGAAAGGAGGAGATTGAAAATAATAATGATAATGATAACTAGCATTTATATGTTGCTTTGAGATTTGCAAAGCACTTTATAAATATTATCTCATTTTTCCTTAAAAGAAATGCAATCATTTATGTAATATCTATTAGGTGGCAGGCAGTGTGATAAGTGTTTACCCTCTACTCCCCACAAATAGTATCTCATTTGAGACTCAAAACAACCCTGTAACGTAGTAACTGACATTGTTCCTATTTTAAAATTGAGGAAACCGAAGTAAACAAAAAGCTCAGGGCTTTTCTCATGGTCATCTACCAAGTAAGTGTCTGGGACCTGATTTGAACTGAGGTCTTCCAGACTTCAGGTCCACTGAGCCACCTAGCTGCCTCTCTAGTAACCTTGAAAAGTAGACAGGGTTGTACTGATAAACGTTTAACAACTGGATCCTAATTCTCTTTAATTTATATATTAGCATTTTCTGCATCACTTTCTTAAGTCTATGTAATCAATAGAACAATAAGCTGATTTAAGCAGATTTCTGAAGGTTAGATGTTTATACTGAAAATTTAACAATTGCCACATAGAAATAAGTTCCAGCACTCTACTGAAGGTAGTTGGTGCTATTGTTATTTTCATTTTACAGATGAGGAGACTGAGGCAGAAAGAGCTTAAGTTACTTGTCAAGAGTTATGCAAGGATCTGAAGTATGGAAATGGTTCTAAGGCAACTGGGTGGGGGTAATAGGCAAATGCTTAGAAAGTCCAGGATCAGTTTCTTGATCACCATAGTTACATAATGGAAGAAATACTGAACTTAGACACAAGAGAAACTGGATTCAAATACCAACTCCGACATTTTAGTAGCTGCATGATCATCACCAAATCATTTAACTTCTCTAATACCAACTTCTTCATTGGGAAAATATGAATAATTTTATCTATGGTACCTACCTCACAAAGTTATTACGAGTAGATGAGATGATAAATACAAAATGATTTTTAAACTTTAAGGGCCAATGAAAATTTTAGTTATTAATGTTGTTCATTTGGATATGTGATTTCATCAACTTGAGAAGCTTCTTTTTCATCGATGCATATCACAACCTAAGTCAACCAATCTCAGTGACTATTGTCCTTGTCTTCTATAAGGGCAACACAAGGTGTCTACCCAACATATTGGGTGACTTTCTTGTTTTCTTCTGACATCAGTAAGGTATAAGTATAGCAATCAGAAATCTTCATTACTTTGACCCACCCATTTTTTCTTCCTGTTATATGAGTCCTTGATGGCATCTTTTACTCTTGTCCTTCATGGTTCCTCATTGGTTTCATGTTGCAGCTCACACCTAACATAGTGACCAGTTACTATGCTAGTTGCTGGGCATATAAGCAGAAAAACTGAGACAATCTGCTCCTAAGAAATTTTGGAGGAGTTAGGGGAAACAAAACAAGCACAAACACAACACAACCACAGCAACAGCAGTTCAGTTAGAGGGTGATGAAAAGACTTGGAAGTCCTAAGGAGGCAGTGTTAGGATGGCTGACAAGACTAGGAGTCTGTAAGTTGCATCAGTGGTTCAGAAGACAGTGCTAGAAATCTGGAGAGCATGGAAGCAGCTCAGTGGATAAGGCTTGAAGGATCTTAGGACACAATGGTAAGACAGATGGTAAAGTTCTGACTTGTGCTCTATCTCACTGGAGAGAGGAAAGCAATAGCTAATGATTCCTATCTTATCCAAGCTATATGAGCAATCAGGAATTCTGGGTGGGTTCTGGTAGGCCTCAGCTCTGCAGAGGGGGAAAGGGGAAGGCAAAGGGAAGAGGGAATACCTGATAGTAGCAGTTTTTCCAGGTTCTGTAATGGCAAGCAAAGTAGGATCTGTTGCTCTTTTTTTAATTTTAGTATAATCAAGTGCCTCTGATTGAATCTTGCTTTTATCAACCAAGAGTTCTTTACTAGGATTAAAGTATAGAAACAAGTTTCTTTAACTAGAAAAAGTATAGGTATTTGTATCGTTAATTATTTTAATATGATTAAAGATCTTCCTCACTCATTAATGGGCCTGGAAAGATTTCTAGGAAGGCCCACACCTTTTGTTAATGAGGTTCTAGTTCTCAAGGGTTGTGAAACCCTTTGGCTCTAAAAAAATGTATAGATACTCTGAGGGTGCATTTTGTTTTACTTTGGGACTTAGTGACTCAAAGTGTTTTGTGTGGCTAGATGAGACTCTGGGAAGCCTCTAAGGAACCCCTCCCTGCTTTGAAAACCCAGATGTTGATGCTTCCCTCTCTGGTGACTATGTGTGTATGGTCAGAGTTATCTGTTGATCTGTGATGTATGTATGTTGGACAATTTGGAAGTACTGTCTGTTGATTTATATTTCTCTGTGTTTTTTCTGAAGTTCAGGGTGCTGACTTTTTTCCCTGAACTAATTGAATGATACATGTGCTTGATTAAAGGAGATTGTTAACCCGTCAAAAGTTGCCTTTCCTTTAATAAATGCAGTTCTAAAAACCTTTAAAGCAGGCCCGCCATGTATGTTGGGGTGCTGACTGATATAGTCTTGGATGACAGATATGGATTCTGAGCAGTCCAGGGCCAGATTTCCTTAATCCCTCAGAATTACTTTCAGTCTTCTTAAAACCTTTGGAACATCATTTCCTAGGGTCCAAGATTCTTATCTGTCAAATATCACTCAGGTTCCAGATTGAACAATTCAATTCAATTCATTAGCAAGTAGTTGGTAAGCACCTACCATGGTCCAGACATATATTAGGCACCAAGATACAAAAAAAAAAGAAAAAAGAAAGAAAAAATCCTCACCAGGGAAATGACATGTATAAAGATAAATGAATTCAAAATTAAATCAGGCAAGCACTGACACCTGATCAATAAAAAAAGTTGTGGAAATTTGAAGAAGAGCTAAGGACACATTATCCCCCTAGAAGGAAACACAATGATCAAAGGTCTATGTACACAGCCTCATATTCCCTTTTATCTTGCCCACTTTTATACCATAAGAATGGTGAAAGCTGGGACTAATGATAGCAATAATAAAACTTTTATTTATATGATATTTTATTGCTACAAAGTGCTTTCTCATGAATTAATTTGACCAAAGAAAAATATTTGAATATCTCATCTTTCTTACTATGAAAGTCAAGAGAATAAATTGGCAAAAATTAAAGAGGTTAGGAACCCAAACTGTTTCTGAAATCTATATAAATTTGTCTACCAGGAAAATAACATACAATTTACCAATTACATTAAAATCATAGGAATTTATGCTCTGATGAAAACAAACACAAGTTTTACCCATCAGGCATTTAAAAATATGCTTATATATCTCAGTAATCTATTTTTTCTTACAAATACTGAAATTCATAAAAACAAAAAATCCTGTATGCTTTTATTTTTTTTCTATTCAATTGGATGTTTCACAATTGCTACTTTTCCAACTTCATTCTATTGCTTTGCTCATAAATTGAATGCTTTAATAGGTTTTTCTCACTTATTTCTGAGCCATTGGCTACCCATTTTAATTTATTTTCAATTGGAAATGCTGAAAATATGATTTTAATTTCTTGTAGGTTGACTATTAGTCACAGTGGATGGAGTGCTAGTGGAAGATCGGAGTTAAAATGTGACTCAGATACTTAGTAGCTCTCTGAATCTGGAAAGATCACAACTTCTCTCTGCCTTATTTTCCTCATCTGCGGAATGAAAATAATAATAGTAGCTGCTTCATAGAGTAGTTGTATGGATAAAATGAGATGTTATTTGTAAAGAACTTTGTCAGTCAGTCAATAAAAATTTATTAAATGCCTGCTATGTACCAGGTTCTGTGCTAAGTGCCAGGGACACAAAAACAGTCAAAATTTGCCCCTTTCCTCAAGCTTACCGTTTAATGGGAGGAAATAACACATAAACAAATGTATACAAAAAGAGCTATGTACATAATACTAGGATAAATACGAAATAATTAGAAGAAGGAAGCACAAGAATTAAGGAGGGTTAGAGAAAGCACCTTGTAAACGATGAGATTTTAGTTGGTATTTAAAGGAAGCCAGGGAGGTTGGTAATCAAGAGGAGGAAGGAGAACATTCCAGGCATGATGGACATATGGAGAAGAAATGACTGGACCAAGGGATAGAGTATCTTTAGAACAACAAAGAGTACAGAGTTTGAGACTAAAGGCTACGTAGGTGATGGAAAGTAAGATTTAACAAGATCGGAATGGTAGTGGGGGCTAGATTAAGAAGAGCTTTGAATGGTAAACACTATGCTGTAAGTGATCCTGAAGGCAATAAATAGGAAGCTACTAGAATTTTTTGAGTGAGGGTAGGGAGGTGACATGATCAAAGCTGCAGTTAAAAAATCACTGTAGAGAATGAATAAAAGATGAATTAGAGTAGGAAGAAACTTGCAGTAGGCTGATTCAATATCAGGCTATTGCAGTAATTCAGGCATAAGGTAACAAGGGCCAACACTATAGTGGTGACAGTGTCAGAGAAAACAAGGGCTGTATAAGGAGGTACTGCAAAGGTTAAATTGACCAGCCTTGACAACAGATGGAACATGGGAAGGTGAGAGAGAGAGAGAGAGAGAGAGAGAGAGAGAGAGAGGAGAGAGACAGAGACAGAGACAGAGACAGAGAGACAGAGAGAGAGAGAGAAAGAGAGAGAGACAGAGAGAGAAAAGAATTAAGAACAACTTCAAGGTTTGGGCCTGAGGATCTGGGAAGATGGTGTTAACATCTACAGTAAAAGAGAAGACAGAGGAGGAAGGAAACTTTTAGGGGAGAAGATAATTGCTTTAGTTTTGGATATATTGAATTTTAGATGTCTTCTACTGGATATACAGTTTGAAATGTTTGAAAGGCAATTGGAGATGAAAGATTGGAGGTGACCAGAGAGATTAGTCTGGAGAAGCAGATTTGAGAGTCACCTGCATAGAAATGGTAGTTAAATCTTTAGAAACTGATGAGAATGCCAAGGGAATTCGTATAGAAGGAGAAGGGAAGTGGGTCTAGGACTGAACACTAAGGAATACCTATGCTGAGAGTGCATAGTCTTTGCAAACTTCAAAGCTAAAAATACAAGCTATTAGATATTGTTGATATCTTTGCAGTCAATGTGAAATCAAAGGGACTGTGAAATCCCTGATGTGAAATCAAGTAATTATTCAAATAATTGAAGAAATGTTGTGAGAAGCAAGTTTTGAATTCACTTATCTAGAATGAATATGAACCAAATTAATTGAATATTATTAAACTCTCTACTTAACTGCCTATGGTGATAGTGAAAGGAAATGTATCACTGGTATCTTTTATGGGGAATGAGGCTCATCTGAAATCATTCCAGTAATATTTATTTTGAAATTGTTTGTTGCAGAAATGCTATATTTATGTAATTTTGGTATACACTGAACTATAATAACCTAATTAAAAGTGTCTAAGAAAGTAAATTGTCCGTTCCAAATGCCTATAACATCCTAATGTAAGCATTTGGCAATGAAAAACATGCCTGTGATATGGCCAATAAAACAAAATGTGTATACAAGATGAAAACAATATTCAACAAGCCTTAAATTAAGTAATCTATATGAAAGGGTTTTTTAATTCTTGTAACGCTTACATATTTCTATGGCTAATTGAATTTACTTTATTACTAGGAGTCAGATTTATTTCCCTGTCTGTGATGGCCTCTAATATGACTATAATAATAAAATGAAGCACATGATTTTCTTATATAATCTTAAAATTAGAAAAAGATGCTTACTAATATGACAACTGGACAAGTTATTTAACCTCTGCCTGCATCAATTTCCTTATCCACAAAATGGGGAGAGGGTTGCTATGAGAATCTAATGAGACAATATAGCTAACCAAAATGATATATAAATGTTGTTATTGTTCTTATGATTTCAAAGGCAGACTTTTGTTATTAGCTAGATAGGCCTGACCAACTATACATTTGATCCTGAGACCAGACCAAGTCTCAGAGTGAAAGTGACAAGGAGAGAAGTTTCAAGCAACAAGGTTACAAGGAACTGGGCAATTAGGCTATGAATCAGAGTGGCTCCTTAGCTTGGATAGTTGTTAGCAGGAACTGGTCTATTTCTAATGATAACTTGTGTGCAAGAAGATTGTCTGTGCCATATATGATAACAAAAGGATATAGGTCATGTGATAACTCATAATAAAAGGTGAGAATTTGCAGACGAATTCCAGTGAGCACTTGCATAAAGGGTTTGCATGCTCATGTGATTCTGGGTTCACTAAAATAATGGGTATTGATAAATAATCAAGTCCTATTTGAGTAGGATGTCAGAAGCCTATATATTTCATTAGTGGCAGGACAGGGCAGTAGAAGCCTAGGTCAAGAATAAAGTCATTGTTTTGGGGAAAAGGAAACCAGAGGAAAATAGAGCAAAGTCAAGGACCAGAGGATCCTGGCAAAATTGGGTGAAAAAAAGATATTGAGGTAGGACTTTGGAAGTGTTAGGATAATGAAACAACATAATCAGGGTAGGAGAGAGAGAATAACTCCTTGGCATCATCAGTGACTATCAGAACTTAGGGAAAGCAAATAAAATAATGGAATAATCAGTCTGGTGAGAAATCAAAGTCTGGGTATATACATACATACATGAATGCATGCATATTACATATATATACATACACACATACTTATATACATATAGACACTAAACACTTTAATATTTAATAAATTTAATTTAATATTTAATAAATATTAAAACTTTACGAATATTATTTCCTTTGATTACTCTGGGATCTGACAGTTCTGGGAATGGACAATAGATGGAGAATCCCACAGATGAACAGAATGTGATATCACTGGGGTCCAGGAGCATGCAAGTGACAGAGGTCTAGGTATGGAGATAATTGGTATTAGAAAGACTGGGAACCAATATTGGGAATATAGGCATAGGTCTGTGGACAAGAAAGCTGTCTGAAGAATGACAATGCCTGATGTGCGTTGGGGAGTAAGGAAAAATAGCCAGTCTAGAAGAAATTTGATTATTGGCCACATGACAAAAGCTGAGATACAGGCAAACAATGATGAGATAGGACTCTGTGACAGAAACTGGGTTACAATATTAATGAATAGTCCCAGCAGCAATAAGATGTACCCTAGTTACTGGAATTAGAGAATAAAGTTCAAGGCTAGAACTCTTTATATCCACCAGCTGAGAGATAAGGAAAGGAGAGGGAGAATTAGCTACATGCAACCGACAAGCTAGATATCAGAGATCAGTGACCAGGAATAGGATGAAAAATATCATAATAGTGTAATAGTAGCTCAGAAAAAGCAATGTCCAAGAAAAGGGGCGATAATTAACCTCATAGCATTACCTTTCTGTCAGTAAAATCACAGAGTACTGGTAATAGACAAGACAAACTAGGTATCTTAATGCAAACAATTAGTTTCATGAATATTACTGAGAATTGGGTGAATAAAAATAATGCTACTAATTAGCATAATGCTATAGAAGATTATAGGCGCAGCTAGAACACAGGTTCTGGAGACGTGAAGACTCATCTTCTAGAGTTCAAATCTGGCCTGAGACACTTGCTATCTGTAAGTCCCTGGGCAAATTACAATCTCATTGGCCCCAGTTTCCTCATCTGTAGAATGAGCTGGGGAGGGCAATCACAAAACACTTCTATATTTTTGCCAAGAAAATCCCACATGAGGTCACAAAGAGTCAGATATTGCTAAAAATGACAGAATAACAAGAAAATTGGACTATTCTTTATTCCAAAGGACAGAATAGATTTTAAAAGTACAGTGAAGTAGTATTTTATTATATATATATATATATATATATATATATATATATATATACACACACACACATATATTAGGAAATTCATGTAATGAGAGTATAGCAGGATTGGGAGAATATTTAGGTGACAAGAAGTAAGTGATGGGAGAAAAATAAATGATAGTACGGTAAGATTTTTGTGACAGTTCACCTCAAAAAGAGCATAAAAGATGATAGAATGGTGAAACCAACTGCAAACCTTGCAGACTAGAAGCATTTGCTGGAGATTTGGTACATCAGCTCTCTAGATGTTTACTAAAATAAAACATTCCTTTTTACAATTTCTTTTTATTATTATAATTATTTTATTTATTTTTAGTGTTCTACAATCACTACCATAAAACTTAGATTTTTTTTCCTCCCTCTTCCTTTCCCCCTTACTTCCCCCTTCCCTCCCTGAGACAGCATGCATTTTTATATAGTGTCTACATATACATTCCTATTAAATACACTTTCACCATAGTCATGTTGCATAGAAGAATTAAAACGAATGGGAGAAGTCATAAAACAAACCAAAATGTAATATGAAAGAAAATGATCTGCTATATTCTGCAACTGAATTCCCCAGTTTTTTCTCTGAATGTGGAAGGTATTTCGCTTTAAAAAACCATTGGGAATTCTTTAAGTCCTTGCATTGCAATGAAGTTCTGAGTCCACCAGAAAAAATTCTCACACACTGTGGTTGTTGCTGTGTACAAAGTTTTCCTGGTTCTGCTCCTTTTGCCATCAGGTCATACAAATCTTTCCAGGCTCCTCTGAAGTCTTCCTGTTCATTTCTTATAGCACAATAGTATTCCATTACATTCATATACCACAGTTTGTTCAGCCATTCCCCAACTGATGGGCATCCCCTTGATTTCCAGTTTTTGGTCACCACAGAGAGTGCTACTATAAATATTTTTGTACATATGAGACCCTTTCCCATTTTTATGATCTCTTGGGGAATACAGTCCTAGAAGCGGTATTGCTGGGCCAAAGGGAAATAAAACATTCTTTAAAGCAGAGGTACTTATATAATCTTGGCTTATCTTAGTGATAACTTTATTCTTCCAAAGGAAGAATATCAAATGAAATTATTACATATCACATAAGTTTGACCAATACAAGAAACAATTTACTGAAATAGAAATAATAGGGACTAGAAACTATTTCATCTCACCCAGACAGAGAACCAAGTGAATGGAAAGTATATGGAGGGGGAAAATGGATAAAAAATGAATATTATCTATTGTAATAGATAATAATCCAATAATTGGATTTCTGCTTGTATAAAATTTCTATTTGTACCTGTTATGCTAAAGACAGGTACAAAGACAGAATCAATTCAATGTATTAACTCTCAATTGAAGCCAGCTCTTAGCTATTGAAAAAGAGATTAGAACTAGAGCTAGAGATTTTTATTCAGATAATACGAATGAAAAGAGTAGATGAATATTGCTTGGCTTTTGAGGACAAAACTAGGAACAATGAAAAGAAGTTTCAAAGAGGTAGTTTTAGGCTTGAAATGTAAGTGTGGAAATCCCCTGTACTTCTCAACCAGAATTGAACAAGCAAACATATATATTAGGTGGGAACAAGGCCTAGATATTTGTATAAAATCAGATATCCTGGGCCACATTAGCTTGCCAAGTTAAGTTTGTCAGCATACATCAATACATCTTTGCTGAATCAGTCAAAGGCATTTCAACTAGGTGCAACAGGATATATATTGGGATTGATTGAGGAGACTAATTCCTTGCAGAGCTTATATAAATTTGCAAGCTAATTCCCCTTTTATTATTCAAGTGTCAAGCAGATTAGAAGAAGGAAACATTTCAGCCAAGTTCCTAAGAATAAATTCATTAGAAAAGAAACTTCAAACACACCTCAAGCTCATCCCTATCTCTTTGGACAAAAGAAGACCTTGTGAACTTAAGAGGAGTGGAGAATTTGGACTTCTCATTGGTGTCCTAGTAATATATCCAGAATGACATTGACAGGTAGCTCTGATAACATTGGGAACCACATACACTGAGGAAAGATCTTTGCCATCCATGACTCCTTAGCTTGAGCCCTATGGACTCTATGTATACTTGTGCAAGAATGTACCACAATTTTTTTTTTTATTTTTTTTATAAATTTATTTATTTAACTTTTTACATTCATTTTCACAAAATTTGGGGTTCCAAATTTTCTCCCCATTTGTCCCCTCCTGCTACCCCAATACAGCGAGCATTCTAATTTCCCCTATCACCAGTCTGCCTTCTCTTCTATCATCTCTCCATTCCCTTGTCCCCATCTTCTCTTTTGTCCTGTAGGGCCAGATAACTTTCTATTCCCCACTACCTATACTTCTTATTTCCTAGTAGCAAGAACAATACTCAACAGTTGTTCCTAAAACTTTGAGTTCCAAATTCTCCCCATCCCTCCCTCCCCACCCATTCCCTTTGGGAAGGGAGGCAATTCAATATAGGACATGTCTGTGTAGTTTTGCAAATGACTTCAATAACAGTCATGTTGTATAAGACTAACTGTATTTCCCTCCATCCTATTCTGCCCCCCATTGTTTCTATTCTGTCTTTCGATTCTGTCCCTCTCCAAGAGTGTTGACCTCAAATTGCTTCCTTCTTCCATTGCTCTCCCTTCCATCATCCCTCCCTCTCTGCTTATCTCCTTCTTCCCCATTTTTCTGTACTGTAAGATAGGTTTTCATACGAAAATGAGTGTGCATTTTATTCCTTCCTTTAGGTGAATGTGATGAGAGTCAACTTCATGTTTTTCTCTCAGTTCTCCTCTTTTTCCCTCCACTAAAAAGTCTCCTGCCTGCCTCTTCTATGAGAGATAATTTGCCCCATTCCATTTCTCCCTCTCTCCTCCCAATACATTTCTCTCTCACTGCTTAACTTCATTTTTTTAAGATATGATCCCATCCTATTCAATTCACTCTGTGCTCTCTGTCTCTGTGTGTGCGTGCATGTGTGTGTGCACGTGCGTGTATGTGTGTGTGTGTATGTGTGTGTGTGCGTGTGTAATCCCACCAACTACCAGATACTGAAAAGTTTAAAGAGTTACAAACATTGTCTTTCCATGTAGGAATGTAAACAGTTCAACTTTGGTAAGTCCCTTATGACTTCTCTTTGCTGTTTACTTTTTCGTGCTTCTTCTCATTCTTGTGTTTGAAAGTCAAATTTTCTTTTCACCTCTGGCCTTTTCATCAAGAATGCTTGAAAGTCCTCTATTTCATTAAATAACCATTTTTCCTCTGAAGTATTATATGTACTCAGTTTTGCTGGGTAGGTGATTCTTGGTTTGAGTCCTAGTTCCTTTGACTTCTGGAATATCCTATTCCACGCCCTTCGATCCCTTAATGTAGAAGCTGCTAGATCTTCTGTTATCCTGACTGTATTTCCACAATAGTTGAATTGTTTCTTTCTAGCTGCTTGCAATATTTTCTCCTTGACCTGGGAATTCAGCAATTTGGCCACAATGTTTCTAGGAGTTTTTCTTTTTGGATCTCTTTCAGGTGGTGATTGGTGGATTCCTTGAATACTTATTTTGCCCTCTGATTCTAGAATATCAGGGCAGTTTTCCTTGACAATTTCATGAAAGATGATGTCTAGACTCTTTTCTTGATCATGGCTTTTAGGTAGTTCCATAATTTTTAAGTTGTCTTTCCTGGATCCATTTTCCAGGTCAGCTGTTTTTCCAATGAGATATTTCACATTCTCTTCCAATTTTTCATTCTTTTGGTTTTGTTTTGTGATTTCTTGGTTTCTCAGAATGTCATTAGCCTCCATCTGTTCCATTCTAATTTTGAGAGAACTATTTTCCTCAGTGAGCTTTTGAACCTCTTTTTCCATTTGGCCAATTCTGCTTTTGAAAGTATTCTTCTCCTCATTGGCTTTTTGAACCTCTTTTGCCAATTAAGTTAGTCTATTTTTCAAGGTGTTATTTTCTTCAGCATTTTTTTGGCTCTCCTTTAGGAACGTTTTGACCCATTTTTCATGCTTTCCTTGCATCTCTCTCATTTCTCTTCCCAGTTTTTCCTCCACCTGTCTAACTTGATTTTCAAAATCCTTTTTGAGCTCTTCCATGGCCTGAACCCTTTGAATATCTATTTTGGATGTTTGGGATACAGAGGCCTTGACTTGTATGTTTTTCCCTGATGGTAAGCATTGTTCTTCCTCATCAGAAAGGAAAGGAGGAAATATCTGTTCATCAAGAAAATAACCTTCTATGATCTTATTTTTTTTTCCTTTTCTGGGCATTTTTCCAGCCAGTTACTTGACTTCTGAGATTGCTCTCCACCCCCACCTCACCTCCAGATCTGCCCAGCTATTGCTTTGGGTCTGAGATTCAAATGCTGCTTCCCAGCCTTAGGGCTTTCAGCGGGGACGGGGCTACTATTCAGTGTGAGATTAAGTTCAGGTTCTCAAATGGGGGCAGGGTTGCCTCACAGGGCTCAGTTCCCTCAGGCAGTTTCCATGGAGACCTTCAAGAATGGATCCGAGCTTCTCTATGCCTTGAGAGGTCCGGTCTGCTGTTGCCTCTGCTGCTGCCTCCTGAGGTGGCCTGAGTCATGGAGACACCCCGCTCCCTTCTTGGCTAGTCCAGAAGGCTCTCTCACTGACCTGCAGCGCCTGTGGGTTGAGGGACCTTCGTGTCTGCTGGAGATTCCAACCCTGAAGCTGCTCGGATCTGCTCATCTCAGGGCCCCGCGGCCAAGGCAGGGCTGGGCTCTGCTCCAGATCTGGTGCCCGATGAGCCTTTGGTGTTGGTTTTTCAGGTCTCTCTGCATCAGAAGTCTCCTCCATTCCATTGTTGTGTGGCTTCCACTGCCCCAGAATTTGTTGGGAGTTCCTCTTTACAGGTAATTTATGGGCTGTGGGTTCAAAGCTAGCATATGTGAATCTTTCTACTCGGCCATCTTGGCTCCCCCGCCCCGCCCCGTATCACAAATTTTTAAGGAAATGTTTTGCACCAACTAACCATTTTATGTCACCTTATTAAATGTTTCATTGTAATAGTGGAATTATTCTGACTTACTAATTGGTAATCATTGGGTCAAAACACACTGGTCATGGCTCATGTTATGGAAGTTGAAGACTAACGTCTGCTCCTCAGGGTCGTCTGGAATCCTGAGAAAGAAGTAGCAGCTGAGCCCTGAGATCCCATCTTGATTTTAGAAGGGAAGATAATTTAATAAATATAGGGCCTCTGCTACAGATATAAGAATAAACTTCCTAACAATTACAGTCATCCTCACATGGAAAATATCAACTGAAGAAGTGAGGTTTTACCTTCAGCAGAGATTTTCAAACAAAGACTGAAAAGTCACTTACGCTTTATACTATAGAAGATATTCTTATTTATAGTTTCAGCTTCATTATTATTCATCATTTCAGGCATGTCTGACATTTTGTGAACCCATTTAGGGTTTTCTTGGCAAAGATAATAGAGTGATGTCATTTCCTCTTCTAGCTCATTTTAGAGGTGGGGAAACTGAGGCCAACAGGATTAAATGACTTTCCCAGGGGACAAAGCAAGTAAGTGTCTGAGGCTAGATTTGAAATAAGATCTTCTAGAGTAAGTACTCCATCCATTGGGCCTCCTAATTTCAACTGGACAACCTCTAAATATCCCTGAGATCATTTGAACAAGAAATACCTACCAAGAAAGCCACCAAAATGAATATAGAGATTCATGATGATGCTACATATATCACAGAGCAGCTAGGTGGTGCAGCGGAGAGAGCCACCAGTGCAGGACTCAGGAGGACCTGAGTTCAAATCTCATCTCAGACACTTGACACTGACTAGCTGTGTGACCTTGGGCAAGTCGCTTAACCCCAATTAACTCATCTTGGGTTATCTCTAGTCATCCTGATAAATATCTGGTCACTAGATTCAGATGGCTCTGGAGGAGTAGTAAGTTTGGTGACCTACACAGCTATCCCTCACTCAAAAGAAAGTCAAGTGCAAGTCATGTCATTATTTCTGTGATGATATAATATTCTTTGGCAATGAAGGACAGATATACACACAAATATCACAACAGAAATTTCATAATCATATAGAATACTTAGTGTTGTTATTTCTATAAGTACCAAAAAATGAAAATGCTTCTATGTATGCAGATGACAGATTTTTTTTTTTAAGAAAAATTTATTTATTTAATTTTTTACATTCATTTTCACAAAATTTCGGGTTCCAAATTTTCTCCCCTTTTATCCCCTCCCCCCACCACAATACACCGAGCAATCCACTTTTCCCTATCTCCAATCTGCCCTCTCTTCTATCATCCCTCCCTTCTCTTGTCCCCATCTTCTCTTTCATCCTGTAGGGCCAGATGACTTTCTATTCCCCATTAACTGTATTTCTTATTTCCTAGTAGCAACAACAATACTAAACAGTTGTTCCTAAAACTTTGAGTTCCAAATTCTCCCCATCCCTCCCTCCCCACCCATTCCCTTTGGGAAGGCAAGCAATTCAATATAGGCCCTATCTGTGTAGTTTTGCAAATGACTTCGATAATAGTCATGTTGTGTAAGACTAACTGAATTACCCTCCATCCTATCCTGCCCCCCATTGTTTCTATTCTTTCTTTTGATCCTGTCCCTCCCTGAGTGTTGACTTCAAATTGCTCCCTCCTCCCATTGCCCTCCCTTCCATCATCCCCCCCACCTTGCTTATCTCCTTCTCCCCCACTTTCCTGTACTGTAAGATAGGTTTTCATACCAAAATGAGTGTGAATTTTATTCCTTCCGTTAGTCAAATGTGATGAGGGTAAACTTCTTGGTTTTTTTCTGAGCTCTCCTTTTTTTCCCTCCACTGAAAAGTCTCCTGCTTGCCTCTTAAATGACATATAATTTACCCCTTTCCATTTCACCCTCTTTCCTCCCCCTACCTTTCTCTCTCACCATTTACCTTAATTTCTTTTAAGATATGTTCCGATCCTATTCAATTCCCTCTGTGCTCTCTGTCTCTGTATGTGCTTGCATGTGTGCATGTGTGTGTGCGTGCACGCATGTACATGTGTGTGTGTATGTGTGTGTGTGTGATCCCACCAACTACTCAGATACTGAAAAGTTTTAAGAGTTACAAACATTGTCTTTCCATGTAGGAATGTAAACAATTCAACTTTGGTAAGTCCCTTATATGACTTCTCTTTGCTGTTTACTCTTTCATGTTTCTTCTCATTCTTGTGTTTGAAAGTCAAATTTTCTTTTCAGCTCTGGTCTTTTCATCAAGAATGCTTGAAAGTCCTCTGTTTCATTGAAACACCATATTTTCCCCTGAAGTATTATACTCAGTTTTGCTGGGTAGGTGATTCTTGGTTTGAGTCCTAGTTCCTTTGACTTCTGGAATATCCTATTCCATGCCCTTCGATCCCTTAATGTAGAAGCTGCTAGATCTTGAGTTATCCTGATTTTATTTCCACAATACTGGAATTGTCTCTTTCTAGCTGCTTGCAAGATTTTCTCCTTGACCTGGGAGTTCTGGAATTTGTCCACAATGTTCCTAGGAGTTTCTCTTTTTGGATATCTTTCAGGCGATGATTGATGGATTCTTTCAATACTTATTTTGCCCTCTGGTTGTAGAATGTCAGGGGAGTTTTCCTCGATAAGTTCATGGAAGA
This sequence comes from Bettongia penicillata ogilbyi, assembly GCA_023548195.1. NCBI lineage: Eukaryota > Metazoa > Chordata > Mammalia > Diprotodontia > Potoroidae > Bettongia > Bettongia penicillata. Next base: position 740,898 of record JAJHZJ010000130.1, on the reverse strand, counting down.
TGATGTCTAGGGTCTTTTTTTGATCATGACTTACAGGTAGTCCCATAATTTTTAAATTGTCTCTCCTGGATCTATTTTCCAGGTCAGTTGTTTTTCCTATGAGATATTTCACATTCTCTTCCAATTTTTCACTCTTTTGGTTTTGTTTTGTGATTTCTTGGTTTCTCAGAAAGTCATTAGCCTCCATCTGTTCCATTCTAATTTTGAGAGGACTATTTTCTTCAGTGAGGTTTTGAACCTCTTTTTCCATTTGGCTAATTCTGCTTTTGAAAGCATTCTTTTCCTCATTTGCTTTTTGAACCTCTTTTGCCAATTGAGTGAGCCTATTTTTCAAGGTGTTATTTTCTTCAGCATTTTTTTGGGTCTCCTTTACCAAGGTATTGACCTGTTTTTCATACTTTTCTTGCATCTCTCTCATTTCTCTTTCCAGTTTTTCCTCCACCTGTCTAACTTGCTTTTCAAAATCCTTTTTGAGCTCTTCCAAGGCCTGAGCCCACCCAACATCCCCGTGGGATGTCTGGGATACAGAGGTCCTGCCCTCCACGTCTTTCCCTGATGGTAAGAATATTTCCTCGTCATCAGAATTGAAAGGCAGGAACATTTGCACCTGCTCAATGAAGCTGTCTATAGTCTTATTTTTTTTCCCTTTTCTGGGTATTTTCCCATCCAGTTACTTGAATTCTGAGATTCCTGTCCACCCCTGCCTAGATCTGCCCAGCTAGTGCTTGGGGTCTGAGATTCAAATGGGCTTTCTGCAGCAGGCATGGCTGCTATTCATTGTAAGCTTAAGTTCTGATGCTGGGGTGGGGGCAGGGCCACCTCCCAGGTTCAGCTCCCTCAGGGGCTTTATGCAGAGATCTTCAGTAATGGAGCGGGTGGGGGCAGGGCCGCCTCCCAGGCTCAGCTCCTTCAGGTGGTTTATGCAGAGACCTTCAATAATGAAGATCCTGCCTGCTTGGGGAGTCCCGGGGCGGTGCCGCTGCTGCTGCTGCCCCTGCCTCTGCCTCCGCCACTTCCTGCCCCTGCCTCTGCCTCCGCCACTTCCTCCCGAGGGGGCCCGAGTCACAGATACACCCCGCTCCCCTATCGGCCAGCCCAGAAGTCTCTCTCACTGACCTATAGCATCTGTGAGCGGAGGGACCTTCCCAGCCGCTGGAGGTTCCGTCCCTGAAGCCTGCTCGGATCTGCTTCTCTGGGGCTGCCCGGCCAGGGCAGGGCAGGGGTGGACTCCACTTTCTGGAGCATGACAGACCCTGTGGACAGCTCTCCAGGGTTCTCTGGAACAGAAATCTCTTCTACTGTGTTTCTGCACACCCTGCAGTGATCCAGAACTTGTGGGGAGCTCTTCTTATATTAAATCCATGGGCTGTGGGTTCAGAGCTAGCATACATGAGTCTTTCTACTCCGCCATCTTTGAGAGATAAGATGACAGATATTTTTAAAGTGCTGCTCAGAGCATCAGAAATTTAGACTTGAAAGGGACCTTAGCTCAGAGATCATCTGGTATAAACTCTTCGCTTTATAGATGAAGACCAAGAAGGGTTGTAATTTACCCAAGATCGTAGATTTATTTAATGGTAGAGTCTGGAATTGAACCTAGGCATATAGCATATTTTCCATTGTTTGATCATGTCACTTCTCTGTAGTAGATTGGTCATGGGAGAAAGAACAATTCCAGGAGAAATGCAAATCAGTATGAATTTGTTAATCACAAAAATCTTAGGAAAGGTAAATAAGTTTGAGAAAAACAATAACATTGCATCATCAGATACCTCAATATGATTTGTAAATAAATAAATGAAAAGGGTTAGAAATACAAAATGTTTAAGTTACAGATGATAATGAAATAAAACATCATAAATAATATGAAGACTATGAACAAATATTAAATAAAATTTATTGAGCTATATACTTAAATTTTAAATTGAGAAAGAGAGAAGATCACTGAAATGAGTACGTAATTAAGAAAAGACAGCAAAAGAATAATCTGAAAACCAGTACAAAAGTAAAAATTTTGAAAATCAAAGAAGAAATACAGAAAAGAAATCTATATTGAGCTGAAAAATGGCATAGGTAGTTGTTTATTGAAAAGATATTATGTCATAATATCATTAAGCCACTATTAACTTTATCAAGAACAGAAAAAAATACCAAAATAAAAAATGAGGCAATTTGCCTTTGAAAGAAAATGGATACGTAATATATATACATACATATGCATATATGTGTGTATGTCTATACACACACACACACACACACACATACAGACATCAGAAACTATCACAATTATATTCCCAAAATGAAATTAAAGCAAATAAAAATTCATACATATATGTATATTCAAATGAATTAAGTGATCTTATGGAGCGTGAAGTCTCCTACAGTAAAACAGATGATACTCCATGCTTGCCTGCCAATCCTACGCAGGTCTGTCTTGTCAAGTCAATAGGTACCATGCTCTCCAGAAAAGTTCACCACAGGTAGTCCAATCAGTCAATAAATACTTATTAATTGCCACTATATTCTAGGCACTGTAGCAAACTGGGGATTAAAAAAAAGAGGCAAAAGACAGTACCTGTCCTCAAGGAGTTTACAATCTGATAGAGTGCTGTAAGCCTTAGTCCTTTCTCAGTAACATTTTCTAAAATAAAATACAGTAGAACCTTAGTTTATGAATTCAATTTGTTCCAAGATTCTGTTCATCATGTGATTGGTTCATGTTGCAAAGTGAATTTTTCCATAGGAAATAATGTAAAGTCAGATGATCAGTACCACAAACCCAAAAATATTAATATAAAATAATTATTTATAATTTTAAATAAGTTTTTTTTGTCCCTAACACACCTGAAACACAATAGCAGTGATTAGTAAACAGTGTGAACTGAAAATAAAATAAACTAACCTACACTTTACATTTAAGAAGAGTCGTGACTGGCATAAGGGCGGTGAGAGGGAGGAGGTGGAGGAAGGGTAATATACTTGGAAGAATCTCCTTCTATGAGAATATCAGGGATTTCAATGTGAAGAGTGTTCTCTTTTATGCTACTTTCGCTAAAAGTAAGATTAACACTACTGCTTGCACTAATTTTTGTTTTTTAGAATCACTTTCATGTTTTGACTCATTGATTTTTTGGTCTATACATTTGCTTCTGACTATCCATCTTTTCAAGACACCTGTTCTGACTTTTTTTTTGTTTTTTTTTTTTGTTTTTTTACAATTCATTTATTTGTTTTCAGTTTTCAACAATAACTTCCACAAGTTTAAAATTTTCTTCCCCATCCTGCTCCTCTCCCTGAAATGGCAAGCAATCTTATATGGTTCAAAAAAGTAAACATTGCCCTAATTGAACATCATCCCTTTGCAAGTTCAAGTCCAAACATGATGTTCATACTATGAATTCTTGTTGGTACAAGACAAATTTTGCAAAAAATTTTTCTTCCTCCTCAAAGCATTCTTAAACCATGTTACCTGTAAACTGAGCTTCTACTGCACAAGGAGGAAAAGAAGGAGGAAGAGGAGGAAGAGAAACAACCTAGCAAACTCTTTCTATGAGAAAAATATTCTTCTAATAGTGTGCCCATTTTTAGTCTACATCTGGCCACTGGGCCTAGCTGAAACCTAGCAAAATATTTTGGAGTTTACAAGCTAGATTTCTTTCTTAAAGGTCATGCTTTAAACTCCATTTAGTCTGGCCCTCATTGATTAACAATGGTTGGTTGGTTGGCCAATAATAGGTCCCAGTCCAACCCCATTTAGTAATCATTGTTTGGGCCCAAATGACTCAGAGTGATTGTAAGTAAGAATTGTAAGAATTGCTTCTGTTTTGCACAAAAACTCTAAGAGTCTTTCCCTTCCTAGATTGTTTTTTCTTACCCTAGTCTTAAATCCTGAATGGGACTTACCTCAGTCAAAGTGAGAACTAGTAAAGACATTAGCTTAAAAAAACCAAGTTTTCCCACTACATATGAGAATCATGGTCCTTTTCTGGAATGAAAAGCAAACAGCAACAACTATCCTTCTAATAATTATATGAAAAAAGAAAATTGTAAAAAAGAAATATAGACTAATATTACTAATGAATATTGATAAAATAGTAAAAAATGTTAGAATAAAAGCTAAAGCAATGTATCTTGAATATCCATTATACTTAGGGAGGTTGACTAAAGCAGGTATATAAGGAAGATTCAATATTTTAAAAATTATGAGAAAAATTTGTGTAGATCAGTAATATCATCAATTTAAGCAAATCAGTTTTTATTTTTCCTCATTTCTCATGGAATATAACAAATTACCTTTGAAAAAGTACCTAATATGGTCAAAAGAATTTATTAAATTCCACAAAATAGAATAATTTCTAATGGAATAATACTGCAAGTTTCTCCAGTATGAACAGGAGTGATGTTAAAATACCCTCTGTCTCTTCTATGGAAAGGGTGCTAGAATTACTAGCTAAAGAGATGAGACATGATTAAATTGATGGAATAATTAATAAGCAAGGAAAAGACAATCATATCTCCACTTGCAGTTAAGATGACAATTGAGAACCCTGGAAAACTGAAAAAAATGGAATAAATTTGTATCCTTAATAAAGTAGTAGTATGGAAAATAAATGAACGAACATAATCAATTTTTTTTATTTTATTTAAAAAATCTAAGAGGAAGACAGAAGGGATTTCTTTCTAGAATTACACAGAATGAGTACAGCATGCCCATATTTGCTAAAACTAAGAATATAAATTATTGTAGAAGGGCTTTTATTCAACTGGAAATCAGTCTTATAAAAATGGTCTTAGATCAGTATCTTATAATTTATTATAAATTCCAAGTATGTAAATGATCTAAGTATTTGAAAAAGAAACCATAAAAATGAGAGGATAGTTGAAAGTTTTATTTTTCACTGTTATTGCTAGGGGAAAATGTAAAAGTAGAGATAGGATGGAAAAAATATGAAAAGACAAAGTAGACCATCTTGATTATTCAAGTTTAATTTTAATTTAGCCTGAGTCATAACAAAAGACACAGATTTCAGAGTGGATAGAGCACTGGAACTGGAGTCAGAAAGACCTGGGTTCAATTATAATCAGAGATATTTATTAGTGCAAATCACTAAATGATGCCTATCTTAGTTCCCTAATTTATAAAATAGGGAAAGCAATAGCACCAACATCCCAGATCTGTTGTGGGAAGAGCATAAATTATTATTTGTGAAACATTTTTCCGACTTCAGAGTGCTATAAAAATACCATTGTTATTATTATTAAAAATCTGACATCTAAATCCATTGGAATTTGAAAAATCCAGTTAGGTAAGGCTCTATTTCAGAATGAAGCATGACCAATGCATATGACTCATTGGTTTTTAAAAGAAGAAATAGAAATATAAATTACTAACTGGAAAAAAAAAGTTTTGAATCCTTAATAACAAAGTAATAAGATAAAAGTTACTATGGGGCTTTAATCTCACGCCTATAAAACCTAGCAAAGTTGCTAAAACATTCTAACTGTGATCATAAAAACCTGGATATACATGTGACCAAAAGTTAGAAAAAGGCTGAAAAAAATATCATCTATTAAGAATTCAGAGGAAAAAAAAAAAGACTTTTATGATGTGATACAGTGCCAAAAGTATGTTTGCAATGTCTCAAGCAAAGTGCATCAGGTAAGTACTTAGAGGCAGCAATACTTTGGACAAATGCTCTGTCTGGTCAATATTAGTGTCGTCTTGTCAAAGTTAAAAGAACCATCCTTTCCTATTAAGAGGAAACAAATTAACATTTTTTTTTCATGAATTTAAAGGAGACTGTGTGATTGTTAGGAAATATTTGTTCTGTCAAAACAAGACTTATCAATGCATAAAAAATAAGCAAAATCCCTAGTGGCATGAAATTTTCAAGGAGTAAAAGCTGTGAAAATGTTCTGTTTTGAAGTCTGAGTTGTGTTTTTGGGTCCTAAACCAAGGTGTTGTTGGAGCTATACAGCATTAGAGGCTGAAAAGTTAAATTCTAAGATTAACAGATAGATTATTAAAGTAGTATCACAGTATATAAAGGTGCCCCATGAGTATATTTGAATTAAAGCAGGTAGGTAGTTTTAAACATTTCAGTAAAATGAACTAAGAAGTGCCTCTATTTCTGGCCCAATGGTCATTAATAGATTATAGGTTTCAAGAGAAAATATAATAAAGAAATACTCATCTTCTGAAGGAGTATTTCAAAGTTCACCATGGGATCGTAAAATGAGATGGATCTGTTGAAAAACAGTAAGCTGATAACAAAGCTGTAGACAAATGTTATACTGCTTTCTTTAAACAAGAATTAGCTTGGAAATGAATTCACAAATGTCAGTGGGCTCCTATTGGTGCAAATTTTGTCCTTCCAAAGAACTCCAATTATGTAAGCTAGGCGGTCATCTGTGAGCTATCTAAAAGTAACTCTTCAATGAACAATAAAAGTGAATTAGAGAGTTTTCTGCCCCACTCCCCCCCAAAAACTGAGAGTATAGAAAAATGTAAATTATTGTGTTAATACAAAATGCAATCCAAGTTTTCATTTGGAAATTCTGTGTATGGGATTATCCTCTGAATTGCCACAATCTAGTTAGGGTAATACTCTGTAATTCCTATTTTTCTTCCCATAGTCACAATCTAGTAAGGCTAAGTTTTGATCTTATCTGATCTTACAATAAAAATAAATGAGTCCTCCTTCAATAAATAAGTACTTAAAAATAGATTATGCTCAAATCTGACTTCATAAGAAGAAGGTATTATTTGTAAAGGTCATAGTTAAAATTTACCTTAAGACAATCTAGTCCAACTTCTTAATTTATAGATGAGGGAAATTAAGCCCAGAATTGACTTGCCCAAGTTTATACACATATTTGGCATATTGCCAATTCACACAGGTTGTGTTCTCTGGGTAATGAGTACTCTAGATTTAAGGAGCTCTGTTCATCTACACTTCTAAAACTCCATAAGTTACCACTGATGTTTTTTTATCTTTTTATAGTCAATCAGGGGACTCAGTAAACTCACAGTAAAATCATTTATTGAAATGACATACTAAAAAAAAATAGCACAATAAGTTTTCCATAAAACTCAGTTAGACTTTTCCATAAATAGTCCCAACCATCATTAGGAAATTGAATATCTATAGAGTTGACCAGTGGAGAGGCATGCACTTAAAAAACATAGGTGGTCAAATTTACTGAAACCTATGGCTTGTTGAGACCTCCCAGTGTCCAGTTGTGATATCCTCACACTGCTGTTCTTGGGACAAGGCATCTCTGTTAGGCAAGTTGCTCCATTGGGCCCCCTGGGATGGCTTCTTGATAAAAATATATGTATCTTTCCAATGCCTGGCCATAGTAAACTCTATCTCTAGCTTTGGATTTCAGTAGAAATCTTGAGTGAAGGTACTTCTAAGTTCCTTTTGAGGAAAAGGAATGGAACTCATATCCTAGGGCCAATGGGAGTCTTCAAGGGTCTTCTATTTCTTGATTCAGACTCCAGGTTCAGACTTTCAGAGTATTCAGAGTCCAGGTTCTAGACTCTTGAGTCCTATCACCAAATTGATAACTTACCACTGGTTCCCTTTCACAGAATGTTAGGGTTCAAGTAGTATGGCAATCTTTTAATCATGTACTTCTACTGAAAGATGTTATTGCCCATGGAAGGAGAGGGTTGAAAACTCCTTTCTTCATCTTCCCATATTTTGTATTACTTTATCAGCAATGTGATTCTGAGCAAGTCACTTCTTATAAGTTAAAAGCTCCTAGACTTAGATCTAGAAGTCTCCTTGGCATCAAATCCAATGCCCTCATTTCTCAAATGAGGAAAACTGTAGCACATAGAGGTTGTGATGAGAAAAGACACAGTAAGTAACTGAGGCAGAATTTGAATCTTCTTGATTTCAAGTCCAATGCTCTAGCCATGGTGTAACCTTCTTTCAAACCTCAGTTATCCCATCTATATATTAGGGATGATGATAATATCTACCTTTCTTACAGAGTTGATATGAAATTTAAATAAAATAAAGCTTATAAAGACTTGTATGCACTTATTTGACTTGATGATCAGATCAGTTCCCATGAATTCAATTAGCATATTTATACTGATGATTGTCAATCAAAGAAAATGAAAATATACTAGTTCACCACCATTTTCTTTATATTTTAAGGTATAAAATTATGGAACTTTTAAAAGTTATGTTCTCAGCTAAAAATCTTTGAAATGATTTTTGTTATAGATATGAATTGCTTCTCAAATTGACTATAAATGATCAAAGTAAGAAGAGTTGTAGTTGCCAAGTGAATCTATTTTTAAAATAACTGAATTTTTTAGATAATTCAGTAATCTAAAACCTGACAGTGTTCTTTCAAATGAAATTGTCTTGTTCTTTTTTCAGTTTATTGAAAGCACACTTTTCTCTCAAAAACCTTCTAATATTTTCTTCAAATAATGTTGTACATTTTTTCCCAGTGGTAAATAGAATGCAAAACAACCAAAATCTGTTTTCAAATAATCATGTTCCCTAAAAGCTTCATATAGAGAAGCAACCCTCAGTCAAATTATACTATTCCAAAATTGCAGTCTTTTTTAAAAAAATGTGGCTAATTGAAATCCTGACAATATCTTAGCTTTACCTACAGAAATGATTTTGCAATTATTATAATTATTCCGTTTCATAAAATAAATTAATTAGCAGTGCTAAGATATAAGTCCTTTATGTCGTTAATTAAAAGTCTTGTGTTCATCACCCAAAACTCATTCTTAGTTCCTCTGACTAAAATAAAAACAACCCCCAAATAAGTAATTATTTCTTAACATTTTACAAATTGCATCCATCCAAAATAAATATGCAAAATTATACAAAGTTCTACCTGACTTCAAGTAATGTACCTAATCATGTGCTCATGTGAAATTTAACCAGGGACACCTCCTTAACCGACTCTATCCAATCACAGCAGTGACTTTTTTAAAGCTTTTCATCTTTCTTCAAAATTCCTATTATTTCCCCCATTTTTCTCTCAGGTGAGAACCTGGCCACAGGGGGAAAAAAAAAATGAAGGGTTTTTTTTTTTTGTTTTGTTTTTTTGAGTTCCCTCTTCTTCCATCCTCCTGGTCTCATGTAATAACATACCTTTTGTGATACTTCTATTTTTCCTCTCAATTTCTTCTCACCTCTCTACAATCTGGTTTCAAATGACCCCATTATTTAAATAAAACTATTGTTTCCAAAGTTATCAGTGATCTCTTATTTGCCAAATAAAATGGCCTGTTCTCAATCTTCATCCTTCCTGACCTATCTGCAGGTTTGACATGGTCAATTATCCTTTTCTCCTTAATATTCTCCTCCTCTAGGATTTTGTGCTGTTAGAATCTCCTCATTCTTCTCCTACCTGTCCTCTCCTCATTCTTCTTGGGGTGTCTCTTGGGCCCTTTTCTATTTTTAGCAATACTGTTTGACTTGATGATCCGATAAACTCCATGAATTCAATTAGCATATTTATACTTATGATTCTCAATTCTACTTATCTAGCCCTGACCTCCCTCCTATCTCTAAAAATCACACATTTAACTGCCTATTGGACAGCTCAAATTCAACATGTCCTTAACTGAACTCATTCATCTTTACTCACAAACTCTCCTCTTTCCACCTTCCCTATTACTGTGACAGTTACCCAAGTTTGCAACCTTCTCATTCTCTCTGAGGAGGTTTCTAAGTCCTATCAATTTTGTCTTCATAACATCTCTCATATAATCTCACCTCATTTCTCCTTTGACACTCTCAGTACCTTAATTAAGGATTTCATCACCTTACATATAAACCATTGCAGTAACTTATTTTTTTTCCTGCCTCAAATCTTGCCGTACTCCAATTTATCCTCTACTTAGTTGTCAAATTGATCTTCCTAAGTGAAATTTGGACCATGTCATCTTCTTATTCAATAAACTCTAATGAATCCATATCATTATTCTAAGTTGCTTTTCTGTAGCGTCCAACTCTTTGTGACCATATTTGGGGTTTTCTTGGCAAAAATATGGAGTAATTTGCTATTTCCTACTCCAGCTCATTTTATAGATAAGGAAACCAAAGCAAACAGGGTTAAATGACTTGCCCAGGGTCACACAGATAGGAAATATCTGAGGCTGGTTTTGAACTAACAAAGGGAAGTTTTCCTGACTCCAGGCCCTGCATTTTATCCACTGCACCACCTAACTGCCTATATGTATTTTATCCAAGATCAAATGTGAAGTCCTTGATTTGGCATTCAAAGACCTTTATAACCTGGCCCCCTTCTATCTTTCCGGCCTTGTTAAATCATACTCTTCTCCTGTATACTCTGTGATCCAGTGACGTAGGCCTCCTTTCTGATCCACAACAAGACAGTCTATTCCCCTACACTAGACATTTTTCTGATTGTCTCCTATGTCTAGAAGACTCTCCCCTCTCATCCATGCATCCTAGCTTCCTTCAAGTACCTGTTAAAATCCCATCTTCTGTAGAAAGCTTTTGCCACTCCCCATTAATACTAGTGCTTTCCTTCTTTTCATTATCTCCATTTTAGCCCTATATACAGAAAAGTCAAAAAAAATCTTAGTTCAGTATTAAACTAATAAAGCTTATTAAGACTTTTTAAGACATCATATATACCTTGTTTGTAATAGTTGTTTGTATAAAGTCATTCTCTCCACCCTTTCAGTCTGTGAGATCCATGAGAGCAAGGACTGTCTTTTTCTTTTCTTTGTATCTTCAACACTTAGCAGTCAGGCACATAATAGGTGTTCAATAAGTGCTCATTGGCTGAGTTATTAGGTTGGTTATATGAATCATGTCATATCATTGCCCTAATGTCTTATCCTTGGGTTTATCTTATTGCAATATCCACTCACACTCTACTCAGTTCCTACTGTGATGCTTTATTTATTGGTTCATTCTTCATATTTTGTTTAATTGTTTGTTGATCTCTTATAATTTCACTGGCTTCACTTTGCCCAATTCTGATTTTTTTTTTCAATTCACAATAACTTTACTTTACATAAAGGAAGGAGCTTGCCATTAGGGAAAAAATCAGTAGAAAACAGATCTCCTGCTTTTGATCTTGTTTACTCAAAAGTAGAATCTGCTTGCTAGTGAAAAGTTCAGTAGAAACAGAAAATCTTGTAAGAAAATATCCTTGGCATGAAGTAAAAAGCTCTTATCACCAAATCTGAAACAATGAAAAATTTACCATGCAACATTATTGGCAGAAAAGTCTATTCTGATGGCTAGTAGTTTCTGAATCTCTTTTAAGACATTAACATGGAAGACAAATAAGCCTGCTTGACAAAATTAATGATTTATAAATATCATGTCATAACTGGTAGTCTGGATAGAGACCTCCACTTAGTCGAGCAGTTCAAAGTAAGCAATAGGGACTTTGCCTTTTTGATTTCCCCTTTCACCCATCAGCCAGTCTGAATCCATACCACAGATATTGTATATTGTGATCACCTCATCTGTGAAAAGTGATAATTCACTACTGTTTGCAGCATCATAATCAAAGAGAACTCTGGCTTCCCTACTTCCACTGGATTCCTTCAACTTACTGAGGGAGGGGGTAACAATGGTGCTACTTGTTGAAGGCAACAGAGAAGAGGTAACTGGGGATGATGACAAAGTGGAGGTGTTTGACACGGAAGTTGTGGAAGCCTGATTGCTGTTAGATATGACCGCAGATGGAAAACTCCCAAGTTGTTTGGTGCATTCAGCTTTGCTAAGAAAGTTCTCTAAGTGAGAGTCCAATTCAGTCTTCTCTGCCTGACCAAGCTTTTCTTCTGTTAACTGCACCGTGCAGCTGAGGAAGGTGCCCTCCCCTCGGTTTCTTCACTTGGAAGTCCATGATGCTTATGTGGAGCCGGGCCAGACAGGAGCCCAGTAATTCTAATTTTTCAGGGTATCATTTTCTTCCCTAAGAATCTGGATCTCCTTTTCTAATTGGTTGACTTTCTTTTCATAACCTTCTTGTTTTTCTTGAATTATTCTTACTTTATTTTAATTTTTCCTCCCTCTGTGTCATTTGATTTTTAAGTCTTTTTTTGAGATTGTCTATAAATTCTTTTTGGGCAAGTGATCATTTGATGTTACTCTTGGAGGTTTCTTTGCTTCAATATCCTTTTCTGAAGGTGATCCCAGGTTATCTCTATTCTCATAACAGCTTTCTATGGTTGGATTCTTTCTCCTTTGCCTGGCATTCTTTTTTTGTGGTACTAGTTTAATTTTTGTAATCACCTCTAGCTTTTGGGTATGGGAAATGGTGCCTCTTGACCCAGATCTTCAATTCTCCCCTCTAGTTTAGAACCAAAGCCAAACCTCCAACCTCCTGTAAGTGCCCCCAGCCAGAGGTTTTCTGCCCCATGGCTTCTGCACTCATTGGGTGTGTGCTGATTGCTGCTCGCCTGGCCACTCTCTTCCCAGCACAGCTGAGTCTGGTGTTCCTTATCAGCAGAGGTTCCCTCACTCTTTCTAGGCTCAAATACCCAATTCTCCCCATTTCTGGAGTAAATGTTCCTAGTATTGGGGTCAATGCAGTTTCCCAAACCAAAAAACCCTAGGGCTTGACCTTTGCATTGTTAAAACTGCTTGCAACTTGTTACTAAAACAGAATCTGGCCTGAAGGTGTTTGCTCTTCACTGAGCCAAACCACATTCTGGGATTTTCTTCTGAACTTGAATTGTCCCAGGAAGACCCCTCTCCTGCCCCTATTCTTATTTCTCTCCATCCACTTTGTTTGCCTTAAGGTGCTATTTTAACTTTTTTGGGGGGAAAGTCTTGAGAGCTTGGAATTTTCTGACCTCCTTCATCTTCCTAGAATCCTCTCTGATGCTTCATTGAGATGCAGAGGTGATGCTGTTTTTTCAACACTATACTGAAAGAGCTTTTGGACAGAGCATATTATAATAATAATCGCCATTTATAGAGCACCTACAGTGTTCCAGTCACTGTGCTAGAATCTGGAGATACAATGATGAAAATGAAACAATTCTCACTCTTAAGGTGTTTACATTCTATGGGAGATGAAATGGGACATTTTATGCAGGGGAAAAAAAAGGAAAAACTTTGCCGTTGTTGTTCAGTTATTTTCAATTTTGTCCAACTCTTCATAATTTCATTTGGGGTTTTCTTGGCACAGATATTGGCGTGGTTTGACATTTCCTTCTCCAGCTCACTTTATAGCATAAATAGCCATATACAAATAAACACATGATAAATATAAAGTAATTTGATGAGGGAAGACAAGTATCAGTTTCAGAGGGATCAGGAAAAGCTTCATGTAAAAAGGTAATCTTGGAAATATTTATTTATAGTTAATAATACTTTTAAATGAAAACATTAGCCCCCAAATAGGAAAGAAGAAAGTGATGGGCTTACTAGATAGTCCTTGGTTTAAACCCTGGAGGGGCTGGCAGAATTGCCCTCGGGGGCAGTACTACTCATAGAAAAGCTCCCTGGTCATATTTTTCCAGATCATGAGCAAGTGAACTAATTCCTACTGCAAAACCTACAGAGGCCAGCAGAGGGCATGTATTCTAGTTGTGATCATGTTCTGATTAAGGAAAGAAAGGTAGTAAGTTCAAGGCATTTGGAATTGAAAGTCAAATAACTGGTAGTCTTTCTGACTAGTTTAAGCACCACCATTGTCCTAGAATAAGATTAATATTACTACTACTACTAATAATAATAATAGCAGTAACCATGTTAATTCAATCTTAGGCTGAATGGAGAGATGTATATATGGGTAGGTGGATGGTAGCATCCCTCTGTTCTGTGCCAGATCAAATGCCATGGTGCTTGCTTCTCATACAGTAAGCAAAATGTAAATATTTATTTCCTTCCTTCCTTCCTCTTCTTATTCTTCAGATCTATGTAGATTATTGTGTTCAGTTCTCAGCACTTCATTTTAGAATAGTCCTTCAGAATCTAGAGAGTGTATAGAGGATGGCAACGTGCATGATGAAGGCTTTTGAGATCTTGCCACAGGAGCTTCAGTTGAAGTCAGGGGATGTTTGGCCTAGAGAAAGGAAAGTTATAATTGGAAAAATGAAAAAGAGATGGGCCTTAATTGACTAGTGCTTTTGAATGTATCCTAATTCCTTCTCTGCAGTCAAATGAAGTTACTAGCGTACCAAAAGCAGTTACAGTATATCAATAGTACATCTATAGTAAATCATATTGCAAAGTCCATGGAGGGATTGTATTACCTGATCATTTTCTACATGCTCATTAGGACTGGACTCATTGAGCAGTCTTCTATTACATGAGTATTATAGTTTGATAGGAGTATAGATTAAGTGAAGGGTAGTATAATGAGATGAGAATATAAAGTTGGGATGGAGTGAGCTTGAGGAGGGTCTTGAATATCAGATTAGGGATTTTAGACTATTCTTTAAACAATAAGAAGCCATTGAAAATTTTAGAGTGGTGACTACATTGATCAGGTTTATCATCTAAAAGATCAATGTTGTAGCAGGTTATAAAATGAATTGGAGGGAAAACAGAGAATACAACCAAAATGATTGATTACATCTTTGTTAGAGTTCAGATGAGAAGTCATAAAGACCTGAGTGAGAGTGGTAGCAATAGAAATGGGAAGAATGAGTGCAGACAGAGCAAATATGGTAGAATAAAGGCAGGGACACACCTGAGCTCTCCCCTATACTTCTCCAAATACCTTTAAATAAAGACCCTAAACAAATTCTAGGAGGACAGAACCCACAAGAAGATGAAGTGAAATAATTTTCCAGCCTAAGACTATTTAGGATTTCAGCAGGAAAGGTTCATTGCATCAGGTTGAGAGGGGAGAGCAGTCGAATGCAGGTTGGACAGCAGTAAACCAGGGCCAGGTTTGGGGCAACTGAATAACTGGCAGTAGTAGTATTTTCCAGACTTCTCAGCCCACAGATGGTAAGGGGTCAGGCAAGGGAACAGAGTGAGATTTATAGGGGTCTTTGGGCTGGAAATGGGAGCAGGATTCTGTTGCATTGCCTATTCTTGGATCTGAGTCAAAATCTTAGTCCAAATATGAAGAGGAACACTAGCACAGCAGAGCTTGCAGCTGCAGGAGAGTAAGGAACCTGCACAGAGTTACAGGTTTGAAAAGAGTGCTTATCACAAACCAATGTAGAGTAGTAAACACACCTCACTTTAGATCTTATCCTTGGATGAGCCAAAAACTTACAGGTTCCCAGAATTACCTCTGAAAACAACTGTACAAAAAACCTAAATGTTGGCACAATGCCCCTTCCACTTGAGAAGTAGAGTTGCACTTTAGCATAGAGTTAAAAGTCAAGAAATAGACTGGAAAATGAGAAACAACAGAAAAAATTCTGAAAAGAGAAAGTTACTGTGGTGACAAGGAAGATCAAAACACAGAAGAAAACAAAGACAAAATTCCTGCACTTGAAGCCTCCAAGAACAATATGAATTGGTCCCAGGTCAAGGGAAAGTTCAAAAAGGATTTTAAAAGTCAAATATAGGAGAGGTAGAGGAAGAATTGGGAAGAAAAATGTGAATGTTGTGAAAAATCATGAAAAAAAGAGAGTCAACATCTTTGTAAAGGAGACAGGAAAAATACTGGAAAAAAAAAAGCACTTTAAAAATCAAATTAGACCATACAGTAAAAGAGGCACAAAAAGCCAATGAGGTGAAGAATGCCTTGAAAAGCAGGATTGGCCAAATGGAAAAATACGTACAAAAATTCACTGAAAAGAACTCCTTAAAAAGTGAAAATGGCCAAATGGAAAAGCAGGTACAAAAACTCACTGAAAAAATAATTCCTTAAAAGTTAGAATTGGGCAAGGGAAAGCCAATGACTTTATGGGACATCAAGAAATAATCAAAAGAATGAAAAAATAGAAGAAAATGTGAAATATTGCGTTGGAGAAAACAGCCGACCTCAAAAATAGATCCAGGACGGATAATTTAAGAATTGTTGGGCTACCTAAAAAGCCACAATAAAAAAAAAAGCCTAGACATCATTTTTCAAGAAATTATCAATATTGATTATCAGCATTGAGATATATATATCAAGCCCTGATATTCTAGAATAGAGTGTAAAATAGAAATTGAAAGACTCCACAGATCACCTCTTGAAAGAGATCTCAAAATGAAATCTCCCAGAAATATTATAGCCAAATTCTAGGCCTCCCAGATCAGGGAGAAGATAGCAAGCAGTCAAAAACAAACAATTCAAATATTATGGAGACAGTCCACAAGATTTAGCAGCTTCTACTTTAAAGGAATGAAGGATTTGGAATATGATATTCCAGAGGGCACAGGAATTAGGATTACAACCAAGAATCACCTACCCTGCATAACTGAGTATAATCATTCTGGGGAAAATTATTTATACAGTGAAATAGAGGATTTTCAAACTTTCAAATGCAAGATGCAAAAGAAACTTAAAAAGGTAAACAGGAAAGAGAAATCATAAGAGCATCAGTAAGGTTAAACTATATCCTTACATAGGTAAATGATGTTTATAATTCCTAAAAGATGTCTCATTATTAGGGTAGCTAGAAAGAGTATACATAGAGAGAAAGCAGATGTATAAGTTGAATGTGATGGCATGATTATCCAAAAAATAACAAAATTAAGGTATGAGAAAGAAGAATGCACTGGGAGAAGGGGAAAGGAAAAGGTAGAATGGGATAAATTATCTGACATAGAAACTTGAAAATGATTTTATAGAGGAGAGTAAAATAAGGGAAGCAGGGAGTGGAGCACATGAAGCTTATTCTCATAAGAATTTTTTCAAAGACAGAATAATATAAACACTAAGTTGGGTGTAGAAATCTGTCTTTTCACACAGAATAATAGGAAGGGAAGAGGATAAGATAAAGGGGATGGAAGGGAGGGCAATTTGGGGGAGATAATAGTCAGAAACAAAACACTTTTGAAAATGAACACAGTAAAAGGAAAGGGAGAAATAGGATGGAGGGAAATACATAGTTGCTAATCATTACTGTGAAAAAAGTTTCAGTGAGTTTCTCTGATTGTAATGGTAATTTAAATGGGAAGACTTTTCCCATCTATTAATAGACCCATGTGACTTACCTGGGTCACATGGAAGTCTGAGTCACATAGAGCCTGTGGTGGGAGGAGTTTGCTGAACAGGTAGAAGAGGAAGTGAGTCAGAGCAGTCAGAACTGGAAAGAGAGAGCAGGCAGCAACTAGCATGAGTGCGAGAGCTTGTTTGTGATTTTGTTTAAGGGAGCCTGTTTGTAATTGAAGGAAGTTGGTTTAAAGGAAGCCTAAGAGAGAGGAAGGCTTGGGGATGATAGTGACCCCTGCATTGTTATTGTGTATAGATTTCTTTGTTACTATGATGGATTTGGTTTTTTGATGTTAAGATTTGGCTTTCTGGTGTTTGAATAAATATTTTGGTTCTGTCTTCCATGTAAATCGTCTGTTATATTTTGCAGTTCAGAACTGTACTGACCATAGGCACTGTGAATATTGCATTGGTGTTACACTGTTACAGGCTTCATTTCTCAAATGTATATAAAAAAAGAAAAACTGAGTCCAGCTTATAGAAAAAAGAACTATTCCTTATTTGATAAATAGTCAAAGGATATGAACAGGTAGTTGTCAAATAAAATAAACAAAGCTATCTATAGCCATATACAAAATACTCTAAATAAATCGTGGTGATAGAAATGATAAATGAATCAGCTCTGAGCTACTATCTCACACCTGTCAGTTTGGTTAATATGACAGAAAGGGAAAATGACAAATCTTAGAAGCATGTGAGAAAATTATAACACTAATATACCGTTGGTGAAGTTGTATATTGATCCAACCATTCTGGAGAACATTTTGGAAATATGCCCAAAGGGCTATAAAACCATGCATACTCTTTGAATAAGCAATACCCCTTCTAGGTTTGTATGCCAATGAGTCAAAGAAACAAAAAAGAAAAGAATCTATGTGTGCAAAAATATTTGTAGCATCTCTTTTAGTGGTGGCAAAGAATTGGAAATAGAGGGGATGTCCATCAATTGGGGAATGACTGAATAAATTATTATATATGTATTATGGAATACTATTGTGCTTTAAGACATGATGAGAAAGATGTCAGAATAACATGGAAAGACTTATATGGACTGATGCAAAGTAAAATGAGCAGAGTCAGGACCATCTTGTACACAGTAATAGCAATATTATATGAACTACTATGAATAACAGCTATTTTCATCAATACATAATCCAAGACAGTTCTGTAGGATTTATGAATGAAAGATATTATCCATTTCCAGAGAAAGATCTGAACAAGCCTGAATACAGATCAAAGGTATTTTTTTTTACTTTCTTATTTTTCTTGTTTTTTTTGTCTGATTTCATTCACAGAATAACATACATGGAAATGTGTTTTACATGACTACACATATATAACCTATGTCAAATTGCTTGCTTTCCATTGAGCGGGGAGGAGAAGGGGATGGAAGGAAAGAATTTGAAATTCAAAAATATGAAAAAAAGTTTAAATTATTTTTACATGTAATTGGGGAAAAATTAAGCAATATAAAAAGAAATAGGAAGGATGACACAAATATAAGTTACAGTACTGTTAGGGGCCAAGCTCTGGACCAGCCTTCAGGAGCTGGCTCCACCCTCAGGGAGCTGGCTCTGCCCTCAGGGAGGAACATGGGCGGGGTTCTGGCTGGGGATATAAGGAGCTGTTGGGAGGGATCGGAGAGAGATGTAACCAAGAAAGAGATGTAGAGGACACCATCAATAAAGTGAAGAGCACTGAAATCCTCGGGTGCGTGTGTAGTCATTGTTCCCTCCGTGGAGGAGGGGATAGCCCTGTTGCGCAGCTAGGCCATACGGTTGCAGGGCAGGAACCGGAGATGTCCAAAGACCTGGAGGAAAGGTTTCCCAAGCGAAGTCTGGGGTAAGGAATTGGGCCCTCTGTTAGAGTACTGCCTGGAATATTGGGCGAAGACCCTGGAGAGATTACCGCCTGGAATATTGGGCGAGGCCGCCTGGTTTAGTAGCCAAGTGAAGGCCGGGGATTAGCCCCAAGCAGCTGGCGCCCAACGTGGGGCAGCAAATTTTCGGTACCTCTTGGAAGGACTACACAACCTCGCTGTTGAGCAGCGGGAAGCCGGGAAGGGGTCCCGGAATTATATTATGGGTCAGGGAAGTAGCATTCCGCTGATCCGGCCGGAGGATAAAGAAGTGCTGGCATGTCACCTGTATAAATTATGTAAAAAGGAAGGAATCCGTCCTCATATTAAGACATACCCTAGCTTTGTTGAACAGAGTTGGGAGATAGTGAGCCAACAGATGGCCTCTTATGTGGATGCCACCCCTGGGTTCCTCGTTGAGACTGATTTTGTCACGTATGGGGTGGAAATAGCAGCCCTTGTGGGCGCCCCACGTCCAACTTGCTCGGCTGCCGCTTGTACGATACAAATGGGAGACTCCCTAGTGGAGATTTCTGATGAGGAGTTGAGACCCCCACCTACCGCCCCCTCTTTTTTAGCTTTGGAGCGTTGGTGGTCAGGGAGCTCAGGAGAAAATCACGACCAGATAGGACAGAGAAGAAAGAAGGAGTTGGCGCAGTCAGAAATTCAACCAGGAAATACATCCAGAGTTGGCCCAGGGCCTGGATTTGTGGCACTGCAAAAAAATTGCCCCAGGGCCTGGATTTGTGGCACAGCAAAAAATTTGCCCAGGATCTGTGGCGTGGTGACGAATTCAATGGCCCGGATGTTCTTCCAGCCCTGGCACTCGGCACAGATCTATGGTGCAGTAAAACGTTGCAGGAGTAAGTCTAAAAAGGGAATCTTGTATGGGAGAATGTCTAGACAGGGAATCTTATACAAGGCTTAGTTACAGAGTGATAGAAAGTAAGCCAGAGTTATAATGTGTACAGAGATTTCTGACAATTTTTTCTCAGTTTTTGGATTCTTTTATTGTCTGTATATGTGTTCTGTCTTTACATGTTCTATGTGCGTCTGTTTGTGAGTTATTACGGTCAGCTCCATGGTAGCTTGACCTTGGAATGTTATCTCTTTTCCTCCCCCTCCTCCCTTCTCTCTGATGGCTGCAGCATCCGGGAGAAGCATGGGAGAGAGAAAGAGAGGAACTACTCTTATATTATTTAGTTTATATGACTGCAAAAATGCCGTTTTGGATGAAAAATGCAAGAGAACATATAAGTGCAGTTTTAAAGGGGCTTTAATCAAAGCCCATTAGGAAGACAACATGGATATGAAATTTAGGGAAAGCATAAAAGTTTTGGAAATTAATGGAAAGTTTTTGGTAAAACTCTCTCTCTCTCTCTTCACTTTCTAATCCTGGCCAGATTGTGAAAGTGGAGAGAAAGACAAGAGGAGATCAGAGGCAGGCTGATTAGCATTTTCCTTATCTCATGCCTCACCTAAAAGAAAAGTTTTTGTATAAGGAGAAATAACCAAAACGTAGTTATTTTGGTCATATTTTAAGTGAAACGTGTCACTCCTAATTGGATGCTTAAGACAGATCAGGATTTGTTATATCATTTGGCACTGAGGCAAATTGGAAAAATGCATATTAAAGAGAAACCTCAGCTGAGATAAAACTTTTGAAACTCTGCAGCCGAATGGAACAGACTTGGCACCACTGGACAATTGTCCAGAAGTCTCCCCCCTTCAGCTGATGAATTTCAAAAGTCCTCTTGTTCAAAGACCTTCTTAAGGAGTGGACACATAAGTAAAATCTACTTGAGTAAATGTTAGAACCATTAAGATTTTTGCCCTGCAGTCCCAAATCATCATTCAGCTGGGTCTGCAGTGAATTGTATCTCTTATCATTCCAGATTAGATCTAGGGAAGAGAACTATCATTTTGAAGGTTTTCAACTAAAATTTTTATAAAAGTTTGGTGACTGTTAACAACAGAAAAATTTTTAAAAACAGTTTTAAATTTTCCTTTTCAAGGTAATGTATCAATAAGTTAATATGTAACACTCTATAGAGCAGAAAAAAAAAATCTTGCTCTTTTAATCTGAACTTGTACTCATTCCCAGGCCCAATTGCAACTTTCCTACAAAGAACATCAGTATCTGCAGGAACATCAGGTTCCAGGGTCATAGTTCCTGAATTCCCAGACCCAATTGCAACTTTTCTGCAGAGAACATCACTATCTGCAGGAACATCAGGTTATCACGTTCCTGAAGCTAGTTCCAAGCAAAAGTTAACTTTAGCATTTGAACTTATTAGCAACCTAATTTCTAAAGAATTTTTCTTCCAGAGTATATGTAATCAGAATAGGAGAAACTAGCCTATGAAACAATGATGTACATCTATTCAGTGGTAAGGTCTAAGTTTGAAATCCCCTATCTTAGATTCTGCAAAGGTTGCAACTTTAAATGAGAAAAAGAAAGAGTCACTGGAGTTTTTCATCAGAAACAAGGAATTATTGAGTGGGTACATTTAGCCCACATAAAGCACAGAGCCTGTGTGCCTTATCCTGTGCTAGTAGCCCAAGTAATACATGAGGCAGTGGAAAGAGTGAGGATGTTACTAAGACAGGAACCTCACACAATATATACTATGTATACAGGTCAACAAATAGAGAACTGCATACAAGACTTTGTGGAACGGCAGATATTGATCAATCAAAATATTCAACATGGCTTCCCAATTCCTTTCGGACAGCAATTTCCCACGTGGCCATGCTCTTGGGCTGAAAAATGCTCTCCCTCACCAGTAAAGGAGTTGATGTTTTTACAGATGCAATCAAATTTTAGGGCACCTATGTATATTCCATCCACAAAGGAGATGCATAAATTTAAAACAACATTTAATTCTACACAGCAACATGAATTACATGCAGTGTTGCAAGTATTATTGTATGTTAAAGAACCTTCCAATATCATCACAGATGGCATATGTACAGCACTATTGTTACCTAGATTACACTTAGCTTATATCCCTGATAGGGCAGAAAGTATTAAACAGATATCTATGGAAGTTCAACAGGCAATAAGGGCCAGAACAACAATATTTTATATTACACACATTCAGTTGCATTCTAATTTACCTGGACCACTGATCGAGGGTAATGAGATGGCAGACAATGCACTTCAAACATTTCATTCTACTGAATTGGCAAGACAAGCACACTCTAAATTACACTTGTCTGCATGGTCTTTAAGACATCTTTATGGTATTTCCAGACAAGAAGTTAGATCTATAGTTAAGCAGTGTGTACAATGTGTTCCATTTTTACCCCCACCTTCTTGTCACCCTGTAAACCCTAAGGGTGACGGTCCAAATTCTATATGGCAAATGGATGTTCCTCATTATCCATCATTTGGAAGAGCAAAATATATTCATGTTACTGTTGACACATTTTCTGGTTTTATAATGGCAACAGCCAAGTGCGGAGAAGCTGTTATGGATGTGAGAGCACATCTCTTACATTCTTCGCAAATCATGGAGTACCAAAAAGCATTAAACCAAACAATGATCCTCCTTTTATCAGTAAAGCCATTGAACAGTTCATGGTGGAATTTTCCATTTTACGTGTCACTGGAATCCCCCATAATCCCACTGGTCAAGCTATAGTGGAACGAGCAAATCGCTCCCTGGACACCTAATTGCTTAAACAAAAAGGGGGAGTTGGACCAGGAGTTGATGATAAATTACAATTGGCTGTTCGACTGTTTATACTCTAAATTATTTAAAATTGTGTATACTCTAAATTGATGAAAAATTACAATTGGCTGTTTGGCTGTTTATACTCTGCATTATTTAAAATTTGATAATGATGGCTTATCGGCTGCTATGAAATTCTTAACATTTCCTAATAAGGAGTCTGCAAAGAATGAATCAGCAATAACAAGTGCCCTGAAAGCAGCCAGTAAAGTAATGTGGCACAATGAGAATAAAAACTGGTTCGGTCTTCATACAGTGTTAACGTGGGGAAAAGGGTATGTTTGTATTTTAAGATGATAATAAAGAAGTTTGGGTTCCAGTGGAAAGGATAAGAGTGATAGAGGACAACCGTCAAGGTGGAGCGGTCACAGGGAGAAAGGAGGCGCTATCAGTGGCGAATGAAAAAACTTCCGGAGAAATTCACTCAATTAGGTCACGATGACTCCTCTCATTCTTCTGGTACTTATCATGACACTCAACAACACTGCGTCCTTCAACCCAACGCTAAAGGAACAACAGAGATGGGTATTCATCACAAATCCACCATGGTTAAGGGCCTGCTTACTATCTATTCACATGGAGGATTCATGGGACAATAGTAGTTTGGTCAAACAAGGACTTTGTGGGACTTGCTCATGGGATGAAATATAGACCATTTTGTAACTTGCAAAAGATGAGAAATGTAACCCTTTGGCATCTGTATATAGGGTTTTTACCATTTGAGAATTGTCACACACACACTGATCAGGAGACAGAATTGATTATGGGAAACCACACAGAAATGTTGTATTCATGTCACAATTTTGCATACTTGCCTGATGAAAAATATGCGCCAAATTTTCCTAGACAAATGTACATTACTTACAAGGGATATCCTGAAGTTGGAAGGCCTGTTCAGGAAATAGATAAAGTTATCTTAGTAATGGGAGGACAAACAGTGCGGGGAATGCCTGCTGTAGTATCACCAAGTAAATCTAACAACGTTACTTTAATGGGCAAAGTATGTCTAGGGAAGAAACATATATTTCTATGGGATAGAGACCAAAGATATAAATCAGAGGCATATCGGAACATGATGGGAATTTTCAATTTTACATGCCAGAATTGTTCTGCACAAGAATGTATAAGACCAAAGACAGTAGGGAGAGTGTTTATTCTAACAAGACCTCGATATACCATGACAGTAATTAAGGATAAAGGATGGTTCGGAACACCTCGTGATAAGTTCTACATATTTGGACAAGCAATTAACCCCTATAACTACTAAAGTGTGTGAATGTGTTTCTTGTGTTAGGAATCATGTTATTAGCAGAAGCTATTTTAGCATCCACTGCATTAGCTGTATCTATCTCTAATACATGCAACATGATAGTTCAAGCTTCTGAATTGCATTCCCTTATGAAAAATGTATCTGCAGGCTTTAAGCAACAAACAAAATAGTGAATTTTATGAAGCCATTCATACACTCCAAAAGGTAGTTGAAGTCATTGGTGGAGAAGTGTTTATGTTACAGTTACAACACACATTGCAATGTGATTATAGATATTATGCCTTTTGTTTGACTACGAAATTGTATAATGGGTCACAAGTCCAAAGGGAAGAAATTAGAGCTCAGCTGAATGAGCTAATTCCAGATAATGTCACTCTGGAAATCCAGAGATTAATTGAATTGGCAGAAGAATTAGATGAGGAAGCAGATGTTGATTTTGCCCCTGAACAAACAGCTTCAAAAATATCTCAGTTCTTCGATAGCTTAAGTTCATGAAGTCATGTAAAGACCTGTTTTTCACCTTTACTGATAGGTTTTGTAGTAGTATTGTTAGTACTGCTGCTTGTGCCACTATGTATCAACCTTGCTTTGCGTAGTGTCCAGGACTCCCCAACATCTGGTAGGCAGAACATCATCATCCTGAGGGAAAGATTGAGTCAAAACAACAAAGGGGAATTGTAAGGGAATTGCCAACCTCCAGCCTCTTGGACGGCATTCACTGGTCACGGCTCAGGTAAACTGAGGGGAGACCAGTAAGGCATGAACAAGATGGCGCTGGGAGGAAGGATTCTGCCCCTGTTTTGCTCAAGGCTATTTTCCCAGGCTTTTCTGAGATCAAGGAAGCCAAAATGTTTTTCTTTCTTGGGGCTATGTGTCCGCCCTGGGCAGTCCTGATTGAAGGTAGAATTGCTGCCTTTTGTATTCCTTTTTGCCTCCTTCTCCCATGTTGCATTAGATGCCTTTGTGCAACGATAAGACAGGCAATACTAGAAGCCAAAGCAGATTTGTGTACCCTCCTGTCCTCCCCCAAACTCCCTACCCCTTATGATACTACTACTGTTTAAACAAAAAGGGGGAGCTGTTAGGGGCCAAGCTCTGGACCAGCCTTCAGGAGCTGGCTCCACCCTCAGGGAGCTGGCTCTGCCCTCAGGGAGGAACATGGGTGGGGTTCTGGCTGGGGATATAAGGAGCTGTGGGGAGGGATCGGAGAGAGATGTAACCAAGAAAGAGATGTAGAGGACGCCATCAATAAAGTGAAGAGCACTGACATCCTTGGGTGCGTGTGTAGTCATTGTTCCCTCCGTGGAGGAGGGGATATCCCTGTCGCGCAGCTAGGCCATACGGTCGCAGGGCAGGGACCGGAGACGTCCGAAGACCTGGAGGAAAGGTTTCCCAAGCGAAGTCTGGGGTAAGGAATTGGGCCCTCTGTTAGAGTACTGCCTGGAATATTGGGCGAAGACCCCGGAGAGATTACCGCCTGGAATATTGGGCGAGGCCGCCTGGTTTAGTAGCCAAGTGAAGGCCGGGGATTAGCCCCGAGCACAGTACAAAGGAAAAATTGAGCAAACTTGGTAACTGACTAAAAAAAAGAGAACATAAAAGAGATAAAGTTATAATATGAAAATACATGTTAATAAATGTAACTCTTGGTGAGTAGGCCTATGAAGATTTTTTTTAAAGTGGTCCATGTTTATAGTAATTATGCCATTAGAAATGTAACTATCAAATGGCTCATGATGTTGCCCTGAGTTATTGAATAAAAGTTCAGAAAAATAGGATTGAGATCTAAGCCCTAAACTAGGAAAGATAACTTACCCTCATGAGTCTCCAAAAGTTGAACCACACCTTCAAGCTTCTAACACCTCCAGGAAACAAACCAAAGATATGACCAACCAAAGGTGCTGACAGAAATAATTTTAAATCTATCAAATAGTCTTTAACATATTAAAGAAAAAGCAGAATAGAAACAGCATTAGGCAAGAGCCAGTGACTGCCATTTCCTCCTGTCTATTTTTTTTTCTTAGTGTTCCAGGTATCAAAGGGAACACTAATGATAAAAACCAAACTGAACCAAACCTCTCACGATCTCCAGTGTAGGCTTTGGGTTAAAAGAAGGAGAATACGGAAGTCAATGTAACAAGTTCTGGCATTTCTCCTGCTGTGTGTGTGTGTGTGTGTGAGTGTGTGTGTGCGTGCATGTTTTATGAGTCTCCAACACCTCTCTTTTCACCTCTTTTTGTCCTAGCCTCTCTCTTCCCTTTCCCTCAAGAAATCTTTAAAACTCTTTGTATTGGTAGAAGTCTTGCCCTCCCACCTTGATCTTAAGTTAACATCCAGTTAGATCCCCTGTTTCCAAGTTGGAAAGAAATGCAACTTTCAGAATTGTTTGAAGGACAGTTTCCCAAATATATGTATGTGCCTAAAAAATTACATTAACAAATATTGAATTTTTACTCTGTTCCCTGGAAAATATTTGCTCACTCATCATTTTTATATCCCTCAGCTTAAATCTCACTCTTTAGATCTTTATCACTCTATCATGAATCCTGGTTCTAGATAAAGGACATAAAGAGCTTGATAGAATTTTCTCAAGGGCCTAGCACCAAGGAAGTCTTATGAATTTTCTTCCTCTGATGGAGGTAGTTCAGTTTTTTTATGACTGGATTCTGTTGCTATATTCCTTTTCCCAGATCACTGGGTCTTATCATTGTCCCATAGTTCCTAAATGACTAAAATCCTGATGAACTGTTGAGTTTCTCAGTAACTGCTTTCTATATTATTTTTTGGCCTCCTTCTCTCTCCTTCCTTTCTGCATCCCACACCCATTTCCAAATGATTCAGTTCTTGTCTCATATCCTAGTTCTAAAACCTTATCTCTTTTCCCTTTATTCCTATTTCCCCAGTGTTACAAGCGACTTTATAGATATCCTACTTTAGGCCCCCCCAACCATCTTCTCATCGTTGGGGTCTTGATAAGGGCTTCTAGACATTTGGAATACTTTAGCCCTCATTATTTCTATGAATTTCTTACCATTATGACTTCAGTCCTTCTTGGCTCTTAGACCAAGTTTGGATATTTGGCAGATGGCACCCATGTTTCGGTTGCTTTTCTTTCAATGGGGTTCTTTATTAATTTTGTCGTTCCCTTTGAATTCTCATAATATTGTTCCTGTGCTTAGAATTACAGGCATGTGTCTTGTTTTCTCTAATTGACATCCCTAGGCTTAGCTGATGTTCCAGTCCCTCCTTTTTTCCTATCTAGTCTATCCTGTTGCCTCTTAAACTCTGGTTATGATATATGGATATATCCAGCAGGAAACAAAAAGCAAGTTTGTAAGGCATGAATGACCCCTGACCTCAAGAAGCTTGTTATACATAACCTGTAAAGGTAAGATCTACTTAGGGAACTAATTTCTATGTTTGCAGGTTTTAAAAATGAAGTATGAAATGGCTTATTGTGCCTTTTTAAAATCCTCTAATATTAAATGAAAACTTATTATTCTGACAGCATTTGTTCATTTTTCAATGTGGAAAAAATGAAACATTTAATTACTTATTATTAGTGACCTTTCATAAAATGTTGAAATAAAAAAAATAGTTTCCACTCTACCTGGATTTGGAAGGAAATTTTAGGAAGACAGAAAGCAATTAATCAAAGTGGTTTAGACACTGAATGGTAACATTATAGGCAATGTCAAGAGATCTAACAGAAGACCTGCAGAATATTGCAGGGCTTTTCTGAAGTTTCTCTTGAAGGGCACAGAAAAGAGCCACACATAATTGTATAGCACTGTTGAATTATAATATAAATTGCTATAAGGAGTATCCATAATGATAAAATCACAGACCCATCAAAATATGAAATATTGTAGTATTCAAATCAAATAGTGTGCCACAATTCTCTTCAGGCAAAGACTGATTCTGTTAGCATTTAAAGATTATTGGAAGTAGAGGGTATTTAGAACAGGGTAGAATAATAGGAAATGAGTTAATAAGGGAGAAAAATATTTTAAATGACAAAATGAAATTAAATACAAACAGTAAAGAAGCTTTGTGTATGTATGTGTGTGTGCATGTGTATGTGCCATGAGCATAATTTTCCTTATTCCTTGCAATTATATTCTTATTTTATTTAGAGCAGTGTTGTATTTTTATCTTATTTGATTCAAACCAGTGTTCTAGCATTGGGCAGCTTAGTGCTTCAGTGAATAGAGGGTCAGGATTGGACCCCAAAAAGTGTGTATATACTTTGAGGTGAGGTTTTACTTTGGGGCTTTTTTTAAGTAAAAATTCAGTTTATTTGTCTTTCAGCAACATAGGACACAAGAAGTTGTGTTTCACATCAGAGATTTCACTTCCATTCCCTTGGAATGTTAATTCCTTTGACTAAGGAGAAAACTTGAAGATAGACAAGGACTGTATACATGACTAAAAAAGTACACCCTAATAAGTACTAATACAAGTTACTGTTAGTTGCAAGTTGCCAGAAGTTGATTTTCTAAAATTATGAGGGGTAAGAGAGAAAGCATTGTTTCTTCAATTAGATCTGCTTTGGTCATTTCTTTCCACATGACTTTTAGTCATCTCCACATAAATATGGGAGTGCTTTCTGGTAGTCTCCTTTTGTGTCTTTCTGGATGAAGTAATATAGAGATTTCCCATACTTCTTTAATTCAGATCTAATTTTCAGCATGTCTACCTCACTGTGGGAGACCATGGTCCTGATTATGACCTTGTCATGGGATCCCTTGCCCTTCATGGAATCATAAAGTAAATCAGCAAAATATAGGGGCTTCTTCTAAATGCACTGGACCAGGTTGAGGAAGACATTTTCAAGATCTTCTTTGACTTCATTCTTGATACTTTACAACTTGTCATAAGGATTGTAACTCTTGTACCTTTCAAAAACTTTATGGAGGTGACACACTTTCCTTTCAGTCATAATACTTATTCATTTAGGGACATCAGTTCCTTTCCTCTTGAATTCTACATTATAGAGTTCCTAAGTATCTTTGTCACTCTGCCCGCCTTTCCTTTGCCAAGGCAACCATCAATTTGCAGAAGTGACCAGATGTGTCCGAAATAATGTCCTTCTCTAACTCTACCTTGTACATTTCTATGTACACTTTGTTAATTTTGTAGAGCTCCTGGTTTTTCCATGAGCAGATGATCTCAAAGAGGGAATCTTCATCATTACTCAGGCCTTTAATGGAGGCTTTCATCTCTGAAGCATCATACTGGGCAGGCATCTTCAAAAGGCCCAAAATCAGTGTCTCCAAGTGGCCAGATAAGGCAGATTGAATTGCTGATGAAAATTCCTTTGTGGTCCTTCTCTGACAAGTGAAGCAAACATCCTGTCTCTGTTCATTGTTGTGATTTGCCAAAATGTTGATGATAGTAACTTCATCCATCCATTTGGTCTTGATGGCTGCCTCAATGTTTATAGCATCTCTCTTGACATCAAAATTGCAGTAAGCCTTGATGGAGCCATATGCACTTGCAGGTGTAGAATGATCACTGAATTAAGTGTGCACAAAAATTCATGAATTATAGACATATTGAAAGAAGGTGTACCAAGCACTGACAGAGCAGAGAGCTAGTTAGGCTTTAGTCAGATCTGAGATCACTTGGGTGGGGCTTTTATGCTCTGCCACATCCTCAGTAGGAGTTTGGGGCTTATTTTTTGGAACAAGGTTTATGTGCCAGAGGAGACTCTGGGAAGCCATTAAGGAGCCCCTAGTTTTGAAAACCTAGATGCTATTGCTTCTTTCTCTGGAAATGATATATGTATTGTCTATGGTCAGATAGTTGGAAGCCCTGTCTGTTGGTCTTTCTGTTTGTAATTTCTGCTTGTAAATTCTGTTTATATTTTCTATGAATTTCAGGCTGCTGACATTTTCTCATGAACTAAGTGAAAGTTATATGTTGTTGATTAAAGTAAATTATTGATCCCTCAAAAGTTGATTTCCTTTTAGAAAAGCAGATCTAAGAACCATTACAACAGAATCTCTTGTGTACGTCAGGTTCCTTGCTGTTAAATGGAATAGAATGTATGTGAAGATACTATACAAAAGAATCTGTATAAAAAAGGAAAAATACAGTCTGGTTCTTAATATGTAACTTTACAAATGAGTTAAGTGTGAAAAATTCTACACTTGATCCATTAGGATGCTGCCCTGATATGCCTATCTTTCTTTATAATTTTCAACCTCTCTTTTGTACATGATCCTATTTCTTCTTCCAAATGTGCCCCGATCTCCCCCAGGCTTAAAAGACCCTCAAGGTATCTTGCCATATTTCACCTTCTTTTCACAGCTGAAGTCCTTGGGGGAAAAAAAAGTGGTTTCCTCTACTTTTGTATGTCCCATTCACTGCTTAACTTCTTAATCTTAAAATTAATCTTACTCTTTTTAATATTCCTTAATCTGGCTTCCATACCCCTTATCCAAGGAAACCTACTATCAAAAGTTCGACAATAATCTGTTTAAACCAATTTTTAAAATAAATTAATAGCTTTTTGATTCTTAATGGTTGACATTGCTGATTACCCTTCCCCTTCCCAAGTCTCCCATTTTTTCTCTCCCTGGATTTTAGTGACATTGTTTTTTTATTGTTCTCTTCCTACCTATCCAACCAATCCTCAGTTTCTATAGCAAGGCCATCATCTTTCTACTGCCCCCTATTTTTGATGGGGCACCTTGGCCTCTTTCTTGGGTTTTTCTCTATCCTCTTCTTCTATGCTCCAATAACAAACACATAACTAACCATCTGTTGTACATTTACAAATGGATATATCTTAAGATATCTCAAACTCAATATATATAAAATAGAATTTAACCTCTTTGCCCTAATGTCACCCTTTTTCAGAAGTCTCTAGTTCTCTTGAGCATAAAAACATATTTTGGGACACTCAAGTTCAGCACTTAGGAGGTGACCAACTTGTCTCCTGTAATGTGTTTATTCCCACCTTACCTCATACCTTACCCACCTTACCTCAGACTTTACTTTTAAAAAATTGGGGACAGAACCAATATTGTGGAGTAATAGCACACACTTTCTAGAGCACTCCCACCAAGTTCAGCCAAATACCTATAAAAAATGGCTCTAAACAAATTCTGAAACTCACAAAATGATAGGGTGAAGGAAATTTCCAGCTCAAGACAGTCTAGAAGGTCCCTGGGAAGTATTTATTACTACATGCTGGGAACAGAGAGCAGACCATTGTGTGCTTCATGTACAAAAAGGGTACCTGAGCAGACCTTAGGGAGACTGAATCTCTCATACCTGTGGTGGTGTCCAGGCTTTATGACCCCAAAATGCTGAGAACAAGTTGGAAGATCATGGAAAAAGCCTGTTCGACCAGTTTGAGAGAGTAGAGTGGTCTGGTCCCAACCCCAGGGCAGCAGAGGCAGGGAAGAGACAGAGGAACAGGCAGTCAACTTCTAAGCTACAGATTGGGGGGGGATCATGCAGCTGACAGTATAAACCCACCCCCATTGGAAACAGAGAACTACCTTGACAAAGAGCTCAAAAGTCAAGTAAATGGCTGGTGAAATGAGCAAAAACAAGAAAAAGAATCAGACTACAGAATCTTACTTTGTGACAAGAAGAACAAAATATGCAAAAAGAAGAAACAGTCAAAGCTCCTCCATCCAAAGTCTCCAAGAAAAATATGAATTTCTTCAAGCCATGGAAGATCTCAAAAAGGATTTTGAAAATTGAGTAAGAGAAGTAGAAAAAAAATTGGAAAGAAAAATGAGTGATGCAAGAAAATCATGAAAAATGAGTCAACTTCTTGCTAAAGGAGACCCCCAAAAAAATGCTGAAGAAAATAACACTTTGAAAAATAGACTAACCCAAATGACAAAAGAGATCCAAAAAGCCAATGAGGAGAAGAATGCCCTAAAAGGCAGAATTAGCTAGATGGAAAAGGAGGTCCAAAACCTCACTGAAGAAAATAATTCTTTAAAGATTAGAATGGAGAAGATGGAAGCCAATGCCTTTATGAAAAAATCAAGAAAACATAAAACAAAACCAAAGGAATGGAAAAATAGCAGATAATGTGACATATCTCATTGGAAAAACAACTGACCTGGAAAATAGATCCAGGAGAGACAATTTTAAAATTATGGTGCTACCTGAAAACCATGATCAAAAAAGATCCTAGACATCAACTTTCATAAAATTATCAAGGAAATTGATATTCTAGAACTGGAGGGTAAAATAAATATTGAAAGGATCCACCAACCACCTCCTGAAAGAGATACCAAAAGGAAAACTCGTAAGAATATTCCAGTCAAATTCCAGAGTTCCCAGGTCAAGGAGAAAATATTGCAAGCAGCCAGAAAAAAAAAAAAATTCAAGTATTGTGGAAATACAATCAGGATAACACAAGATCAAGCAGCTTCTCCACTGAAAGATCAAAGGGCTTGGAATGTGATATTCCAGAAGTCAAAGAACTAGAATTAAAACCAAGAATCACCTACCCAGCAAAACTCAGCATAACACTTCAGGGAGCAAAATGGTCATTCAATGCAATAGAGGAATTTCAAGCATTCTTGATGAAAAACCATAGCTGAATAGAAAATTTGATTTTCAAATACAAAAATCAAGAGACTCATGAAAAGGTAAACAGAAAAGTGTAATTATAAGGGACTTACTAAAGTTGAACTGTTTTCCTACATGGAAAGGTAATATTTATAACTCTTGAGACTTTTCTCAGTATTTGGGTAGTTGGAGGGATTATATACATACAGACAGAGGACACAGAGTGAGTTAAATAGGGATCGTATCTAAAAATAAAATTAAGGGGTGAGGAAGGAATATATTGGGAGGAGAAAGGGAGAAACAGAATGGGGCAAATTATTTCTCATGAAAGGGGCAAGAAAAAGCTTTTTCAATGGAGGGAAAGGGGGGAGGTTAAAAGGGAAAAAGTAAGGCTTACTCTCATCACATTTGGCTTAAGGAGGGAATAACATTCACACTCAATTTGGTATGAAAATCTATCTTACACTACAGGAAAATAGGGGAGGAGATAAGTGGGATGTGGGGGGATGATAGAGGGGAGGGCAGGTAGGGGGAGGGAGTAATTAGAAGTAAACACTTTTGGGGAGGGACAAGTTTTAAAGAGAGAATAGAATAAATGGGAGGCAGGATAGGATGGAGGGAAGTATGGTTAGTCTTTCACAACATGACTTTTATGGAAGTCTTTTGCATAACTACACAGGTATAACCTATATTGAGTTGTTTGCCTTCTCAGTGGGAATGGGTGGGGAGGGAGGAAGGGAGAGAAGTTCAAACTCAAAGTTGTAAAAACTAATGTTAAAAATTGTTTTTCCATGCAACTAGGAAATAAAATAGACAAGCAATGGGGTATAGAAGTCTATTTTTCCCTACAAGAGAATAGAGGAGATGGTGATAAGGGAAGGGAGAGGTGTGATAGATGGGAGGGCAGATAAGGGGAAGAGGTAATCAGAATGCATGATGTTTTGGTGTGGGGGGAGGGAAGAGATGTGGGAGAAAATTTGGAACTCAAAATCTTGTGGAAATGAATGTTTAAAACTAAAAATAAATAAATTTTTTAAAATGTCAAAGCTATTGACTCAGATCTCCCTTTGCTCCTCCCCCACCTCCTCTCTCAACCCCTTGAAATTATCCCAAAATATTTCTCACTTTACTTCAGCCAGTGATGAAATACTCCTTCAAGTAAAAGAAAATCTCTCTATGTGTACCCTGGATCTTACCAACTTCCCCCACTAATATTTTATTTTGCTTCCTCATTTTTTAATATCTCTCTATCTTCTGACTCCTTTATTACTCCTTAATGATATTTCCAGACCCTCTCTTTACAAAAACAAGCAAACAAATAATTTTTTCTTGGATTATTTCTGCTAAATACTTCCCTATATCTCTCTTTGCTTTCTTGGCTAATCAACTTGAAAAAACTCTCTACAGTAGGTGCCTCCATTTCTTTTCTCACTCACTTATTAATCTTCTGAAATATGATGTCTGACCTCATCAGTCAATTAACTCTCCAGAGTTTCCATGATCGCTTATTTGCCAAATCCAATACCCTTTTCTCACTGTTCAGTTTTCTTGACTTCTTCACAGCATTTGACATCTTTGATCATTTTCACTTTCTGAATATTTTCTCCTCTCTAAGTTTTCATGATATTGTTCTCTCCTATTTTTTCCTTCACTTGTCTGCTTTGTTTTCTTTGCAGGATCACCATGCATGATATCCTCGTTAAACAAGAGTGCCCCTCAAGGATTTAGGCTGGGTCCTCTTCACTCACCTATTTATACTAGCATACTTAGTATGCTGGTATACTGAGGGGCAGCTAGGTGGTGCAGTGGATAGAGCACCACTGCAAGGAGTCAGGAGGACCTGAGTTCAAATCTCACCTCAGACATTTGACACTCACTAGCTGTGTGACCTTGGGCAAGTCACTTAACCCCAATTGCCTCATCCTGGGTCATCTCCAGTCATCCCACTGTATATCTGGTCATGGATTCAGATGGCTCTGGAGGAGAAGTGAGGTTGTTGACCCACACAGCCATCCCTCACTCAAAACAAAGTCAAATGCAAGTCATGTCATTATTTCTCTGATGGCATGGTCTTCTTGGGCAAGGAAGGAGGAACATGCACAGCATATTTAGTGATCTCATCAGGTTCCATGGACTCAGTTATTATTTCTATGCACATGATTCACAGATTTGTATATTTACCCCTCTTCTCTATCCTGGGCTCCATTCCCATGTCACCAACTGCCTTTTGGGAATCTCAAACTTGAAGTCCATTAGGTATGATAAACTCAACATATTCAAAATGGAACTCATTTTCTCTTCCCCACAAACTCTCTTTCAACTTTATTGTTACTATTAAATGTGCCACCATACTCGTAGTCACTCAAGTTTACAAACTTGGTATCACACTTGACTTTTCACTCTCACCCCCCCCCCAAATATAGTTACCAAATCTTGTTATTACTTTCACAATATCTCTATTATATGTCCCCTTCTCTCAATTACAAAGCCATCACTCTAGTGCAGGCCTTCATCACCTGTCCTTTGGACTGTTGAAATAGACTTTTAATTTGTCTCTCTGTCAGTCATTTTTTTAACCTTTAGGTCTGACAATGTCATTCCTACTTAATAAACTCCAGAAGTGTCTTATTTCATCCAGGATAAAATATAAGCTTTCCTTTTGGCATTTAAAGCTCTTTATAACCTCACCTCCTTCCTACTTTTTACTTTACTTTTACTTACTACTTTTATGCATTAAATTGCAGCAATACCAGCCTACTTGCTTATCTTTTCACATGACATTCCACTTCCCAATGAACTGGTTTACCCAATTCTCTCATTCCTCACCTCTGCCTCTTAGTTTCCCATGCTTTTTTAAAGATTCAACTCAAATACCACCTTCTACAGGAGGTTTATTTTGATCTTCCACCTTCTAGTGCCTTGCCCTCTTGGATTATTTTACATCAACTCGGTACATTTCTTTCCTGTACTTAAATATTTCTATGTTTGTCTCTTCCATTGGAATGTGAGTTATTTTAGAGAGGACATTCCTCCCCCTTTCTTAGTATCCCTATCACTTAGCATGGTGGCTCAGTGCCTGGCACATAGTAAACAGTGCTCAAGTAAAGTTTATTTACTGGATAACTGATGTTTCCTCGGCCTTTATCTCTACTAGAACCCCTACTCCTAACCATTCTCCATAAAATTGTCAAACAGATTTTCCTAAAGTGCTGGTCTGACTATACTACTCCCCTGCTCAATAAACTCCTAAGTTTAACACTTAAAATTTGACATTTAAAATTGCCCTCTTCCCACATTTCCAATCTTTTTACACCTGACTCCCCTCCAGGTGTTTAATGATCCAGCCATACTAAACTCCTTGCTGCTGTATATACAATACTCCATTTCTTTGTCTGTGCCTTTACACATGGGCTGTTCCCCATGCCTAGAATGTACTCCCTCCCCATCTCTTGACTCTTGCTATTCACTGGTTTCCTTGAAGGCTGAGCTTAATTACTACTTTCATAAAACCTTTTTTGATCCCCCACCTATCAGAATTGCCTTCCCTAAAACAACTTCTATTTTTTAAAAATTATACAATATATAATTTTGTTATCCATATCTCTATGGAAAGCAATTGCATTTAAAACAAAGAAATTCACACACTAGTTTCCAAGGGAATTGTCCTTTATGCAAAATATTTTTTTAAAGTGAGTTAGGGTGGCATAATAAATATAGAGTCAGCCTTAGTCAAGTAAACCTGGGTTCAAATCTCTTCTTTGAGACATACTTGGCTGTGCAATCTACCACAACTCATTTGATCTCTCAATGTTCCTAATTAATACCATAAAAATATAAGTGTCAAAGACATTTGAGATCAGTATTGTTAGAGTGCTTCCTCATTGAATGTTCCATTATATTTTTGCTTTTGACCTTTGATTTTATTGAGACTGGTAACTCCCAATGATAAAATC
The DNA here is from genome assembly GCA_023548195.1 of Bettongia penicillata ogilbyi. Lineage (NCBI taxonomy): Eukaryota > Metazoa > Chordata > Mammalia > Diprotodontia > Potoroidae > Bettongia > Bettongia penicillata. The sequence goes on along the minus strand of JAJHZJ010000130.1, from coordinate 704,442 downwards.
CATTTTGCCAGTTCAGACTGGCATATATTTTGTAATACAAAGTTTTGTAGAGTTACCTGGGACGATGAGACGTTAAATCACTAGCTAGAGTCAACCATTATGTGTGAGAGGGGAGGCTTGAATTGGTTTTTTTTTGTTTGTTTTGCTTTTTTGCCTCTGAGACCATGATAGCTCTCTCTATTTTTCCATATTTGAAAATAAAATGATATAGTGTGTCTTCATTAGGTTGTTTTTCTCTTATTACAAATACCATTGTTAGGAAATGTGCAAGCAAATATCAAAACTTTATAGAGATAGAAGAAATCAAATATAAGATTAGAACCTCAGAACCTTTTTTCAAGAAAAGAAAATGATTTTTTTACTTGACTTGAATAAACTGAAAAATTAAGATTCAAACCAGATACTCTAATTCATCACTGCATTTGTGGGAATATCCTCCATTGAAGCAGATGTCTTCTCATACTTTCTCAGCCTATGAGTCTTGTCCACTTTTCCCTTATAAATCTGCTGTAGGGCATCCATACAACGTGCTAGAGACTTTCTCTTGCCTTTTCCTTGACAAAGTTGTTTATTTCCCAAGGAGGAGGTTTAAGAGAATGCCAGCAGGAGAGATTTTTCCAGGAGATAAAGATGTCTTCTAAATTCTTCTGTTTGTGAATAACATTGCACCTGTTGAGTCTTGTTAACTGCTATCCATAATCAGTCTATTATGAGATTAAATATACAATTGTTCTTTATAGAGAAAAAACATGGTGTATTGAATAGAGGGTCCTCTTCAGGAGTCAGGAAGGTTTGAGTTCAAATTCTGACAAATATATACTGGCCATGTAAATTGCTAATGTAGCTCACTAAACCTTTAATTGGCAGAGACAACTCTCTAAGATTATAAGTTCCTGCTAAGTTGCCAATGCACATTGTTAAGTGAAGTTCTTCACAGGGAGAATTTTAATCCTAAGAAATCAGAGTTCTGATTAAAACAAAAACACTATGGTATTTAATAATATGACATTTGTAGTGCTTTATAGTTTGCAAAGCATTGTACATATATTGTTTCATTTGAAAATTATAACAATTCTTTGAGGAAAGTACTATAGCTATCATCCCTATGTTATAGATAGGGAAACAGAAGTGGATTGAATGCCAGACCTGAAGGCAGGAGGACCAGGAAGATGAGTCAGTCAGAGTTCAAATCTGGCCTTAGATACTTATAGCCCTTTGATCCTGGGTGAGTTGCTTAATCCTATTTGCCTCAGTCCCTTATCCATAAAATAACCTGAAGAAAGAAATGGCAAACCATTCCAATATCTCTGACAGGACAATTCCAAATGAGATCAGAAAGAGTCATACACGACTGAAACAGCTGACCAGTAAAATGGAGCTACAATGGTACTGGTGTAATGTTTGTTTTTATAAGAATAAATACATAAACATATATTTATTTGCAGGGGAAATGTTTACTGGTTCAGATCTTAAAGATCCTGAAGTAATATTCTAGTGATTATACCACTCAATTATATATCCCTACAATTTGTGGTTAGACCAGTGCTTTCCTATGTGTCTAGATAAATTAAGTTCACTTCAAAAAAATATACTCTATGTATTCAGAAGTTTACTCCATTTCTCTTAAGGTACTTGTAATTCTGTGTCAGCATGAAAATGTTCTCTTTCTTAAGAGCTTTTTGACTTGGTATTTGTATTTTTGTGTGCTCTCTCTGGTGGAGATGAAATTGTTTGGAATTATCATAATTTACGGCATACATATAAATGAATTTTGCTTCTCTGTATATAGGCAGCCTTCTTTTTTGTGGCTGTAATTGTATGTCTTCTCAGTAATCTTCCTTTTTAGCATGCATTTGCTATTTCATGAGTGATAATTAGACATTTTTGTTTCCCAGGAAGCATATGGAATCATTCCAAATAATCAGATATTACCATAATTCATTTTAGTACATATTATCCAGGTTCTCTCTCTGTAAATTTTATCTTGGAACTAAGTTAAGCATCTTTTGAAAGTGAATTAACTTTGTCTTAACACTCTTTCAGTTTCCCAATATTCCACTGCTTGTTGGCCCCCAGGTCACCAATTTTTCTTTGTCAGCTCTGTTAGAAGTTCTCTGCCATTCAAGCAACATGGCAGATTGTTTGCTTAATCCTATTCTTCTTCTGGCAAGGGAATAATTCTTTACCTCAATTCCTGAGATGGGAACGCAAACAAAGCAAAAATGTCTATACATGGTGCCTCTACTTTCCTTACTACTCCCTCTTTCCTCAGTTTCTTCTGATCTGACTTTTGCTTTTCACTTTATGGAAGCTGCTCTTCTGTGAATTACCAATAACAAATCTGATCTTTTCCCCTATCACCATCTTCCTTAGACTCTTTGATCATGTAGCACAGTTAACCAACTGCTTTTGGATGTCCTCTATTCTAGTGGTTACAAGACACTGGATTCAAATGCCTCTCTATGCTCTTACTATACTTCCTTTGCTCCCTTTTCTTCTTCTCTCCTTAACGTTGACTCTTTACACTCTCCCTTAGCAAACTCCTATTACTACCATCATTTCAACTGTCATCAGTATTTTATCTAAAAAACTCTCAAATTGTTTCTGATTTATTTCTGCATCTTTTAAGAGTCTAGTATATTTCTTTGATCATGGTTTTTCACCTAGGACTACATTTCAAAGAATCTAAAGAAAAGAGGAAAAGAAACTTTCATATTCATAACAACTCATTTGGGGAGGTGGTAATTAAAGGGGTGCCAAACTATTGACTCAAATATGGTATATTAATGAAGTGGAATACGATCGCACTCTAAGAAATAATGAAGATAACTGAGAATATTTATATGAACTAATGCGGACTGAAGTCCCTCCATTTCCAAGTAACTCTTTATTTTCCATCAGCAACTCTGCCTGATTTTCATTACATGGAACAATAGCCCCCTATATTGGGGGCACCTATGCTCCATTCCCTACTCTCCCTCTACCGTCATTTTCAGCTTCCTTTTGTGTATTGTCTTCTCTATTGATGAATATCTGGTCACTGAATCCAGAAGGCTCAGAAGGAGAAAGTGAGGCTGGTGATTTTGCACAGCCCTCCCTCACTCAGAACAAAGTGCAAGTCATGTCATCATTTCTCTGATGTTATGAACTTCTTTGAAAATGAAGGATGACTACAACAATTTCTAAACTTCTTAGAGGCAAGGATTATCTTTATTTTTCTTATTTGTATTTCCAGTGCTTTGTATGGTGCTTGATATGTAGTAGAAAATAAATGTTTATTGAATTGAATTGAATCTATGTATACCTTATATTGAAAAATTAAGCTTACCATATTTCCCCAAACTAGCTCTTCATTATATTTAATGATTTTATTACCTTAACTTTATTTTCATATTCAAAACCTTGGCATTTTTTTAACTTCTACCTCTCATGGTTTATTTCCAATCAGCTACCCAATCTTTCAATTCTACCTCTAAAATATCATTTACATTCATCATTTCCTCTTTCTTTCTTCCACTATAACATCTGTTACCACTTGCTGGAGTCTTTCAATTATCTCTGAATAGGCTGTCTTAAGCAATTAAATAAATATGTATTAAACACTTTCTATCAACCAACCAATCAACAAGCATTTATTAAATAACTTCTATAATACATAGTGGAGGCAAAGAGATGCAATGGAGAGATCACTGAATTAAGAATCACAGGAACTCAGTCTGAATCTCAGTTCTGTGTGACCTTTGGCAAGTCACTTAAGCTCTCTGGGTCTCAGTCTCCCTATCTGTCAAATAAAGGCTTTCAGCTAGGTGAACTTTGAGATCCTTTAAATCTTTAGATCATGATTGTATAAACACTGTACTAGGTGTTTAGCATTAATATTAATGAAAGCATAAACTAATTAAAATATAAAAGTGAACTAGTCCCTGCCCTCAATGAGGTTATATTCTACTGTATGTAAATAACTGTACTAGATAATGTAAATAGAAAGACAAAGTCAATCTCTGCAGTAAATTATATTCTCCTAGGTTGTTTACTGCATGTCTACAAATAAAGTTAATAAGAAGATAATTTGTAGCTGGAGATAATACTGTCAAAGAGGTGAGAGAAACCATAAATACTTCATATAAAATGTAGCACTTAAGCTGAACTTTGAAGAATGCTCCAAAGTTGATGTAGTGCAGTCTATGAATGGATCTACAACCTTTGCAAAGGTATAGAGTTGGAAGACATAATACTGAGTCAAGAGATTATCTAATTATCCAATTTGGTGGAGTTGTAGAGTACATAATAGGGAATAACATGAAATAAACTTGTAAAAATAAGCTAGGTTCCTGACTGTGTAAACTTTTTAATCATTGACTGAGGAATTTTTGCCTTATGACAGAGAGAACAGAGGATTATTGGAGATTTTTTTTCTTTTGAAAAATTGTCTTAAGATTTATTCTGTCTTCACAACATTTCTTTTCTATATCCAGTTTCTTTTTTTAATATAATATATATTTATTTATTTAACTTTTTACATTCATTTTCACAAAATTTTGGGTTCCAAATTTTCTCCCCATTTATCCCCTCCCCCGACCCCAATATACCAAGTATTCTAATTTTGCCTATCACCAATCTGCCCTCTCTTCTATCATCCCTCCCTTGTCTTGTCCCCATCTTCTGTTTTGTCCTGTAGGGCCAGATGACTTTCTATTCCCCATTAACTGTATTTCCTATTTCCTAGTAGCAAGAACAATACTCAACAGTAGTTCCTAAAACCTTGAGTTCCAAATTCTCCCCATCACTCCCTCCCCACTCATTCCCTTTGGGAAGGCAGGCAATTCAATATAGGCCCTATCTGTGTAGTTTTGCAAATGACTTCGATAATAGTCGTGTTGTGTAAGACTAACTGTATTTCCCTTCATCCTATCCTGCCCCCCATTGTTTCTATTCTGTCTTTTGATCCTGTTCCTCCCCAAATTGACTTCAAATTGCTCCCTCCTCCCATTGCCCTCCCTTCCGTCATCCCCCCACACCCTGCTTATCTCCTTCTCCCCAACTTTCCTGTATTATAAGATAGGTTTTCATACCAAAATGAGTGGGCATTTTATTCCTTCCTTTAGTCGAATATGATAAGGGTAAACTTCATGTTTTTTTCTCATCACTCCTCTTTTTCCCTCCACTGAAAAGTCTCCTGCTTGCCTCTTGAATGAGATATAATTTACCCCATTCCATTTCACCCTCTCTCCTCCCGGCACATTTCTCTCTCACCATTTACCTTAATTTCTTTTAAGATATGGTCCCATCCTATTCAATTCACTCTGTGCTCTCTGTCTCTGTGTGTGTGTGTGTGTGTGTGCATGTGTGTATGTGTGTGTGCGCACACATGTACGTGTGTGTGTGCGTGTGTGTGTACGTCTGTGTGTGGTCCCACCGACTACCCAGACACTGAAACTTTTTAAGAGTTATAAATATTGTCTTTCCATGTAGGAATGTAAACAGTTCACCTTTGGTAAGTCCCTTATGACTTCTCTTTGCTGTTTACTTTTTTATGCTTCTTCTCATTCTTGTGTTTGAAAGTCAAATTTTCTTTTCAGCTCTGGTCTTTTCATCAAGAATGCTTGAAAGTCCTCTGTTTCATTGAAAGACCATATTTTCCCCTGAAGTATTATACTCAGTTTTGCTGGGTAGATGATTCTTGGTTTGAGTCCTAGTTCCTTTGACTTCTGGAATATCCTATGCCATGCCCTTTGATCCCATAATGTAGAAGCTGCTAGATCTTGTGTTATCCTGATTTTATTTCCACAATCCTGGAATTGTTTCTTCTAGCTGCTTGCAATATTTTCTCCTTGACCTGGGAACTCTGGAATTTGGCCACAATGTTCCTAGGAGTTTCTGTTTTTGGATCTCTTTCAGGTGGTGATCGATGGATTCCTTCAATATTTATTTTGCCCTCTGGTTCTAGAATCTCAGGGCAGTTTTCCTTGATAATTTCATGGAAGATGATGTCTAGGGTCTTTTTTTAATCATGGCTTTCAGGTAGTCCCATAATTTTTAAATTGTCTCTCCTGGATCTATTTTCCAGGTCAGTTGTTTTTTCAATGAGATATTTCACATTCTCTTCCATTTTTTCATTCTTTTGGTTTTGTTTTGTGATATCTTGGTTTCTCAGAAAGTCATTATCCTCCATCTGTTCCATTCTAATCTTGAGAGAACTATTTTCTTCAGTGAGCTTTTGAACCTCTTTTACCATTTGGCTAATTTTGCTTTTGAAAGCATTCTTCTCCTCATTGACTCCCTGAACCTCTTTTGCCAATTGAGCCAGCCTATTTTTCAAGGTGTTATTTTCTTCAGCATTTTTTTGAGTTTCCTTTATCAACGTATTGACCTGTTTTTCATGCTTTTCTTGCATCTCTCTTCCCAGTTTTTCCTCCACCTGTCTAACTTGATTTTCAAAATCCTTTTTGAGCTCTTCCATGGCCTGAGCCCACCGGACATCACCTGGGGATGTCTGGGATAGAGAGGCCCTTACCTCCACGTCTTTCCCTGATGGCAAGCATTGTACTTCCTTATTAGAAATGATGGGAGGAAGGTACATCTCTTCCCCAAGAAAGTAGCTCTCTGTGGTCTTATTTTGCTTCCTTTTTCTGGGCATTTTCCCAGCCAGTTACTTGACTTCTGAGATTCCTATGCACCCCCGCCTAGATCCGCCCAACTAGTGCTTGGGGTCTGAGATTCAAATCCTGTTCCTGAGTCTCAGGGCTTTCCAAGGCAAGAGCGGATGCTATTCAATGTGAGCTTAAGTTCTGGTGCTTGGGTGGGGGCAGGGCCACCTCCCAGGCCTAGTTCCCTCAGGGGCTTTTTGCAGAGACCTTCAGTAATGGAGTGGGTGGGGGCAGGGCTGCCTCCCAGGCTCAGTTCCGTCAGGGGGTTTATGCAGAGACCTTAGGTAATGGAGCTCCTGCCTGCTTGGGGAGTCCCAGGCCGCTGCTGCCTCTGCTGCTGCCTCCCGAGGGGGCCCAAGCCACGGATACACCCTGCTCCCCTCTCGGCCAGCCCAGAAGTCTCTCTCACTGACCTGGAGTGCCTGTGAGTGGAGAGAACTTTGCAGCCACCAGAGATTCTGTCCCTGAAGCCTGCTCGGATCTGCTCCTTTGAGGCTGTGCAGCCAGGGCAGCACAGGAGTGGGCTCCGCTTTCCAGGGCACGACGGACCCCTGTGGACGGCTTTCCAGGTCTCTCTGGAATGGAAATCCCTTCCAGTGTGTTTCTGCATGGGTTCCACTGTTCCAGAATTTGTGGGGAGTTCTTTTTGCTGGAAATTTATGGGCTGTGGATTCAGAGCTAGCATACGTGAGTCTTTCTACTCCGCCATCTTGGTTCCTCCCCTTGGATTATTGGAGATTTTTGAGCAGATTATCAATGTGATTGCATCCAGGAATAATAGGAATATTCCTTTGATAGGTGAATCAAGATGCATTCTTGTTTTCTCTCTCTCTCTTCACCCATCCTTAATCTGTTTTTTATATTTCTGCTGGAATAGTGTCCTTCAAATACTGACCTGAACATATTTTTGCTCTGTTCAAAATTTTTGAATTTTTCCTCATTGACCATGGAGTACAATTAAGAATAATCAACTTGGCAGTCAAAGCTCTAAACAATTTGACCAGACTTCCAGTTTTAGTAAAGGTTCCAGTTAGGTAAAAAACTGTGGCAGAGTATGGTTTATTTTACCTTGACAAAATTCAGTTTGGAAGGGGAAGGCTTCTGACCTAAAAAGAAACAATTGCTGTTTCCATTCACTCTGAGACAATCAGGGCCCAAACAATGGCCAAGTGAGGCTCTCAGTGAGAGCCAGAGTGGTTTGGTTTTAAGGCATGTCCTTAAGAAAGAAAATCTATCCCTTAAACTCCAAGACATATGTGGATGGATGGAAGGGAGGGAAGGGAAGAAAAGGGGCAGGAAGGAAGGAAAGAAGGAAGGAAGGAAGGAAGGAAGGAAGGAAGGAAGGAAGGAAGGAAGGAAGGAAGGAAGGAAGGAAGGAAGGAAGAAAGAGGCAGTTAGACTACATGACATATCACTAAAGTCTTTTCTAAATCCAAAATCTCCAATCCTCCTTGAAGGTTCCAGAGTACACAAATATACAGTATATATCATGTCTATACATTTATTTCCTATATTTCTATTAACCCTCACCCCCCCTCCCAACATACATACATTTGACTATGGAATTCTTGTACCTTTTATAACCTAACTCAAATGCCATCTTTTTCATGAAACTTTTCTTGATCCTCAGTAGTCATTAAGTCATTTGCCTTCTGGACAAAAAACCTTGATAAGACCCCTTTTCACTCTCCAAATATATTATTTGTGTTACTTATATTAATATTAGTTCTTTGGTTTGTTTCTTATTATACTATTGGATTATAACTTTAATAAGGTTAGCCACGTTTCCTCTAATCTTTGCATCTCTTTGGATCTAAAACAATGTTCTGCACCACGAAGATATTTAATCCATTTTGCCTTTTGAATTTACTTCTCCTCTGTGGTATATTCCATTAGGGCCAACACATAGGATATGTTGAAAATCAGCTTATCTTCTCTTGAGACAAGAACATTAATGAAAGTACAAATAGGAAGTAAGCAATGTATAAATAGAATGGGGGACTCTTGATAATAGTGATACCATTTGGTCAGGCAGTGAAGCGATAGGGGAAAAAGAGTAGGCAGGGAGTAACTGAAATATGTCCCACTGCATGGCAAACAGATACATGTAATTAAACATCAAATTCTATAAGGCAGATCACTCCACAAGTGGATTACTGATCCAAATTAGGGCTTCAATTTCTCATTATTATATTTAGTTCAAGATATTATAAACATTCATTGCTGTCTGCTTATTTCTGGTATGTGCCCACCCTGACCCTTTCTCCTCTCCACTAGGATCAAAATTGTAAATTTCTCTTGTGCTACATGGCTTCCACCTCCTTCAGTGCTTCAATCCTTCCTTCAAACTGGGTAAAACTACACTTCCCATCAGCCCCTTTGCTAAGAAAGAAATTGCACACATTAATGACATAGCAGATTCAACTAAGTACTTGGGTATTACAATTTAATGTTTCATGGTCTTTGTAATAGTCCTATCCTGCCATTTGATAATATAATGTAGTATTAAGAGGGCATTAGAGGAACTACTCAGAAAGAACACTACACAACTGACAGAATGGTACAATGAAAATATCATTGACTCCAGAATCAGAAACCCTGGGTCCAAATCCTTCCTCTCATACTTAATATCTGTGTGCTCTTGGGAAAATCATTTACTCTCCTCAGGTGGATCTCAGTTTCCTCACTTGTAAAATGAAGGGAGTTGAATTAGATGACCTCTAAGGTCTCTTCCATGTCTAGACCTATCATCCTAAGATATTCAGTTTCCAAATCTTGAATCAAATTTCAATAATCTGCCTCTAAAAATTGAAGCTACTGTTTCAGTAATGACCCCTCTCTTTTATACTCCTTAAAGATTGGACTTTTAAACTCTTATTATTAACTATAAGGATAATACTTCAGTTTTTGGCTTTTACTTTGAAATATATCCATTGGCCAAGATAAAAATAACTACCATAAAGCATCAATAATTTAAAGCATGCTATTGCAGAAAGTCTAGTAATATGGACAATGGTTGACTGAAGATCACCTTGACAGAGTTTAAAAATAAAGATGCTAAGAAAATTAGTAAGTTAAATGCCGTTATAGGAGGGGGCAGTCTACTTTTGAATTAACAGACTTGTCAGATGCTTGAAGTGAACCTACATGCTACAATGAATTAATTAGATATGATTTCAATCTGGTTACCAGAACAGTGTTAGCAGAGTATTTAGTGTTAATCTGTTAGTCAAATGTGCATGCAATATGTTTCTGAAAGAATAAAAATATAAACCCTTTGACATTTAATAATTCAGATTTTTACCCATTATTTTAAATTTGTGAAGTATAACATGAATTACAACTGTTCAAACAGTATGTTGGTACATATATGCAAATTACAGATATAATTCACAGAAGTCAGTTTATATTCAGTTTGATATCTCAAAACAAATTATTCAATACCCTTTATGTGCTAGGATACTTTATGGATATACTTTTCTGATCTTAAAATGGTTTTAGAAACACAGACTCTTAGAATCCTAGACTTGGAAGAATCATTAAAACTTACCTAAGTCCATCCTTGTTCATTAAATTTCAATAATCAATTCAATTCAATAAATGTTTTTTTTTTTTTTTTTAAGTACCTACCATATTCCAAGTACTGTGCTGAGCACTGGGGACATAGGTAAAATTACTACTCTCAAGGATTACAATCATACACAAACCAAAGCTGAAAAGAGTGTGGGGAATACCAAGAGGTATCCAGCATAGGAATATGATGTTCTATGGAGTTGAAATCCTGCAAAGCCACTGAGAGAAAATGGAGAGTAATCTGTAAAATTTCAAGCCTTCTTTCAAGGAAGACTTCCGCAAGAATTTTTTTTTTTTTTTTGCTTCACTTTCTTCACCTCTCCAATCAGAGGGTAAAGACAATTGTGTTGAGTTGGTGTTATGTATCAAAAACTGAGTCAGTCTGCCTAATGATGAGATTTCAGTTGATCAGTTGTTCAGTTACCTGTGAGAAGGTATGATGTTCAATAGAAAAAAAGCAGAACTTCTGGAAGATGGAGTGGGGTCCGTATATAGATCCTATCTCTGCCTTCTCTCTTAAGTACTCACAAGTGTTCATCTAGCTTGTGCGAGGAAATTCACTGCCTGTTGGCATTGCCCCCTTGGTGATAGCTCCATTTCTCAGAAAAGTTCCTTTCTTATGTTGAGTCAAAATCTGTCTGTCTTCCTTCTAGAGTCAAACATAATCCTTCTTACACCTGACAATTCCTTAGACAACTGTAAACAGAATTACATTTATCATATCATGGTCTCAGTTGTCAATGTTCCTCCAAAAATGTGGTTACCAGAACCACACAAAATAACTCAATATGCTCTGACCAGGGAAGAACCCAACAACAGCATTATCTCCATCACTCTTTGAAACTATGCCTTGTTAATGAAGCCCAAGATCTTTGAACAATCTGGCTTCCATATCACATAGTTGATATGCACATTGAGCATATAGTCCATAAAAATGAGGTAGGGAGATAAAACATAACATACCCATAGGAAATTGACCTAAGAGAGATATCAAGTACTCTGGCAGAGAAAAGTAAAAAAGTGATTGAGATCACATTAATGTTTTAGAATAATGAATGTCTTAATGAAGGAGATCATTGTAGTTTCAGCTGTTTTTCAGTCTTGGCCAACTCTTTGTGACCCCCATTGGGATTTCCTTGGCAAAGATACTGGAGTAGTTTCCATTTTCTTCTCCAGTTCCTTTTACAGTTAAGGAAATTGAGGCAAGCAGGGTTGAGTGACTTGCCAAGGGTCACACAGTTAGTAAATGTCTGAGGGCAAATTTGAACTCAGGAAGATGTCTTTCTGACTCCAGGCCCTAAGTATATCCAATGTATCCCCTAGCTGACCTTGAAGGAGGTCATACTTAAGCTAATTTTTTCAAAATAGGTAGAATTCTGAGAGAAGAAATGCAGGAGGAAGACATGCTGAATAGGTTCTTAGCTAATATCAACTCTGCAAGGTGCACAGTGCAAATATTATCTTCATTTTACAGGTAAAGGAAGCACAAAGAGGTTATTAGTTCACCATGGTCATAGAGCTAATAAAAAGAAAAAACAAATTATTATTGAAGTATTTTCATGGTTATGGGGATTGAAAGAAATAATGGATTTCAAACAATTTGTAAACTCTAATGCCTATACAAGATAGGATTATTATCATATGATCAGGCATTCTCTTCATTCCCCCAGTTTTTGGTGGGAATATATTCAACTATCTATGTAAATATTCCTCTTAATACAATGTAAACTCCTTAAGGGTAGGGACTCTAATTGTTTTTTTTTTTTTTCACTTTGTATTCTTAACACTTAGCATAACCCTGTAAGCACTTAGTAAGTACTCAATAAGTGTTTACTAAATTGAAATGACACAACAGTAGACACTAGTATTTGCATGAAAGCATAATTTACTAGAATACATTTGGGGAACTGTGAGTATTCTAATTTGGCTGTAGCATGGATTATAATTCAGTGATATTGATAGAAAAGTTAATAAATAAATATTGAGGCCACAGTATAAAGGGTCATAAATGCCAGACTGAGAATTTTGTCATTTTTGTAGAAAGAGGTGGAAAGCACTTGTTTTGTTTTGTTTTTTTTAAACAGAAATTATGTAATTGGATCATGGAAAATTAATCTAGTAACTCTGTACATGATGCAGTGGAGAAAAGAGAGACTAGAGGCCAAGAGAAAAGGCAACAATCTATTTTTATTGGCCATGAAAAAGATTCAAATACATGAGCTCGGCTGGTTGCAAGGGCAATGAGGAAGAAGAAGTATGCATAAGATAATATGGAAGTGGGATTCACTGAGTAATTAATAAAATTTGGAGGCAATTGGATAGAAAAAAAATCAAATATTACTTCAATATTTTGAACTGAAAAAATGAAAGAAGGGTAGCCTAATAAATGGAAATAGAGATATAAGGAAGAGGATCTGGTCTGAGAGAGGTAATAATGAGTTCCAGGTTAGGCATATTGAGTTAGGTCAATGGGATCTCCAGACAAAAACATTCACCAAGCAGGTAGAAATAAAGGACACAACCTTGTGAAGTTTAAGAGTATTAAATAAGTATGTGGAAATAGCAAAAGGAGAAGAAACAGGAAGGACCCTTTTGAGGAAGAAAGAGACCTAGGATAGTATCTTCACAGAGGTAAGGAACCTGCAGCCTTAAGGCCACATGCTACCTTCTAGGGCTTTGTGTGCAGCCTTTTGACTGGATCTAAGTTTCACAGAACAAGCCCTTTTATTAAGGGGATTTGTTCTATGAAGCTTGAGGACCTAGAGGGTCACTTGTGACCTCATGGTTGCAGGTTCTCCAACCTTGCAAGTAGCCACAAGATCAAGGGAGGAGAGAGTAAAAACAAAGGTGTTGAAAATTATGTCAAAACTCACAGAAAATTTTAGAGGAATGATGACTCAGAAAAGGCATTAAAGGAAATTATGAATTAAAAAGTTTTTTTTTTAAAGTAAAAACAAAAGAGGCACAATGCTAACTTGATTTTTATATTCACATTAAATCTACCAACTTGACAGAAAAAAAAACGTTTTTGATTTACAATATTTAGTCTTTGACATGGAAGCCATGGAAATGTGATAAATATTTTTGTCATCCTGTCATTCTTTTTAGTAATTTCTTTGATTATAACTGTTCTTTAAATCATCAGGCAACATTTAGACTAACTGCTTGTCAGATTATAAATTTGTATTTGTTTAATTAGATCTATTTTCTAAATGCATTTACAAAGTGTGAAAGGTGTTTAATTGATTACATGGGAGAATATATTTTCATTATTCACTAAATTTAATAATTCCTAGTATTATTCATAGCATTAATATTCTGAGTACTAAAAAATGTGTGAGGTGTGCATTTAACTTAGGGGAAAAATCCTCCTAGTGAATTTATTAACTAAATAAATTAATTAATCTGAACATGAGCACAAAGCAAACATATTTCTATTAGTTTCTTTTAGTTTGACTCCTTGTCTAGCAAAGAAAGGAATTTAATTATTATCTACTCATAGTTAGCCCTCCTAGGCTAGAAAAAATGATCTTTCTTCTAGACTAGAAAGATTATGTATTAGTAGTTCCATATTTTCAAAAAATTCTCTTCGACTGTATACTTCAATGCATCCATGGGATTATAGTTTTAGAAACTGAAGGAAATTTGGAAGTCATACAATTTCTGAAAGGTCATTAACATAGTGACAGAAGCAGAATTTGAACACAGGTCCTTACTTTAGAGTCACTGATCTTTCTACTGTCCTATAATGCATCTCCTTTTGGTGTTATTATCAACAATATGATTATTAGGATGTATTTATTTTGCATATCTTCTGTGCATACATACATACACATCAATTATTTCCCCTCCCAGATCATAAGGTCCTTGACAGCTCCATATTTCCTGGCTTCTTCTCTGACCCCTGATACTTACAAATATATCCAAATTGTACATTCTTGAAAAATCTGAATTAGGTCTTAATATCTCTGTATTCTATTGCCCTATGTCTCTCCTTTTCTCAGCCAAACACCTGAAAAGTCTGGTACTTCTGTTTCCTCTCCTTTCTCTTTCATTCTCTTTTAAATTCTGTGTCATTAACTTCTAACTTTATTATTTGAGTTAAATTCCACTCTTCAAAATTACCATTGATCTTGTTGCCAAATCTCATGGCCTCTTCTCAGTTCTTATCCTTATTGACGTTTCTGTATATTTTGATAATATTGACTATTCCCTCCTCCTGGATATTCTCTCTCCGTTTTTTTAAGGCATTTTAAATGTTTTGGTGATTTTTTAATGACATATTTCTCCAGGTTCTCTTCTTATTGAATCATTATTCCTTTTCAATCTCCTTCTCTTACCATCATTCATGTTATTCCCACATTTAAGGTTCTTTCCTGTCCTTTCCCTGTATTCTTCACTTGGTTACCTCATCAACAAACATAGGCTTAATTACCATGACTCCAAGCTCTATATTTCTCACCTTCATGTCACTGAAAAGGGTATGTCAGTTGACTTCCATATTGTTCTGTTCACCTTCCTTATGACTTCCTAGACTGCATGCAACCCCTTTCCTGTGCACCTAGTACATTACATGTCTTATTGTGGAAGTAGAGGAGAAAAAAACTTTACTTAGATTTTAACAGACAGAGATGAAGTGGTGGTGAAGGAAATTCATTCTGTAGAGAGATAGTAGGCAAAGGCATGGAAATTGGATGCGGAAAGATGGATGACAGTTATGAAGGAAAGAACTCCCCTTTGATTAGAATGCATTTTATAGCAGTCAAGAGGTTAAAATGCAGAGAAAAGAAGGTCTGGACAAGAACTTGCACAAGTACAGGGATGTAAAGACAGACCTATTGATTAGACAGAAACTTTGAGAACTAATCTTCCTCCTTGATCTATTCTTAGTAGGGGATGTGACAACATTCTAAGGGTTCATTTCTAGCTATGTGGGAACTTTGTTAAAGCAGAGGAGGACAGACACAATAATTAAGAATTACAGTTACCACTAAGACATAAAAATAAGTTGACTTCTTCCGAATAAAGGAACAAGATGAGAGCAAAATGTACTATAATGACCTTAATGATTAATCTATACATATGGTGGGGTATTTCCTTTATAATATGGCATAGGTCGTTTGTGAAGTATAATAGAGAGAAAGAATGGGTAAAATGAGATGAATTATGGGGAGGGAAAGTAGGAGTTCTTGTGTGTCCACTGAAAAGTTGAGTTTTGTTATGAGAATATAAACCTCCTTGTTTTTATGATTGAGTTGAATTCCAAGGAACAAAAAGTGCTTTAATATACTTCTGAAAGTCTAAATCACTATGTTAGCTTATGACTAAAACTTTCAATCAGAAGCAGTAGAGAAAAGCAATGAATGAAACATGGATTTAAGGGCTTACAGAAAAGAGAACATGAACATGCAGCTCTGGGGTGCAGAAGGTGTTGGATCTGGATTCAGGAATTGGTATTGTTGATTTGTTTTTCAGTCTTGTTTGACTCTTTATGACTGCATTTGGGATTTTCTTGGCAAAGATACTGGAGTTGTTCATCATGTCCTTCTCCAGCTTATTTTATAGGTGAGAAAACTGAGGCAACCAGGGTGAAGTGACTTGTCCACTGTCACACAGCTAGTAAATGTCGGAGGCCAGATTAGAATTCAGAAAGATGATTCTTTCTGACTCTAGGTCAGCAATCTCTCCACTATCTGGTTGCCTTCTGACCTCAGAACAAGCCTGGCGCATTGCTTAACATCTGTGTCCCTCACCTGCAAAATGAGAAGCATAGTTCTTTCTTCTCAGGGTTATTGTGAAGATAAAATGAGATGATAATTGTAAAGTGTTTTACCAACCTTAAAATGCCATATAAATGGCATGAAGTTGATAATGATAAATAAGGGTAATATAAAGTCAGCCTAAAAATGCAGGGGAAAGGCATATTTTAGAGGCCTAGAATGTTGGTCACAATGTTTAGGACTCAAAAGGTTCTACGATTAATAAGTGATACTTCATCAAAGTTTACAAAGAAATTTTCTCTTTAAAAAAAAAATCTGTGAGGGAAGTAATATAGGCATTACTGCATTCATTTTACAGATGAGGATGCCAAGATTTAGATGGTTTCAATGTCTTTCCCAAAATTGTACAACTTGTCAGTGTTAAAGCCAGAGTTTAAGTTCAGGTCTCTTCTAAATACATATCCTGGGCTTTTTTTCCCCACACTGTGCTACTTCTAATTGGAAAGAACACTGAATTCAGCAAATTTGGAATCTACTGTTGTTATCTGTGTGTGTGTGTGTGTGTGTGTGTATACATATATACTAAATATACATATGCATATACTATATATATATATATATACTGTATATACATATACATATAACATCCTTCACTTTGTAAGAGTTCATATCATTCTTCTCATCTTGGTATTCATCATCTCTTATACTACAATATTATTTCATTACATCCATGTAATGCAACTCATTATCTGTTTTCCAGTTTATTAGTATTTTGTATATCAACGTAGTTCTATGAGAGATACTTGAAAAAAACTATCTTTTTTCATATGCATCTTCTCTTTTTCTAGATTCATTAGTTTTTTTACTTTGAAGAATCTTTTAAATTTCATTCAATAAAGTTACTTTTTATCTTCTGTATTCATGATTATCCATTCTCTTGTTAAGGATTTCCCCTACAGCCATAAATTTGAAAGTTACATTTCTATTTTATGTATGAAATTCATTTTCTTATTTCATAACATAACCATTTTGAGTTTGTTGTGATATATGATGTTAGATGATGTTCTAAATCTAATTCTTGCCATACTACTTTATAATTTCCCCTGAAATTTTTGTCAAATGTGTGAGCATTTTTTTAAATCATGTAATTTATTACTTTGGGTTTACCATACATAGAATAAAATCATATGCATGACTAGAAAAAGAAGAAATCTGATCATGTAACAGAAAGGAGAAATAGAATTATTTTTAAGCAGCTTAAATCTCTTCACTGTAAGTTTAAAATCACCACAACTTTTATTAATAAACATTGGATTAGAAGTGAATTTCATTATTTTATATGGCTCATCAATTATATTGAAAGCAAAATAGAAATCAAACACTACTATTTCCTTTTTCACCATTAGAACAAATGTGGGTTATTATACGCATAAAGAGTAAATGTTGTAACAACCTAAAAATAGAATTTTAGCTTAAATTTTATATTGGTGACTTAATATGAACTTTAAAAGAGACTTTTCTCAGAAAAATTAAAATATTATTTTTGATATATTATGTACCAGGTGAATATGATAGGCCCTCACACTCTTTCACACTTATCTCAGACACCTATTTATGCTTTATATATTGTTATTTTGCTTCAAGGAGTAAAGTTTCACAGAGAAAGATCATCATCATGTATTTACACTGAAAACTTTCTCAAGGTACTAAAAGTAACCCTGAGGTAAGAGAATATGATATCACTATTCACCTCTTTAGCTCTTAAACCTCCAGAGTAGACTTTTATTCATAAAACCCACTACTCACTTTTCGATAATTTATATAGTAATGAGTTAAAATAATAACAGTGAAAATAATAGCTAACATTTATATAACATCTACTATGTACCAGATACTCTGTCAAACACTAAACAAATATTATTTCATTTGATTGTCACAGCCCCTCGGCTACGGAAGTGCTTATTTTAAATGCCTTTTTACAGTTGAGAAAATGGAGGAAAGGGTCAGATGACTTACTCAGGGACATATAGCTAGAAAGTATCTGAGGATAAACTTGAACTGTCAGGATAAACTTGCCTGACTTGAAGCCTAGTGCTGGAACCACAGTGCCACCAAGCTGCATGAAAAAGAGATATACTATCATAGGTACTTATAAAAAAAAGAAAAAAGGAAGTGCAGAATAACAAATATATTACAAACTACACATAATCCAACACAGCACTCAGTAGCTATAGAAAAGACTACTCACAGTTAGAGGAATGTGGCAGGGAAACTAATTGGCCCATTAGGGAACATCAGCACCACCCAAAGCTACCTCTCTGCTAACCGCTTTTCTATTTATTATTTATTTATTTATTTATTTATTTATTTATTCATTTATTTATTTATCTATTTATTTATTTATCTATTTATTTATTTATTTATTTATTTAAATTTTTTTTTTACATTCATTTTCACAAATTTTTGGGTTCCAAATTTTCTCCCCTTTTATCCCCTCCCCCCACCCCAATACCCCAAGCAATCTAATTTTCTCTATCTCCAATCTGCCCTCTCTTCTGTCATCTCTCCCTTCTCTTGTCTCCATCTTCTCTTTTCTCCTGTAGGGCCAGATGACTTTCTATTCCTCCTTAACTGTATGTCTTCTTTCCTAGTTACAACAACAATATTAAACAGTTGTTCCTAAAACTTTGAGTTCCAAATTCTCCTCATCCCTCCCTCCCCACCCTTTGGGACAGCAGGCAATTCAATATAGGCCATATCTGTGTAGTTTTGCCAATGACCTCCCTGATAGTCGTGTTGTGTAAGACTAACTGGATTACCATCCCTCCTAACCTGCCCCTCATTGTTTCTCTTCTGTCTTTTGATCCTGTCCCTCCCCAAGTGTTGACTTCAGATTGCTCTCTCCTCCCTTTGCCCTCCCTTCCCATCATCCTCCCCCTTGCAATACCTCTTTCTCCCCCACTTTCTTATACTGTAAGATAGGTTTTCATACCAAAATGAGTGTGCATTTCACTCCTTCGTTTAGTCAAATGTGATGAGGGTAAACTTCTTGTTTTTTTTTTTTTTTTCTCAGCTCTCCTCTTTTTCCCTCCACTAAGAAAAACTCCTACCTGCCTCTTAAATGACATATAGTTACCCCCTTCCCTTTCCCTCTCTTTCCTCCCCCTACATATCTCTCTCACCATTTACCCTAGTTTCTTTTAAGGTATGGTCCCATCCAATTCAGTTCAATCTGTGCTCTCTGTCTCTGTATGTGTGTGCATGTGTGTATGTGTGTGCATGCGTGTACATGTGTATGTGTGTTCCCACCAACTACCCAGATACTGAAAAGTTTTAAGAGTTACAAATATTATCTTTCCATGTAGGAATGTAAACAGTTCACTCATGGTAAGTCCCTTAAGACTTCTCTTTGCTGTTTACTTTTTCATGCTTCTTCTCATTCTTGTGTTTGAAAGTCAAATTTTCTTTTCAGCTCTGGTTTTTTCATCAAGAATGATTGAAAGTCCTCTGTTTCATTGAAAGACCATATTTTCCCTTGAAGTATTATACTCTGTTTAGCTGGGTAGGTGATTCTTGGTTTGAGTCCTAGTTCCTTTGCCTTCTGGAATATCCTATTCCACGCCCTTCGATCCCTTAATGTAGAAGCTGCTAGATCTTGGGTTATCCTGATTGTATTTCCACAGTACTGGAATTGTTTCTTTCTAGCTGCTTGTAAGATTTTTTTCCTTGAGCTGGGAGTTCTGGAATTTGGCCACAATGTTCCTAGGAGTTTCTCTTTTTGGATCTCTTTCAGGTGGTGATCGATGGATTCTTTCAATACTTATTTTGCCCTCTGGTTCTAGAATGTCAGGGCAGTTTTCCTTGATAATTTCATGGAAGATGACGTCTAGGCTCTTTTTTTGATCATGACTTTCAGGTAGTCCCATAATTTTTAAATTGTCTCTCCTGGATCTATTTTCCAGGTCAGTTGTTTTTCCCATGAGATATTTCACATTCTCTTCCATTTTTTCGTTCTTTTGGTTTTGTTTGGTGATTTCTTGGTTTCTCATAAAGTCATTAGACTCCATCTGTTCCATTCTAATTTTGAGAGAACTATTAAATTCAGCGAGCTTTTGAGCCTCTTTTTCCATTTGGCTCATTCTGCTTTTGAAAGCATTCTTCTCCTCATTGGCTTTTTGAACCTCCTTTGCCAATTGGGTGAGCCTATTTTTCAAGGTGTTAATTTCCTCAGCATTTTTTTGGGTCTCCTTTACCAAGGTATTGACCTGTTTTTCATACTTTTGTTGCATCTCTGACATTTCTCTTCCCAGTTTTTCCTCCACCTGTCTAACTTGCTTTTCAAAATCCTTTTTGAGCTCTTCCAGGGCCTGAGCCCACCCACCACCCCCCTGGGGTGTCTGGGGTACTGAGGCCCTGCCCTCCACATCTTTCCCTGATGGCAAGAATTTGTCCTCATCTTCGTCAGATCCAAAGGTCGGGATCATTTGCATTTGTTGGAAAAAACTCTCTATAGTCTTATTTTTCTTCCCTTTTCTAGGCATTTTCCCTGCCAGTTACTTGACTTCTGAGATTCCTTTCCACCTCCGCCTGGATCCGCCCAGCTAGTGCTTGGCCTCTGAGATTTAAATGGGCTTTCCTCCTGCTGGCTGTCAATCAGTGAGTTTTAGTTCAGGTGCTGGGGTGGGGCCAGGGCTGCCTCCGAAAGTCTGATCCCTCGGGGGCTATATGCAGAGACTTTCAGGAATGGAGCGGGTGGGGGCGGGGTGGGGGGCCCGCCTCCCAATCTCAGCTCCCCTGGGGGTCCCGAGCAGAAGCCTTCAGTAACAGAGCGGGGTGGGGGCAGGGCCGTCTCCCAGGCTCAGCTCCGTCAGGTTTATGCGGGAATCTTCCATAATGAAGATCCTGCCTGCTGCTGGGGGATTCCTGAGTCCTGGGTCGCTGCCGCCCCAGCCGCCGCCCACACCTCTGCCTCCGCCGCTTCCTGCCCCCGTCCCCGCCGCTGCCGCTTCCTCCCGAGGGGGCCCGAGTCACGGAGACGCCCCGCTTCCCCTCTCCTTCAGCCCGGCCTCTCTCACTGACCTGCTTCTGTGGGCGGAGGGACTTTCCCGGCTGCTGGAGCTTCCGTCTCTGAAGCCTGCTCGGATCAGCTTCTCTGGGGCCTCGGCCAGGGCAGCGCTGGGGGTCGGGTTTACTTTCCGGTGCGTGCCGGACCCTGGGGACGGGTCTTCAGGGCTCCCTGGAACGGAAATCTCTTCCACTCTGCTTCTGCGCACCTTGTATTCACCCAGAAGTTATGGGGGACTCTTTTTACATTAATTCTATCGGCTTTGGTTTCGGAGCTCATAAACGTGCGTCCTTCTACTCCGCCATCTTGGCTCCACCCTTGCTAACTGCTTTTCTACTGGCCATCTGTACTCTCCAGCTGGGCAAGTAGTCTTTTCACTTATTCTAGATTCGGTGAGTAAATTGTAAGCTCTCTTTAACTTGCAGTCACATTTAAAAGATCTTTGGGAAAATGTTATACTCTTAATTTGCCTAGGATTTTCCATTAAGAAAGATGACTTCCAAGCCCATCAGATTCCTTCTTTCTCCCATAATTGTGCATTCACAAAGATTTTGCATCATCCAATAAAATTTCGGTCCCTTCCTATACAGCAAAGAAGGCATAGAAATTTTCCTCTTTTTGCATTTCTCCTTTGCAATAATCAAGGGCAGCAAAGTACATTCTCCTTTGCAATAATCAAGGGCAGCAAAGTACAATCAGGTGCTGTTGATAAATTTTAGCACTCAATCTCTAATTGCAATTGAAGAGTAATAGTAGGAGTAAAGCTCTATTCTGACAGTCTCCACTCTCGTTTTCAGATAATAAGAGACTATCATCTGAAGCGTTTTTGGTCAGCAAATTACTTATATCACTTTTTAACCTCTTCCTGACTCATCCATCTTTGGCCTGGTTCTTCAGTCTCTTCACCAGACCTTGAGTGGCCTTCTGGTACTCTGGTGACTCACTTTTACCTTATGATGTAAAAACTCACTAAATTTTCTCTAGGAAAGACAGTTATCATATAACCATCCTTTAGACTACAAACCATTATATGATTTCTAATTTTCTGATTGTTTTTCTCTTAAATCTTATTACAATTTCATGAAAATGAGGGACCAAGCTGTCTGTTTTCAAAATTTTCCTCCATTCCAATCTTTGTCCATGAAAATTATGTTTTCATACTTATATTTTGTCAGTCTTAATAAAAAAAAATCTGCTCCCTTTAAAACTATCTAACTTTGAATACAAATAAGGCATCATTCTACATCCTTCACATTCAAATGAGATAATTGTAATCGCATTCTGTACAGTACCTGGCAGCTAGAAGGCATTCTATATATGCTTATTCTCTTTCCTTCCCTCTTTAAAAGTGATTTTAGCCTTCATATTTATGTCATTTTCTATCTCAAACTGCTCAGATGCCATTTGATGGTTACCATATTTTAGAAATGTTTTAAAAATTAAACCAAATTTATTTTTCTAGTTTTTTAAGTCAATAAATTGCTGAATTATAAAAAAAGTAGGATTTACATCATGGACCAGTTTAATTACTTTTAAGCAAAATTTTTTGTTGCCCTTAGTAACTAATTGTTTAATGTGAAAAGGCAATACTTTAAAGATACTGCATTGGATCATGGATAACCATTTAATACTAATTTTCAAGTAGTGTTTTCCCAAGATTAAGTTTTAGTCAAGTTGTTGATCTGCACAAAATGGAGTGTTTCCATACTAAAATTTCCATATATGAATGGAAATAAAGATCTAGAACAATCAGCATTGTGGCTTCTATAATACTCATTATTATTCATCACTTTATTTTTCTTGCAGCAACCCTGTGAGGAAGGTAGAAAGTATATTTTCCTTTCCCATTTTAAAGACAATTTAGGATTCAGAATATTTAAATGACCTGCCTGAGGTGATACATCTTGTGTCAGAATCAGAAATCAACTGGAGAATGAGAGTAGTTCACAGGATCAGAGATTTTGAAGAAGAGCTTGCAGAAGTAATCTATATATTTTAATCAGGGATTGAATAATTGAATATAATCTTTAAAAAGATATTTCTTAAGGAAATGAAAATTTGACCTTTCCTATAATATCAGTCAATGAAAACCATATAACTGTCATCTTTATCATCATCATCATCATCATCATCTTCATCTCTCTTGTTCATCTTCATCAGTGTAGGGAGTTTCCAAACTGGGAGTTCTATACCAAAATTACATTACAAGTCTTCATTTTACAAGTGAATAAACTAAGGGGTTAAATGAGTTACCTCAGGTTCATGGTTCACAATTCTCTAAGGCATAATTTGAACCTTACCTAACTCTAAGTACAAAATCTTATCCTTCCTAGCACTCTGCCTCTGAAATCACTCTCTGAAATTGAATAATTATAACTATTGAAAGTATTATCTGCAGAGGCAACTTATATGAAATTTTAAAATTCAAGAGATTATCAGAGTTTTGCTCATATCTCTCAAATGTATTATTTTAACATTTATGATGGACTAAAAATGTTATTAACATTACAGTCTCCAAGTAGGAAGGGACCTCAGGGGTCATTTAGTCTATCCTTGAACTGCGATTAAATTCAAAAACATGAAACTTAGTTCAAGCTCTATGGTTATAATAAGCTACTATTGAGACTATGCTATGGAACCACATGTTCCTATTTAGGAGAAAGGAATAAGGGCTGTTAACCTGTCACATGCACTATCTTGCACGAAAATGAGTTTAGCAGTATCAGCCAAAGCTCTTGGAGCCACGCTTAGATGCTGTGGGCACTGCTATCACCCAGATCTTTTACTTCAGTCTTTGTGAGTGGTGGGATATATTTTTCTGATAGTCTAAGATATTGTGGTTTATTTAATGATAGCTTCCATCTATATAGGAAAACCCTGCCCCATGTCCTGACCTTACTAAATGTAGAGGTTACTTTCAGAGTCAGAAATGTATGCATCTTTTTAATCATAGAATCTATTTTTATTTAGAAGAAACCTCTAAGAATAGTTAATATACAGTCACACAGCTTGCTGTGTTTGTCCTTCATTCTTGAAGAGGATCACGACATCAAGATGATGACATGACTTGCAGTTGACTTCAACTTGAGTGAGAGAGAGCTGTGCAAGGTCATCAACTTCACTTTCTTCTCCTGAGTCATCTGGGTTCAGCGGCCTGAAATGCATCATTATGGCTGGAGATGGCCCCAGATTCAATGTGAGACCCTGGTCCTTTCGGGCCAAGGTCTTCTCACCTTCTCACTTTGAGTGAGATATACCCGTTCAATGAATAGGCTTCTTTAAGTAGTTGCTCAAGGGATGGCCCCTTTAATTAAGCAAAAACAAAAGCAAAATCAAACTGGGAGGGGAAGACCCTCAGGTTCCTGGGTAAAAGACAAACAATTAGGATTTAGTATTTAAATCCACTCTGTGCTAGGTTGGTGGGGATTTGTCATCCAATCCATGAGCTCTACAGTGAATTGGGTTTGAGGCTTGATCTTTGAGCAAGAGATGTAGTCAGTAAACTCAGACGAAAAAAAGGCAGCTTTGAGGCATGAAGTGTACCTTCCCCTGGGTGAAACACTGGAGAAAATGGAGGAGGAGGAGAAGGAGGAGGAGGAGGAGGAGGAGGAGGAGGAGGAGAAGAAAAGTATGATTTGAACCCAGATTTTCCTAGCATCAAATCTCACTCCATATACACTATGCCATGCTAAAAAGAAGGAAACCAAATATGTCAATGAGCTCAACACAGGCCCAAGCCTCAAATCCTCCCCGTTACTAAGTAGGTAGCATAGCTTTTACCCAGAAAATCTAAAATCCAAGAATGCTGATCTACTGCCCAGTTACTCCTAGGGAGAAATAAGCCATCATGGTGCTATTGCACTAAAAGCAATCACTAAAATGAAAAAAAAAAAATCAAATTATCTTTTGACTTTGGGGGTGGCAGAGAGGAGTGGTGTCATTTGTGGTAAACACTCTGGCTTGATGTTGGTGTGGTTTGAGGCAGCAACACAGCACTAGGCAGACAGGATCAGGAGACTATTCCTTGTACAGGTGAACCCAACTCTTGACTTACATCTTAATGTAGTGGCCATGGAAACCACATGGAGATTTTCCACTAGGAACCATAAATAGCCTGAGCCTTTCAGTTTTATCCAAGCAGCCCCCAGTAGAAGAACATTATCTCTCTGTACATGCACAGTTCAGTAATTCTTTTAAATAATGCTTGCTTTTTTTGGTTTCTAATTTTCTTTTTTATTGTGAATTTGAAAATCATCAAACACAACCTTTGACTTTTTTTCTTATCACCCTATCTCTCATTTAACCTCTTGGGCCCAAAGACTTTCTGTCTGCTGGAATAATTTATACTACAAAATTAAATTTGAAAGAGTCTTTAAAAATGTATTTAAAAGTAGGATTTCATGTAGCAATGTGCAAGAGCACAATGTGATGTGGCATGGACTTTTATTTGCCCTGCTTTCCAAAAAACTTCACAGATAATTGAAACAAAACTCTGATTTGCAAACATGTCATAATTAATATATGACACTGGTGCAAATACAATTAATTCTAAATATTATAAACATTAAAGAATTCTAGAATCTCAGAGTTGGAAGGGAGCTGGGAGATTTTCCCTCTGAGAACCTACAGCAATTCCCTTAAAATTACTTGACACATGGTCATCCAGTCACTACTTTGGAGAACTCAAGGGAAGAGGAATGAATCCACTATACAGTAAACTATATAGCTGATTCCACTTTTGGACAGCACCAATTATTGGAGAGGTAGTTTGTTTGGTTTCATTACATTAATTCTAAATCCATCTCTCCACCCTTTGTTTCTAGTTCTACCCTCTGGCTAAGCTCTTCAGATATTTAAAGACAAGCATTATTTCCTTGCAGAAAGTATTTATATTTATCTGATCAAGTTGATTTCAAAACTCTAATTTCAATGTTCTACATTCTAAGTCAAGAGAAAAATTCCATTGTAAGTGTTATAAGGGAGATTTCCTCAAAAGAAAAAAAAGATAGCTGAATATATATATATATATATATATATATATATATATATATATATATATGGAATTAAAGGGCATTAATCAGTAAACTATCTTGGTAGTTAATTTTCACATTAAAAAGGAATCACTTCATCAAGCTTTAAATGTAGAATATAATCCAGTGCACTGCATATAATATGAATATAATTAAAATATGCTGTTTTAAAATAAATGTTTCTTCAAAAATGGTATTTTACATTAAAATATAAATTACCCTCAAAATATATTGACATTTAGAAAAGCAGGTCATATTATCAGTACACTACAGATCCTTACTTAGTCTCTTCAGCTTAACAGCATCATTTATTTGAAACACCAAATGGTATTTATTGGCAATAATGTGCATAATAAAAACATATTAGCCATAGAAACATAAGTTAAGGACAGTTTTGTCAGTTGTTCTGCCATGAATAACACTATCCTAATCCACAGGGAAAAGATGAATTGTCAAGTTGAATTTCTTTGGCCAATGTGATTTGTACCACCCCTTATGCTATTATCATTGTCCATTAAGCTTGATAGGTTTTCGTTAACATGATTACATAATTCATAGTTTAAAGGGAGGGTGAAAGGTGACATTCGACCTTAGACTGATATGAATAATGTGGTTTAGCTTTCAGTATCTGTGTGGGACTAGCCATTTTCCCATTAGTTCACCTAATTTTTTTTTTTAATCTATATTACTTGGGATGTCATAGCAATATATATGTGTGGGTATATGCAAACATATGCATACATACACATACATATATGAATGCACAGGATAGGTAGAACCTCTTTAGGCTCATGAAAGCAAACAGAAATGGATTTTATATGTATCAGTAGAAACTGAATGAAATGCACCTAATGTTAAAATGAAATGTCCTATGCACCAAATCCAATTTCACTTTATAAGATAATTAAATGTCATTCTTGGCATAACTTTTCTTCTTCATGAGCAATTTAATTTAAAGCATTTTTACATTGGCTCAAAATAAAACCTAATGGATGCCATATTGCTATAAAACAGTTCCAGTTAAAGTACCTTTGAATTCCCTTCAACAAATGAGGGCAAGCTTTGGGAAGTTTAACCCAGGGGAAGAACTGACAGACAAGGGGATGGTAAATGTGTTCAGTTATCTGAATGACTATTATTCTGAAGAGGAAATATACTTTTTTCTCCTGGATTCAAGAAAACAGACCCAAGAAGAAGTTGCCAAGAAACTTGGCATAAAGCATAACTGTTAATGCTAGAGTTTTCTCAAATTAAAAAGAAGTATGTGGGGAAGTAATGTCTTCAAGACAATTTTGGATGGCCATTTTAAATATATATTGTTGAATTGTGAAACTCCAAGGGTAGAAGTGGAATGAATATACAAACTGATTAGAAGACAGAAGCTCCTTTTTCAGATAGACTGAGAGTTGCCTTGCCAAGACAAACCTCTCTGTATGCACCTAGCTCCCATTCTATCCTGATCTCTCAGGAAGATCATCCCTTCCATCAAGCTCATTTCTCACTTATCTTCATTTTCTCTTACTTACTAGCTGCTTTGCTGCTACTAGAAAACAAATCTGTCTCCTACATTCATTTTAATTCTTACTTGTTCAGAGCATTCACAGAATCCCCACCATCTTTTTTCCCTTACCTTTCATGACTCAACTCAGTAAAGACAGCTATAGGTTAAAAAAATAAACTAAATAACCTCCTAATATCAAATACTTTTCTAAGGGATACAAAGATAGGCAAAAACTAGTCCCTTCCCCCAAAGAGATTATGATGTAATGTGGGAAGCAAAATATAGAAAAAAAGCTGAAGTAGAGGGAGGGAAGAGAGGAAAAGCAGGTTAAAAATGATGAGATGCCTACTCTGGAGGTAGGAAATGATGAAATGGCTGCCATGGGTATCCCCTTAAATGGAAGATCTGGAAGAAGCTCTCTAATGTCCACCTCAAATTCCCTCCAAAAAGGAAAAAGAAGTGTGGGTACTTCAGACAGGGAGTACTGAGGAAGTGTGATTTTTAGAGTTACTATGATCTTTTAGGATCATGATTTTATGGTAACCATGGAAAGCATGAAGTCTAGGAAAGTAGCCCAGTTGGAAAAGACATCTAGAACTTATGCTTATACTTCCTCTCCTATAAGTCTCTTCTAATACCTCTGATTTCATCATGTAACTGAAACTACTCTTCCCAAAATTATCAATGATTCCTTAATTGCCAAATTGAATGCCTTTTTCTCAGTCCCCATCCTTTTTGACCTCTCTGCAGTCTCTGACACTGTCAATTACATTCTTCTCCTGCATACCCTCTCCTCTCTATGCTTTTGTGACACTGTTCTATCCTGCTTCTCCTATTACTTGTCTTAACATTCATTCTCAGACTCCTTTACTCGATATTCCTTTAGGTCATGCCTATTAACCATGAGTGTTCCCCAAGAGCTTTTCCTGGACCATCTTCTCTTTTGCCTCTATATATTCTTGTTTTGGTGATCTCATTGTTTCTTAGATTCAATTATCATCTCCATCAATTATCATCTCCATGAATGTGATTCTCAGCTCTATTCTTTATGAACCTTTAATTTTATATTACCAAATACCTATTGGACACTGCAAATTGCATGTCTTATAAACACCTCAAATTCAGCACATCCAAAACACTACACACTTTCTTCTTCCCCAAACCACTGGCTCTTCCAAGCTTCTCTATTACTCTTAAGGGTATTATCCTACTATTCATGCAGGCTTGCTACAATAGTGTCACCTTTGATTCTTCACTAACTTACCCTTTTTCCAAATCTAAACTTTCTTCAAGTTTCATTGTTCCTATTTTCACAAAATCTTTCCCAGTCACCCTTTTGGTTTGGGACAAGAGTGTGCTAATAAATACCTAGCAACTAGCTTTCTGAAAAAATGAGTGTGGGATGCAATTTTATGTACTTTTTAAAAAGTCATGAACTCAGTATATGAGGATGTGTGAAGTTCCTAAATAGTTTACAAACCATTGGCTTCTCTCATACCAGATTTTCCAACATATTTCTCCCCACAAGCTTTCTAGATATCAACTTTTACACTGAAATCTCTGAGAAGTTTGTTCTCAAAGATCAGAAGAAGACCAGTGATATCAGGAAGGTGATGTCTTGACTTGCAAGTAAATAGAATTTAAGTGAGGCAGGACTATGCAAAGTTATCAGCCTCATTTTCTCCTCCAGAGCTATCTGGTTCAGTGGCAAGATATAGATCAAAACAACTGTGGGTGACCCCAGATTCAATGTGAGATGTTGGCCTTTTAAAGCTGAGGTCCTTCCCAGGTCTAAGTTTGTCTGAGGGAATGTCCATTTAGTGATTAAGGCTAGGAAAGAAATGAGGCAAAAAAATGATCTCTTTTACCTAGTAAAAAAAAAAAATCAATCTGGAAGGGGAAGACCCACAGGGTTTCCAGTCAAAATAGAGGCAATTGTTATTGGAACTTACTCTGAGCCATCAAAACCCAAACAATGACCAAGTGAGGTTTGGACTGGGCTGATAATCGGTGAGAGCCAGAGTAATTTGGATTTAAGGATTGGTCAAGTAGCTCCATTTGAATCCCAAATACACTTTATCAAAGCCTGGATGTCCAATGTCTTATTTCAAGGTTTAATTTAGAGTGTTTTAACAAATTTCTTAGAGAACTTACCTACTGTTTCATCTTCTTTAATAAATGCTGTTAATAAACAAAATTGCAAATAAGTTGCAATTATTTTGCTGGCGGTCTTTTTGCCCCTTTATAGCATAAGCTCTGAATTACAATATGGCCAAGTACCATATGAACTGATATTTCTTGTTGCCTTTAAGCGTATGATTACATGAAACTCCCTTATTTACCTTTCCAAGGAGATAGCCTTCTGTTTAGTAAAAACTTATTTTTGTCTTCTCTTTTCAGATTAATATGATGCATTTATTCAATTCAATTCAACATTTATTAGTTCTAAAAGCCATTTGTACTCTCATTTCCTTACAGTATCTGCACTTAGAACACAAAAAGTTCTCAGTGTTTAGAGATGGTCTAAAACAGGCATTTTTTGCCTCTTTTTTTTCCTCCACTCTAATTCTATCACTACACAGCCTATGGAAACTAGGGTTACCTTCATGCTAAATTGAGATATTGGAATAGAATTTTGTAGAGATTTCTAAGCAACCATTTTTTTTTAAATAGCAGCATGATTTAACCAAATCAAAAAAATAAATATCTAATACTCTTTGAACTACTTTTGTACCATCATTTGTGTGAAACCAAGTAAGACACAAAGATCATAGAAATTAAAGCAGATAGGGACCCGAGACTACCTAATCTTAGTTTTCCTTTATATAGAGAAGGAGACTCAAGCCAAGAGAGTTTAAAAGACTTTCCAAATACCACAGAGGCATCACATCTGAAATGTGAAGCAAGCTTCTTACTCTAAAGCCAATGTCCTTTTTCAACACACCATTCTGCCTCATTAATTTGCAATGAGTTCAACTATCCGTCAAAACATATCTTCATCTGACCTTCTCTTGTCAATGCTATTTTCATCACGAGTTTATCTAAATCATATCTCAGCCTATATTCATATGCGTATTTTTATGTTATATATAATATGTATTGTAATCTGAAAGAACTAAATTAAATTGTACAATCTTTGCAAAACATTTGAAATTCAAATGCCTTACAATAGGTTATTTAATTTATTGATTCATTCAGCAAAATTCACACTGGTCACTTATATGTGGATGCACTGTGCTAATGGCCATAAGGAGTAAAAGACAGATATGATATGTACTCTGCCTCAGGTTTAGCTTACAGTAACTTTTAAATTTTGACATTTTTTGGAATCCTACAAAGAAGGAAGTAGAGAACACTAAATCTCCTTGGGCATGATTTCTGAGGAATGTTTCATCTTTTCCACAAATTTTCTTTTATCACTTTCCAGCCTCCAGGGGAGGTAGGATGAAAGACTTCTGGAATACTCTAACCAACCTAGTAAGTACATTATCACAATCTTTTTCAGCTACCTTGGGGAAAAAAACCCAAAAAACAAAATAAAAAACTTTCTTATGTATCTACATTGCTCCCATTGCAAAACACTAACTTTCTTTTCTATAGTTTTAATTCTTGAGTTTAGAATTGTAAAACATTAGGCTTAATTTCATCAACAGGAACATTTAAATGTAACTTAAAAACAATTCTTTAAAAGAACCAGTGTTTTGGCTCGACCAGTTTCCATGCCCTTAATTTTCCATGTTTTCTTGCCATCTTCCTTTTCCCCCTTACTGACTTCACCTTTTCTCAACCTTCAATTCCCATCTCCTTGCCTATTTTTTTTTATGTATCTGTCCTTATATATCATGTATACATCTCACAAGGAAAGTTAGACAACTAGAACAGTAAGTCCTTTATTACTTACTCTACATTTATTTAATTTTGTGATTTTATTAGCTCCCAATGGATTTTGCTAAGCGGAACAGTGGATAGAGTCCTGGACCTGAAATCGAGAAAGCTTGAGTTAAATTAAGTCAAATTAAGTCAAATTGAGTCAAATTAAGCTTCAATTATTCACTGGTAGGTGACCTTGGACTGCCTGTTTCATCATCTTTAAAATGGTTATAATGAAAGCATCTACTTTCCAGAGTTGTTGGGAGGATTAAATGAGAATATTTGTAAAGGGCTTTACAAATCTTAAAGCACTAATTATTAATCTCATTATAAATAAGTCATCACTCTCTATTTCTTTTAAACTGTCCCCTGAATTGCTATCCAGGACCTCCAAATCTGCCCATCTAAACTCTGATTCTGGTGAGGGTAGAACCATATTTCTAGTTACCCTGGTTCACAATCTTGAATCTTTTGAGTGTTCTCTTTCCTTTACATACTCTCCACATCTATTCAGTTGTTAAATCTGTTGATTCTACCTCCACATACATCTTTTGTCTGTCTCCTTCCCTCTACCCTCTACATGACCACCATTCTACTTCAGACAAATCACTGCTCATTTATAATATTACAATAGCCTTCTAATTGGATTTTCTGTTCCTAGTCTCTTCCCTATTATCCGTATTGCTAACAAAAGTTATCCTCTACTTCACTACCAAAATAATATTAAGGAACAAGTTTTACTATGTCTCTCCCCAGCTCAAAAGCCTTCCTTAATTCCCTATTTATTCTGGAAGAATATATGAACTCCTCTTCTGGGGATTTAAACCTCTCCAGTTTGACTCTGTCTTAAGTTTCCTGTCTTTCAGCATATTGTTCCCTTTTACACAGTATTCATAGCCAAATAGTACTGCTAGTTGCTCCCTGAACATACCATTCTATTTTCTGACCTCTCTGCCTTCATGTAAACTGTTCTCTATAGCCTCTTTATCTCTATCTTTCATAATCTTGATCTTTCTTCATGGTTTAGCTCAAGAGCATCTGTTCTGTGGAGCCGTCCTTGATTTCTCAGATTTTAATTCTGTCTCTTTCCTTATATTATACTGTATTTATTCCTTTATGTATATTCTCATTTGGATTGTAAACTCCTAGAGGTTAAGGGCATCTTTAACACTTAACATTGCCTAGGAGGTTAGTAGATACAAGATAGTTGCTCATTGACTTGTTTTGATTTGATATATATTTGATATATTTAACTTTCCCCAAACTGATTTTTTTAAATTTTAACATAAGAGTTCAGTAGAGATGTGTGATATGGCAAGAGCCATAACTATGTCATTCATATTTTCACTACTG
Organism: Bettongia penicillata ogilbyi; assembly: GCA_023548195.1. Classification (NCBI taxonomy): domain Eukaryota; kingdom Metazoa; phylum Chordata; class Mammalia; order Diprotodontia; family Potoroidae; genus Bettongia; species Bettongia penicillata. The sequence goes on along the minus strand of JAJHZJ010000130.1, from coordinate 671,683 downwards.
GCCATTCAAATGATGTCAACTAATGTCCTATAAGGAATCTCACATAACCATGCAGTCACTCAAGGTATGTGGTGGAGGTGGAGACAGCACTGGTTAAGGTCTTTGATAGGCAGAAAAGAGAACCATTTTTAAGAAAATGAATGAGGGCAATCTGGACAGGTACTTGGAGAGAAGTTACTACTGTATTAGGAAAAGATGAGCCATCTACCCCTCTCCTCAGCAACCTCTTTTCTTCTAGTAATGCAAATCTTTTCTGTTTTTTTTTTTTTATTTTCTTTTTGAGGAGTTAACAATCACTTTAATCAAGCATATGTATTGTTCAGTTAGTTCAGGGGAAAAAGTCAGCACCCTGAATTTCAGCAAAATACAGAGAAATCAGAATCAATAGACATGGCTTCCTCTGTCTTGTTACAAGTTGGTACACTTGTGAGATTGGGAAAACTTTTGTTTCTTACATTAAATTAGGGTTTTGATGATTACTAGATGATTACTAAAGTTCCTTCTGGCCTTAATCTTTATACCTGTAACTTGATTTTGAATTTCAAGGGTGTAATTAGTGGTATAAGTGGTATTTTAATTGTTTTCTTCTTTTGAAGTCTGTTCTCCATTCTAATCCATCCTTCACACAATTGCCACAGCAATGGGATTTCCTTAAAGTGCAGGTGACCATCTCACCTCCTCCCTCCATTCACACACTTAATTAAATTCAATTATTTCTTTTTTGATGTTTGAAGCTCCTCATGATCATACTCTTCCTATCTCTGTACTATTTTTATGCATTACTTCCCTCCATGCACTCTAAAATCTAGGCATAATCACCTCCTCACTGTTTCTCATACAGAACAATTTATTTCCTATCTCTATGATCTTGCACTGTCTATCCCCCATGTCTCTAATGCTTTTCCTCTTCATTTCTGCCTTTTAGAATGCCTTGCCTCCTTAAAGACATTTTATAGAATTGCTTTTTAAAGCCTTTCTACAGGAGACCTTTTCTGACCCTCTTTTTTGCTTTCCCCTCTTGAATCTACTTTGTATGAATCCCATATAAACTCATGTATATATCTTGGATTAAAACATAGTCTATGAGAGCATAGCATACTTTTGAAATTTTTTTATGTCCCTCCATTAAGTACAGTGACTTGCACAAAGTAATGCTTAATAAATGCTTATTGATTATGTGACAGGAACTTGGGGATGAAATTGCTGTCTTCTAAGAATGTGTGATAATGATATGGAAAGACAAAGTTATGAAGTACTATAACATTTAAAAACTTTGAGACATAATTCCTGTGTAATTGATAATATTATTAATAAATGCCAGCTTATTACCAATTAAATGAGTCAGTGGCACTCTCAAAACACAAAACACAAATCATGGAAGTGTGTTCACAGTTTACATGCCATTGGAAGAGTAGGTGATCCTGAGAGTGAGAATCAACTCTGATTGGTTAACAAGTCATGAGAGAGAATTCATACCATAGTGAGAGGCAGGCCTATTCCAGACAGTCTGGAGAGATTTTCCAGCCTTATGTTAAATCTCTTGTAAGGTTATGTGAAGCCTGATCAAGATTGAGGAGAAAGTAAATTCAACCTTCAGAGACTGAGCTTTGAAATGAGGACATTAGAAAGAGGGGAAGCTGATTTGGTTCTCCCAAAATTATTGGTTTTTAATAATCATTTTTATTATCACTCAGAAAGAAAAAATACACAACCAAGAGGTTTAGGAGGCTCCCAAGAAAGGCAAAAACAAAACAAAACAAAACAAACGTTTCCAATTAAGAAGAGCAGAAGTATTGTAAAGAGAACAATATGAATACCCATGGAATTCCATGCCCAATTCAGATCTTAAAAATATGTAGAAATTGTAAACAGGGACAAGTATCTGAGGTTGAAATCAGAAATGTTGCATGATCTTATAAGAAGAGCAATAGAAACCTTGTAGCTTTGTAGTGATGAAACTATTCTCTTGTTTTATTTTTCTGTTGGGTTCAGGAGGAAAACCTAAAAGGGATGTAACTGTTGTGTGGGGTGGATAGAATTGTGATAATTAAGGAACAGAGAGAATATAAACTACTTAACTAATATTTTTCTCCTTGTTTACTACCAAAAAGAATAATCTTCCTCCTAAGGACATATATTAGCCTGATAGAGAAAGCAAATCAATCAACATGCTTTTATTACATGACTACTGTGTTCTAGGCATTGGAGATACAAAGGCAAAGAAAATGAAAGAAACTCCTCTCAAAGAATTTGTATTTTATTGGGGGAAGCAAAATTTACACCTATAAAAAAATAGAAAAATAAGCAAAATACTTAAGGGAAGGGGCACTGGGAACCATAAGTGTCAGGAAAGTCCTATGTGAAAGTGTGAGGTAGTTTGCTTGGCAGAGAAGGTATTGTAGTCAATTCATAGGGAACAGATTTTGCAAGGTACCGAGATGGAAAATAAGTCTAATTAGTAGGTTTTTTTTTCAAGGTCTTAGAAAGCAAACTCAGTAAAAATCAGAAGTCCAACATGACTATCAAAATTATCAATTTGATCAAAGGCTACATTAAGAGAGATGTCTTCTGCATTCAGATAATATCTGGAGAAGCATCTTCTAGTCTGGCACCAAATTTTAGGTAAGACATTGAAAAGTTGAAGCAAAGTCATAATTAAGCATCCTTCTTCCAGAAGCAAAATGTGTTGATGGTTGATACAACAATTCTCTTAGGAGGATATGCTTAGAGGGCAGTCTAATAGTAGTTGAAAATGGTGTAGGAAACAATTTTACTAAGTTCAGTCACACTTCCCTGGAAAAGGGAGTGATATCCCCTACTCCCCCCAAGAAAAGACTTGAGTAAACACAATAGTCATGTTCAGGAATCTGAAGAACTCTCTCATGGGGGTAAAAGGGGGTAAGAATTGGATTTTTTTCAATTTGGAAGATTTTTCTTATATGGAGACTAAATTTGCATTTTTAACTTCTGCCCAAAGTCCCTAGCTCTGCTTTCTAGTTCTAGGGGTCCAGTGGAATGGGTGGTATGACCCTTCTTACAAGAGATCTTGAAAGAAAGAATGATAGGATGAATATTTTAGCTTGGAGAAGATGGGATGGTGATAATTGATAATTAAAAGAAGAAAGAACTGCTGAATTCCTATCTTTCTCTGAAAATGATAAAGCAAAAATGCCTAACAGGAGTTGCTTTTGATGAATTCAGTTCCCCTAACCAAAATGACTCCCATCCTTCACTACTTAAAAATGACAGATGTGTTTCCTGAGCTCTTTTCAGAAATATTTGAAACATCGCAGGAAATGTGAGAGGTGCCACAAAATTGGAGAAAGACAAATGCACAGATTTTCCAAAAAGGAAAGACAGTAGAGTCTACAAATTAAAGGCCTAGTGAGCTCCATGACAATTTCTGAAAAAAAAAAAAATGTAGAACATATTAATTAAAGAGATTATTGGCAAATATATAGAAAGGAAAGTGGTGATTTTAAAGATTCCACAAAGCTCCATCCAAAGCAGGACACACCAGACCAAACCTATTTCTTTTTTTTGTTAAAGGGTTACTGAACTGGAAATGCAACAAATATTATTTACCTAGATTTTAGAAAAACTTTTGCGAAAGCATCTCATAATTTATATATAAAGAAGGGCGGCATGATTAGATAGTAGTTTGTGTGAAAAAGACCTGGGTTTTTTTAAGAGGATTGTCAGTTAAATATGAGTCAGAACTGTAATGTGATAGCCAAAAAATTTTAATGCCATCTTGAGCTTCATGAAGAATAGCATATCTTTTATGAATAAAATGATAGGACTCTGCCCTCCTCAGGTCCTATCTGGAGAATTGTGTTCATTTCTGGATATTACAGTTTAAAACAGGCCGTGATAAACTGGAAATTATCCAGGAGAAAGCAAACAGGAAATAAAGGGCTGTTATTCTATATCTTATAAGGATTGATTGAAGAAATTGGAAATGTTCAAGTTGGAGAAAAGAAAACTCTTGGGGGTCATGGTAACGGTTCAAGTATTCCACTCGTCTTGTGGAAGAAAGCCTATTCTTATTCTGTTTAGTTTCAGAGGATAGAAATTTAGTTTCAGTGTCAGGAAAATTTTCTAACAATGAAAGCAGCTCAAAAGTAGAATGGGCTGCCTTGAACATAGATGGGTTCCATTCTTTGGAAGCCTTCATGCAGGGACTGTAATGACCTCTTCTCAGGTATGTTATGGTGGGAATTATTTTCATATATGAGTTGGTCTAAAGGGATGCTTAGGTTTAAGGATATTCTGGTAAATATTTAACAATCATCTCCAAAAAATGTTTGCCTGACTGAGAAATTAATATTATACTATTATATTAGAAACTAATTATTAATTGTTCATCCTTCTCTCACCAACCAAATCCCCAATTTCTGTTAAGATTTAACTCCTAAAAGGTCAGGCAGTTCTAGAAGGTTGCTAATGTCCCAGCCCTAAGGCATCTATCTACTTGGGCCAGGGCACTTACTTTTTGTCTACTCTGTGAACAAAAAACCAAGTTTAGCTAGTTTCCTGTTCTACCCCCTCTTTGTTCTTGATTCCTTCCATTAATTTAGGGCAACCCAGTTCATGAAAGAGAAAACAAGCCAGATGGAAATGCCTTCCCTTGTCCAGATGTTTTGAGATTGCTGAGCTTCATGATCAAGCCAAGGTCTCAGCAAGAGGATCTGAAGACTTTTAGATAATATCCTTGTTAAATGTTCACCAGTTAGAGTTGAATTCCACTTGTCAGGGGAGTTTCTGGTCAGATCGTACACATGTGATTTAATTTCAGAATCTCATTTGGCATCTTTGGTTACCAAGAGAAACCACTGATAATTTGTTCATCATTAGCTAGCCTAATTATTAAATTGATACCTGGATATTCTGTTTCTCAGGATTTTTATTTCCAACAATGATGCACTTTAATGCTTAATTTGCAATATTTTCTCCATCATTTTCTTAGTTCTAGACAATCAAGCCCCAATTTATAGTATTTTCTGATTTCCAAAGAATTAACGTAGACACTGAAAATTGAAATGTTAGATTTTGAGCTGTCTTAACACACTTTGTTTAAGTTCCTTCCAACTATCAAATTCTTTGTTTCTATGCCTGTAAGCTATTTCATAGGGATTACTCCTGTTTAAGTAATACTATAATGCATAACCTTAAGGTTCTTTTCAAGTATTCTGAGATTCTGTGAATTCAGAATTAACTCCCTGAAAACTTTCACTTGTTTGACTTGGTTATGCTCTTTAAGGACAAACATGACAAGTATAAATCTACCAAATGACAAGCCTTCATGTAGCTGAAGAACATTATTACATTCTCCTTAATTCTTCTCCTTTTCAGACTATACATTTGGATATCTTTAGTGAATTCATGTTGACATGATTTCACATTTTCTAACTTTCTCATAGCTCTTATCTCCAACATATCTGCCTCCCTATTAAATGAATTTCACTAACTCCCTATCTTTTCCAGGAACAAATATAAAATACTGTTTGGAGTCCAAAGTCATTTATAATCTACTCTCTTCCTACTTTTTTGTCTTCTTACACTTTATAGCACCTGTACACTCTTAAAGCCAATGATTTCCTTGCTGTGCGTCCTATAAAACATTTTATCTTCCAACTCTGCATTGTCATTAACTCCTCTCCTGATCCCCTTTATTTCTAATGCCTTTCGTTTTTTTCATTATCTTCAAACACTTTGCTTTTTTTTATCTTTTATGATTCTTACCAGTGTTTAGAATAAATTTCCTTATGGGATCCATCTCATGTATGGACGTTGTTTTTTTTTCTAAGATACAACAATTCCATATAGTTGGAAGGTACTCCAAGGTTTATCTCACCCAAATTGTGTGTAAACAAGAACATCCTCTACGACATCCTTGATGTATTCCAACTTTTGTGAGATGACCAATACTGAGGGATATACAGAGGAATCCTATTTTACTTTAAAAATGTAATTGCTAGGAAGATTTTGTTTCTCCCTTGCCAATCTGAACTCTCTCTCTCTCAGCACCTTCTATCCATTGATCCTAGTAATAATCTCTGTGGTGAGGCAAAGAAATCCATTGCCAACAGATTCATAAGAATCCTTCAAATACTCACCCCCCGACTCTTCTTTATAGGCAAACATACTCATTTTCTCTGTATCAGATAGTACAATTCCCAATGTCATCATCATCCTCATTACCCCCTTGTGGATGCAGAATATTTTGTCGGTATACTTCTTAAATCCATACTATCCTGAATCAAACATGGTACCTCTGACTTGAATTGACCAAGACAGCACATAATAGCACAATGAGTTCCCTCAGTATGGACAGATTATAATTCATCAGCCCAAATTCTAAATTTGCATCAGCCTTTTGTACAGTCTCATCACACTTTTGATTCACACTGAGTTCACAGCCCACTAAAATGTTCAAACCATTTTTTGCTTTCACATACCATGGATACTGATTTTGCAACTATAGCTGTGCATCTCTCATCTCTTATTCTTGCTATATGATTGGTCCATCTCCTTGTTCAGTCATACAGAGCCTCGTTAATTTATTTTTTTCTTGTCACTTTTGGTATAAAAGTTGTCATTGATAATATGTTACAGCTGAAATGCCTACCACATGTCTTCTATTGAATCATTTTCACTCTGTACACTGGGCTTCTATTAATAATGCCCAAATCTCATTAGTGTTTTTGTTTTTGTAGCTACATCACTCTGTTGACTAATTTAATTTCTGAAAAATTTACTCCTGTCTAGATTGTATCAATGACAAGAACAGGATCATCACTTTAGAACTGAAGATGTCAAAGGTTCTTTATTAACTGTATTCAAACAGCTTCTCAAGCTCTGTTTTTTTTTTTTAATTTATTTATTTATTTAACTTTTTGCATTCATTTTCACAAAATTTTGGGTTCCAAATTTTCTCCCTATTTGTCCCCTCCCCCCACTCCAATACACCAAGCATTCAAATTTTCCTTATCACCAATCTGCCCTCTCTTCTATCATCCCTCCCTTCTCTTGTCCATCTTCTCTTTTGTCCTGTAGGGCCAGATGACTTTCTATTCCCCATTAACTGTATTTCTTATTTCCTAGTAGCAAGAACAATACTCAACAGTCATTCCTAAAACTTTGAGTTCCAAATTCTCCCCATCCCTCCCTCCCCACCCATTCCCTTTGGGAAGGGAGGCAATTCAATATAGGACATATCTGTGTAGTTTTGCAAATGACTTCAATAACAGTCGTGTTGTATAAGACTAACTGTATTTCCCTCCATCTTATTCTGCCCCCCATTGTTTCTATTCTGTCTTTCGATTCTGTCCCTCTCCAAGAGTGTTGACCTCAAATTGCACCCTTCTTCCATTGCCCTCCCTTCCATCATCCCTCCCTCCCTGCTTATCTCCTTCTTCCCCATTTTTCTGTACTGTAAGATAGGTTTTCATACCAAAATGAGTGTGCATTTTACTCTTTCCTTTAGTCGAATGTGATCAGGGTAAACTTCATGTTTTTTTCTTAGCTCTCCTCTTTTTCCCTCCACTAAAAAGTTTCCTGCTTGCCTCTTGAATGAGATATAATTAACCTCATTCCATTTCACCCTCTCTCCTCCCACTACATTTCTCTCTCATCATTTACCTTAATTTCTTTTAAGATATGGTCCCATTCTATTCAATTCACTCTGTGCTCTCTGTATGTGTGTGCATGCTTGTGTGTATGTCTGTGTGCGTGTATGTGTGTACATGTGTGTGTGTGCATGTGTGTGTACATCTGTGTGTGGTCCCACCAACTACCCAGATACTGAAACATTTTAAGAGTTACAAATATTGTCTTTCCATGTAGGAATGTAAACAGTTCACCTTTGGTAAGTCCCTTATGACTTCTCTTTGCTGTTTACTTTTTTATGCTTCTTCTCATTCTTGTGTTTGAAAGTCAAATTTTCTTTTCAGCTCTGGTCTTTTCATCAAGTGCTTGAAAGTCCTCTGTTTCATTGAAAGACCATATTTTCCCCTGAAGTATTATACTCAGTTTTTCTGGGTAGGTGATTCTTGTTTTGAGTCCTAGTTCCTTTGACTTCTGGAATATTCTATTCCACACCCTTCAATCCCTTAATGTAGAAGCTGCTAGATCTTGTGTTATCCTGATTTTATTTCCACAATACTGGAATTGTTTCTTTCTAGCTGCTTGCAAGATTTTCTCCTTGAGCTGGGAGTTCTGGAATTTGGCCACAATGTTCCTAGGAGTTTCTGTTTTTGGATCTCTTTCAGGTGGTGATCAATGGATTCTTTCAATACTTATTTTGCCCTCTGGTTCTAGAATCTCAGGGCAGTTTTCCTTGATAATTTCATGAAAGATGATGTCTAGGCTCTTTTTTTGATCATGGCTTTCAGGTAGTCCCATAATTTTTAAATTGTCTCTCCTGGATCTATTTTTCAGGTCAGTTGTTTTTTCAATGAAATATTTCACATTCTCTTCCATTTTTTCATTCTTTTGGTTTTGTTTTATGATTTCTTGGTTTCTCAGAAAGTCATTGGACTCCATCTGTTCCATTCTAATCTTGAGAGAACTATTCTCTTCAGTGAGCTTTTGAACCTCTTTTTCCATTTGGTTAATTTTGCTTTTGAAAGCATTCTTCTCCTCATTGGCTTTTTGAACCTCTTTTGCCAATTGATTGAGCCTATTTTTCAAGGTGTTATTTTCTTCAGCATTTTTTTGGGTCTCCTTTACCAAGGTATTGACCCGATTTTCATGCTTTGCTTGCATCTCTCTCATTTCTCTTCCTAGTTTTTCCTCCACCTGTCTAACTTGATTTTCAGAATCCTTTTTGAGCTCTTCCATGGCCTGAGCCCACCGGACATCCCCCTGGGATGTCTGGGATACAGAGGCCCTGACCTCCATGTCTTTCCCTGATGGCAGGCATTTTACTTCGTCATCAGAAATGAAGGGGGGAAGGAACATCTCTTCCCCAATGATGTAGCTCTCTATGGTCTTATTCTGCTTCCTTTTTCTGGGCATTTTTCCAGCCAGTTACCTGACTTCTGAGATTCCTCTCCACCCCTGCCTAGATCTGCCCAGCTAGTGCTTGGGGTCTGAGATTCAAATGCTGGTTTCCAGTCTCAGGGCAATCTGCGGCAGGAGTGGCAGCTACTCAATGTGAGCTTATGTTCTGGTGCTTGGGTGGGGGCAGGGCTGCCTCCCAGGCTCAGTTCCCTCAAGGAGTTTATGCAGAGACCTTCAATGATGGGGTGGGTGGGGGCAGGGCCGCCTCCCATGCTCAGCTCCCTCAGGGGGTTTATGCAGAGACCTGAACTTCTGCCTGCTGCTCTGGGAGTCCCAGGCCACCGCCACTGCCTCTGCTGCCTCCACCGCTCCCTCCCCAGCTGCCTCCTGAGAGGGCCTGAGCCACGGATACACCCCGCTGCCCTCTTGGCAAGCTCAAACGTCTCTCTCACTGACCTGTAGCGTCTGTGGGCGGAGGGACCTTCCTGGCCGCTGGAGGTTCCATCCCTGAAGCCTGCTCGGATCTGCTCCTCTGGGGCCACGGCCAGGGCAGCGCTGGGATGGGCTCCGCTTTCCAGGGTGCGACAGACCCTGGGGACCGCTCTCCAGGGCTCTCTGGAATGGAAATCTTTTCCACTGTGTTTCTGTGCGCCTTGCAGTGATCCAGAATTTGTGGGAAGTTCTTACAGTAAATTTAAGGGCTGTGGATTCCGAGCTAGCACACGTGAGTCTTTCTACTCCGCCATCTTGGCTCCTCCCATTCTCAGGCTCTGTTTTTCATCAGAAGCACTTACTGAATGATTGATTGATCATATTGCTGCTATTGTTTAGTCCAATCCTGTCCGACTCTTTGTGAGTTCATTCAGGGTTTTCTTGTCAAAGATACTGGAGTAGTTTGCAATATCCTTCTCCAGCTCATTTTACAGATGAAGACACTGAGACAAACAGGGTTAAGTGACTTGCCCAGGGTCACACAGCTAGTAAGTATTTGAGGCCAGATTTGAACTTAGGAAGATGTCTTTCTGCCTTCAGGCCCAGCATTTTATCTTCCATGTAAACAATCTGCCCTGATTGACCATATGAACTTCTCTAGTAAAGCGATTAACTGATTCATTCAAATCAACATTTATCTATTACATGTATTCTTGGTGCAAATCATGGTGCTAGACCCTGGTGATATAAAGACTTTATATTCAACATGTGTAGAAGAATAAAGGCAACATGTATGCAAATGCGCAAAAGCCAAGATTCCATGGAAGAAAGGGGGAAATGAAGCCAGAATATTCTAGAAAAAAATGGTGGAGGGAAAAGGCACTTTGAGATAATCAGGGAAGACTAAAAGGAAGAGGTGCAAACTCAGCTGAATTCTAAAGAGAGAAATGGATTCTGGAAGGCAGAGGTGAGAAGGGAGTACATTCTAAACATAGGCAACAGCCTGTAAGAATACATAGAGCCAGGAACTAGCATGAAATGTTCAGGGAGCAGTGAGTAGAATAATTTGGCTGAAACCCGGAGTTGCTAAAAGGAAGTAAAGTTCCTTATGCTGGAAAGATGTGTTGGAGCCAAATTGTAGAGGGTGTTAAATGCAAACATAAAGGATCTACATTTTTCCCTTAGTAGTGATAAGAAGCCAATAAAAGTTATCAATTAGGAAAGGATAACATAATCAAGTTTGTACCTTAGAAAGATTATTATGGTATCTCTGATGAAGTGATGTATCATAGTGAATAGATAACTGGTCTTGTTATTAGGGGGAAAAGAACTGAGTTAAAATTCTGGATCTGATACTACCTATATAAGCCCGGGCAAGTCATTTTAATTTCCATTTCCCTCAGGAAATATCTCAGAACCTATATATCCTCATAAATGGGTTCTAATTTGTATTGGTGAAGGGAATACCAACATAAAGAGAAACTATTTAGGTGGTTTTCATAGTACTGTAGAAAAGAAATGTTATATAGATCTATCTGTCTATCTATCTATCTATCTATCTATCTATCTATCTATCTATCTATCTATATTGATAGGATTTCACAATTGATTAGGAGGATTTGGATGAAGAACAAAGAAGAGATAAAGACTTAAGATTTTAAACCAGGTTGCCTGGGAGGTCTGCAACAAATATAAAGTGATTTAAAGCAAGAGTAGTGACCTCTACATGAGATCATGATGATTACAGATTAGTTAATACAAACCCAGGCCCCTCAAAAGTCTTGAAAACACTTGCCTAGATGTAAATAGTCCAAGTGGACTCTATATTTACATCTAGGCAAGTGTTTTCAAGACTTTTGAGGGGACTGGGTTTCTCTCAACTATTCTTATACTCCTACCACAGGAAATATCCCTTTCTAAAAACTATTTAACTCTGGTTGGCTAATTGATAATCAATGAAGAACATACCAGATGGAGATTTGTGAGCAGCAGTATTAGAAAATGTCAAACCCAAAGAACTCCAAGTTATCTCTAGAAATCTGAGGGGAAAAGTATTAATTGCCCTGTGGAAATCTAGCCTACTAGAGGAAATGAGAATAGAAGAATTAACCCAAAGAGGCTGTTAAACTGTGGTGGAGAAATTATCTAGGATAATTTGCTTGTCCTTTGCATTTGCAAGTACTCACTGAAGAAATTCTCCATCTGGGACTGTTGTTCTGGAAAATACTAAAGAAAAATTGTCATTTTTTTCTCTTTTGTTTTAACTTTAATTGAACAATCGGTTTTCTAGTGTCTTTTCTTTAAAGTCAGGCTAAATCTTCAGAGGTAACCCTTGTTGTATACATTCTTATGTGATAATGTATTTCTGAAGCCTTTACAAGCATTGAGATTGGTAGGAGAATTGTGTGTTTTGCATCCTTCTGATACTGGAGACAATACTGGATAGCACCTGAGCAATAGGGTTAGACAAATAATCCCTTCCTGAGCAGAGAAGTAGTCAACCACCCTCTGAGGTCTCAATTTGACATTGTGAATAAGGCTTGAGATATTAAGTGGCAGAAGGAAAAGAAGTTATGCAATTTTACACAGATAAAGCATTTTAATTAAATGTAAAAGGTCAGTGAATAGAAGACCGGAATTCTAGTCCTGCCTCTGACACATACCAGCTATGTGACCCTGGACAAGTCATTTAAATGCTCAATCCTCTAGGAAACTATCTAACACTGTAAGTTTCAGAGAAGGCGCTGATAATATTTAATATAAATTTTAGACTTTAATAAGGGCCAGAATTTGAATTAAGAACAGTCTGGACCTAATAGTGTCCTTTGCTAAACTCAGAGAATGCCTTTTGGTGTCAAGCAAGCAAATGGAACTTCCTTACCAGACCCTTCCTCTGGTATCTTAATGATAAGGAAAAACACAGATGTCCTGAGTTGTAATTTCAATTGAAACCTTGTTTGCCCTTTCCTGTGTCAGTCATTTTGAGTAACTGTTCAGGACAGGAAGCCTGCCACTAGCGGTGGGATTTCATTTCTTGTCATATATCACGGAGACATATGTTTACACAGTCTGGATTCACAAGGCCCAACCGACATTGCCTTGTTAATTGTGTTGTCTTACTAAATTTATGATTTGTTCAGCTAAGAGACTTCCTTTCCCATGGTAAAATGTATATAAGCCAGAAGATTTCTGTACTGGGTAGCCAGAATATTTTTCTGACTCCATAATGCATTATATTACTGTTTTCTTTAATAGGGAATTGATTAATTAATTATTTAAATCATAAAATGTATATATTTAGCCTGTTGCCTTTACTTTAACCAAGCTTTCAGGTCAACAGTATCAATCTGTATTGATAAAAGGAATTGCCTTAACTAGATTTTCTCTTGACCACTAAAATTATAGATTCAGTCCATTTCTCTAACTAACTTCTTGTATGTTGATTCTTTATTTCCTAGATAGAGTATAGTTATTGATTGAAGGTATTTTGAAAGCAAAAAAGTACAGTAGGCTCTCAAAATATTATTCACTGATCAAGTTAATGAAGTTAAGTGACTATTTGGATAATATTGAAAAGAGAGAGATGGGAGAGCTGGTTCAAAATGTGAATGAATTCACTTAGACCTTCTCAGTAGCCATTGGGAGTTAAATTATTGACACAAAAGCAACGGGCCTGAGATGTAGCAAGGAGCTAAACAAAGGCAATGATATAGGAAAAGGAGCAGACTTATATAGGGTGATTTTTGAGTTTCCTTAGGGGGGTTGGAGATCTAGGGTAAGTCTTACAAGATAAAGAAATTTTGCCAGATTAAGGCACAGGGTGAGGACTATGAATGTCACAAGATAAGGAAATCTCATTCCCCAAGATGAGGGGTAGGGACATGGAATGTTATGGTCCAGGATAAAGGGAAGTTGTGGTAAGGGGAGATTTTAGGGAGCCAAGGACTTTACAAAGTCAATCAATATTCTTTCAACTCTTAGGGCACTCTTTCTATCCATATCCGACAATATGCTGAAAATTTGCCTGCTTGATTAATTGTTTGGCAATGTAACAGCAACATGTTACAATGAAAAGAACCTGGAATCAAATGTCCTGGAGTCAAATCCCACCTTTGATAATCAAAACCTGTTTTACCTTGGGCAACTCACTTAACCTCAGTAGTCCTAGGATAATAATAAATTACTAACACCTACAAATGGAAATAAATTAGAAATACAAAGACTTCAAAAGAGACAATGTCTTTGAGGGGAAGTAGTTTATTTGACTCAAATTACCTATTTCCCAGAAGTCAGAAAATTGCCTGAGGCTTTGTAGGCATCTCAGCTATATCCGTGGCATGTTGCATTACTGATTAGTAATCACTAACGTGTGATTGGGTCCTCTTTTTACTGATTTTATTGATATTATTTTGTAACAACTCCTAAAACTTTTCATATCATTTACGCATATTATTTGAAATCACTTATTTAGTGTATAACCAAGTTAATCCTTATTTATGTAGAATTTCTTTTAATATTTAAATAAAATAGTATTTACAACTTTAAAGTCAGAAAAACTACATGAAATGGAGTTTGCAGACATGTCTAACACTCATGATACCTTCCTATAAACAATCTCCAACATTATTTGCCAAAAAAAAAAAAAATAGTTCCCAGACCACTTTCTACTCTATGAAAATGTGCTTCTGTGATTTACAAAGGCATCAGGAGCTCATAATATTCCTGCTGACTAGAGCCATGTGAACATAACTGTCAGCAGACAACTGTTCCCTCTGTTTTATTTTGGAAAATTAATATTTCCACATGTAATTTGCGATCCCTTTGGGAATTCTCTTAATTTGCTAAATATCCAGATTGGGTTTATATTTATGCTGCTTTAACTTCTTATTTTGGAATTAAATATTTTGACTTTTATTTTTGTAAGAGCTCCTTTATCATTGATGTAATAAACTAACTGGATACAACTATGTTGTACTCATTTTTACATTAGAGACCTATTAAAACCTTGATAAACCTCTCCTAAGGTCTGAATCACTAACTTCACAGTGTGAGGTGATGATTTTATGATATTGATATCAATGCTTTTATGCTAATACCCTAAACTGCATTAACTTGTAGGCTGATAAAATGTAATGTACAGTGCTTTCCCTTCTAGTTAAGAATTCAAGTATGGGAAACATTTTCTAATGGCTAGGGTACTGGCCTTACTATTGGAAAAATATGAATGTAAATTCCATTTCTGACACAATCCAAGTGATTCTTGAAGGTTATTTAACCTGTATGTTCAAAATCATAGATAGTCACTATCTGTGTTAGTTAAGAAGGTTCCCATGTTAGGAATTCCTTGAGCTGACAAAATCACAATTCCTTCTGGATATTCATGGAAATTATATACTCCCAAGGATTGCAATAAATATTATGGTAATTAACCAAAGTTGATGGTCACTTTAAAAACTTCTGAATAAAAAAAGTATAAGACAGGTTACATATTCTCCATATTGTCATTTACTTAAGCTCAACTCTTTTCCAGAGGGAATCTGTATAATATGGAAGAAAATTTTAGCCATAACTACATAGTCAACAGATTTGAAAACACCAATGAACACTTTATATTGGGTAACTACTGCATTCAGAGATGCAGTAATTTTAGTCCTGCTACTCATTAACAATAAATTACAAGGAATCAAGTAATTTGAATTGTTTGAGCCTATATTTTATCAATGTGATGGAAAATAAAATAGGATCTTTTGCTGTTTATGTTTTAATATAATCAAGTGACTCTGATTGAATCTTGATTCAAAGAATCAAGAGTCTTTACAAGGAGTAAAGTACAAAAATAAGAGTTTCTTCAGCTAGAAACAGTATCTGTATTTGTATTGTTAATTATTTTAATGTGATTAAAGATCTTCCCCACCCATTAATGGGCCTGCCCATTAAGGGGAGTTTGATTAGGGAAGATTGGTGGGGAGGTGCAAGTCTTTTGTTAATGAGGCACTGGTTCTCAAGGGTTGTGATGCCTTCTGGCTACAAAAAAAATAGTAAAACTACTCTGAGTTGAGGTTTTACTTTGGGGCTTACAGACTGGAAGTGTTTGGCCAGATGAGGACTCTGAGAAGTCACCAAAGGAGCCCCCCCTACCCCCAACCCTGCTTGAAAAACCAAGACTCCAGTGTTTCCCTCTCTAGTAACTATGGTCAGGCAGTTGGACCTGTCTGTTGCACTCAGAGAAACTCATGTCTGTTGATCTTTGATTTTTCTGTATTTTTTTTGAAGTTCAGGGTACTGACTCCCCTGAACCAGGTGAATAATGTATGTGCTTGATTAAAGGAATGATACACGTGCTTGATTAAAATGATTGTTAACCCATTGAAAGCTGCCTTCCTTTTATGAAAGCAGATCTAAGAACCTATGATAGCAGACCTTCCTGGGTATGTTGGGGTGCTTGCTGTTACAATCACACATATGTTAACTTGGTTTCAGTGAATAATCTTTATGCCAAAGATGAAAAAAAATGATACACATCATATTAATGGAGTAGTAGGAATTAATTTTAAGATTGCTATTCCCTTGACTTTATAGAATATGCACAATAAGCTCTCCTAAAACATTACAAAATTCCCTTCTTTAAATCTATAATTAAATCAATGGTTAATACTACTACTTGTAATTGTGCTTACATCTAATTGTATTTAAGCACATGGGCACCTAAGGTCTTTTATAGAAGAAGTTAGAAAGTAAATCTTGTACTTCTATTAATTTCATAATCATTATGTTATTAATGTGACAGTAAAATGTTAGCTACTACTTACCCCTGAATAAATGTGTTAAAGAGAAAATGTTGCATATTAGCTATTGGTTGAAAGCTTAGAAGTCTACAATTATCATACAAATTTGTCCTTTAAAACCAGCAGACTAAAATGTGGGATGTACAACCATATTCTCACTAGAAATATTTTCTGCCAACCTCCAAACAATTTGGACCAAAATAGATTTCAGAATTTCTTTCAGAATTCAAGATAAGAAGCAGATCAATAATTTATATATCGTTTATCAAACTTTTTATATACACCATCTCATTTGAGTGTCACATGAACTTTCTGAGGTGGTAGTTACCATAGGTTTTATCATATCCATTTTTTTTTTAACTGAAGAGAAAACTGAGGCTTGGAGAGGTTATAGGATTTGTTTATGTTCATGTAGTTAAGTTTGCATTGGAGGTAGAAATCTTCCTGGAGTCCTCTTTCTGGTATGCCACACTGTTCCTCAAATATGCCTTCTGCACTTTCATACTGAAATCTTTTCCAAAAGATAATCTCGTTGACTTTAAAACTCCTAAGTCACAAGAATAATGGTTTGTGTTATTTTCTTTTCTTTAAACAATGTCTCATTTGGCCATAAGGCAAATGGATATTTAATAGATGTGTTTCTTTACTGATGATCTTTGACTAATTAGGGACCTTTCTGACTCATCAGGGAGGACTCTGATTAAGCAGTCAGGATGAGATCAAGAGAGAAAAATGTTAACCAGTTCTTTGAAAAAGATAAGTGATAGAACACTTTGTTCCTTTTAAATAAGCATCCATTAAACACCTTGTTTAAAAAGAAAAATGAAAAACATGTTGAATCAAAATAACTTCTCCTCAGTGAGCTCAAGAAAAGCTAATATAACTTGGAGATGGTTGAGGAGACAATCCTTTTTGGTTGATTGTTTGATAAAGGAATCCCATTGCAACTCCTCCTCAGGGATTTTAAAACAGCCATAAATAACATATTTGTGGCATGGTAGACATTGGCAAAAAGCATAAATATCTTGACATTGCAAGGAAGATGAAGCTTTAAGGCTCAAATCATTTCTCAGAGAAAGAAGGAGTATATATGCAAAGAGTGCTGCAGTGGAAATAGCATAGGCTTAAAATGGGTAAAGGGGAAAAGGATGGTGTTCGATAATACCTGTCTTTAAGTATTTTATGGATTGTCATGTGCAAAAGTGATTAGACTTTCTCTATTTGGCCACAGAGGACAGTTAAGAAAAATTTAGTGGATATTGCAAAGAGGCAAATTTGGGCTAAATGTCAAGAAAAAAAAAACATTCTAGTAATTAAAGCTGTCCAAAAGTGGAATTGGCTGCCTCCTGAGACAATGGACATCTACTCTCAGAAGCCTTCAAGCAGATGCTGTTGAATTATAGTGGAGATTCCTTTCATGAACAGATTGGACTAGATACCGTCTCTTCTAATTCTGAATTTTCTGATTCTAAGGAGATCTAAGTCCTAGTCCCAACTCTCAAACTAATTATTGAACTTTAGACAAGTTATTTAAACTTTTTATGCTTTGGTCTCTTCCTCTATAAAGTGGAATTAAGCTGTCTGCCCTATCACAAAGTGTTTTTATGAATATCACATAGGAGAATCCCTCCTCACAATAATGTCCTTGTCTCATTCTTTAGTTTTTTAGGCTCTTTGATATTTCTATAGTACTAGATATAGTAATAAGAAACAATTTAGCAATTTTTATATTCCTAGCAGAAACATGGTAGAGAACCAGAGAAGTCAGGAAGAACAGTATTTAAGGACCACTTATGAAATATTATTGACCCTAATAAAATACAATCTCTCATTGCACACTGGCAGATTTCTAGTGCTTTTAAACTGAAGAATAGATGCCTACTAACTTGTTTCTTAATTTAACATTAGACAGAAGGTTTTTTGTTTTGGGTTGGATTTGGTTTTGTTTTGTTTTTTTTTGTGTTCCAAATTCCAAATACTTTCAACTCTTTTATAGATCAATATTTTGAATTTCATATGAAAGCAGATAATCACAGTGAGCTTAAAGTAAATTTTATTACATTCAGCAAGTATTTCTTAGATATTATCTGTGTTCAAGAAATTATACTAGATGCTTTGCCAAAATCCTATAATTTGCACTTAGTGCCTTTGGTTGTATTTGATAACTGCTTCTGCATCTCATTCAGAAGAGGATACTGTAATTGTTTCGCTCATCCTGACAACAGAGTTTGTTAAGTACTTATTCTAATGCCTCTTATCTAAACATTAGGACTATGCTTCTTGAAAGCAGTTAATGTTTTGAAAATGTGTTTTCCAAGAGAGAGAACCTGGCTGTTAAAAAATCACTAGACTTGTGAGTCCATACCTTTCCTCTTTCAGATGACTCTGGAGGAGAAGTGAGACTGGTGACCTGCACAGCCCTCCCTCACTCAAAACAAAGTCAAGTGCAAGTCATGCCATCATTTCTCTGATGTTATGGTATTCTTCAGCAATGAAGGATGAACACAATCCTGTGAGTAGATGCAGCTGGTTAAATGTGGACCCAGATAGCTGGGTAACTCAACTCTTCCACTCCTGTCTGCTTCCCCCTCCCCTTCCTTCTCTTATCCAAAGGAAGGTAAATTTGGATGGCTAGAAGATGCCAGTTGACTTGGATTTTACTGGCTCCTCTCCTCTCCTCCCCTCCCCTCCCCTCCTCTCCCCTCCTCTCCCCTCCCCTTCCCTTCCCTTCCCTTCTCTTCCTTTTCTTTCTCATTTCTCAAATATATATAGAACTGAGTCAAATTTATAAAAGAATGCGAGTCATTCCCCAGTTGATAAGTGATCAAAGGATATGAACAGGCAGTTTTCAGACAAAGAAATCAAAGCTATCTATAGTCACATAAAAATGCTTCAAGTCACTATTGATCAGAGAAATGCAAATTAATACAACTCTGAGATACACCCTCACACCTATCAGAGTGGCTAATATGACAAAAAAGGAAAATTCTGAATGTTGGAAAGGATATGGGAAAATTGTACTGTTGGTGGTATTATGAACTGACCCAACCATTCTGGAAAGCAATTTGAAACTAGATCAAAAGGGCTATAAAACTGTGCATATCCTTTGATTCAACAATACCACTGCTAGGTTTATATCACAAAGAGATCATATCAAAGAGAAAAGGACCCACATGTGCAAAAATATTCATGACAATTCTTTTAGTGGTGACTAAGAATTGGAAATTGAAGGGATGTCCATCAACTGGGGAATAACTAAACAAGCTGTGGTACATGATTTTAATGGAATATTATTTTGCCATAAAAAATGACAAGCAGGATGATTTCAGAAAAAAATCTGAAAAGATATGTATGAACTGATGTATAGTGAAGTGAACAGAATGAGAACATTGTACATAGTAACAGCAGTGTTGTTTGATGAAGAACTGTGAATGACTTAGCTATTCTTGCAATACTATTATCCAAGCCAATCTGAAAAAAACTAATGATAAATATACTATCTACCTTCAGAGAAAGAACTCTGCATTCAATACAGACTGAAGTATGCTATTTTTCACTTTCTTTCATTTTTTTCTTTTATTCAAAATCTTCTTGTACAAAATGACAAATATGGAAATGTTTTACATAATTGTACATGTATAAACTATACCTGAATTTTTACCCTCTCAGGAAGGGGGGGGGTGAGAGAGGGAGAGAAGAAGGGATAATATTTGGAAGTTGAAACTTTAAGTAAAATTTTGAAAAAATTAGGTCTCAGGGTATGGCAATAAAGCTTAAAGAAATGCTGCACCTTTTACGAATGTAGCTCCTTATTGGCAAGTGGGCTGATGACAAATATAGTAAGTTCTAGCTGTATTGAAGAATTGCAAGGAGTGGAAGCTGCTCTTGATAGAGGAACTCCATCCAGAAACTCTGAAGAAAGCCAATAGCCAATTGCAAAGGAAAGGCACTGCTATATCAATGTAAATATGAGTAAGTGTAGCATTGTCTGATTCACTGACCCTTTTAAGGGTAGAGACTTGCCTGGACAAAATTTGCTGCAGAGTGGAATTTGGTGAATTTATCACTTCCTTTCTCTCTTCAGCTTCAGTGCTACCTAGCAAGATGGCCTCATATGCTTGGGAGTTCCCAGCTCTTGTAAATCTTCCTTTTATCCCATATAGAATTTTATATTAAATTTTATCTCCAGATAAAGATAAACTTTAAAAAGAATTATATTCTGAGTAAGTACACTATAAATGAATGTACCATACTTTGGGAGAGGATAAAGAGGAAATGCTGGACAAAGAGATGAGACTTAGACTTAAACTTGAACTCTAGAATTAGCCATGGTTTCCCTATTAACTATGAGTGTCCCTTTCTTCTCCTCCTCCTCCTCTTTTTTCTCTTTCTCCTTCTCTTCTTTGTCCCCCTGCTCCTCTTTCTCCTTCTTTTTCTTTTTCCCCTTCTCCTTTTTGTCATCTTCTTCCTCTTTCTCCTCCTCTTTTTTCTCCTTGTTCCTCTCTCTATCCCTCTCCTTCTCTCTTTATTTTTTCCTCTCCAAAAACAAAATAAATGTTTCTTTGCAGAAACAAATTTAAGGAATTTAACTTTTGAGCTCAATTTAAAGTGAAAGGGAAATAAAAATAAAGAAGCTGATTTGTCTTTCCTGGAATGTGGGAAAACACTTGTGAACAAAAATATTTAATAAAAATAAATTCATTTCATATAAAAAAGAGATTCCATAAGGACACACACAGGTTCAGAAGAATATAATGCCTTTTCCGATTCTCTATTTGTAATGGAAGTAGGGCCAGATCAGAAAAAAAGAATGGATTGATTCACAGGGGAGTGGGTCTTTGAAGAAAAGTAAGTTCTCTTAGGTTGGCTTTTTTATATCACGGGGGTTCAAAAAACTAAGTCAATAGTTTGAGCCTCAAATCCCTGGACCAATCAAATTTGGAGAACTCTTCTGATGACCCTTTAGGGTGAAACTAGTCCTTCCTAAAAGAACCACATTGACTTTGAGTCATTCTATTTTTCACATGGAGGATTTTTGTTTTTGCTAGGACCTGTGATTTTATTTGTAAAAGGAACTTTAGATGAGTAACTTCCTCTAACAAAGCAGGTTAGCCACCTTATTTGCAATTTATATTTTTAGAAAGCTGACTGAGACCCTAAGAGATAGCCATGGTTCAAGTGGGCTCCAATCCATCCTCAGACAATTAGCTAAGAGCCACAGGTAAAGTCAACCTATGTGGCTTTCAATTTCCTCCTGTATAAAAAGAGGTGTTTAGATTAATGATCTCTAATTGCTCTTCTACCTAAAAATCTATGATTTGGTGACTGACTCATAATCATTCACCCAGAACAAGTGAGAGGCAGAATTTGAATCCTGCTTTTCCTTACAGTTAGTCAATGACAATGTATTAAGCTCATACTGTGTTTCTGGCATTGCATTAAGTGCTGGGGATACAATGAAAAGTAAAAGACACATCAGTGCATCTCATAGCCTATGTACAGATATTTTATAGCTCACTCTGGGTTCAAACTTCTTTTACAATTCACTACTGTATTAAGGGAGATGGTCTGACATAGCAGAAAAAAATGTTGCAGTTGAAAGTAGAGGACTGAGTATTCAGGTAGCACTTAGCTGCCTAAAAACCATGTGACCTTAATCAAATCACATAATCTTTCTGAGTGTCAGCATCAATCTGGCTTAAATGTAAGATGTGCAAAGAAAATGATACTTGAACTACCTGTCTTACAAGGTTGATATGACAAAAGCCTTTTATAAACTAAAAAGCTCTATATAAATCTGAAGTATCATTACTAGAAGCAAAACAACTACAAAAAAAAACAAAAACAAACCCTTACTGAGTTAACATCCCTTCTTTGGCTCTTCTTTTTAAAGTAAAGCATTCCTTAAGAGCTTTCCTCAGGAGCAGATCTCTAGAAGAGAATATTATTCTAGAGAAGTTAGTCCTCCTTGGAATTGTGCTCTTTTCACATTGGAGGTTTGGATGATATAGCCTTGCCTCAGATTATTTCTATTATATTCCTTGAAGAAAAGTTTAGTTAATGAACTAGCAAGCTGGATTTTTTCAAGTGTCAGACTTAGCTTGATAGAAAAGAAAACCAAATATATCCTAACCATTTAACATGTCCACCATGTCTGACACAAACACATCTTCACTCCCGGGTCAGACAAGCACATGTCTTGACAAACAGTCAAGCATCCACCCCAAATTGTACCATACTTTGGAAAAGACTATTTTAGTGCCTAACGTAGGGATGAGACCATCTACTTGTCATACTGTTTCGTTTTCTGTTAGTGCTTATCTTGTTCCCCATGAGTCGGCCATAATAAATAATTGAATTTTCATAGTGCTCGGACTAACACCTTGCACCTAGTAGATTTTGAATAATTTCAATTTATGATGATGAAGATAGAATATCACTGCACTAATTATTTCATTTGAATGAGCATTGTAAATTCTTCCTTTGGCATCCTAAAGATGGATCTTAGAGAAATATGGAGATAGCCAAATGAAAAACTTGTATTGCTTCCAAGAACAGAAACTCAGGAATGTCTCATTTCATTTTGCCTTAGTCTTTTTATTCATGCTATTCCATTCATTTTATTTCAGTTTTTGATATCCTTCTCAGAATAAAAAAATCTTTTGGAAGGATTCCATTGCCATATAAGAGAAATAGAATTATCTATATTAGACAGATGAGAAGACCTAGACTGCTGTTGAATTTTCATCCTCCCAGATGACTTTCTGGAAATAATAATGATGTTAGTGTAATCTTATTTATAACTATCCATCCTGATTCTCCCTTACATTTGTGGAAATGGTAGATGTTCCTGAAGTGTAGATGGGCTTGGGTCATGTACAAGAGAGGTACTAGCACCAACACCCAACATAGTAGCTATGATGCCTCTGTAGGAGGTCATCTGAGCAATTCCAGTGTCAGAATAGGTACACCAAACATGATGGTGTTATTTATTAGCTATTTTCCAAATTGCCATTCTTATTTTTCTGTCTAAATTGCAAATGTAATAAAAAGTGAAGTTGGGCTCACATGATATTCCTAGAGTCATGATGTTACCCATATTCCTACTTAACTATATATTGGAGAAATTTCTTCTCCCTACTTTTTAGTTAACTAAAGCTTCTTCAATGGTTCTCATGTTTGCATTTGGCATGGTGGAAAACTGTATAACTTTACAGAGTTATAAATAAATTCTTTCCTATAGAACAAAAAGACCTATAAATAATTTTGTGAGTCTTTTCAAAATGCTGTATGACTATTTCATATGTATATTTAAAAGAAAGAGAATTCCTCAGGTCATATTATTTCAGTTAAATGTGAAGATCATAGCACTAGATTAAATCTTTATTGTTATACTTTTTTTCCTTTGTGTCAAAATAGATATAAATATCATCCTGTGGGGGAAAAGTGAAATATACTGCTTTTATTTACTATTCTTTTCATATTGGCTAATATCAGCTTCAACTGTTACTTTTCATAGGCATTAAAAAGGGAGAATAATAGTGTTTTGTCAAAAACTTCACTTTTCTTATTTCATAATGAAATATCTCTGGCATTTACATATTCTATATGTATATATTCAAGTATATATATATATGCATATATGTATATACATATGTATATGTATGGATAGACAGATAAATCCTAATAACTCACATGTGGCATCCAGGTGGCACAGTGGATAAAATGCCAGGCATAAAGTCAAGAAGACTCATTTTCCTGAGTTAAAATCTGACCTCAGGCACTTAGTAGCTGTGTGACCCTGGGAAAATCACTTAACCCTGTTTATTTCTGATCCTCATCTATAAAATGATCTAGAGAAGGAAATGACAAACCACTCCATTATCTCTGTTAAGAAAGCCTCAAATGGGATCAGTTGGACACAAATGAAATGATTGAATAACAGTAGCTCCCATAGTGAAACTCAAATCATCACTTCAGTAAGTTGCATCCATGCTCTTTCCTAGATTTAAATAGCCCAGAAATTCTACAGTTTGTAAGATCACTGTACCGATGAATAAAGAAAAGGGTCATTGCTAGTGTCATTCTTGTTTCATTTACCCTTACAGTCTTATATCTAAATAGCCCCTACTCTGTTCAAACAATGGTGAAAAAAAAGAATACCAGCATCTTAAAAACAATAGAGTAAGAGCTTTTTAATAGTAGCAAGTAGATGAGAGCTTTCACAATGTACCTTCTTTTATAATGATGTGCATACTTTATATATAAATATAAATATGTATAAGGATATGATTTGATTTATGTGTACAGACAATATATGAGCATAATCTCCACATGAAAAGTAAGAAAATACAGTCTTGATCATATTACAGAAGCAGTAGCCTACACCCCTAATTATGAATGACCTACATAAATGATATTACACCAGTTAATGAATGCCATTAAAATTTTGTCACACAAATGTACATTCAGAGCCCTTAGGCTGTCCCCATTCTCTCAATCTAGGATGGACCTTTGCACACTCAGAAAACAAAATAATTCAGTCATTTGAAATTAATTGTGGACAGCAAGTTTTCTTACATACTATTAATTGGTATAGACAGACAATATAGTCATCTTATTTTCTTTTCCCTGTATATCTGTCTCCCCTTGCATAGTGAATTGCTGGTGGTGCCCAGAAACTCTAACTTTCTGCCTACATTTTTTTTTGCTCAGTTTCCTCTGACAGAGCACACTATTCACAGACCATCTTGAATACTCTGACTATATCTCACTGCAAACAGCTTAAATATAGCAAAAAAATTATTATCTCACCTCCATGACTTTCACTAACTCCTTACTTATGAACTTAGGCACCATCTATTTAGTTCCCTCTATACTTCCTGAAGATGTCTACCATTCTGGGTCTTACCTAACCCACCTAACATGGGATTTCATGATGACTTTAGGAATAACTTAAACATTGAGGATGTTTTGTTTAGAAATGACAAAGCAAGAGGCTTCCAGAGGAAGTTGTGGTGAAAATAGAAAACTCTTTTATTATATATCCATAACAGAAGGTAAAAAGAACAATATAAACTATCTACATACTTCAAAAAAAATTACAAGAGACTACAAGAAAATGTAAAATGAATTATTCCAACTATAATAGTGGAAATATATAAAAACAATTATTACTAACCATAATTCAAAGATTATGGTCGGAATACATGGAGACTAAACCTTGGTTTTGCAATGAAAAACAATGAGCTTCTAGGGTCTAATCAAGAATTCCTTCAAAAGAGAACCTTTGTATATTTTTAAGATATTCTTTGAGAATGTTCTGTACTGAAAATCACACTAGATGATCTTTGTTCTTTCTGCAATGTTTCATTTGGAAGAAGGGTGCCTCAAAGCACCAAACCATAATTGGACCACAGCTGGGTAGAATGTCATTTGGCTTTTGAATAGGTATTAGGCTTGATGCTGGCTGAGTCATGGAAGCCCTGTAGAGCCTCTATGGACACAACTTTGCAGATCAATGTTCAAACTGAATAGAGCTTTTAAATATTACTTACTCCAAGTCAGCAACCAGTGATAAATCCCATGTTTAAACAGATGGTAGAATGATGAATTAGACACAATACAGAAGCAATGCCATAATCTTTGGAAATTTGCATGTTCTAGCATGAGGCTCATGATTTCATGGAGTGTAAACTTTTATAGAATAACTGCTACAAACAACATATTAAATCTGGGAATGTGTCTCACTGCTTATGTGACTGCCATCATTAATTCTCAGGGCAACTGTTCACCCCAAAATCTTAAATTTACACAATTTTGAAAATTCCTTTTCTTTAATAGAACAGTGGCCACCTGGTGCACACATTGAGAGGCTAAGGTTTTCTGACAGTCTCATAGCTATTTCATGGGAGATACTGACACACAATATAGTCCAGCTGCTTCTTTATATATAGATTGGTATGCAAATAGACAATCTTTGGATTACTTCAATAAGAGAAAAATAAGAAAAAGAGAAGGAGAGGTGAGATGGAGAATAGGTTAAATTCAAGTCTTTTATCTTGAAAATTAACATCCATTTTTTTTCTTTTCAAGTAAGTGTTATTGATGTCTTCTGTTTATAATCTTACAGTTATTCTTGAAGTGTCCCTCTCTCAACAAAACTGAACCTTCCACATAATCTACCACCACCAACAGTAACAACAAAGAATAGCTAAGTAAAAATAAACAGCAAATTGCATCTGATATTGTAGATAACATTTTGCATTAGTACTACACTCGAGTCTATCTCCCTACTTTGTATTCTACCCTGTGACTTGAAGAAGCGGAAAGATACTGATTTAAATTCTTGAGAATTTTCGAGTTTTCACTGACTTTCTTAGTGAAAACCTTGAGACTGTGGCAGGTTAAAAGCTTGGTGAGGAGTTGAAATGCCTCAGAAACACTGGAGAAGAGGAGATTAGGAAATAGGGAATGGGTTGGGGGGGTGCTAGAATATCAAGAGCACAGTAGTGTTTGATAGTATAGTAACTTGGACTCAAATTCTCTTTCTCTGTCTTGGATAATTTGTAAAAATTACCTGGGGCAACAATGAGGCAACCTTCATTTACTTAAAAAAAATTACTTGCAACTTCATAGACCTCATTAGGAAAAAAAGAGAATATTAAAATGGAATCTGATAGTTCCTTTTCTTCCTAGATTGAACCTGTATGTCAATATCTAGTGTGTGAGGCTGACTAAGTATGGAAACCTACTTCCAGTCTTACAAGAAAGGAGTTGCAAAGGGAGGAGTGAGAAGAGGGCACTAGAAAAGAGAGCCATTGAGGGTTTTTTTGATTCCCCTTCTTTCTTGTTATGATGGGTAGCTGTAAGGAAGACACAAACAGCCACTCTAGTAACACCAAGGGGTTTCATATTATAAGGGGCTAAATCTGTGGAAAAACAGTGATGAGCGGTTGGGGAACAATAAATCAGCATACAACTGCAAATAAGAAATCATAGCAGTTCACAACTACAATTTTACAAACTGCTTTCAGCAACTATTATGAGAGGGAGGTAGTTCAGGTACTTATTTTTCAAGTAGGAATTCTGAGATTGCATAATTTGCCTATGATCACACCTAGTTGGGAAAGTCATTTTTTTCTTAATCTGAATCCATTGTTCATTACACAAAACTTTGTTGAAATCTGGTCATATTTTGCCTGAGCATTTCACTGATTTTTACCAATAGAGTAACTCTATAGCCAAAGGAAATTTTAAAAAATCTAGGTTGTAACAAAGAATTTCTTTATTCTTCTTGCTATCAAATGGAATTATACTATCTCAGAGTTGTAAGGAACCATAAAGATCATTCTAGTCCAGCCTTCTTATTTGACAAATGAGGAAACTAGAGCCTGGAGAAGAAGTGAAATACTTTGCTCTGAGTCCCTTTATTAGTGAGGAATAGATATAGAACTACAGGCCTGGCTCCAGGCTTCTAGTTAAGTACATCAGATTCCATGCAAACCAATTAAAATTATCTTTATCAGTCACAATTCATCTCTTTCTCTGTCTTTTTTCCCTTTTCCTTTGTAAAAATGATGGAATATGGACAGAGTCTGATAAGAGGTAGCAAAGCCAGGCAGCTATTTTAGCTCTGTTCTTGGCAAGGTAGCATTGATCAAATCTCTCAAGAAGCTCTGCAGGTCTTCACATTTCCAAATAAAATATGGAAAGGCTATCTGCCCTCTCAAACAGCTGTTCTAAGCAGAGAACACTGTGTAACAGATATTCCGAAGGAAAAACTGCCAAGTGGTGATTGGGAGTATAATATATAAGGGAAGGCCTTCCCTCACCCACCCCCCTTCCCCCAATCCAAGCCTGGTTTCCTCCATTATAACTTTTAAAGTTAGTATAACGTGAAAAATGTAATATTCATATGTATGTATGTGCACATATAGAGCAGCTATGTGGTGGTGGAGTAGACAGAGTGCTGGGTCTAGAGTCATGGAGGATCCTCTTCAAGCATTCAAATCTGACCCCAGATACTTACTACCTGTGTGACCTTGGAACTTAACTCTGTTTGCCTCAGTTCCTCAGCTGTAAAATGAGCTGGAGAAAGAAATGGAAAATCACTGCAAGTATCTTTGCCAAGAAAACCCCAAATGTGGTTACAGAGAATCAGACTTGACTGAAAAATGACTCAGCAAATGTGCACATATACATATATGAATGTATATGTGTTAAATGTATACATGTGTGTATATTTGAGATAGGGTATACACTCATAGGATTGTTCAGTGTGCCACAGAGGTAAAAAGCCTAGCTCTGAAGGATAGGGATCCCTAGAAAGCAATTTGCTGGTACACATCAAAGCAGATCTAGTGCCTTCGACATGTTTGAGTTCCAATCTCTTTTTTAATCTCAAAATGGTTTCTTTTTCCCCTTTTAAGCCTATCTACTCTCTTTCCTGACTCCATTTCTTCCTTTTATTAATCACAAAAGCTCTGAGCTGAAATCTGATTATCCCTGGAGTATGCCTACTAAAAATTACATTCCAGAGGGTATGAGAGGCAGCTAGGTGACACAGTATAAGACCTGAGGTCACATTCAAACTCAGACATTTAACTAGCTTTATGAAAATTACTTAACCTTTTCCTATATTATTTTCTTGCAAACTCTATCTGCAAAGTGGCTATATAAATAGCAACTACCTTCCATGGTTGTGATGAGAATAAAATGAAATAATATTTGAAAAACACTATGCAAAATTTGAAGTGTTATATAATTGATACATATTGTTAGGAATTAGTAAAAGGGCTATTTATGTTTGCTGAATTGAAACTATATGAACAGTAAGACAAGTGGTTCATACTGTTAAGTCTTCCCTTTTTTTGATCTCATATTTGGGTGAGGACAAGATCAACTCCAAGGAATAACACAAAATATTTAAACATTTGTCTCATTTAGATTAGCCCAAAAGTTATCAAGGAATTATGGAAATATTCTCAGTAACATATCCTAAAATAAGTGTGTTTAAAGGGAAGATATATTAAAATGTTTGTACTTTTCTGGTAACCAAAATGTACATTATCATATTTTACACATTTCCACTGAGAAGGTTTTTTTGTAAAACACACACTTAAAAAAAACCCAAAACTTGGTTTTAAATACCCTAGTCATCCCCCCTCCCTCAAAATGTTTGTTAAAGTCAAAATAGCCAATATATTTCCTTTAGAAAATTATCTATGATAGGACCAGTATTTTCCCTTAAAAATAAAAGGTTAACAAGGCCTGATTTCTCTTAATATTTGTTGAATGTTAATATAGATATTTCATTTCCCAGAGAATGGCAATGATAAATAAAATAATGTAGAATTCTCTTTGTTGTATTCTCTTGTAACAATGACAATAACAGGTTGTATCTTCTTCATGAAATAACTAGAATAGTTATTTTCTATCAGTTCAATTCAAAATATCTACTATGGGCAAAGTGCTGTATGAGGATCTGAGAATACAGAGATGCAATATGACAGAGCTCTTGCCCTCAACGAGCTTCATATCTCAGAATCACAGACCTCACAACTGAATGAATCTTAGAATCAAATTTACTGCTCTCATTTTGTTTGGTGTTGTTGAATCTTTTTTCATTTGTGTCTGTCAATTCATAACCTCATTTAAGATTAATAATTTTCATTTAAGATGCTAGAGTGATTCACCATATCCTTTTCCAACTCATGTTACCAATGAGGAAACTGAATCAAGCAATGTTAAGTGACTTGCCCAGGGTCAAATTTCTAGTAAGTATCTAAAGCGAGATTTTTAACTCAGATTTGAGCCAACTCCAGGCTGATACTATCCATGGCACCACATAGCTGTCCATTTTGTATTTGAAGTATAGAACTGAAGATCACAGAACTAAGTCAATTGTGCAAGAATCATCAGCACTTGGTAACTGATTAGATATTGAGCTGAGGAGAATTGGGTACTTTTTTATTTTGAGAAAAACTGGGATAATAGTAGTAGCCATTAGTGTGATGATAAATGCTTAACAATAGGTTCTCCAAAAAAATTAATATGTACAATACACTTTTAAATTTAATCTATTTTAAAATATTTTCTCTGTCATTTTCTTAAGTCTAGAAATCAATAAAATAATAAAGCAAGTCCTGGTTTGTAGCATTTGCCAATTTTTGAGGCGTAAATACTCACAATGAAACTATTGGATCTCTCAAAGAGGCAGGAGCTGGCTTCAGTACACCACTGGGTGGTACCATTAATAGAAAAAGGAAAATTGAAGAAAATGAATAAATTTTGAGGAAAAGGAGCACAGAACCATAGAATTTTAGAAGTCAAAATTTTACCATCATGGAGAAGTCAGGTCTGGGAAAACAGTAACTGAAGTCATTAAATTAGAAAATTGCTCATGACTTCTACATTAGGACTCCCTGCAGTTCCTTTTTCTCCACCTGACCTCCCCTACCCCCACAAAATAATAGAAACTGACCCATAAAGACTGGTCAGCTCAAATTGGTCAGTCATGTCATTTTTATTCCAGAAAGGTCTCTGGGAAGGAGGCAGGAGATGTAAAACATCAGGTAGAAGAAGTTGCATTGACAGTGTAGCAGTGTATTTAGAGTAATGCTGCTGTATGTTAGGATGTCATTTAGGATGTGAAAACTTAGGTTACTGACAACATTTATGCTCCTTTAATTAGTCCTAGTTTGTTGCTGGGTTAAGATTTTGTACTCTTGTTCTGCTATTCATTCTCCTTTCCCAACCCCCATTCATTCCTGTAGCACTACATTAAAAGAAAACATATATTTTAAATGTATTTTGAAAATTTTTGCTTTATTTCTTATCAGAATTATAATTTACCTTGTTGACAAGCTTTTAGATGCCTTTAAATTATTCTTCTCTTTCAGATTTGTCTTGGGCATCCTTGGCATCAAAAGAACTCTTTGTCTTTTCTAAACTAGTTATTCTTCTAACTTCCCTTCCCAGACTGGAACTTTGTATTTGGGCCACGCCCTGTACATTTCTAATGATATCGTGTGGTCCTGTTTGATCCTATCTTATCCAGGGTCCTGCCGTATGTTCTCTGGGCATTAAGTACTATGTTCTTTAAGGAAGGCAGTTTCCTCCCACTTCTCTGTCTTTGCTGGTCTTATTGTACTCCTTTAGCAGGTAGAAACAGCAGAGCTTAGCAACTGGTTGCCAAGAACAGTTACTCAAAATAGCAAGCTAACAGATGCTTTTCCCTTAACCCAGGGGCTACAACCCAGGTGAGCTTCATGCTGGATCATTCCTCTCCCCAAGTGAAGGCCTTCCCACCAGAGTCTCTGTTTTGTCTCCATAGGACTGTGTCCAGGAGTCATTCCCTCAATGGTCTCTTGTGTCCTGAGGCTCTCCTTTGACTACCTTCCCCCATGTTACATACAAATAAATTTGTCTCAAAATTTGGGGAATATTTGGATATGTTTTATGTATCCCAGATGCCAGAGTTAACACGTCTATTTATGTATTTTCATTTGATCTCTGTGTTGCTGTCAGCCTTTGCTAATATATTAACTTGGTGACAAAATGCCAAACCTCCAGAAGAAGTGGCCAGGAATCGAAGTTTGGTCCGTGTTTCTTCAATTGTTTTGTGAATATGTGCCTATCTTTCTACTTTCAGAGGTAAGACATAGATTTTATCACTAGGACTTTCCCTGCCAGGTTCTACTTAAAGTGATATGTGCTAGGACAGTCCTTTCTCTATCACCAAGACACATGTCCCATGAGGTGTGGTAGGAGTGACATTAGAGATCACTTAAGGTAACATTCTTATATTTATAAGAAAAGTGAGACATATAGAGATCACAATTTGTCTAAATCATAGATAATGATATAACTGAGACTAGAGCCTGGATTTTGGATCTAATTGTTCTTTCCAGTACAATACACTATTTTTGTAAAGTGATGTTAGGTTTAGAGAAAATTACATGAAGATTGCAGTGGGACGTCTATGTTTAGCACGCAATTGAAGATGAACAGGGTATCCTACAGACCACTGAACAAATGCTTCATTAGTCTTAGGTAACCTTACTCTGATTCTATCTTGTTTACAATCATTGCCTGGTTGGTCAGTCTGGGAAGGCACAATGAATAATTCTCAATTTGCCATACTGATCATAGAAGCTCATCTGCCATTTCCACATTTATTGTTTTATTTTAATGGCTCGTGTGTTTTAATCCTAAGTGGGAAAACAGGGCTAGTTGATGAGCAAAGAAGTCAAGGCTAGAGATTCACACTTAGAAGTCATTAACATAGAGGTGGTAATTAATGTTGTAGTAGTGAATGAGTGAAGCAAGGAAGGAATAAATGAATGAATAAGTGTTTAATATGTGCCAAAGATTGTGAAAAGTGTGGGGCATAAAACAAAATAAAAGGAAAATCCTTGATCTCAAAAATTCACATTTATATATATACATACACATATATGTATATATACATAAATACATATATGTGTATTATATGCATAAACACACACACATACACACACACACACACACATAAATGAGGTCAGGTGGTCAGGTGTAAGCTAGATTAAAAAGCCCAGGAATCCTAAAGGTACAAGTGGCATATCAGACAGTAATTGCCAGTGCTACTTAGGGTGCTGAATAATATTGCCAAAAAAGGCATTGTAAAGCAGAGTTTCTTAAACATTTTTGCATCATAAACCCCTTTGCCAGTCATATGGAAGCTTTTGAACTCCCTTTCTGAATAATGTGTTTAAATAAACTAAAATATAAGGAATTATTTTATTAATACATAGTGGTAAGTTCTTCAATTTGAAAAGGCTACAAACCAAGACAAAAGTGGAGGGAGTGTTAGTGCATGATTTTCTGTTTACAGGTGATTGTATACTCAATGCAGCCTCTGAAGTTGAGATGCAACGAAGTATGGATCAATTCTCTGCTGCCTGTGCTAATTTTGGCCTAATAATTAACACCAAGAAAACTCAGGTGCTCCATCAGTCACCACCACACCATCCATACATGGAACCATTGGTTACAACAAATGGAGAAGTTTTGAATGCTGTGGATAAGTTCACTTACCTTGGTAGTGTACTTTCCAGGGATGTACACATTGACAACGAGGTTGATGCACGCATTGCAAGAGCTAGCTCAGTGTTTTGGAGGCTTTGAGGAAAAGTTTGGGAGAGAAGAGGTATTAGACTGACCACCAAACTGAATGTCTACAGAGCTGTTGTGCTGACCTCATTGTTATATGCTTGTGAAACACGGACAGTGTACCAGCGCCATGCCAGGAAACTGAATCACTTCCATTGTCTTAGCAAGATTCTGAAGATCACCTGGCAGGATAAGGTAGCAGACACTGAAGTCCTTGCTCAAGCTAAACTGCCAAGTATTCAA
Organism: Bettongia penicillata ogilbyi; assembly: GCA_023548195.1. Classification (NCBI taxonomy): domain Eukaryota; kingdom Metazoa; phylum Chordata; class Mammalia; order Diprotodontia; family Potoroidae; genus Bettongia; species Bettongia penicillata. Next base: position 638,063 of record JAJHZJ010000130.1, on the reverse strand, counting down.
ACTATGCTTCAGAGAGTGCAACTCTGATGGGCTGGCCATGTTGTTCGAACGTAAAATATATCCTTGCCAAAAAAGATTATTTTATGTAGAACTCTCATTGGGGCAGGCAATCACATGGTGACCAGAAAAAGTGACACAAGAACACTCTCATGATCTCTCTCAAGAACTTTGGATTTGACTATGTGACATGGGAGACACTAGCACAGGACTGCTCAGCATAGCATGCCTACATCAGCAAGGGTGCTGTGCTTTATGAGCAAAACTGAATTGAGACAGCACAAAGTTAACACAGGATGCGCAAATTTGGTATATCCACTTCAAATATTCACACAGACTGTCTGTGCCCAACTTGTAGTAGAGTATTCCAAGCTCTTATTGTTATGATTAGCCACAGGTGGACACCCTAAAATTCCACTTTATCATGGTGATGTTATTTTTGTCCTCTTTGAAGATGAAGGGCAACCATCATCAAAGACATTAACATATCTATATATACATATATACCCCTACCCATCCATAGAGGGTTAAGTGACTTGCCCAGGGTCAGACAACTAGTCAGTATCTGAGACCACATTTGAACTCAGAAAGTTGAGTCTTCCTGACTCCAGGCCTGGCACTTAATAGTACCACATAACTGCCCATATGTGAATATGCACACACATACATACACATATGTCTATCTATATATGTATATGTGTGTGTGTGTGTAGCAGTTATGGATTGTGTAGCAGTGGATTGAGTGTGAGACCTAGAATCAGGAGGACCAGCCTTCAAAATCAGTCTCAGAGATTTATTGGCTGAATGACGCTGGGCAAGTTACTTAATCCTGCTTGCCTCAATTTCCTCATCTTTAAAATGAGCTGGATAAGGAAATGAAAAAAAGAAAAACAACACGCTAATTTTTTTCCAAGCAAACCCCCAAGACACACACGTACACACACACATGCACACACATATGTTCACATATATACATACATAAAGTTCATGGACTCAAGGTTAAGTCCCCTGTTGTAGAGGTAATAATAGCAAGAGTTTATAGTGTTTTCAGGTTTGCAAAGTGCTTTGTGTAGGGTGACACATTCGCTCCTCACAATGACTCTGTAAAGTGAGTGCTATTATCATCCCTATTTTATAGACCTATTTTGCAAATATGGAAATTAAAATTAGAGAGAATCAGTAACTTGACTGGGTCATACAAGGGTCAAGTGCCTGAAGCACAATTTGAACTCTTGTCTTCCTAACTCTAAGTACAATACTCTCTCTACTGTGAAAGCTTAGATAAGAAGAAACAAGAGCTATATAAAGAAAAGTAAATAAGAGTAAAAAAGTAAATAAGAGAGAAAACAGGAGATTTCTGGTTAGATTTCCCACTTTAGAATGGGGAAAACAAGTTTTAGAGGCCTCATTTGAGCAACATGTTTACTTTTCACTTCAAAGTTCATAATATAGTGAGTCTTCTTCATCCTTGAAATCTCCATCCAATATATCTCTCCATTATCCTGACATGTATGTTGTTTTAGTTCACTTTATGGTCATAAGTCTTTTTCCATTTATTTTTTGTGAGAAGAAAATAGTCCACTCTGCTATGCAAACTATTCTTAGAGTTTTCAGCCAATAGAGTGGATTTCAAGCCAACTTATCACTTTAGACAATTTATCCCCCTTCCCTCCACCCTTAATCATTCTTCCGAGATCTATCAGAATTTTATACTGCTATAGCTGAATTTCAGATCTTTTCAACAGCCATCCTTTCTGGAGCTGTCATCACTTGTTCTTGATGGCAGATAATTTATTAGGCCTGATAACTCTTTCTTCAGTGTCAAGACTTTTTTTTTCTTTCTCAAAGAGCATTTTATGTCAAATTAAACATGATTATGCTCTACAGAACCTAAGATGGACTTCAACTAGCTTTTCAATAGGTTAAAAGAATTTCATTTCAGCATGTTGAAGTAACATAACCACCTTTCTTTCATAGAGGATGAGAAAAAAAAATGTGAGGATGTTGAATATCCAAGAACCCTTACAGCTTTCAAATTCTAATTGTATGAGGTAAAACTATGCAGATTTTCATTTTCAGCAAAAAACTGACATGGTTATTACTAAATGCAGATTTTAGTTTTCTACAACAATTGACTGATTCAATATTCAATATATGATGTATTTATGACTTCTGTAGTAGCACATGGCACAAAAGGCTTGGATTACTCCACATCATGCTTTGTGATAATAGGTTGAAGGAACTGAGGACTGTAATCTTCAAAAAGAGAAAATTTGGGGAGTAGGGCATAGTAGCTATTGTCTGGTGCTTAAAGAATTGTTATGTGGAAGATAATTTTATTTGACCCAAGAAGGCAGAAGTAGTAGCAACAGATAAAAGTTTCAGAGGGAAATTCAGGTTTGATTGAAAACTTTCTTATCATTAGACTTATCCAAACATGTAACAATTGTCTAAGAAGGCAATGGGTTTCCTTTCACTGAAGGGTGATTTGGACTTCAATTCCAGCTCCAACTTCAATTCCAATTCCAAGAGTTCTAGATTTTATTACATTCTCTAACTAGAATTTAGACCAAATTTTTCTTGGTAATCATGAGTCTGTGACAGAAATGGACCTTTTACTCGAATATATTTATTATGGCAAATGAATACTGCTATCTAAGTGGCAGCAAATAGGATTTTCAGGGCTGTTGCAATCTGGAGAATTCTGTAGTTTACTCAGGGTGAAGTGAATTCAGCAAGTAAAGTAAAAGCCCATTTATCCAGCATTCAGACACCCAGACATTTAAACCCTTAAGATAAAACCACGTTTTACTACCATAGCTTTTTTTGACTAGGTTTAGTAACTCATTCGTGGTCAGCAGAAAACATGGTCAGAAATAATGTACACACAAAGTATCTGGGAGACATAAATCTCCTGGGTCCTGGCCTTAAGAGAAAATTTGGAAAGAGAAAAAGACAAAAAAAACTAAACAAAACAACAAACAACCCACAGGAGGAAAACACCTAAGGGCCTTTACTGCTGTATATGTGCTGCCTGACTGTCCCTACAAAACCTTCTGGTCTAGCTCTGACAAATGTTGCTGCTGCTCACAGAATAGCATGGCTGGTCACACAATGTGAAGCCATCAGTACTCTGAGTCTGTCTTCCTAATAGATGCACTCTGGGTGGTCTTAAGTACTGAGAATACAAGTACAAGAGTAAAATATTTCCTACTCTCAAGGAGCTCACATTCTAATGCGGAAAAATAATACATATGAAAGATTTCAGCTACAAGTCAGTTGGTGATGTTTCATGGTCCCTAGATTACAGTGGCAAAGCACATGGTAATGCCTCTTCTTTTATGTCATTTCCACTGACAAAGTTATCTAAGTTTCTGATGTTAAACCATTTGATATTCTCAATGACTTTGATAGCAATTTTTTTCTAGGTTTCAAATGGATGTGAGTGTAGTACATGCAAGTATTCTCCAGGCTGCATCTTCACAAGAATTGCTTCCCAGGATTATGACTAGAAGTCATGGACTGGAAAGATTACTATCCCTAAGGCTCATGGGTTTAGGTCCTGAGCTGTCTCCATTCTAGTGTGAGGGAAGTTGGTGGTCAAGGTGATGGTACTACCTTGATATTCCTGAAACAGACTTTTTCCTGTTCCTCCTCTCTCCTCTAGGGTACCTTGCTGCTTTTGATAGACTGGCTTGCCTTGTCTTTATGTGGCAGTTTGTTGGCATTTGGTGGGGATAGCTGGCCCCTTCTCTATAGGAATTGTTTCCCAGGATGATGGCTGTGAAAGTTGGTCCAAAAGCAAGACTGGGGATTTGGGCAGTGCTGCACCTCCCAAGATTCTTTGCCTACATGCCCACTGATGGCAGTTGGTTGACAGTTATTGCTGCAGATGATAAGAAAAGTAGATCCCTTCACCATAAGAATTTCTTCCCTCAATGGCAATTGTGGGTGTTGGACTAGAAAGAGGTCTGGTGTTTTGCGTGGCCCTGCTATTTCCAAAGATCTTGGACTCATGATCCAGGACTGTCTCTGAGGAAAGATAGTGGTCAAAGTGGTGGTGGTGGTTTGATTTGCCTAACAACTTCCATCTCCTGTTTCTTCCTATAGAATGCCTTGTTTTTCCAAGTAGATCAATTTGCCTTCCCTATTGGTAGTTATCTTAACTACATTAACTGCAGAAAAGATCTGTTCATTTTACTCCTGGGCCATCTCCTTTTATGTCTGCCTCCATCCCCTCTTAGTTTTTCACTTAGTTTCTGGTCTTTTGTTTGGACATTTACAGAGAGACTATTTAACCTTATTTAGAAGATTATGGTAGAATCTCTAATTAAAAGACACTCTTGTGACCATCTATGTCAAGATAGATGACAGATGCCTTTTACATGTTCCCACCACTCCCCTCCCAATCCCGTCTCAAGGTGTTCCATAGCCTAGAACTTTTGACAGGAGAGAAACACAATCTACAAATATATTCATGAAAAATGAGGAGATGGATGTGCCAGCAATACCACAGGAGTTCAGAAAAAAAAAAAAAAAGAATTTGTGAAAAGATGTACAACAGAGTCAGTTAATAGAATATGGCTTTTAGCTTTGCAAACTTAGGGAAAAATACCACTTTCACACAAATTTACTTTGGAACTTAGTGTTAAACTGGAGAGGAGGAGGAAAAGCAAATGCAGAGGAAAAGAGAAATCTCTGTGGTCCTATTGCTAAAATGGGTTCTTCTGAAACTTTCCATCCTTGTTATTCCTCATAGTTGACTAAGATAAAAACCTAGAAGCTACAAAAGTACTAGTACTTGTGTTCATTTTGAGCTGTCTGCATATCTCATTTTTTCATGAACAGACTATTATGGAATTCACTGTTTTTTGTTTTGTTTTATTTTTACGGTGGAAATGCTTAGAGGACTATGGGAATATAAGGAGCATTCTTCATGAGGGTTAGGATGCTCCCTTTGCCAAACATCCTTCAAATTTCAGTATTGTGAGCCAGTGTGATCCAAGGTTCTCTCATTATTATAAACATTTTTGAACAAATTCTACTTTTAAAGTTTCAGATCATTAGGTCATAGTTACCTTTTCATTGTTTTTTTGAAAGTTAACTTCTCAAAAGATAGGCTGTATATCTAATTATATTTAGCATTCCCTTGGCTATCAAAAATTTTAAAATCACATGATCACCCTATCCCAGGTGCCTTTCATTTCCACTCAATTCAATTTAATTCACCAATGTTTGTTAAGTTCTTAATATGTATAAGGTATTAAAACTAACAATTTTTAAAAATTAATTTAAGCAAAGAATAATATCATTCCATGTCTTATATTCTGATTTCTTAATCCAGAGTAGTTTTAAATAGCAAAATTAAAGAAAAAACAGGGTCACTTTTAGAAGCTTACAAAGTTTTAACAATGAGAAGTAACCACTGGAAAACTAATAGCAGAAAAATTACAGACTGAATATAAAACTATATTACATTACAGTATAGTATATATATTATAATCTTATAGTAAAATAACAGATATTAATAAAAAGATTCAGAATCATTAAGAAAAGAATTAATAATGTTCAATATTCTCCCTTTAGGAAGGGAGGCATGTGTAGTATATGGCTAAAATATACTAATAATTATGAATGTCAGTGAGTGACATAATGGATAAGGAAGTCTTGGGAGGTAGACCGACGTTGGTTTAAGCTCTCTAAGACTATAAGCTGAAAAATAAAAGCAATGAACGATATGCAATGTTAAAATGAAATTCTTTACTGAGAACCCTTTATACATGTGGGGACACAGTTCCACACAAACCGCTGATAAACGTTACTTACTTCAAGTCATATGTTTCTGTTTTAAAGTGAGAAAAAAAACAAACTTTCTGTCTTTGTCTCTCTTTTTCTCACTCTCTTTCTTCTCCCCCCCCGTCATTGTGAGATAGAATAACATAATATATATAAGAGCTTTGTGAACTCTAAAGTACCAAATTTCTTCTCTAGTCTTTTTCTTTGCACAAGCTGTTCATAATGTCTGCAATGCAGTCATTTTTTTTCTCTTAGAGTTCCAGACTTTCTTTAAGGTTCCACTCCAGTACTCCCCCTTCCAGGATATTTTCCTTCAATTGTTGGAGTCATTGTGTTACCATAGAGGGATTTTGTATTTGGAAAGTCTGCATGGGATAATCCATATATGGTTATAACCTCAGAGTCAAGGAGATCTAGGTTCAATTCAAACCTGTAACATATGAATGAATTCAAAGTAGTGAAAAAGCATTTATTAAGTACTTACTGTATACCAGGCTGTTGTTCTTCTTTGTCCTTGGTTCTTGAGGAGGACCATGACATCGAGAAGGTGATGCTATGACTTGCAAGTGAATTGGATTTAAGTGAGGGAGAACTGTGTAAAGTCATCAGCCTCACTTTTTCCTCTGGAACCATTTGAGCCAAGTGTCAAGATATAGATCAGGATGACTGGAGATTGACCCCACATGTAGTGGGAGACCTTGGCCTTTTCAAGTTAAGGTTTTTCCCAGCTCTCAGTTTGACTGAGGCAATGCCCATTCAGTGATTAAGATTAGATAGGAAATGAGGCAAAGAACAGCCTCTTTTACCTAGTTAAAAAAAAATCAATCTGGGAGGGGTAAACCCTCAGGGTTTTGCACAAGGAATTGCACCAAATAATCAACTAATGAAGGCATATTTCTTAAGAGACTATTTTCCAGGCATTGTGCTAAGCACTGGAATATAAATTGCAAAACGTAAGAATAAAATAAAAAAGACAGTCTTTGTCCTCAAAGAGCTTACATTTTAATTAGTGAAGACAACATATAGAAAGGAGTGAAGACCAGAGAAAGGTAATAGGAATGATGTTCTAGTAAGAATGGTAGGCAACCTGGTGAATCTGGGTAAGGCTAGTAATATAGAACACACTTTATGTGGATAATAATCTCACCGTCATTAAGAATGTCTTCCAGTATGAAGGACAATTATTTTGTGACATAGAAGAGGATGAGTAATGATGCTATTTGACATCCCCATTTCTGAGAGAAGAGAAAGGGGAACATTTTTATTCAAGCAACTGGAGTTGAGACTTTCACATTTCTTGCTAATTCATCTGTATGTTCCATTACAGACCTAAGATGAACTTAGCAAAAATTTCCTCCATCCTCTTCCCCTCAGCTCTTTTTTAAATGAAGTGGAGTAACTTCTGAGCCTCTTGTGAGAAGGCATCAAATGTTGGCAGGAAACATATGCAGTAGCTGGAATAATTACTAGTGACTTTCTAGCAGTTAGGTATGTGTTTCTAAATGAGATCCATTGTATTGCTATTTCAGTCGATGTCAAGCCAGGAAAGAAAACAAGAAAGAGAAAAGGTGGAAAAGTTTTCTGGAAATTTAGAAACATCAGCTTCATAATTAAAAGGTTTGCTCCTGGGGATCTTTCAGTCTTTTCAACTTCACTGAAAATTGTTAGGTAATGGACCTCCTTGATGTCCTTGTTCATAATTGGAAGGAAAGGAGCTGAGCTGTCTTTTAATGTTTCTGAAGCAGTGGAAGGAAAGGCAAGCGGAAAAAATCTGAGTGCATTTTTTTAAAAATTAAGAAGAAAACATCAAGATCTCATGTTTAAATAAATGTAATTGCAAAATGCCCAGATAAAATTGATTAGATTATTGAATGCAAGCAATAAAACTATTAGATTCCCCCACCCAAAACCCTTGCCTTCATTCCTGAAGCCATAATTAACAACTGGAAATATACTACTATACAACATCTTTCTCCTGAATATCACTGTGGGTTTCTTGTTTTTTCTGAGACAGAAAAGAAAATGAGGAGAGATGAGGGATTGTTCTGAGCTTATTTCTATCCTTTGTGGATTTATGAAGGAGAGGAAGATTCTTAAGTCGAGTAACTCTAAAGATTTGAACACTTTCTGAGATTATTTCTTTTAATTTATCTATCTCTTCACTTACTAAACTGTAGTCTTATTTCAGGCCATAAGTTATAAAAGAGCAAGAACAATGAGATTCATTATGACCAGAAACATGCTATAGTAGAAATGACTAGGGCCTGGGAATCAATGGATGTAGATTCATGCTCTACTGCTTCAAATAATTAGCTCTGTAAATACAGATAAGTTGGCTAAAATTTCGGAATCTCAGTTTCTTTCTTTGTCCTGAGTAAGTAAAAACTCACCTAACCTACTTTTATTTGTTCTCAGAACCATGCTTCATATCCCTTTAGTCCTTCCAGTATGAAACCAGGCGCTGCCCAATCAGATATTCTTTACATCTACTCTGCCAGGAATCTGGAGGAGAAAGTGAGACAGAATAGACTTTGCACAGCTCTGCCTCACTTGAATCCAATTCACTTGCAAGTCAAGACATCACCTTCCTGATATTCTTCATCCTCTTTGACAATAAAGAATGAACAACAGCACTTTCTACTTCTTGACAGTTCTGGGAACAACAATTAAAGCATTGCTGCCTTTGCTACCAGAAGGAATGTCACAATTTTTTGTTTAATAATTAGTTATACTTGTCATAATTGCCTGAACGAATACTCCCTCCCTTGACATCCACTTACTCATGCATGTTGCATTTCCCAAATATGGAATGTATGTCCCTTGAGAACAGGGGTTGTCTCACTTTTGTATTTGTATCCCCAATGCCTAACGCAACAGAAGTTTTGAAAAAATACTTGTTCATTCATTAACTCAATTGTTACTTCAAGTGGGAATAATAATAGTTATGATGACTAAAACAAGGGGTGATTTTGAAGATAAGGCTTCTAGATTGGGATAGTGGATAGAGAACTAGGTCTGAAGTCAGGAAGAACTTAGTTCAAATTTTCCCTCAGATGCGAGCTGTGTTACCATGGACAAGTCACTTAACCTGTCAACTTGAGTTTCTTTAATTGTCAAATGAGGATAATAGCACCTATGTCCCAGAGTTGTTGAGGGATCAACTGATATGATAAGTGTAAAGCACTTCGCATGATGTCTGAGACATAGTAAGTTCAATACAAATGTTAGTTATTACTATTAGCAATTATTAAAATGAGTTCAATATTCATTAAGGAGTTAAACTTTCCTGTCCAGATATATTCTTATGGAGAATGTTTTGCAAAGGTATGTCATAGAATTTGAGTCTTGGAAGGGACCTGAAAGGTCATTTAGTCTGTCTTCTGCCTCAATTATGCTTTTACTCTATTCCATTAAGCAGAGGTAATATAAATAATTTTTTTGGTGAACAACTGCATGGACGGGAGCTCACTACATTCCAAAACTATACTTTTATATAGCCCCAATGGTTAAAAGTTGCTTTTGATACTAAACCCCATATTGTCTTTATTTAACTTTTACCCATTGGTCATATTCTCATATCAAAAATCAATTAAAAAAAACTAATTCTTCTTTCACATAAGAGGTCTTTAAATATTTAGGCGATATGGACCATGTCTACCCCTTCCCCCCATTATCTCTCTCTTCTCTAGTCCAATCACACCTCAATGCTTCAATAGTTGTTCCCCATCTACAATAGTAACTTTGTAACTAAATTCACCTTAATGTCTGCAAGAAGGAAAAATATAATTATTATCTTAGTAGAATGAGTAGGATACATGCTGGTAACTTCAGAGAATTTGGGCAAGATATAGGAAGAGCATGCTTTTTAAAGTTGAAAAATGCTTTTTTGAAAGAATTATTTGTTACTTAAAATCTTTTAAAGAACTAGCTCCATTTCTATACATAAAGAATTTCAGCTTCACATAAGGGAAAAAAATTCTCAACAATTACTGTTGTACAAAATTAGAAAGTGTTGCTTTGTGAGATAGCAAGTTCTCTTTCATCAGAAGTATCCAAGTGAAAACTGGATGCTCACTTGTCAAGCATCATAGACTAGATATTCTAGTTCAAGAGTGGCTTAGATTAGATGACCTCTGAAACACTTTCTAACTCTAAGGATGTATGAATTCTAAGCTAGTTGACTCAGTTATTACATATCAGTTCCTTATTAAGAGAAAGAAAGAAATAATTGCTTATTATGTTATTCTAAAGTTCAAAATTTCTTTATACATAATTGAGCCTTGGAACGACTTTCAGAGGCATGTTCTACAGTTATTTTTTTCTCCTTTTTATAAAGGAGGAAACCAAATCCCAGGACCATGCTGCTTTTCTGTTACTTATCTTCTTTTCTTTCCTAGGAAGTCTCCAGCAGAGATAATCATTTAACTGGCAGAAGGGAATTCAGTAATATAACCTTCCATCTGAGATGAGTAAATTATGACAAACTTCATTCATGTTTTTCTAATGTTGTGCAGCATCTGTGAAAAAATCAAGGTTAAGTCAGTTCTATCAATCATGAAAACTTAACCCAGAAAATGATGCTTAGATAGAAACATTCCCCAAAATGTTTATGAATTCCCATTGCATCCATATATTTATGAAGAATAAACTACAATTCCTTATGTATAAACAGGTCACATAGATCCCATTCAATTATATAGGAAAATGCCTTAATTTTTGCTTGGAGATGCTTTTGAAGAATTTAGATTAAACCTCTAGCCTGCTATTGGTTATAATTATTGTTTTGTTTTAGAAAACAAAATAAGAAGATTACATTTTTAATAGAGTTAAAAAATCATGTTAGATGCACTTGACTAAAAAACAAAAACAACTGTGGGGACAAAGTTAAACCTTCTCCCAGCATTGAATTAAAGCTATATACATCTAAAATTTTTGTATTAACATTATTGAGGCTATGATTATATTATCAGTGAATTTGTTAAGAGAGGAAATCAGCTCAATTTCCCTCTTCTAATACTACAATATGCCCAATAGAACCACAAAAAAGGAAAACAACTTCCCTTTGTTGCATCCTCATGGAGAAGGGCTGGTTTTATGCCAACCTACAAAAAGATTATATCAATTGGTTTGTGGCAAGGGACATTATTTCTTAAAAATGTGACTGGCTGCTATACAGAGCTAACTAACATTTAAAATGTTTAAGAAAAGCTACCTCATTATTTAAAAAAATCAAAATATCACATCTTTTCCCAAAGCTTGTTTTGTTTTTAATTCAAACTGTATAAATGAAATTAGGGGCAGAAAATTACGTGGGAAAGAAATATCAAGAAAAATGTAGTGCATTCTGTGTAGTCTATTCACTGTAGACAATGGGAAAATTAAGATCAGGAAAATATCTTACATAACAATCACCTGAGCAATTATTTCCATACCTTTAACTTCTTCAATCTTTAAATCAACAATATTTTTTATGAATAACTGGTGCTGATCTTTAAAGAATAACAAAAGGTTCTCTTTTTAAAATGTTTCTCTGTATCCCCAAGGATAAGCACATAGTGCCTGGCTCATGTTCATTCATTCATGTCTGATTCACTATGATCCCAGGGACCATTGCCTACCAGTCCCTTCTATTCTCTACTGTTTTCTGAAGTCCATCTAAGTTCATGGTCATTTCTTCTATTACATCATCTATTCATCTCTGTGCCATTCCCTTCTCCTTTTGCCTTCTATCTTTACCAAAATCAGGTCCTTTTCCAAAGAGTTCTGTCCTCTCATTAATAAGGACAAAGTGTTTAAGTTTAAGGTTCAGAATTTACCTGTCCAACAGGTAGTTTGAATTAGTTTTTAAAAATTTATTTAGTATTTTATTTCTCTCACTCATAAGTAAAAACAATTTTAACATTCATTTTTAAAACTCTGAGTTCCAAATTCCTTCCCAATGCCCCATATGGAGATGGCATGCAATTTGATATAGGTTATTTTATACATGTGTAATCATGCAAAACACATTTCCATACTAGTCATGTGAAAGAAAACATATATCCCCCCCAAAAAAACAGTACTCAAAAAAAATAAAGTAAAAAATAAAATATGCTTCAATCTATATTCATACACCATCAGTTCTTTGTCTGGGGATGGATAGCATTTTTCATCCTAAGTTATTCAGAGTTGTCTTGGATCATTGTAGTGCTGAGAACAACCAAGTCATTCAGAGCAGATCACATTACAATATTGCTGTTACTGTGTACAGGGTATATTTCACTTTGCATTTCCTCATGTAAGTCTGTCTAGGCTTTCTGAGAGCATCCTGTTTATCATTTCCTATAGCCAATAGTATTCCATCACAATCATATAGCACAATTTGTTCAGCTATTCCCTAATTGATGGACATCCCTCCAGTTTTCAACTCCCTGCTACCAGAAATGAGCTCCCATAAATATTTCCATACATATAGGTCCTTTTCCCCTTTTGCCTTTTGTCTTTTTTTGGGGGGGATACTAACCTATTTGTAGTACTGGTAGGTCAAAGGGTATGCATGGCTTTATAGCTATTCGAGCATAGTTACAAATTGCTCTGAAGAATGGTTGAATCACTCTATAACTCCACCAAAAATGAATTGATTTCTCATTTATCCCACATTCCCTGTAACATTTGTCATTATCCTTTTCTAATCTATTAGCCAATCTAATAGATATGAGACAATACATCATAATTGTTTCAATTTGCAGTATTCCTATCAATAGCAATTTAGAGCACTTTCTTATAGGGATATAGATAGCATTAATTACTTCATCTGAAAACTATTCATATCACTTGATAATTTATCAATTGGAGAATGGTTTCTATTTTTATAAATAATAATATTATATATTTGAGAAATGAGGCCTTTATCAGAAAAACTTCAAAATTATTTTTCACACCTATATGCTAAATATATTTCCCTCTATCCTATTTCTCCCATTCCCCATTTATTTTAATCTCTCTCCTTTAACCCTTTTCCTCCTCAAAAGTGTTTTACTTTTGACTGCTGCATCCCACAATCTGCCCTCTCTTTTATACCCAACCTTTTCAACCCGTGCTCTTCCTACTTTCTTGTATAGTAAGCTAGATTTCTGTACCCAATTGAGTGTGTATATTATTCTCTCTTTGAGCCAATTCTGATGAGTGTAAGTTTCACTTGCCACCTCCCTCAGCTTCCCCCTCTTTTACATTGTAAAAGCTTTCTCTTGCCTCTTTTAGGTGAGATAATTTACCCCATTGATCTGTTCCTTTCTCTTTTGCCCAGTGCATTCCTCTTTCTCATCCCATAATTATAATTTCAATTTTTAGATATTATCCCTTCATATCCAATTCACACCTGTGTCGTCTGTTCATATATATGACTAACTTCCCTAATAATGAGAAAGATTTTTATGAATTACAACTGTCATCTCTCCATGTAGAAATGTAAATATTTTAACCATTAAAACCCTTATGATTTCCCTTTCCTATTTACCTTTTTATTTTTCTCTTTAGTCTGTTATTTAAAACTCTATTTAGCTCTAGTCATTTCATCAAAAATCCCTGAAGGTCTTCTATTTCCCTTGAATGATCAAACTTAGTGTTGATAGGTATGTGACTCGTGGTTGTAATCCCAACTCCTTTAATCTCTGGAACATCATATTCCAAGTACTCTAATCCTTTACTTTAGAAACTGCTAAAACATTTGTTGTCTTGACTGTGACGCCATGATACTTGAACTGTTCCTTTTTAGCTGCTTACATTATTTTCTCCTTGATCTAGGAGCTCCAGAATTTGGCTATAATATTCCTGGGTATTTTCATTTTGGAAACTCTTTCAGGAGGTGATTGGCGGATTTTTTCAATTTCTATTTGACTCTCTGATATTAGAATAGCAGGGCAATTTTCTTTGATAACTTCCTGAAAAATGTCTAGGCTCTTTTTTTTTTTTATTTTTACCATGGCTTTTTGACCATCAGTTGCTTTTTCAATTGGACATTTGAGATTGTCTTCTATTTCTTTCATCCTTTTAGTTTTGTTTTATTGTGTATTGATTTTTTATAAAGTCATTAGCTTTCATTTGCTCAATTCCAATTGTTTAGGAATTATTTTCTTCAGTGAACTTTTGTACCTCCTTTTCCATTTGTCTCATTCTACTTTTTAAGCAGTGTTTTTTTTTTCTAAAGTGAATTTTTTTTGCCTCCTTCTCATTTCATGAATTCTGCTTTTCAAGGCATTCTTCTCATCACTGGTTTATTTGTACCTTTTCTACCATTTGGCCTAATTAGTTTTTAAGGTGTTTTTAATTCAATATTTTTTTCTGTCTCCTTTACCAAGATGGATGTCTGAATATAGAGTGAAGCATACTTTCTTTTTTACTTTATTTTTTTTTTGAGTACTTTATTTTGGGGGTAGAGGGTCTATGTTTTCTTTCACAACATGACTAATATAGAAATGTGTTTTGCATGACTACGCATGTAAAAAATAACCTACATCAAATTGCATGCCTTCTCAATATGGGGGATTGGGAAGGAATTTGGAACTCAGAGTTTTAAAAATGAATGTTAAAATTGTGTTTACATATGATTGAGAGAAATAAAATACTAAATAAATTTTTAAAAACTAATTCAAACTACGTGTTGGACAGGTAAACTCTGAACCTTAAACTTCAACACTGTGTCCATATTAATGAGAAGACAGAACTCTTTGGAAAAGGACCTGATTTTGGTAAAGATAGAAGGCAAAAGGAGAAGGGAATGGCACAGAAAGAGATGAATAGAGGATGTAATAGAAGAAATGACCATGAACTTAGATGGACTTCAGAAGATAGTAGAGAATAGAAGGGACTGGTAGGCAGTGGGATCATAGTGAATCAGACATGGTTGAATGTACAACATGAGCCAGGCACTATGTGCTTATCCTTGGGGAGATAGAGAAGCATTTTAAAAAGGGAACCTTTTGTTATTCTTTAAAGATCAGCGCCAGTTATTCATTTTTTCATGTTATATTATTTCTCTCATTCATTTTAATTTTCTTATACAGCATGACTATAGTGAAAATGCATTTTATAGAAATGTATGTGTAGAGTTTATATAAACTTGTATGCCATCTTGGGGAGGGAGGGGGTATTTAAGGGATAAGGAGGGGAAGGGAGGAAAAATAATCCAAGTTATATGGTAGTGATAGTAGAATACTGAAAATAAATAAAATTAATTAAAAAAATAAAAAATAAGTGAAAAAAATAAAATTCCTCCTGAGCTCTTCTTAGAAGGTTCTTTGTGATTTAGACCAGTTCATAGTCCCTCTTGAACTTTCAGATGGGAGTACAGTCTCAATACTGACCTCTTTGGGATTTGTGTTTTGGTCTCTGTCCCCATAGAAAGATTCTAAGGTCTTTTCTTTTCTGCTTTGCTTCTTACTCTTGATAGTAACCCTTTTCCTGACTCTTGAAGTAGATCTGTATATCTGTGGCTCAGGGAGCTCTGTCCCACAGTTCATGTGCCTTAAACTTGAGGTTTTGTGTGTTGTTGCTTCTGGTTCTTTCAACTAGAAGCTAAAATGTTGCATCTTACCTGGTGCTGAGATGACTGGTGTGTGAAAGCAGAGGCCAGATGAGTTCTTTTTGTGTTTCCAGTATTTACTATAGAGCTAACTCGTTAAGTGTGGGGGAGGAGTGGTTGTTGCTGCCAGAAGTCTTCTCTGCAGAGCCAGTGCATAGGCAAGCTCAGCTGTCTGTGCTAGTATCTTTCCCATTCCCCTGGGTTCCTGAGGCAAGCCTGGAGTCCTGGTGTTGGTAGTTAATGGCTTCACTCCCTGGAGCTCAGGTTCTTCTCCTGGTTTGTTGAAGTGGGGCTGTCTGGGACAGCTCTGATCCTGCACTGGTTGCCTTTGGTGACAGCAAGAGGAACCCTTCTTAGAGATCTTTCTAACCTTATGGGCTGAGAGTCTATTTCTTCTGCTGCTCCCACTGTTCCAAGGTTTTTCCAGAGGAGATATTCTCTTGGCTCATCAAGGTCAACAAGGGGAAGAAGATAGAAATTACCAATCACTCTACCATCTTGGCTCCCAGAAATGGAAATCCTGAGCAATTACTTTCTTCAGTGAGCTTTTGGACCTCCTTTTCCATCTGGCCAATTATGCTTTTTAGGGCATCATCTTCTTCATTGGCTTTTTGAATCTTCTTTGTCATTTGGGTTAGTCTATTTTTTTTAGTTTTATATTTTTTCAGCATTGTTTGTAGTCTCCTTTAGCAAGCAGTTGACTCATTTTTCATAGTTTTCTTGCATCACTCTCATTTCTATTCCTAATTTTTGTTCTACCTCTCTTACTTGATTTTCAAAATCTTTTTTGAGCTCTTCCATGGCTGGAGGCCAATTCATATTTTTCTTGGAGGTTTTAGATGGAGGAGCTTTCACTTTGTTTTTGTTTTCCTTGTCAGCAATCTGATTCTATTTTTCAGTTTTTACTCGTTTCCCCAGCCATTTACTTGACTTTTGAGTTCTTTGTTAAGGTAGATCTCTTCCAGTTAGGCTTGGAGGTATACTGTCAGATGCTCAATTCCCCCACAATCTGTGGGCCAAGACCCCCAGAAACAGTTGCTGACTCTGCCCCTGCAGCTACTGTGGCTATTGAGGGTTCCTCCAAGCTCCTTTCCCACTCTGTCACCCTGGAGCTGGGACCTGACCACTCCACTCTCCCACACTGGTCCCACAGACTTTTTCCACTCATCTTCTAATTAGTCATTGGTGTTTTTGGGGTCCTGAAGTCTGGAAACTGCCATAGGTGTGAGAGATTCCGTCTCCCCAAGTCCTGCTCAGATCCTGTCTGTACTGGTGCGATAAATACTTCCTGGCTACCTTCTAGGCTATCTTGGGCTGGAGATTTGCTTCATTCCATCATTCTGTGGGTTCTGTAACCCCATAATTTGTTCAGAGCCATTTTTACAGGTATTTGGCTGGGCTAGTGGGCAGTGCTCCAAAAAGTGTGTGCTGTCATCTTTTCTCTGCCCCAAATGCATGTCTTTTAACATATAAAATTTAAATATGTAGAATTCTGGCATGATAACTAAGCAGTCATGCTAAACTCACTCTTTGCCTCCAAAGAATAGGATATGTTAAATAGTGTAAAAGGACAGTAAGCAAAAAGGAAAAGAATCTAAATAAATCCCCACAAGAGTATCCCCTCAGAGAGAAAAACAGTAAAACGAATCCCACATTAGACTAATGTTCATAAACAAAAACTTTCTAACCCAACCAAGAAACCATTGCTGAGCTCTGAAGTTTGAGGGAGAATGAATGGTTTGAGGATTAGAAGGAATTTTTATAAAATGGTAGATACTCTGAAAAAAGAGATGCAACAAATAAATATTAGTTCAAGGGCAAAAATAGCAAAATCAAAGACTTGAGTACTATAGAAGCAGAAACAATTGATTCTGAAGTTATAATGCAATCAGAAAATCTGAGAATAATTTCTACAAGAAAACAAATAAAAATGTGATGAAGCTAAAAGCTTAAATACTTGAATATAATATCTCATGATATCATTTAGCAACAAAAATTTCCAGTTACATTAAAAGGAGGATAAAATATAGACTGATACATTCTGAAGACCCCTGAAGAGACACATAACTATTCAATAAACTCCAGTGATTCCCTCTCACCTCCAGGATGAAATAAAAAAAATAAATAAATAATGCTTGAAACCCTTTATAACCTGGCTCCTTCCTACTTTTTTCAGTCTTTTAACAATTTACTTCTTCCCATGCAATCTAAGACCAAGTGACAGTAGTCTCTTTGCTGCTCTTCCACAAGACACTCCATCTCTCTATTTTCTGAGCCTTTCAACAGGCTGTCCCTCATGCCTAGAATTCTCTCCTTGCTCATCTCTACCTCCTGGCTTCCCTGGATTTTATCAAGACTTGGCTAAAACTCTCCTTCTGCACGAAGTCTTTCTTAATATCCATTAATGCTAGTGATTTACCTCTGGGATTTTCTCCAATTTATCCAGTATCTATTTTGGTTATATGTAGTTGTTTGCATGTTGTCCCCATAATGAGCCTTGTAGTTCATTGGCAATAATAATTGCTTTTGCTTTTCTATCCCCAGGGGTTTGTATAGTTTTGGCACATAGTAAAGGTTTAAACAATTTCTGCTGACTGACAATATTACCCAACAATGCAGGAGGAAAAGGGGGAAAGAGGAAGCATTTATTATCGGCATATCATGTGTCAAGCAATGTGCTAAGTGCTTTATAGATGCTATCTTGTTTGATTCTCACAACTCTGGGAGGTAGATGTTATTATTATCCAAATTTTACAGTTGAGAAGACTCAAGTAGATAGAAGATAAATGACTGGTCCAGTGTCACACAACTAATAAGGGTCTGTGACTTGATGTGAACTCAAGTTTTCTTAATTCAAAGTTGTGCTCTGTGTATTGCATCACCTTGCTGCCCGTCTCCTCCTCTACCTTATCACCAGTAAAACATAACCCCTTAATATTAACCAGTATCTCCTTTTTGCTTGTTTCTCCTGTTTCTACCGCAGTGTTTGACATATAAAAGGTATTTAACAAGTGACTTTGATAGGTCAGTTATTGAGAAATAAGTCTAAAACACAAGCCTGTGTATCCACCTCTAAAAGAAACAGGTAAAATAAAATATTCTGAAAATCAAAAGAGATCAGGTTGCATCATAAAATAACACAACATTAAATGATATGCTTAATTATCAATTAAAAAGAAAGATGAATTTTAACAAGAGGGAGGAACTTGAATCATTCCTACTGAGGAAACCCCAGACCACCAGGTTATATTAGAATTTATCAAGTAACAGAAAATTAAGCAAACAAAAATCTATATATCATGAGACAACCAGGCCTATAAATCACAGTTTATAAGTTGCAAGGAGGTAAAAAGCCTAGTGCATTTTAATTCAATGTTTTTTCTAAGGATCATTTATAGAACAAAATGCAGTATTTATGGATAAATCCTACTAAATGGAAATGGATATTCTAGAATTCAAGAAGAAGGAAGGAATGGAGAGGGAAATGAATTAATATTTTACCATAAATGGTGGTCATTCAAAAAAAACAAAAAGAAAGGTGGTGTTGATGGGGGCAGGAATATAGAAGACCCTGAGCTACATTTTTATCTTGATTATGGAAGTAGTAAAAAGCAAAGAATAATAGTAAAAATAGAAACAGGAAACATGATGTTAGGTTAGATCTTGTAAGTAATTATATGTGTATTCTGAAGGAGTAGTATCTGGGGGGTGGAGGAGTGCTAGAGCTGATTTAATAAAAGTTAATATAACAAAAGTTGGTGAAGGGAAAATAAACTTCACTATTATAATCTTTAATAATAAGGGATTAAAATCACTTATAAATGGGAATGTAGCAAAAAAAAAATATCACAAACAAAACCCAATATCTTGATGTATACAAGAAATGCACATACAATTTAAATAACTTTTTTGCATGTCATTAACTTTCATGATTTATGCCAATTAAAAAATATCTTATGACCAGCCTCCACAACACATTGTTATGTGATGAAAATGTATGTGTAGTTTATATACTTGGTTTAAGATGCATGTGAGAGAGGAGAAAAAGAAAATGGAAAATTTCAAATAAGGAACATGGATTTAAATATGATGAGCTACAAAACTAGATATATTGTCAATAACCATACTAAAAAAATGAAATAAAACAAAATTCTCACATATACCTGAATCTGTAAAAGCTCCAAAATTCTGAGAATTCTTTAAGTAGCTCATTCGTTAGTTGGCATATAGAAATGTAGATTTGTGCCAGGTTATAGGTCTCTGAATCAGATTTTCAGTTGTGACCTGGTAGGATATATGATGTAGGCTAGATTGTGCCAACATCTTTTATGCTTGTTTGAATCTAATCGTAAATTTCAGGGCTCAAGGTAAACCTTCAGCCAATGTTTTTCTATGAAACATTTCCAATTGTGCTTCATGTGGTGCATGGAAGATAACAAAAATGAACACTTTGCCAGATAAGAATGCACAGAGCTACTTTATGGACTGTATATGTATACTGGATATCCCCTTATTTTCCTACATACAGGCCCTCAAATGTAAAGAAGAATGGATGTTTAAAAATCACATATTGATATTCCAAAATAATTTAGTAATTAATTTTTAATTTCATTGTTTGAAAAATATTGGTAAGAAACTTCTACACATATCTCTACCTTCTTTGTAAAAGTTTTGGAAAGTTGCCTATGGTACTATGAATGCAAATGATGTTTGGGAACATTTAGAGACATAGTATTTGTCAGGGGGAGGGCTTGAACCCATTCTTTATGAGTAAGAGACTAGCTCATTGTCCTCCAGGCTGTTCCTCTCATGATAATTTGATTGACTTTACAATAATAATAATAATAGAAGTTATTCATATATCATATCTGTTTTCATATATATATATTTCTTTAAGGTTCTTAAGATGATTTGCCATCCACAAAGATCCTCCTGTACAACTTGTTGTTGTTTAGCATTTCAGTCATGTCTGATTTTTTGTGACCCCTTGGACCATCGTGAAGTTTTCTTGGCAAAAATACTAAAATGGTTTACTATTTCCTTTTTCAACGAACTAAGGCAAATAGAGGTTAAATGACTTGCTCAGGGTCACAAAGCTATAAAGTATATGAGGTCAGATTTGAATACTACATATATATGTACAATGTGTGTGTGCATGTGTGTGTGTGTGTGTGTGTGTGTGTGTACGTACACTAAGGTGATATGCAGCCCATAGGAATGAATCTGTCTCTCTGTCTGTCTATCTACCTATCTATCTTTCAGGCAGCTAAGTGGTGCAGGGGATAGAGCACCAGGGCAGGAGTCAGGAGGGCGTGAGTTCAAATCTCATCTCAGGCACTTGACATTCACTAGCTGTGGGACCTTGGGCAAGTCACTTAACCCCAATTGCCTCATCCTGGGTCATCTCCAGTCATCCTGATTAATATCTGGTCACTGGATTCAGATGGCTCTGGAGGAGAAGTGAGGCTGGTGACCTGCACAGCCCTCCCTCACTCAAAACAAAGTCAAGTGCAAGTCATGTCATTATTTCTCTGATAGCATGGTCTTCTTTAGAAACAAAGGATAAACACACACATCTATCATCTATCTGCCTATCTATCTGTCTATATTTATGCACTAAACTATCCATAAGGATCTCTGTGGATCACATATCACTTTAGAAACCCACATATGTATATGTGTGTGTGTATGTGTGTGTATATATATGTATATGTGTGTGTGTGTATATATACACACACATATGTATGGGTGTGTGTGTGTATGTCACATACACATTTTAACACATTAAAATCAGATAAGAACTACATTTTAATCTGCTTTGGGATTCAACTGGGATCATTATGGACCTAACATGAATTTCAGGCTATGTGTTTGGCATCTCTGATCAATACTGTTACACACAATACACACATATACTCATGTATTTATATGTATAATTTATTTATACATTATTCTTTACCCATGAAACAGCCATTTTGACATTTGAATTTGACATTATGGCGTAAATTTTATATTCTCTAATGCTGTAATAGTAAAGTGTAATCTTTGACAGGTCCTGTGAATTTGAAAGGACTAGTATGCTTATTGTCCACACATCATTTCACCTACGTTCAGAGCGTTTTATCAATAAGAAGGCCAGTCAAGGTGTGTTCATGTATTTTCTGGGGAGGCAGAAGCAATTCATTGAGACCAACTACATCTTCTGTTGTCTATATTGGAATTTTGCAACATTACAATAAAATAATCTCTATTCATATATTAATTTTAACCTAATTCATACATTTCACAAACACAATTTTGAGAAAAAAAGTTACATTTCATAAAATATTTATACCAATGTAAGTGGAGATATATACCCACTAATCTCATACCTGGAAAAGCAGGAGCTGAAAGCAAGTTTCTGATAAGGGAGTCCTTGAGAACATTACTAGAAAACTAGATCTACTGTTATACATGGAAAGAAAAATTATTAGGAACCAGGAATACTGAAAAAAATACAAACAACTCAGCAATAAATTAATGGCAATGCAATTTAAATTGCACATCATATCCCAAAAGTTTGCAAACATATAGTACCTGCTGGACAAATAGCAGGATTTGACCTAGTAACTAGAAATATTAGTAACTAGAAATACACATCAGAAGCTCACTATTTTCCATAAACTGACTGATACCAAATTCTAGAACTACAAATACAGACTTCAATATATCCTTTGAAATTACACAAACAGTACTGGAACCAGAACAATATTCCTGACAAAACTATGTTGCTCATAATTTCCCAGGCATAGTATTGAGTCATAAAAATTTTAGAACCGTTTTTGGAGAAATACTCACAATTTCCAAGGTACATGGAATGAAATAAAACACACTAAATTTTCATTCTATCCAATTTATGTTGAATGAAAAGCTTTTAAAATATAAAAACTTAGCAGAAGAAATAAAAGAGATAAAAATCATGAGAACGAGGTGAAGCAACTAACATTCCTTTTATTCTCTCTGTTATTAAAATTGTCCTGAATATATCTTCAGTGAAACTACAAAAGATGAGTATGCATGATAAATATTTTATTCAATTACAAAAGTTATTTTAATCCTTCTGTACATGATATTCACAAGATATTACATATAAGAGTAAAAAAAAAAAGCAGGATTGCTCCCAGGACTATTTCTCTTTGAATTCCACTGAATTAATCACAAAACATTTATCAAGTGCCTGATATGTGCGAACCACTGTGATAACTGCTGGGGATACAAATGGGGCAAAAATCAGTCCCTGTTCTCAGGGACAATCAAACAATAAGTTAAAAAAATATTAAGCATCTACTATGTACCAGGACCTACTCGACACTGGAAATACAAATACAATAAATAATCTCTACTTGGAAGGTACTTACATTATAATGAAGCTTATACTCTAATGATTTATGACATATATACATGTATATATGAAAATAATAATAGTTTTTATTACAAGTTCATATTTTTTGTGGAGAGTTTTATGTAAGTTTATCTCATTTGATCCTCTGAAGACACCACTAAGGTAAGGGCTGTTTCTATTCCCACCATGAGAATGGTGTTATCATTTTTCAGCAGGTTGAATTTGTCTATTTAAGAATGTACATTTGGTAGACTGCTTCCATATATGAAACTCTTAGTTCTTTTGCTAATGCTTTATACCTATGCTGGGAATGAGGCCCAAGAGGGGAAAATTATTCTCCCTTTTCTGCTAAGCAGGTAGCTTATCCAAGGCAGTGGTTAATGCAACCTTCTTCACTTTTTCTTGTTAATTTACTTCAGTACTATTCCTAGGAGTGTATTCTAAGAGTAATGAGCAAATTCAATCTCCATGCAGTTTTAACCTTTAGTTTTTCTCTAGCCCTATCAACAAGGAAGGAAATTACTGTCCATTAATGAGGCAGATTTTGAGAGAGATGGGCAAGTATTTGCTTGAAAATTTCTGAAGTCACTGGTTCTCAGGTCCATAGGCTATTCCATCAGAGGATATTGGCTTCTGCCTACTCTTTCTCCAGATAGAAAAAAACCAAAGCATACATAAATATTTTACAAATCTTTATCTTATGCCATAAACCCTTTTTCTTGTCAAGTACTTTGCAAAGTGATTTCTTGTACGGCATTTTCTTCTGGTTTTGAATTATTTTCCTTTTTTTTCTTTTTCTTTCCCCTGCTTCTTAGAATGTCAGTACCCTCGAACGTGCATCTTCAGTTATAATGGGATGGAAAGGAAGCATATTCCTAAATGTTCTATTGTGATCTCTTCAACTTTCTCACTGAATTTAATCCCTTATACCCATACCCAACCAGTACATGTTTATTTTTTTCTTTCTTCTCATCTCTAAGCAGCCTTCCCTGACTAATGCTAGACTTTTGTAATGACCTCTCAATTAGGTTGTATCTTCTCAGCACTTCTGCTTATTGTTTAGACTTCAGTGCCATGTAGTCTTTATGTCCTCTAAATCTTTGTGTGCTTAATTGCTTCTGCATTGGGACTCTAAGCTCTCACAGGCAGGTATGGTACCAGTACTGTGCACATGGTGAGCAGTCAATTAATACCTGTTCTTGCTACACATAATATTTCAGCAGGGTTTAGTTATAGTGTATTAACAATATGATGATATGATCTGGGACCTGCTTGTGCATATTTAGTTCCAAGTCAGTAACCATTTTGATGTTGCTGACTCAGCAGTGGCAGTATGATTGTGTAATTGAAAGCATAAAACATATCTCTCCAATTCAACAGTTCAGGTGAATAAGGCCTTTCGCTTATTTACCTACTATATTCCTTTATGTGATTTCTTAAAAACTCACATTAACCTCTCACCTACCTGACATCTCCAAGGGCAGAATTTAGGCTGGTGCTTCCATCTTTCTTTTTAAGTTTTCTTGAATACACTTTTATTTGCCACCTGCTATTTTTACCACCTCAATCCATCATAAATTACAGAATCAAATATATAACTTCTGTTCCATTCACATACATCTGATTTTAAAACTGCTGTTATTGATAGCTATAAAAATCAGTGCAACTGGCTTTCTTGGTTACACAGAATAAAGCAAAAAAATATAAACTCATAGGATAATTAACTTGAAATCACAAGAAAGATAAAAAAAATGGATAGCAAATAAGACAAGTTATGATTAGTGTAAATAACAAATCTTGTTAAGTGGACACATTATTGAATTTACATTGCTTTATTTCCACTGTGCTAGAACCAATTACCAAAGTATACAGGTTTTTGACTTCAAATTGTGTAAATACAAATGAATATGGGCAAACACTTCATAGGGAATATCATTTGTGCTAATCAGAATCTAATTTTAATAGAAATCCAGTAAGATTTCCATCTCTGTAAAATTGTAGGGGTGGAATAAAGACCTCTAAGATCTATTTTCCTCTTTGGCCCTCAGTTTCCACCTTTGGTTTCCTTTGAACTAATATTCAATGATCCTAAATCCCTTCCTCTCCTTGCATCCCAGTTTTCACATTTTAGGTGATCTCTAAAATTTGATTTTTTCCTGTTGCTCTGAGATTTGTCTTCTATAACATATGGGGAATCAGACTTGAATTTAAAATAATCAGTCTGACAAATAAAAAGTGGGAGAGACAAAAAATAAAATCTCTGTCTTTTACTGAACCACAAACTAAATATGAATTAATAGTCTGCAATGGCAGCCAAGAACACTAATGTACTCAGGATATATTGGCAATCAGAAAAGAAAGAGGAGATAGTCCTTCTTTGTCTTGCCTTGATAAGACCACTATTAATTCTTAATCAGTTTGTGGTCCACTAAAATATAGGTATTTTATTTTTTGCCTCTACCATGTTTTATTTTTCAAATTGACAGTGCCATATAAGAATCAGTTAAAGGTACTAGAGATATTTAACCTGAAAAAGAGAAGACTTGTTGGGATAATGCCTCAAATATTTAAAGATTTGAAGGTCTTGTGACATAAAACAGATATTCAACTTGTTCTGTTTAGTAAAGAGGACAGAAATAGAAAACAAAGGTTGACATTTCAAATAAATAAATTTAAACATGATATAAGGAAAAACTTCCTAACAATTATACTAATCAAAAGCAGAATGGATTACTTCCAGAGATACTAGGTTCCTTATCACTGGAGGAAACTTCAAACAAAAATGTCATTTTCACTTGTCAGGACTCATATAGAGGCGATCCCTTTTCAGTTGGATTAGATGGAAATTAGTCTCTTTCAACTGCGAAAATATGTGATTCTGATTATATGGAAAAAGGCAGAGCAAGAAAAAAAGGTCATAGTAAATAATTCATGTAAAGCTATTAATAAAAGCCCCTTTTATAGATTCTTTTCAAGAAACTGAAATCTCTGTGAGTCTACTATAAGACCATGTAAATATTGTCAACTGATTTGGTAGATAAAAGGAAATTCTTGGAAGTAGACTTTCTTGCCACATTTTAAACTTTATTTTGTTAAATACTTGCCGGTTAATATTTTTAAAAGTTAATATCCATTAAAAAAAAAAAAAAAACAAAAAAACTTTGAGTTCCTAATTCTCTCCTTCCCTTCCTGCCCTTTCTTTCTGATTGAGAAGACTGACAATTTGATATTGATTATACAGGTGAAGTTTTACAGACTCATTTCTATATTAGTCATGTTGCAAAATAAAATACATCACTGTCTTGATCAGATTAGCTAATATTTATCATTGTCACTATCACAATATCACATTATCACAATATCACTGTTACCAATGATCTGCTCATTTCACCTTGCATGAGTTCATATAGTTTTTCCCAGGTTTTCTGAAACCATCCTGGTTGTCATTTTGTAAGTAGTATTCTATCACAATCATATATCACAGCTTGTCCAGATGTTCCCCAATTAATTGGAATTTCCTCAATTTGCATTTCTTTGTCGCCATTAAAAGAGCTGCTACAAGTATTTTTGTACATATAGGTCCCTTTCCTTATCTCTAAGATACAGACTAAGTAGTTGCATTGCTGAGTCAAGGGATATATGCCATTTAAGAGCTCTGTGGGCATAGTTCTAAACTGTTCTACAGAATAGTTGAACTAGTTCGCATTGCCACCAAGAGTGCATGTGTCCCAATTTTTCCACATCTGAACCAGCATTTATCATTTTCCTTTTTCTTTTGGTCACATTGATCAGTCTAATAAGTGTGAAGTGACACTTCACAGTTGTTTTAATTCACATTTCTCTAATCAGTAGTGATATAATTTTTTTTCAAGCGACTATTGATAAACGATTTCTTCTGAAAACTGACTTCATATCCCTACACAACTTATTGAGGAATGGTTCTTACTTTTATAAATTTGACTTAATTCTCTGTATATTTGAGAAATAAGGCCTTTATCAGAGAAACTTGCTATAAATTTTTTCCCCTAGTTTCCTATTCTCCTTCCAAATATGGCAGAAATAGTTTTGTTTGTACAAAAATTTTTAATATTATATGATCAAAATTACATATTTTATTCCTTGGGACCCTCTGTATTTCTTGCTTGATCTTAAACTCTTCCTTTATTCATAGATATGACAGGTATGTTTTCCCTTGCTCCCCTAACTTACAATCACCCTTTATATCTAAGTCATTTATCTATTTTGACTTTATCTTGGTATAGAATGTGAGCATTGGTGTATGCCTACTTTCTGTCAAACTGTTTTCTAGTCTTCCCAACAATTTTTTTTTTCAAATGATGTGTTCTCACCTTAAAAGCTGAAATCTTTCACTTTATCAAATACTGGATTACTATGATCATTTACTGCTATATATTGTGTACCTAATCTATTCCACAGATCCGGGATTCTATTTCTCAGTCAGGAACCAGTTTTTTTGATGATTACTGTTTTGTAATATAATTTGACTTCAGGTACTACTAGGCCACATTCGTTCATGTTATTTTTTCACTGATTCCTTTGATATCATTAATCTTTTGTTCCAGATGAATTTTACTATTTTTCTATCTCTATAAAACAATTCTTTGGTAGTTTGATTGTTATAGCACTGTATAAGTAAATTGACTATTAGAATTTTCATTTTTTATTGTATTGAAAGTCTACCCATGAGATATTAATATTTCTGTAATTGTTTAGATCTGTTGCGTAAAATGTTTTCCAATTGTTTTCAAATAGTCCCTCTGTTTATTCTCACAGTAGACTCTCAAGTATATTTTATATAGTGTACCTTTATTTTAAATGGAATTTCTCTTTTTATCTCTTGCTGTCAGGTTTTATTTGTGATATAAAGAAATGTAGATGATTCATTTTTTTTATATCTTGCAACTTTACTGAAGTTGTTCATTGTTTCAACCAAGTTTTTAGTGGATTCTCTAGGTTTATCTAAATATTACCATCCTAATATCTGCAGTGATATTTTTTGTTTCTTCATTGCCTATTTTAATTCCTTGAAATTATTTTTTTTCTTGTCTTATTGCTATAACTAGAATTTCTACTCCAATATTGAATAATAGTGGTGGTAACATACATTCCAGCTTCACTCCTGATCTTACTGAGAAGGATTCAAGTTTATACTCAATTCAGATAACACTTTGTCTTGATTGCAGATAGATACTACTTAATGTTTCTAGCTGTGTTACCCTTGGCAAGTCATTTAACCCTGTTTACCTCAGTTTCCTTGTTTGTAAAATTAACTAGAGAAGGAAATGGTAAACTACCTCTGTATCATCATCAAAAAAATACCAAATGGAATCACAAAGAATTGGACATGACTGAAATGACAATATGACAACAATTTACCATTTTAAGTAAGGTTGTATTAATTCCTGTGTTTTCTAGTATTTGTAATAGTAATGGATGTATTTTGTCAATTTTTTTCTGTATCTTTTGTTATAGTAATATGATTTTTACTGTTTTTAATTGTTATCATCAAGTATCCTGATAATTTTCCTAATATCGAAGCATTCCTGAATTTCTGATGTAAACCCCACTTGGGCATAGTGTAGGATCTTTGTGATATCTTGTGATAATCTCCCTGCTATCAGTCTATTTAAATTTGTCCATGAATATTCATTATGAAAACTAGTCTAAAGCATTCTTTATTTTTGTTCTCCCTGGTTTAGGGAGTCAAAACCATATTTATGTTATAAAATGAATTTGGTAAGATTCTTTCTTTATATATTATTTTCAAATAGTTTACATAGTATTGGGATTAATTAATGCTTAAATGCTTGATGAAATTCACTTGTTAATCCATTTTCTTCTGGGAATTTTATCTTAGGAAGCTTATTGATTGTTTATTCAATTTCTTTTTTCTAAGATAGGATTAAATATTCTATTTTCTCTTTTGTTAATCTGGGCAGTTTATATTTTTGTAAATATTCATTTTGTTAAAGATTGCTAATTTTACTAGCATATAATTTGGAAAAATAGATTCTAATAATTACTTTGATTTAACCTTCATTGAGAATTCATTTACCATATTCATTCTTGAGAGATGCAATTTGGTTTTCTTCCTTTACTTTTTAATAAAATTAACCAGTGGTTTATCTATTTCATATGATTTTTCATAAAACAGCTCTTTATAATATTAAATATTCTTATTTTCAGTTTTGAGCATTTGCTTCCACAAAATTTTGAATTCCAAATCTTTTCCCCATTTATCCCTTTCCAGAAACCAAGAACAGCATGCATTCTGATTATGCTTTCCTCCAATCTACCCTCACTTTTATCACCTCTCCCCTCCATACCTTTCCCTTCTATCCTGTAAGGCAGGATAGGATTCTATACCCCACTGCCTATTGTAATGCCAATTCAATATTCATAGCACCTATGGGGCCCATGAACATGCAGGTAATTCTGAATCATGAAGTATAACAGACTCACCACAAGGAAGATAGAACCAGAAAACAAAACATTTATTCAGACACCAGAAAGACAAATCCCAACACCAGAAATACAAAATCCATCATAGTAACCAAAAAATCTATACAGTATAACAATGCAGAGGACAACACCATCCCTAAGCCTTCTCTCTGTCAGACTTCCCACAAACCAGCTCCCTTAAACAAAATCACAAACAAGTTGTCTTACTCACCTTGACCAGCTGCGTGCTTTTCTCTCTCTCCCTCAGTTCTGACTGCTCTTACCAATTTCCTTTCAGCTTTGCTCTAGCTCCATCCCTTCTTTTTCCACCTATTCAACAAACTGCATCCACCACAGTCTCTATGTGACCCACTTCCATGTGACCCGGGCAAGTCACATGGACCTGCTAATGGATGGGAAAGATCTTCCCATTACGAAGCAAAATCACATTAACAATAAGCAAAATTCATTGTCAATATACCTATATATATTATTTCATAGTTGCATGTAAAGCAATTTTTAACATTCATTTTTAAAACTTTATGTTCCACATTCTCTCCCTTCCTCTGTCCCCACCCACTCTCATTGAGAAGGAAAGCAATTTGATTTAGGTTATACAAGTGTAGTCATGCAAAACACTTCCATAACAGTCATATTGTAAAAGACTAACTATATTTCCCTCTATCCTGTCCCACCTTCTATTTGTTCTATAAAAAATTGTTTTCTTCTGATTACCTCTTCTATTATCCCTCATCTATTACTCTATTCCCCCATGCTTTCCAGTAGAGTAAGATGAACTTCCATACCCGATTCAGGGTGTATGTCATTCCCTCCTGAAGTCAAATCCGATGAAAGTAAGGCTCACTTATTCCCTCTCAACTTCCCACTCTTCCTCTCCATTGTAAAAGCTCTTTCTTATCTCTTTTATGTGAGATGATTTACTACATTTTACCTCTCTCCCTTTCTCTTTCTCTCAGTACATACCTCTCAATAATTAACTTTATTTTTTTGATATATCCCTTCATATTCAGCTCACCTTGTGTCTTTTCTGTCTCTCTCTCTCTCTCTCTCTCTGCAGTTATATATGTATGTGTATACACACACATATATAAAATACTGAGTGAGAAAGGTCTCATGAGTTACAAATATCATCTTTCCAAGTAAGAATGTAAACAGGGGGAGGAGCCAAGATGGTGCAGTAGAAAGACACATATGCTGGCTCCTAACCCACAGCCCATAAAATAACTGTAAAGAAGAGCTTCCAACAAATTCCGGAGCAGTAGAAGCCACAGAACAATGGAGTGGAGGAGATTTCTGTTCCAGAGAGACCTGAAGAGCCAACACCAAGGGTCTGTCATGCACCGGACCCTGAGCTGAGCCCAGCCTTGGCTTGGCTGTGGCACAGAGGGGAGGAGATCCCAGCAAGTTTCAGGGACAGAATCCCCAGCAGCAGCACAGGTCCCTCCACCCACAGGCGATAAAGGTCTGTGAGAGAGTGTTTTTGGCTAGCTGAGAGGTAAGTGGGGTGTTTCCATAAATCGGGCCCCCTCGGGAGGCAATGGTGGAGGCAGTGGGGGATGAGGGCTCCCAAGGCAGACAGGAGCTCAGATCCATTGTCGAAGGTCTCCTCATAAACCCCTGAGGGAACTAAGCTCCCTGTGCTGGCCCTGCCCCCACCTGAGCAGCTGAACTTAATCTCACACTGAATAGTAGCCCAGCCCCTACTGAGAGCCCTGAGGCTGGGAAGCAGCATTTGAATCTCAACCTCCAAGAGCTAGCTGGGCATATCTGGAGGTGAGGTGGGTGTGGAGACTTGACTTGACTCAGAAGTCAAGTAACTGATTGGGAAAATGCCCAGAAAAGGGGGAAAAAAATAAGACCATAGAAGGATACTTTCTTGGGGAACAGGGGACTCCCCTCATCCCTTCTGATGAGGAAGAACAAGGCATACTGCCAGAGAAAGTCAAGGGCCCTCCTTCCAAAGGGGACTTAAACCTGGCTCAGGCAATAGAAGACCTTAAAAATCAAGTTAGCAGCTTACTAAAGGAGAACCAAAAAAACGCTGAGGAAAATAGCAGCTTTAAAAAGAGGCTAACTCAATTGGAAAAAGAGGTCCAAAAAGAAAGTTTTAAAAAGCAGAACTAGCCAAATGAAGGAGAAGGTTCAAAAGCTCACTGAACAAAATAATTCATTGAAAGAGAGAATTGAGTCCAGGGAAAAGAATGACTATGAGTTAAACCAAGAAGTTAGTAAACAAAATGAAAAATTAAAAAAAAAAAAAAAAAAGATGATGTGAAAGAACTCATTGGAAAAACAGCTGACCTGGAAAATATCCAGGAGAAATAATTTAAAAATTATTGGACTACCTGAAAGCCACGATCAAAAAAAGAGTTTAGACACTATCTTCCATGAAATTATCAAGGAAAACTGCCTTGATGTTATAGAATCAGGGGGCAAAATGGATATTGAAAAAATTCATCGGTCACCCCTGAAAGAAACCCAAACAGAGAAAATCCTAGGAATATTGTGGCCAAATTTCAGAGTTCTCAGATCAAGGAGAAAATACTGCAAGCAGCTAGAAAGAAACAATTTGAATACTGTGGAACTACAATCAGGATTACACAGGATCTGGAAGCTTCAACAATAAATGAATGAAAGGCTTGGAGTAGGGTATTTCAGAAGTCGAAGGAACTGGAATTAAAGCCAAGAATCACCTACCCAGCATATCTGAGTATAATACTTCTTTTTTTTTCTTTAACTTTTTACATTCATTTTCACAAATTTTTGGGTTCCAAATTTTCTCCCCTTTTCTCCCCTCCCCCAACCCCAATACACCAACCATTCTAATTTTCCCTATCACCAATCTGCCCTATCTTCTATCATCCCTCTCTTCTCTTGTCCCCATCTTCTCTTTTGTCCTGTAAGGCCAGATGACTTTCTATTCCCCATTACCTGTATTTCTTATTTCCTATTAGCAACAATAATACTAAACAGTTGTTCCTAAAACTTTGAGTTCCAAATTCTCCCCATCCCTCTCTCCCCCATTCCCATTGGGAAGGCAGGCAATTCAATATAGGCCTATCTGTGTAGTTTTGCAAATGACTTCCATAATAGTCGTGTACTGTAAGACTAACTGTATTTCCCTCCATCCTATTCTGCCCCCCATTGTTTCTATTCTTTTAATCATGTCCCTCCCCGAGTGTTGATTTCAAATTGCTCCCTCCTCCCATTGCCCTCCCTACCATCATCCCCCCCTCCTTGCTTATCTCCTTCTCCCCCACTTTCCTGTGTTGTAAGATAGGTTGTCATACCAAAATGAGTGTGCATTTTACTCCTTCCTTTAGTTGAATGTGATGAGGGTAAACTTCTTGTTTTTTTTTTTTCTCAGCTCTCCTCTTTTTCCCTCCACCAAAAAGTCTCCTGCTTGCCTCTTTAATGAGATATAATTTACCCCAGTCCATTTCACCCTCTTTCTTCCCACTACATTTCTCTCTCATCATTTACCTTAATTTCTTTTAAGATATGGTCCCATCCTATTCAATTCACTCTGTGCTCTCTGTCTCTGTATGTGCATGCATGTGTGTATGTGTGTGTGCGTGCATGCATGTACATGTGTGTGTGTGTATGTGTACAATCCCACCAACTACCCAGATACTGAAAAATTTTAAGAGTTACAAATATTGTCTTTTCATGTAGGAATGTAAACAGTTCACCTTTGGTAAGTCCCTTGTGACTTCTCTTTGCTGTTTACTTTTTCATGCTTCTTCTCATTCTTGTGTTTGAAAGTCAAATTTTCTTTTCAGCTCTGGTCTTTTCATCAATAATGATTGAAAGTCCTCTGTTTCATTGAAAGACCATATTTTCCCCTGAAGTATTATACTCAGTTTAGCTGGGTAGGTGATTCTTGGTTTCAGTCCTAGTTCCTTTGACTTCTGCAATATCCTATTCCACGCCCTTCGATCCCTTAATGTAGAAGCTGCTAGATCTTGAGTTATCCTGATTTTATTTCCAAAATACTGGAATTGTTTCTTTCTAGCTGCTTGCAATATTTTCTCCTTGACCTGGGAATTCTGGAATTTGGCCACAATGTTCCTAGGAGTTTCTCTTTTTGGATCTCTTTCAGGCGGTGACCAATGGATTCTTTCAATACTTATTTTGCCCCTGGTTGTAGAATATCAGGGCAGTTTTCCTCAATAATTTCATGGAAGATGATGTCTAGGCTCTTTGTTTGATCAGGACTTTCAGGTAGTTCCATAATTTTTAAATTGTCTCCCCTGGATCTCTTTTCCAGGTCAGTTGTTTTTCCAATGAGATATTTCACATTCTCTTCCATTTTTTCATTCTTTTGGTTTTGTTTGGTGATTTCTTGGTTTCTGAGAAAGTCATTAGACTCCATCTGTTCCATTGTAATCTTGAGAGAACTATTTTCTTCAGTGAGCTTTTGAACCTCTTTTTCCATTTGGCTAATTCTGCTTTTGAAAGCATTCTTCTCTTCATTGGCTTTTTGAACCTCTTTTGCCAATTGAGTGAGCCTATTTTTCAAGGTATTATTTTCTTCTGCATTTGTTTGGGTCTCCTTTAGCAAGGTATTGACCCGTTTTCCGTGCTTTTCTTGCATCTCTCTCATTTCTCTTCCCAGTTTTTCTTCCACCTGTCTAACTTGATTTTCAAAATCCTTTTTGAGCTCTTCCATGGCCTGAGCCCACCTGACATCCACCTGGGATGTCTGGGATACAGAGGCCCCGCCCTCCACGTCTTTCCCTGATGGTAAGAATATTTCCTCGTCATCAGAATTGAAAGGTGGGAACATTTGTACCCCCTCAAAGTAGCTCTCTATAGTCTTATTTTTCTTCCCTTTTCTGGGCATTTTCCTACCCAGTTACTTGACTTCTGAGATTCCTCTCCACCCCTGCCTAGATCTGCCCAGCTAGTGCTTGAGGTCTGAGATTCAAATGGGCTTTCAGCTATTCAATGTGAGCTTAAGTTCTAGTTCTGGGCGGGGGGGGCGGGGCAGGGTTGCCTCCCAGCCTCAGTTCCCTCAGGGGATTTATGCAGAGACCTGAACTTCTGCCTGCCTGCTCGGGGAGTCACGGGCTGCTTGGGGAGTCCTGGGCTACTGCTGCTTCTGCTGCTCCCTCTGCCACTGCCTCCCAAGGGGGCCTGAGTCACGGAGACACCCCACTCCCTTCTTGGCCAGCCCAGACGTCTCTCTCACTGACCTGTAGCATCTGTGGGTGGAGGGACCTTCCCAACCGCTGGAGATTCCATCCCTGAAGCCTCCTCGGATCTGCTCCTCTCGGCCGCGCAGCCAGGGCAACGCAGGGATGGTCTCCACTTTCCGGGCGCGATGGACCCTGGGGACGGCTCTCCAGGGCTGTCTGGAATGGAGATCTTTTCCACTGTGTTTCTGCATGCCTTGCAGTTATCCAGAGTTTGTGGGGGGTTCTTCTTGCAGGAAATATATGGGCTGTGGGTTCGGAGCTAGCATATTTTAATCTTTCCACTCCACCATCTTGGCTCTACCCCCTGAGTATAATACTTCAAGGGAAAAAATGGAAATTCAGTAATAGAGACAAATTTGAAGATTTCATATTGAGGAAAAGACCAGATCTGTATTTAGAATTTTGACTTGCCAAGAGAAGCATGAAAAGGTAAACGGGGAAAAAAAAAGAAAAATCATAAAAGACTCTCTAAAGCTGAACTGTTTACATTACTGCATGGAAAGAGTATTTTTAACTCTTGAATCTTTTCTCAGTATTTGGGTAGTTGGAGAGTTTGTACACACATACACATAGATAGATAGAGAGTACAGGGTGTGTTATATCAGAAGAGATGATATCCACATACACACACACACAAAATAAATAAAACAAAATAAAAATTAAGGGGTGAGAAAGGGAGTAAGGAAATGGGGTGGGATATAACTCATAACAGAGATAAGAAAAATCTTATTCAATAGAGGAGATAAGGCAGAAGGGGTGGGGGGGAATAAAGCTACTCTCCTCTCATGTGGTTGAAGGAAGGAATAACATGCTTACTAAATTTGATATGAAAATTTATAACACACCACAGGAAAGTAGAAGAGGAGACAACAAGTGGAGCGAAGAGAATGTTAGAAGGGAGGGCAAATGAGCGAAGGGAGTCACTAGAAATAAACACTTTTGAGAATTGACAAGGTCAATTGTAGGGGGGAAAATAAAGGGGATAGGGTAGGTCAGAGGGCAATATAATTAGTATTACACAACATGATTTCTATGGAAGTCTTTTTTCAAAACAACACATGTTTAGTCTGTATTGAATCCCCAGTGGGGCTGGGGAGGGAGGGGGGGAGAGAAGTTGGAATTCAAAGTAGTAGAAATGAATGTTGAGAATTTTTACTGCATGTAATCAGGAAATAAGAATTACAGAGATAGGGGTATGGAAATTTATCTTGCCCTGCAAGAAAAGAAGGAAGATGGGGATAGGACAGGAGTGGGGTTTGATGGAGGAGAGGGTCCATTGAGGGAAGGAGCAACCAGAATGCAAAGTATTAGGAAGTGGGGGGAGGTGGGTGATGGGGAGAAAAATTGGTCATGTTACAAAGTGAGGTAAAAGCAATTAGTATTAAAACAATAGAATGAATTAATTACTGAGAGTACATCAATGACATCTTTAGTTTGGAGAAAAGAATTTCAGTCTAACTTTCCAAGAGGAAAGTAACCTCTGATAAAATTTGGCATTGATGGAAAAGTCAAGGTTTTAATGGTAAATTTGATTTTATGATTGCCATTTAATCAGGAACTAGAACATGTGTAGAAAGACATGTAAGCCACTTAAGACTTGCCTAATATATGTTCCTTAGCCAAAGTAAAATTATCATCATATTTTAAACCTGATTATAGGAACTTGCCATTTTTAGATGATGTGGGACTACTAAGTGACTGTTTCTCTGAGTCGAACTCCAGGTATGGGAAGCAAGAAAGGCGATCCAAGCCTCCATTACATGATGCCAGTATGCTCATGAGATGCTGGTATGAACTGCATAGGTGATCTCAAGGGAAGAGTGGGAGAGCAGCTGTTCAGCATGGGCTGAGGTGGGATTCTCTGGACTCAATTTCCCCAATGACACCTAGCAGACTTTAAGTCTGACTGAATACAGTGGACGATCTACTTCTGTCTGGAATAAACATGAAGTTGGGGAGATATTGTTTCCCTGCAATGTTCCTACTCTTGGTGGCAATTCCCTATAGTCAAAAGGTTTGTAAGCTTAATACCAGATCTGTTCAGTTATAGGCTATGGGTAGAGGAACATCCGAGGCTGCCTAAAATTAAGCTATTAGGTGTAGGACTTTAGACCAACAGCATTAAGTTAGGGTCTTTTATTATTAGTAATACTGAGGAGACAATTAGATCAAGAGATTGTGAAGTTAGCCATATAAATACTCTCTGTGTCTGAGTTGGTTTATGCTTAAAAAAAAAATTCTTTTGTGGTCCATAATGAAAATTCTTTAAAAAGATGTATCACCTGACCAAAAGTTTGAATTGCTTTATCTGTTATAAACTGTGTTAAAAATAAAAAAATAAAAAAAGAATGTAAACAGTTAAACTCTAATAAGTTCCTTATGTTTTTCTTTTCTGTTTGCATTTTCATACTTCTCTTGATTTTTTATTATTTGTATAATAAATTTAATTTACTTAATTTTAATTTTCAACTTTCATTTTTACAAGGTTTTGAGTTCCAGATTTTCTCCCTATCTCTCCCTTCACCCCCATCCCAAGATGGCATACATTCTAATTAACCCTTACTACAGTCTACCCTCCCTTTTATCACATCTCTCTCCCTTTCCCTCCTCTCTCTCTCTCTCTCTCTCTCTCTCTCTCTCTCTCTCTCTCTCTCTCTCTCTCTTATCTATCTATATCTATCTATTTCCTCTAACTACCCTGATACTAAGCAAGGTCTCACGAGTTACAAATATCACCTTCCCATGTAAGAATGCAGACATTTCACCTTTAATAAATCTCTTATTTTCTTTTTCCTTTTTATCTTTTCTTGGTTCTCTTGAGTTTGGTATCTGAATGTCATATTTTCTATTTAGCTCTTGTCTTTTCAGCAAGAATGCTTGAAAATATTCTATATTGTTGAATGACCATATTTTTCCTCTTAAGGATTATACTCAGTTTTGTTGGGTAGGTGATGCTTGGATTTAATTCTAGGTCTTCTGACTTCCCAAAAGTCATATTCCATGCCCTTTGATCCCTTAATGTAGAAGCTGCTAGATCTTATGTTATCCTGATTGTATTTCCACAATACTTGAATTGTTTCTTTTTGGCTGCTTGGAATATTTTCTCCTTGAGGTACTATGGAATTTGGCTACACTATTCCTAGGAGTTTTCCTTTTGGGATCTCTTACAAGAAGCCATCAGTGGATTCTTTCAATTTCTACTTTGCCCTCTAGTTCTAGAATATCAAGACAGTTTTCCTTGATAATCTCCTGATAGACGATATTTGGGCGCTTTTTTTGATCGTGTCTTTCAGGTAGTCCAATAATTTTTAAATTATCTATCCTGAATACATTTTCCAGGTCAATTGTTTTTCCAATGAGATATTGCACATTGTCTGCTATTTTTTTCATTCTCCTAGTTTTGTTTTATAATTTCTTGATTTTTCATAAAGTCTTTAACTTCAACTGCTCCATTCTTATTTTGAAGGAATTATGTTCTTCAGTGACCTTTTGGAACTTGTTCCATTTGGCCCATTCTGCTTTTTAAGGCATTCTTATCCCCATTGGCTTTTTTGACTTTTTTGTCTAATTTTAAAGGTTTTATTTTCTTCATCATTTTTGGGTCTCCTTTATCAAGCTATTTTTCATGATTTTCTTACATCACTCTCATTTCTATTCCCAATTTATCTTCTATTTCTCTTACTTTTCAAAATCCTTTTTGGGCTCTTCTTTGACCTGAGAAAAAGTCACATTTTTCTTAGAGGCTTTGAATGCAGGGTATTTGACTTTGTTTTCTTCTTCTGGTTGTGTTTTGATCTTTCTTCCCATCAGTGATGGGAAATATCTTTTCCGTGAGATAGTACGAATCTCCAGTATTTTTCCCCCTATTGCTCATTTTTCCAGCCAGTTTCTTGGCTTTTGAGCTTATTGTTAAATGGAGGACTCCAGAAGCAGCTGCTCTTTTGGCAACCACTGCTATCGCCCTGTGGCTGGGACTAGGGCTGTGTCTGTGGCTAAGGCTGGACAATGCTCCCCTCTCAGTGAGATGAGAGACCTTTCATACTGACATTTGAAGCTGTCTTTGCCATTTCTGGGTTGAGAATTCTGGAAACTCCTACAGCTGTCAGCAGTTCTGTCCCCTAAGGCTTGCTCCAGCTCTGTCCACACTGGCATGGGCCATGCCAAATTGAGTTCCTCTCCCAGCCTGGTACAGCATACCCTTCCTATTCACCTTTCAGTTTGTCTTGGGCTAGAAATTTGCTTCGATTTGCATTTTGTTTTTTCTGCTGTTCTGGAACATTTTTAGAGTCATTTTTTACACTTTTTCTTTTGTGAGTTTAGAGGGAAAGGTCAAGCAGGTACCTGTTTCTCCTCTGCCACCTTGGCTCCACCCTCTGCAGTTCATAAAGTCATTTTTGTTAGTTCATTTTTTTACTTCCAATTTTATTAAATCTCTGCCTTAATTTTCAGGTTTTCCATTTGGGTGTTTAATTGAGGATTTTAAATTTATTCTTTTTCTTATTTTTTTGAGTTGTATACTCAATTAATTCTTTCTGTCTGTTCTTGTTGTATGAGTTATAGAAATATAAAGTTTTCCTTAAGTGCTGTTTTGGCAGAATCCAACACATTTTGAAATGTTTCCCCCTGTCATCTTCTCTTTCATGAACTTATTGGTTGTTGCTATGGTTTGTTCCTTGACCCACCCCTTCTTTAAGATTGGATTGTTTAGTTTTCAAAAATTTCAATTTGTTTTATCTGTGCTTCTATGGCACTTCATAAAATGCAACTTTCTTTTGCTTTGTGTTCTGCAAAGGGTGAATCTAATATTTGCACTTTTCTGCATTCTGTTCTGAAGTTCTTATGCCATTATACATGGCGAATTTTTGTGAAAGTACTATGTACAATTGAGGAAAAAGATATAATCCTTTCTACTCCCATTCTATTTTCTCTGGATCTTTATCATATCTAATCTTTCTAAATTCTACTTATCTCCTTGACATCTTTCTCATTTATTTTATGGTGACAGTTATCTAACTCTGAGAGAGGAAAGTTGAGATCTCACACTATTATAGTTTTGTTTTCTATTTTCTTCTCTAATTCACTTAGTGTGTCCTTTATGAATTTGAATACTTGCCCTTTGGTGCATGTATGTTCAATATTGATATCATTTCATTGTCTCTGGTTCTTTTAAGCAAGATGTCATTTCTCTGCTAATCCATTTTCAATTAGGTCTAGTTTTGCTTGTACTTTGTCTATAATTATGATTGCTACCTCTACCTTAATAGATTCTGCTCCAGCTTCTTACATTAATTCCATGTGTGTCTCTGTTTCAAATGTGTTCTTCCAAGCAAAATATTTTTGGATTCTGTTTTCTAAAACATTATTAGGTTTCATTTTATGGGTGAGTTCATACCATTCACATTCATAGTTACAATTACTAAGTATACATTACTCTCCATGAATCTCCCTGCCTCCCTCCCTCTCTCTCTCCCTCCCTCCCTCTCTCTCTCTCTCTCTCTCTCTCTCTCTCTCTCTCTCTCTCTCTCTCTCTCTCTCTCTCTCTCTCTCTCTCTCTTTCTCTCTCTCTCTCCTCTTCTCAAGTCATTTTTGCTCCTGACTACTGTCTTTTTTTTATGCATTTTCTTTTTATCATGTCCCTCTTTTCTCTCCCCTTCTCATTCCTTGTTTGTTAATATAGATTTCTATTAACATTAAATATGCACACTTATTTCCCTTTTTAAACCAATTTAGATGTGAGTGAATTTCAAAGATTGCCTATCTCCATGTCCATTTCCCCTCTATTGCCAAAATTCTTCTTTGTTTGCATCTATTATGCAATATAAATTCCCGCATTTTTCCTCACTCTTCCTTCCTAGGATATCCCTCTTTCTCTCCCATTCATCTTTCCATAGAAAAATGTAAACAGTTCAAGCTTATTGAATCCCTCACGATTTCTTTTTATTTTTGACTTTTTTTATTCTTGTCCTGGGTCTTGTTTTTGGACAGAGCAAGTTTCAAACATGTTATTGCACAGAAATAGTTTTCATCTACAATTGTACTAAGTTCTCTTTTTACCTTAAAGCTCTAATTCAAATGAAAAAGCACTTGCACAGTGTTTCATAGAGTCCTGTACATTTTCTTTCCAAATTCTGGTTCAAATGTATCTGGTTACTTTTTCAAGTTCATTATTTATTATTATCACCATTTATATTTTTCACTTTTATTGATATTTTTTATATAAACTTAATTTCTGAACAGAAAACACTGCCCACACCAACACCTCTCACCCAAGTACTATCTATTTTGTCAGGGTTATGCTGGAGCCAGCTCAAAGATAACTTCAGAAAGCCAATGGTTAACTTTTCAGTTGAGTATTTAAACCCCAGGAAACAGCAAAGATTTATTAATGAGGGCTCAACGTTTTTTTGTTTTGTTTACGAGACTTAAGAAAATGATGGAAAAATGTTAATAATGCAAATTTAACTTAAAAGTATAATATGTAAACAATTATGTAATTATGTAATAAAGTATAATATGTAAACAATATGCAAAGCAGTGCAATAAAACTAACTGAAATTTAAACCATGTCTGATATATACACCCTAAATCTGTAGTCCCCTATCTCTTCAAAGAAAGGAAGGTATACTTTTATCAACTCCTCTGTGGGGACAAACTTGGGAGTTATAATTACATGGTATTTTTTTTTGTCATCTCTGTTAACAGTGTTGCAGTTTTTGTGTTTATGGATAGGTTCATTTCTAACCACAATTAAGCCAGTTCTTCATATTTACATATTGTTTTCCTAGTTATTGGTTCATTTTGTATTCATTCATGTAAGTCTTTCTATGCCTCTCTGCATTCTTCATATTATCAGTTTCTCACTAGCAGTTATATTCCATCAATGTTCATGTAACACAATTTAGTTGATTTTCAATCAATAGGAAATTATATTATTTCTCATTCATTTTTCCCCCACAAAGAGTATTGCTATAGATATTTTGATATATAGCCACAACCTGGCCCTTCCTATCTTTCAAATATTCTTACTGTTTATTCTGTTCCATGGACTACAAGATTCATGCTGGTCCTTCCACAAGATACTCCATCTCCAACCTGCATTTTCACTGACTTTCATTCATTCTGGGAATTTTCTCTCTCTTCACCTCCAACTCTCAGTTTCCTGGATACCTTCCAGTCTCAGATAAAGTTCCATATTTTCTAAAAAAATTATTTTCCAGTCCTGTGTAAATGAGGAAGTACAGAAAAGAACATATTGATATATACCTTTAGACCTACCCATGAACAATATTGAAGCTCACTTCATTTCTGGAGAGACACAAAAAAGAACAAAAAATATTGAGTGTGCACTGATAGAGTGACTGTATGGTATTTTAGTTTGTAAGTAGTTTAAAGGATGTGTCCTTTTATATTACTTTATCCTGCCTTTTGAATAAAGAAAAGTGGTTTTAGAGTAGAGAGGATGACCCGAGAAAATCAGAATGGATGGGAGGAATTAAGATTTTGCTGAGATGAAGAATAGCATTAAGACAGATAAGGCATAGAGAAAGATATCAGATTAAAAGGTCAAAGAGAGGATAGGTTAAAAGG
Organism: Bettongia penicillata ogilbyi; assembly: GCA_023548195.1. Lineage (NCBI taxonomy): Eukaryota > Metazoa > Chordata > Mammalia > Diprotodontia > Potoroidae > Bettongia > Bettongia penicillata. The sequence goes on along the minus strand of JAJHZJ010000130.1, from coordinate 596,059 downwards.
AAAATATAATTAGATTCTCTTTGTTTAGTGTGAAGTGCCAATGGTGCATCCAGATAGAATGCCCATTAGGAGTTTATGGTATGGGTTTGGTTCTCAAAAGAATAGGCAGACACACACAGAAATGAAAAGTATGAGAACACACCCTTTGGGGTAAGTCCAAATTGAAAGATTTAAAGGAAAATGAAGACACAGTAATGGTAATATAGAGACAGTTATACAACTATAAATATATATTGATCAAGTGTTCAGAAACCATGGGAAATTAATAGCAGGTGAGGATTGTGAAAACAAAACTTGGATTTAGAAATTATGAGGATATTGATGACATTTGGTAGAGTTTCAATAGGAATTTGGATATAACAGATTGATAGTAGTGGGATAAGAAGAGATTGGGTAATGGGCAAATGGAGACAACATATATATGTACATATATGTATGTAGATACAGATATCGATATCTGTGTATCTATATATCTTTTTTCCCTTCCTGAATCATCTTAGCTGCTCACTAGATGGAATTGTGGGGTTAAGAAGATCTGAATTCCTTACTGGCCTCAGACACTTATTATGTATGCAATCATATACATACATACATATATATATATATATTTATATGCCTTATCTGCATATATCTATATTATCTATCTACGTATATACATGCATGTATTGTATAATCCTGTATACATATGTATAATAATATGTATATCTATTTATCTATCTATCCATCTATCAAGCTGTGTAATTCAAAGCATTTAACCTCTTTTAGCCTCAGTTTCTTCATCTGTATAATAGATACAATGATACTATATATGTCAGTGTTGCTATGAAGATGAAGGAAGACAATATTTGTAAAGTTTTGTGTAAATCTTAAAGCCTTATATAAATATGAGTAATTTTCAAAAAGCTTAGCACAGACAGTTTGGTGACATGATAATATTCTGGTAGGGTAGAAAATATACGAGAAGACTTTTATAAATATAATTGGAGATCCTAAGTATGTTAGTATTTTTCAAGGTTCATCTCAAAGTCCACCTATGAAACCTTTTCAGACCCCTGAATTTTTAGTGCTTTCCTATCCTTCAAATTATATTCTATTTACAGATAACTGCTGTGAAAAATATTCTGTAGAAACAAGGATAATACATGAATCTGGATAACAGAAGTCATTTTTTTAGGCTTTTTTCTTCACATCACTGGGACATACCATTATGTGGGAAGAAAAAACTGCAGGAAATGAGATGGGTCAAGTAACAGTTCAAGAAAAGAGTGGTGCTTAAGTTTTAGCATTAAAATTTTTTAAGTTACTTTAAGTTTTCAGCAGATACTTCCACAAGATTTTGAGTTCTAAATTTTATTCCTATCTCTCCCCTCTACCCACCCCAAGACAGCATGCATTCTGATTACTACTTCCCCCAATCTGTCCTCCCTTCTATCACACCCCTTCCTTCTCTTATCTCCATCCCCTCTATGTTCTTGTAGGGCAAGATAGATTTTTACACCCTATTGCCTGTATATCTTATTTCCCAGTTGCATGTAAAAACAATTTTTTAACATTTGTTTTTAAAACTTTGAGTTCCAACTACTCTCCCTTCCTCCTTCCCCATCCATCCCCACTGAAAAGGCAAGCAATTCGATATGTTACACATGTGTAGTTATGCAAAAAAATTCTATAATAGTCATATTGTGAAAAACTAACTATATTTCCCTCCATCCTATCCTGTCCCCATTTATTCCATTCTCTCTTTTGACCTTGTCCATCCTCAAAAATGTTTACTTCTAATTACTCCCTCCTCCCATTTGCCTTCCATTCTATCATCTTCTCAACCTGCACTTATCCCCTTCTCCCCTATTTTCCTGTAGTGCAGTATAGATTTTCATACCAAACTGAGAGTGCATGTTTTTCCTTCCTTAAGCCAAAAACTGTAAGAGTAAGGTTCACTCTTTCCCTCTTCCTCTGTATTGAAAAATCTTTTTCTTGCCACTTTTATGTGAGACAATTTGCCCCATTCTATCTCTCCCTTTCTGCTCCTTATATATTCTTCTCTCACTCCTTAATTTAATTTTTTAGGTATTATCCCTACCTATAATCAACTCACTTTTTGTGCTCTGTCTATATGTATATAATCTATCCAGTTACTCTAAGACTAAGAAAAGCCTTAAGAGTTACAAATATGATTTTTTTATGTAGGAATACAAACAGTTCAACTTTAGTAAGTCCCTTAAGAATTCTCTTTCCTGTTTACCTTTTCATGCTTCTTTTGATTCTTGTGTTTGAAAGTTAATTTTTCTATTCAGCTCTGGTCTTTTCATCAAAAATGTCTGAAAGTCCTCCATTTTATAGAATGACCATTTTTCCTCCTGAAGTGTTATACTCAGTTTTGCTAGGTAGATGATTCTTGGTTTTAATCCTAGCTCCTTTGACTTCTGGAATATCATATTCCATGCCCTGTGATCCCTTAATGTAAAAGCTGCTAGATCTTGTGTTATCCTGATTTTATTTCCAAAATATTCAAATTGTTTCTTTCTGGCTGCTTCGAATATTTTCTCCTTGATCTAAGAGCTCTGGAAGTTGGCTACAATATTCCTACTGGTTTCCCTTTTAGGATCTCATTAAAGAGGCGATTGGTGGATTCTTTAAATATCTATTTTACCCTCTGCTTTTACAATATCAAGGAAGTTGTCCTTGATAATTTCTTGAAAGATGATGTCTAAGCTCTTTGTTTGATTATGTCTTTCAGGTAGTCCAATAATTTTTTTAAATTGTAACTCCTGGATCTATTTTGCAGGTCAGTTGTTTTTCCAATGAGATATTTCATATTGTATGCTATGTTTTTCATTCCTTTGGCTTTGTTTTATAATTTCTTGATTTTTCATAAAGTCATTAGCTTCCATTTACTCCATTCTAATCTTTAAGCAATTATTTTCTTCAGTGAGCTTTTGGACCTCCTTTTCTGTCTGGTCAAATTTGCTTTTGAGGGAATTCTCCTCATTGGCTTTTTGAATCTCTTTTACCATTTGGATTAGTCTATTTTTTAAAGTGTTATTTTCTTTAACCTTTTTTTGAGTCTCCTTTAGCCAGCAGTTGACCCATTTTTCATGATTTTCTTGCATCACCCTCATTCCTTTTCCCAATTTTGGCTCTACTTAACTTACTTGATTTTCAAAGTCCTTTTTGAACTGTTCCATGGCCTACGACCAATTCATATTTTTCTTGGAGGCTTTGGTTGTAGGAGCATTGACTTTGTTGTCTTCAGTTTGTATACTTTGGTCTTCCTTGTCTCCAAAGTAAGAATCTTTAGTCTGATTGTTTTTCCAGTTTTTTCTCATTTTCCCAGCTATTTACTTGGCTTTTGAGCTCTTTGTCAAGGTAGTTCTCTGTTTCCAGTAGAGGTTTGAGATTTACTCTCAGATGTTTAATCCTCCCACAATCTTTGGGCCTAGAGCATGAGAAATAGTCACTGCCACTGCCTCTGGCCTTGTTACTAGTTCTGGGGGCATCCTCTGCTATTTCCTCCATCCCTTCTGCCACCCTGGGGCTAGGACTCCACCACTCTTCTCTCTCATACAGGTCCCACAGGATTTTTCCACCGACCTTACTAGTTGTCCTTACCTTTTTGGGCTTGTGAAAGTGTGGAAACCACCACAGGTGCTTAAGATTCAGTTCCCCGCTAGGCCTGCTCATGTCCCTTTTCTGTTAGTGTGGTCCACAATGGACTGCATTTTGCTCCCAATGTGGCACAATAGACATTTCCAAGTGAACTTCCAGGCTGTCTTGGGTTGGAGATTTGCTTCATGCTGTCATTCTGTGGGTTCTGTAGTCATAGAATTTATTTAGTCATTTTTTTACAGATATTTGGCTGCATTTGGGGGGAGAGTGCTAGCAAATCTGTGCTGTTACTCTATGATCTTTCCCCTGCTCTCCAGTTAGATTTTAGTATTCCTGAGAGAAGGGGAGAGTGGGTGATTGTAGCCAGTTAGTGAAATGTCATAGTTCTTGACCCAGAAAAAGCTATACTTCTGAGATGATGAGGTCTTATAAGTGTCCATTTATATGCAGTTGCATGTCATGGAGAAAATACATAGCCAAGGAATTACTAGAAGAGAAAGCAAATGTATCAACAAGAATTATTTAAATGCATTATATATTCAGGTTCTCTGCTAGGAGATAGGCATAGAAAAAGGAAGATGAAACGATCCCCATCCTCTAGTAATTTAAATTGTATTCTCTAAATACTAGTCTATTTTGGCTGACAATATGTTATAGAAGAGGGTCATGCATTAAAGTAGTTGAGAAACTTGAAGAGGTGTCTGTAGTTCTCTAGAAGACATCTATAAATGTGGGAGGTAAAATCTGAATTAAAATGATTGTGTAAAGATCATAGAAAAGCCCAGAATCCAATTTATACACAGTAAATGTAATAGAAAGGGTATTAAATTAAACGGTTATCAGTAAAGCCAAAGGAAAAAATCAGTACACTCCTTCTTCCAGCTCAATATTGTGTAAAAGGAGAACTTGAAGTTGCATATGATAAGAGATGAATCCCAAAAGGAAGTCAGAACTGGATAAGATAAAGAAACCAATAGTCTAAAGTAGTATTCTGATGGTAGACATTTCAGAAGCCATAGAAACCCAAAGTAGTACCCTTCCCAGGCTAGCCCAGTGGTCAAGAAGATTTCAACTGGTCCTTGTTCATACCAGAAGACCAGACAGAACAGCTTTTTTACTAGGCACAATGACGCTTCTCAATGTTCTTAGTGAATACACACATACAACAGAACGGGTAGAAGCCATTGATAAGAACCAGGCAAAGGATGGGGGAAAAAAATGAAACCAAACCAAAAAACAGATCCTTACTACTAAATTTAAGAGCACGGGAGGCGTTGGTGTCTTACTCTTATACAAAGTCTCAAATCATAAAGTGAGGCTGGAGAAATAAACTGAATACTATGAAAAAATATGAGTTCACACTAGCTAACAATAGTTAGCATTTATATACTGCTTTTAGGTCTACAAACTACTTTACAATATAAATACCTGATGTTTATAAAGTATTTTAAGATTTGCAAAACACTCTATTAATATTATCTAATTTTGTCTTCAAAACAACCCTGTGTACTGGTGATGTATTCTCATTTGATATATGCAGCTAACAAATGTTTGAGGGAGAATTTGAACTCATTTCTTTCTCACTCCAGTTAAGTACTCCAACCATCTTAGCTGCAAACACTTCAAACTCCTACCCTACTTTAATTCCTCCTTTTTGAGTTTTCTGTCTTAATTAATATTTAGTTAGTCAGCACCCAGTCAGTGACACCATATGTTCTGTGAAGTGCAAATTATACTGTCAGGGTTATACAATAAATAATAATGATGATAATTTTAGCAAAAAATCTCCTATTTTCAATTGCTGCTATACTAGAATTTAAATAGGTCTGGAAATAGGCTAAATGGAGCAGGGGATGTGAAGCAGAGAATCTTTTGACTCTACAACTACCTGGAAATTCCCAGGATTTCCATCAATCCTAGGAACACAGTGCTACAACCTTGTTTACCTTACAATCAACTTGAATTAAAAATGTGTATTTTTTGATATTGCAATATAAACATAATTTGATCAATAAACTGTGGTTACAAGAATATGAAATGTTGTTATTGGGGGATATGACATTTTATTAGTGTGTGTCTTTCATCAGAACCCCAATATCACATTTTTTTAAACTCATGTACTTTTCATGATTATTATGAATCACAATTCTGTCTTTGCACGTAAGTTTTATTTCCCCTAGTAATAACAGCTTGAATACACAAAATTGAGAGTAGCTAATCAAGAGAAATTGACCATCCTTTTGAGTTGGGTTTTGGATTTGGATTATGTCTTCTTATAGGAGTGTGTGGATAAGCACCTCCTTACAATGACTGAGCCTCTCCCATGGTTCTGGGTTATGGTTGACCCATTTACAATTCATTGAGGATAAGTAATTGTCTCAGTGTCAGGAATAAATTTCTTAGGTTTTCATGGGTTGGAGTCACTGTATTATTAAAAAAAAAGAATCAGGAGCTTGCTCTCGGAGGTGGCAGGAACTTGGATTTTTTATCTAGGTAGTTGGAGTAGCTGATAGTAAGGAAATGGAATGACTAACATAGCTAACATTTATATAGTGCTGACTATATGCCAGATACACACACACCCTTTACAAATAGATGTTATTACAGAAACTTTGTAAGTTTGAAAAGAAATGTATTCTTTCTTCTTTTCATTGCTGAACTCAGAATTGTAGGGGTTATTTGCCCCAAGTCATATAGCTTGTAGGTCCCAAAGTCAAAATTTAAACTCAGTTCCTTAGGCTCCCCTTTCAACACATTATACATTACAAAGAAGTCACTATTCCATTGCCTTAGTACTGGAAGAATAAACCCAGTAAGAAAATTTCACTCAGGTAACGAGCAACAACTGTAGATATCCATGAGAAATGTTAAAAAAAATTAACTTTAATAATAAATTTAACACATTAATGGTGAAATGCTACTCACTTTTCTTTTAGCTTACTGTCAAGTCTGCTCCGCCTAGTTGCTTTGTCCTTTCTAACAATGAATCTACCCAGATCCTGAGGATAGGTCCCCTCAAGGACTACTGATGATTAGTGAATTTCTGCTTGAAACTGTCATATCCTCAGACACTATAGCCAAGTTTCTTATTTCATTCAATTTTTAGATATTTAAAATTCCCCTTAATTTTTACAAGAAAAAGTTAAGTTATCAATATTATATTAGAAGCTGACAATATTTTGTAGGCAAGCACAATTGATTATAGTTTTATTATAGAAGTATGATTACTAAAATATATATTTTGAAATTCAGAGCATATAATTCCAATACTTGAAACAAAAAAAAAAACTTAACCCACCACGAATATATAAAAATGATCATCTAAGACAAAGTATTTTTGCTGGAAAATGTATAAATATAAGATAGGTATAAAATATATCTTTCAAATCTATGAAGATTAATGATATAAAATATATAGGTAGTCACTTTTTCTTAAAAAAGGTACCCTTCATTATTTCATACAATATTTTCTACATTAACAGTTATTTTAAAATTGCATTGTTTTAAAATTAAATCCTATATGAGAGTTCAATTAGAAGAAAATTCTCTTGGAAAAATACTTCGACATATATCATGAGCTATTTTTAAAAAATCCTCTTAAATAATTTTAAATGTTCATAAATATTTCTTTCTATCTAAGAACAATAAAATAAGCAATGAATATTCAGATGTATGCAAAGTTATCAAGTGATTTATTATGATCTGTTTAGAAAAAATTATCATATCCAGAAAGCAAAATCAATGCTATTTTTCTGTCTCAAATTTTAAACTGTTCTGCCAAGTTTGCTATACAATTGAAATATGTCCTTGACCATCTTGAAGTACAGAACATGAAATATATTTATTACATGGCTTCTTTGTTAAACCTCTTATAAAGAAACATTATTAAACTTTTATTTTATTTTAGTTTTAATTAAATTAATTAAACATTAATTTAATTTAATTAAAATAATTTTAATTTCATTTCATTTTAAGGATGTGGCAATGTACATATAATTTATACATTTAGTGAAGCATTAGCTTTTCTTTAAATTTGCATTTTAAAAAATGGCAAATAGAACTTGGTAAGATATTAAAACTATTCTTACAACATGCTGATTAAAAAAAGAAAAAAAAAAAACAACTATCGTTCTTCCATTAATGAATCCTGTCTCAGCTGCAAACTTTTATGATAACTATTACCTAAAAAATTCAAATTGTCAAAAATTCATGTTTCTGTTTATAAGATAACATTGTTAATGTTAATTACAAAAAAAGTTCCCATCATACCAGGAGGTGCTTGAAGTCTTTTTTTTTTTTTTACCCATTTTGTATTTTCACCAGTATCTGTAAGTAAAATCTTTACTCTGTATATTATAACTCATTTTTTCAAGTCTCATTTTTGACATTTCAATTTATTTTTAAAAAACCCATTTAATCTTTAGACAAGTGTATAAAATGTGCTTATCACTTTTAAGATACTTTTATGGAGCAGAGATCTCTTGAAGTTCCTAATTCTTCTATTTGAGTTTTATTTTGATTTTTTTCAAAAGTCCAACTTATTTTCTAGATATTTAACATATTCTTTTTTCTTTCAACAGTGTTCTTTATTTTTCATCAATTTTTTTAAAATGGGAATTTTCTGTTTTGAATGGAAATGTTGTCACTACAGCCCTTAGATGGTTACTATTTGCTGATGTGGATCAATTCTAATACGTATGCACATCTACTGATGTAATTTGTACAACCATCTTGTTGCCAGAGTTAAATATCTACTGTCCATCTAATGTCTGTGCATACTGAAGAATTGTTTTTCTTTCTTGAGTACTTTCTGCATTTGCCATTGTTAATGTCTAGTCCCTTTGTTCCATCTTTACTTGGATTGACTATTTGTAATTTGCCATTTGAAGCAATGGCAATGTATGGCCATTGCTGATCTGGTAAATTGAAGGTAAAATAGGTATTCTCAGTCCCCCTTTCAATATCTAGTGTTTCCTAAAGAAAGATCTTGCAAGATTTTACTGTAAGTTGGGCACAGTGCCAAAATTCCCCCTAGCTTTTCTGTGAAAAAGCCATCAGATGAATCCTGAGAATCTTCAATATCTAACAAGTACAGTATTTCCACTTTCTGTACTTGTGAAGTGAGGTTGGGTAGGTGGTGGTGGATCAATGAAAATTACTGAGCAATCTAGATAATTTCCTGACTTTGTGTTGGCTTTCCAGAAGGATATACCACTGTCATTGCTACAGTTCTTCTTAGTGGCATCTATTGAACAATGTGAGAGATATGACCGCTCTGTATTATTCTACTTGAATGTGGTAGTGCCTATGAACTACTATTTTCATGAGAATCTTCCATAATCAACTAAAGATACTCCTGATATCATAGCTTTGACTTCCTTGAGGGTGGGACTTCTTTTTCCCGGAAAATCAAGTTTTGAAACCTAGTCTTTCTTTACATTCTCTTCATCCCTCCAACAATAGCAAGAACCAGTCTACCTTGTCCTTAGTGAAGTGTTCCTCAGGGTGAGGACCAAGTAGAATCTGAGCTAAGGGTCATTACCAAGGTGACCTCAGACCCATTCAGTTTCCAGTTTCTCTTTGTGATTTGTCTCCCCCTACTAGAATCTAAGCTCCTTGAAGGCAGGTATTGTCTTGTTTCCTTTTCCTGTATCCTTTGTCCTTGGCATATAACATAAGCACTTAGGAAATGCTTTCTTTCTGTGTCTCTCTGTCTCTGTCTCTCTCATATATATCTATCTAAAACAAATAATTATAATCAATATTTATCAATAATAGTAACAATGGTCCATCTCTATATAGTTCTTCAAACATTAAGTATTGTTACATAACAATTTTTCCAAGATGAGTATTATAAGTATTACTGTGGCTACTTTGCAATTAAGAAAACTGAGGATCCAAAAGATAAAGTAATTTGCCTTTAGTCACACAACTAAGGATCAAGGATCTCCTGTACTGAGAAATGTGCAAAATAATAGAGATAGAGTACCTTGGTTCAGATCCTTGTTTTGTAACTTACTATGCTTCCTTAAGCAAATTATGTATTGGTCTCAGTTTGTTAATCTGTAAAATTTAAGTAATGACATAATATTTTCCTGATTCTAAATATATGCTGTGGTATAAGGTGTGATATTCCTCTATTAAGCTTGGTCAACCATAAGCCTTTGTCCTTCTTTCTCCTCATGCCCCACCCTTCCCAATAACAATTTTGCTGTCCTTCTTTGCTGATTCTGTTCTGTGTATAGTCAGTAGCCTATAATTAATCAATATATGCTAATCCTTATCAAAGTAAGTTGAAGTTTTTCTTCTTTAGTCTGAAGACTTACAACACTTTATCTTTATTGCTTCATGGGCAGCTTTAGATCTCCCCAGCTTCTATCTCTGATAGTTGCTTAAGGGTTTCAATTGCCTGATGTTTTCTAGTTTATTGAAAGTTTTACTAAGCTGGAAAATTTCCCAGTGAGTCCTCTGAAACTTGGACTAAACTTTGTTGTAAGATAAAAGCCTGTCAAAATAGGCCCTGTGTCCTATGGAGTTGGTCTATGCATGCAGCATTAACTTCAAAGGAGCATGGATTAGCAATACAGATAGGGAGGTAAATGAAAAAATGAGTCCTATCTTCTAAATGTGCGCCCCTACCCATGAAAAATTCCAATTGACTTCAGGGCCCTGTTTGTTTACTCAAAAAGAAGGTTCCTTCTGGGCAAATCCAGGAGCCAAACATTGTGCCAAAATAAACATAAAAATTGGATAAACTTGCAAGTATTTATCTGCATAGAGAATTTAGCTCAAATACTTTAATAATTTTGAGTATTTCATATACTTTTAAACTCAGAGAGATGCTCAGAAGAAATAGCTAAATTTCCTTCTCATAGTTTTCATAGATTTTTAGATTTCATTTTGTCTTGTAGACTCTGTAGTTGTAGATCTAGACAATCATTTGATACTGTCTGAGTCTTCATGATCCCATGGACCACATGGCACACCACATCTTCTATCCTACAAGATATTCTGAAATCTGTCCAAGTTCATATTCCTTGCTTCCATGGCACCATCTATCCATCTCAACCTCTGCTGTCATCTTTTCATTTGATTATAATCTTTCCCAACATCAGCATCTTTTCTAACAAGTGATAGGACCCATCAATTAAAAGGCACAGATTGAGTATATTTGCTTACCAGTCACATTAAATATATTCCTTCTTGCTGCAAGAGGATTAGCATATATCTTACATCTTTGTAACAAAATGAACACTACCTCATGAGTAGGAAGCACCCAGATATGCTTCCCAGTATTACTCAGTTGTTGCTAACAAACAGAATATATGTTTTTACTGTAGGTTTTTTGAGACTTTTTTCTTTTCATAGAAACTCCCAATAAATGTATATGTAGACACATTTGCAGTACATCAGGAATTTGCTTGGCCATGGAATTATCTGATAGAATATTAGAAATGATAAGGACTCTGGAGGACAGAAGGTAACATGGTAAAACATTTCAAAACAGGAAAAGTCAAAATTCTTTCAACAGGAAAAAGAGAAAAAAATGTAGAAAGAAATCATAAGAGCCTTGTGATGTGATTTTGTTTGAGAATGTCACACACAATTGTGGGCACCTTCTGTTTGAAAATAGCTTTGGCAGAAATCTGCAAATTGTCAATGAAAAAAAGGTGAACAAGTTTTTGTACAGGCTTTATTTTTTTTTCCTGACTCTAAAGTCAGATTTCTGTACTTCTGTCCTCTAGCCTACACTTTCTCTTATAAATATACTCTACCCTGACCCTTCTCTCCTCCCAAAAAGAAGCCCACAATAACTAAGCAAAACCTTATCAGTAATTCTAGTGATTGAACCCCAATGACATGGTGAGTAATTTACCAACACAACTACTAAGAGAAATGACAAGAGTAAAGGATTCATATTTAGCCAGTATAGGGAGCAAAGTGTCATATTTCTAATATACCTCTAAGAGAGACTCTTCTTTTTACAATGAGGGGAATAGGAAAAGGGTTATGGGCTTATTTTCAGTTGAATCTCTCACCTGTTTATAAGAGGAGATTTATATGTAGATGCCCTTTCCCAATTTTGTTTGTATAACGGTGCTATGAAGTCAGAATAAAAGCTGCTTTTCTTGTCACTTTAAGAGGAAGGGTAGTCCAAAATTTATATATATCAGCCTTCTTTCAATTAGACAGTGTTTGCACAAAGACCATGAAAAATACCAAATATTCAGTAAATGCATTTATCCAATTAAACGGCAAATAGAAACTAGAATTTTAGCAATTAGAATATACCAGCAAAATATATAAATGAATGAATAAAATAAAATCTCAGTTCAGATAAAGAGACAGGACCTAACCTCATATAAGAAGTCTTTTCTCCCCCCTAAAGTCTTTAAGGAGTCTAACTGAAAATCGAGAATATATTGAGAAGCCATGTTTCTCTAAACATCTGTAGATTTCAAAGTCTTTCTCTCAATTTCTCTTTTCAAAAGTATCTGAAATCACGCAAGTCTCTCTACCAAGATGCATTAATGTCAACTCTGTTCCTTAAGTGGCTGTTAAATGTAGCCTCAGCATTCTCTCACCAATACATAATCTCATCTCTTTCCACATACCAGGACATAAACACAAAATAACCCTAGTTTATGTCTCTCAGTAAGAAAGGGCTTATTCATTCCCTTGGTTATCAAGAAGTAGTTCCTGGAAAGAATGGAGAAAGAGTTTCTGAGATTTCTATGTCAGAGTTTGGAAGGTAAAGGAATGAAATACTGAGAAGGAACAGTAAATATTTGGAGTTCTATAATTGGTACAAGACTTCTTTTATAGAGGGTAGCACTAGAGGGACCCTCTGAGTAGCAAAACATTTCTTTTGCTCAAATAAAAGATGTTGAAAAGTTATAGGTGCCCCTTGAGATAGGTCATGCAGTAATGGTCAGAGGAATGAGAATATGGGTAGTAGTTACTGCTAACATCTAGCTATTGCTACCAAGGTTGTCATTTTCCAACTTGTAATGAATGATGGAGATATCTGCTGTCATCCAGTACATACATCTTAGATCTAATGGATCATCGAAGGACTTGTCAAACTTGACAGCCACTAACATTCCATAGTGATTCATGTTGAGAGAAATGATCCTACGAGGACTGTAAAAAGCACTGCTAGATTTTGAAAAACAGAAAAAAGTAACTGAAGACCTTAAAGGCAGAGATACTAGGTTTTTTTCCCCAATAAAATATAGTGGATTCAGAAGAAAAAGACATTTTTGGAGAACTGAATGGGTAGCTAATAACGTTGTATATGAGAAAGAGAGTTAGATTTCTAGACTACAGTTTAAAATACAGAAATACTGTGTTCTTAAGAGGAGTAGAATATACCTAATGAAGACCAAATACTTGTAGAACTTAGAGTACTGCAATTCTAAAAACATGGACTTTTGATTACAAAATTCCTGTCTTCCTCCAAGACATTGCTCAAGCACCATGTTTTACATAAAATTTTTCCTAACAACTTTCTTTCTGACTGTTAGCATTGTTCCTCTACAACTATTTTGCATTTATTTTGTTTATGTTTATTCTGAATACACTTTTGCATGTGGTTGTCCCCTTTATTAGAGCTTAAAGTCTTTGAGTAGCTTATTTTTTTTTCATTCTTTTCTGTGGTTTAAACTCTGTCTACCAAAAACTGTTTCAGTTTCATAATGTGATATGGAGGAACCATCTCAAAGTATTCAAAGTCAGACCACCTCTAATCCAAGCAGACGCCTTTATTGAGATGGATGCCTCTCATGAAGGGGGCTAAGTTCCGAGAAGAATCAGCAACTGCAAAGAAAGCAAAATGGATTTTTATAGGGTAAAGAGGCAACTACATAACAGAAATTATGACTATTGAAAAGGCAGGAAGGGTTTGTTAAGGCATTAAGTAATAGGTATGGTGTCCCAGCCACAGTGGAACTGTGCATGCACCCACAATGTGTATAGAAAAATCCATTTGGGGGTGCATGTATGAGAATGATCTTATAATAACCTTTTCTACATCATAAGTTCACTCTAGGTCAATTCTTTACTATTACTGCACAGGTGTTTTCTTAGGGAAAGGTCCTTCTATTGTTTTGAAGTTCAAATCCTGCTTGGGCATACTGGTGGTGATGCTTTCTGGCTGAGTATTGTGGTCTTGTCTGAGACTAGAAGGATGTGTAGTTGTGGTTGAGTGCATAGACACATCTGCTATTTCTGTGGGAAGTATTAGGAATGTATGAGAGCAGTGGTTCGCTAGAAGTAGTGCCTGTTATCCCATCACTTGGGCACACATTCTGTTTCTGTGAGAAATATGAGTTCATAGACATACCTATTCTTCTAGTGAGCTGTGAGTCATATATAAAGAAATTAGGGGGAGGAGCCAAGATGGCAGAGTAGAAAGACTCACATATGCTGGCTCCGAACCCACAGCCCATAAATTTCCTGTAAAAAGAACTCCCCACAAATTCTGAAGCAGTGGAAGCCATGCAGGAGCATAGTGGAGGAGATTTCCATTACAGAGAGCCCTGAAAAACCAGCACCAAAGGTCCGTTGCACACCGGACACGGAGCAGAGCCCTGCCCTGGCCACACTGCCCTGAGAGGAGCAGATCTGAGCAGGCTTCAGGGACAGAACCTCCGGCAGCAGTGAAGGTCCCTCCACCCACAGGCACTACAGGTCAGTGAGAGAGACTTCTGGGCTGGCCAAGAGGGGAGCAGGGTGTCTCCATAACTCAGGCCCCCTTGGGAAGCAGCGGCAGAGGCAGTGGCAGCCAGGAGCTCTCAGAGAAGAAAGGAGCTCAGGGCCATGACTGAAGGTCTCTGCATAAACCCCCTGAGGGAACTGAGCCTGGGAGGCAGCCCTGCCCCCACCTGAGAACCTGAATTTAATCTTACTCTGAATAGCAGCCCCACCGCTGAAAGCCCTGAGGCTGGGAAGCAGCATTTGAATCTCAGACCCCAAGCACTAGCTGGGCGGATATAGGTGGGAGTGGAGAGGAATCTCAGAAGTCAAGTAACTGGATGAGAAAATGCCCAGAAAAGGGAAAAAAAATAAGACCATAGAAGGTTACTTTCTTGGTGAACAGACCTTTCTTCCTTTCCTTTCTGATGAGGAAGAACAATGCTTAACATCAGGGAAAGACATAGGAGTAAAGGCCTCTGTATCCCGAACATCCAAAATAGATATCCAATGGGCTCAGGCCATGGAAGACTGCAAAAAGGATTTTGAAAATCAAATTAGACAGGTGGAGGAAAAACTGGGAAGAGAAATGAGAGAGATGCAAGAAAAGCATGAAAAATGGGTCAATACCTTGGTAAAGGAGACCCAAAAAAATGCTGAAGAAAATAACACCTTGAAAAATAGGCTCACTCAATTGGCAAAAGAGGTTCAAAAAGCCAATGAGGAGAAGAATGCTTTCAAAAGCAGAATTAGCCAAATGGAAAAAGAGGTTGAAAAGCTCACTGAAGACAATACTTCTCTCAAAATTAAAATGGAAGAGATGGAGGCTAATGACATTCTGAGAAACCAAGAAATCACAAAACAAAACCAAAGAATGAAAAAATGGAAGAGAATGTGAAATATCTCATTGGAAAAACAACTGACCTGGAAAATAGATCCAGGAGAGACAATTTAAAAATTATGGGACTACCTGAAAGCCATGATCAAAAACAGAACCTAGACATCATCTTTCATGAAATTATCAAGGAAAACTGCCCTGATATTCTAGAACCAGATGGCAAAATAAGTATTGAAGGAATCCATCGATCACCGCCTGAAAGAAATCCAAAAAGAGAAACTCCTAGGACCATTGTGGCCAAATTCCAGAATTCCCAGGTCAAGGAGAAAATATTGCAAGCAGCTAGAAACAATTCCAGTATTGTGGGAAAACAATCAGGATAACACAAATCTAGCAGCTTTTACATTAAGGGATCAAAGGGGGTGGAATAGGATATTCCAGAAGTCAAAGGAACTAGGACTAAAACCAAGAATCACCTACCCAGCAAAACTGAATATAATACTTCAGGGGAAAATATGGTCTTTAAATGAAATAGAGGACTTTCAAGCATTCTTGATGGAAAGACCAGAGCTGAAAAGAAAATTTGACCTTCAAACAAGAATGAGAAGCATGAAAAAGCAAACAGCAAAGAGAAGTCATAAGGAACTTACCAAAGGGGAACTGTTTACTTTCCTACATGGAAAGACAACATTTGTAACTCTTAAAACTTTTCAGTACCTGGGTAGTTAGTGGGACTCCACACACACACATGTACATACGTGCACGCACACACACACATACACACATGCACACAGAGACAGAGAGCACAGAGTGAATTGAATAGGATGGGATCATATCTTAAAAGAAATTAAGGTAAACGGTGAGAGAGACATGTAGTGGGAGGAGAGAGGGTGAAATGGAATGGGGAAAATTATCTCTCATAGAAGAGGCAGGCAGGAGACTTTTTAGTGGAGGGAAAAAGAGGAGAGCTGAGAAAAAACATGAAATTTCCTCTCATCACATTCGACTAAAGGAAGGAATAAAATGCACACTTATATTGGTATGAAAATCTATCTTATACTACAGGAAAGTGGAGGAGAAGGAGGAAAGCAGGGTGGGGGGGATGATGGAAGGGAGGGCAATGGGAGGAGGGAGCAATTTGAAGTCAACACTCTTGGGGAGGGACAGGATCAAAAGACAGAATGGAAACAATGGGGGGCAGGATAGGATGGAGGGAAATATAGTTAGCCTTACACAACACGACCATTTTCGAAGTCATTTGCAAAACTACACAGATATGGCCTATATTGAATTGCTTGCCTTCCCAAAGGGAGTGGATGGGGAGGAAGGGATGGGGAGAATTTGGAACTCAAAGTTTTAGGAACAACTGTTGAGTATTGTTCTTGCTACTAGGAAATAAGAAATACGGTTAATGGGGAATAGAAAGTCATCTGGCCCTACAGGACAAAAGAGAAGATGGGGACAAGAGAAGAGAGGGATGATAGAAGAGAGGGAAGATTGGTGATAGGGGAAATTAGAATGCTCGGGAGGGGACAAATGGGGAGAAAATTTGGAACCCAAAATTTTGTGAAAATGAATGTAAAAAGTTAAATAAATAAATTTATATTAAAAATAGAAAAGAAATTAGGATATTGAGTGAGGGTGGAGTGGTTAGGGAGGGGCAGTGAGACTCTTGTTCAGGGATGCCTATAAAGCAGTTAGAATATTGGGGCTAGGGGCAGCTTTATTAGCATTTCATTACTTTGAATTGCATTTCCAGTGCCTAAGAGCACCGTGATAGGCATAAGAGAAGCACAAATATTCATTGATAACTTGATTGAAATAAAAGTATGTTAGAATAGGAACTGGAGTGCTAAAAGTTGAATGAGTGGAGCCTTATGACAATCCTAAGGACAACCCAAAAGAGGTAAACAGAGGCTAAAAGTAAGGACAGAACTGAAAAGTAAAGATTAAAAAAAAAGCTTTCTGTCATACTTGTGAAGCAGTTGAAGGAAACTTCTATTGGACTTGCCTTTATGCCACTGCGAAACTAAAAAAAAACCACTAATATGATGCAGAATATTCCTCCTGTCCTGACCTTGAGATGACCGACATTGTTCAAATGAAAAAATGTGTAAGTGCCAATAGGGTTGCTTAGACACTAAAAGTCAGGAGACTTGAATCTAGTTTCAGTTCTACTAACTAGTAAATAAATCACCTCACTTTTCTGGCTTCAGTATTCTTATGTGTAAAATGAGGAGTGATTCTATTTTTCAGATTCCTTCTAGTTCTTTTTAAGATTTACTGATTTCATGATTCCAAGCACCTTGGATAAGGCAGGGGTTTGGGAAGGATGAGACGAGGGCTCTACCATCTAAGACCAAACTGAATAACTCTATTCTGAATATATCCTTCACTTTCCTGCGTCCATAGCCTTAAAGTTTATCCTCCATTATTTTCTGACTTTTGAATTCCAATCTTTTCTCCACATTCCAACTGAAATGCTATTCCCTCCAGGAATATTCCCTCCCTTCTCTGTGATCCTAGTTAGTAATGATCTTTTTAATTTTTTTTTCTCTCAGTTCTCACTGACACTTTTGTTTGAACCTCTCTAATGTACTTATCTATTATGGTATATCAGAATTGTTCACCTTTCCATTATCTCTTTGTTAGATGAGACAAGAACTATGTATTGTCTATAAAAATAATTTTAGTAATACCACTAATAATTGCTAGCATTTATATAGCACTTTATTGTTTATAAAGTGGTTAATGCACACTACCTCATTTTATACTCACAACAACACTAGGAGGTAGGTACTATTAAAGAGGTCCCTATTTTACAGACAAAGAAACAAAAACAGACATGACGAGTGACTTTCCTTTAATCACGCAGTTAGTAAATGTCTGAGGTCAAATTTGAAGTCAGATCTTCTTGACTTCAGGTCTCATACTCTTTGCACTCTACCATTTAGTTATCCCTGGCTAAACTTTGTGTACCCCTCAGCACTCATTCTGGTGTGGCACTCATAGTAGCTGCTTAATAAATGCCTGTTAGTTTTAACTGAAGTGAAACAAAGCAAGTGAAGAAAAACTATCTTCAAAGACCTTATAATCTAATAGGATAAAAAACCCTACACAGATAACTATAATATATAGTTACTATATAGTTATATATAATATGGTCATTATGTATATATATATGTAAGTTTAAGAAACAGGTATAAGTTACTATTGACATTCAAATAGAAGAATAAGGGAACATTTCATAAAGAATTTAATGTCAGATTTAGCCCCAGAAGAAAGGAAAATATTTTATCAAGTGGAATTGTAGAAGGAGCCTTTTCATGCATGGAGATTCTGAAAACAATTCGTGGTGAGGTTGCAGTAATTATAAATATTCTTATAACTTTGACAGACCTCATTCGAGCACTCTACCTACAGGTTTACATTTCAAGTCGTCAACAAATATTCAATAGCACTGCGGTTCTTAATTTTTTCGTCTATCACAAACCCCTTTGGTACACTGGTGTAGTCAGATGGACACTTTTTCAGGATAATGGTTTTAAAAGGCAGAAAATAATATACGTATGATTAAAAAGAAACCAATTATATCAAAACATAGTTATCAATATAATTTAAAAACCAAGTTTACTGACCTCATGTTAAGAAACCCCACCATAGAAAATGTACCCAACAAGCCATAGACTTTGTTCTAGTTTTTAATAATAACCACTTAATAAATGTTTGCTTGTTGCTATCAGTACAACAGTTGTGCTAATCTGCTATCCATTGCTCTTCTCCTATGAATAGACCACCTCTTTTTCCAGGAATATAAATTCTAAAAGATGCCTATTATACCATCTTTTGCTGTGTCTTCTTATTGGTAATAAGCAGTAGCCTTATTCACCATTCACCATTTGGCATTCACCATTTTGCCTCTCGTCTTTGGGGTGCCTATAATTTAGATTCTTATCAGACCTAATGTTCTGTGATTCGCAGCCACATTACAGAACACCAGGAAGATATCAAAGCTAAAAAAGATGGACTTCTGTGCTTGAAAGCACTCTGGGAATGTTAAAAGCACAGTGCAATTCTCCAAATGCAATGTTGTCCACTCCCTCAGGATTCAAATCTGGATGCAGCTTATTATCCATGTGCAGTGCCTATCTGAGATTTAAGTTTTGATGGCCTAAGTCAGTGACCTGCCCACTCAACTGAAGGTTGTAATCTGGGCAATATTCATTCTTCATTCACAGAGAGACATATGCTCAACAAAGGCCTTTGCCAGAATCATAGTGAATGGTCTACTCAAAGTCCAAACAGAAAACAGATTCCCCAGCAAAGGAAAAATTTCCCAGCTGATGCTTTGTAGCTGACATGTTGATTATAGGACACTATAGGGACTTCTTATAGATCCATAGCCAGTCACAACAGATTGGTCTAACAAGCTACACAAAAGGAGAAAGAAAATGAAGGAAGCATTCACTGATTACATTCTGACATTCGGCTGGATATGCAGCCCATTGAATTATTCCATCAGCTCATATGTGTTGGAAAGGCATGGCAGAAAGACAATATGCTGGGACTGGAATTGCATAGGAGGAGGAGAATGGGGAGGAGGACATTCAAGAAATCACGCAGAGCTATCAATGATTCCAAGCTGCTCTCTGACACAGAAGCCAAATGTTTTAATGCCAATATGCTCCCAATACATGGAACATGGAAGATTCCAGATTGCAAAGCCCCAAAAGGGTATGGTAGGTGAAAGCATGACCTCACCTATTACCAATAGTGCCTTTCATGCAATAAGCTAAAAACAATAACCACAACAAAATAAACCCTGCCTATGAGAAACACCGTCGGAAAAGAAAGTAGGCCAGCCAGGTATTAAGAGCAAGAGCTAAATGATGAACAGACTATTTCTCTATTACCTGCAACATTTTAAATAGAAATAGATAAAAGATTATAGAAAAGAGCCTTAGTCCTCTATTATAAGGAACTTGTGGAGGATTAAGGATAATAATTATACATAATAATAACACATGAATGAGTTCTTAAATATACTGGTCTTAAGATTGCTCCCACCGATGAAATCCATTGGAATTCTTTTAAATCAGCAATTCTCTAAGTGTAGTCCTGAGGTCCCTGCAGATCCCTGAGATCCTTTCAAGGAGTTCACTATTTTCATAACAATAGGGAGGTATTTTAATTTCTAACATGGTAAATATTGTTAGCCATAACCCATATAAACAAAAATCCTTTGGAGTACCCAATAAATTTTAAGAGTATAAAGTGTCCCTGAGACCAAAAGTTTGAGAATTATTGCTTTAGAATATATTTAGATGACATTATAGTCTCTTTCACATTATGTAATCATAGATGTGGGTGATTAAGAAAACATAATTTTCAGTTGTAGATAAGAATTTTGTATTAATGATCTACTCAGTACCTCATAAATGTGTGTGTAAATTATACATGGAGACATGTACTGTGCATACAATAATAAGATTTAAAAATGCTAGACATGTATAGTTGTTTTTGTTATTCAAGATTTTTTAATTTTTAAGAATTATTGGGAAGGTGCAGCCGTCATTTTGAAAGGTTTTGTAAAATATATGATAATTAGACTTTTCTTCCACTTTTATTTACTACAAATGAGAACCAGTAATTGATATATTTCTCATTGTATACCAAAAGAAATCTTCTCGGATGCTCACAGAATATATTTAATAGGGATTTGAAATTAAAGGACAAAATATAAATATTTTAATTTCAAGAAAAATACTCAAATGTTCATCCTAAGAAACTAAGCCATGTAAAATTAGATGTCTTGTCATCTCTACAGTATGTATTAGCAAACACTTTACTTTCTATTGCAATAAACCCACTTTCTAATTCATTGAAAATATTTTGTATCTGGAATTCTTTATTTTTTATAATTACAAGCAGCATATATTATCTGTATTCAGTTTAACTGAGTCCCTTGGACTCAGTTTGACTGAATTCATTCATTTATTTATCCATTCATTCACTTTTAGATAAATATTGTTTGAGTATATGCTATTTTCTTTTTATTCTTTTTTTAATATAATTCATTTATTTTCAGTTTTCAAAATGAACTTTCACAAGATTTTGAATTCAAAACTTTCTCCCCATTTCTCCTCTTCCCCACCCCAGAGTAGTGTGCACCCCAGCTACCCCTTTTCCCAGTCTACCCTCCCTTCTATCACCACCCCCCTTCTCCCTTCCCCTCCCCTCTCTTTTCCTATAAGCAAGATAGATATCTATACCTTATTGCCTGTACAACTTATTTTGCTAGCAAAAGACAATTTTTAAAATTCATTTTTAAAGCTTTGAGTTCCACATTTTCTCCCTTCCTGTCTCCCCATTCATCCTCATTGAGAAAGTAAGCAATTTTATATGGGTCATATATGTGTAGCCATGAAAATAGCAGTCATGTTGCAAAAGACTAACCACATTTCCCTCTTTTGTATCCTGCCCTCCATTAATTCCATTCTCTCCCTTGGTCTGTCCTACCACAATTTGTTTCTGTTTACCTCTTCCTCTAATCAATCATCCTTTCTATTATCATCCCTCTCCTATCCACTTACCCATATCTTCCTGCAGGGTAGGATAGATTTCCATGCTCAGTTGAATACTTGTGTGTTTTTTCCTTCTGTTAGCCAAAACCAATGAGAGTAAGGCTCATTTATTCCTGCTCACCTCCCCTCTCTTCCCCTCCATTGTAAAAGTTCTTTCTTGCCTCTTTTATATGAAATTATTTACTACATTCTACCTCTCCCTTTCTCTTTCTCCTAGTATATTCCACTCAACACTAAATTTTATTTTTTTAGATATTTTCTCTTCATATTCAGCTTACAGTGTCATCCCCTCATATATATATATATATATATTCATACACACATATATACATACACACAGACCTACATATATAATATGTACATACATACAACTTATGTGTATAGATATGTATATATGTATATTTGCATATGCATACAAATATATACATACACATATGTGTATATACATACATATACACACATACATCTATATGTACATTATATATACATGTGTGTATGTATACATATATATATATATATATGTGCACATATTTCCTCTAACTAACCTAATACTGAAAAAGGTCTCATGAGTTACAAATAACATCTTCCCATGTAGGAATGTAAACAGTTGAATTTTAATGAATCACTTATGGCTTCTCTGTCCTGTTTACTTTTTCATGTATCTCTTGATTCTTGTATTTGAAAGCCAGATTTTCTATTCAGCTCTGGTCTTTTCAACAAGAATGCTTGGAAGACCTCTACTTCATTGAAATTCCAGTTTTTACCCTGAAGTATTATATTCAATTTTGCTGGGTATGTTAGTTTTAATCTTAGATCCTTGACCCTCTGTAATATCATATTCCAAGCCCTCTGATTTCTTAGTGTATAAACTGCTAAATCCTGCATTATCTTAATTTTGTTTCCATGGTACTTGAATTATTTCTTTTTGGCTGCTTTTAATATTTTTTGCTTGACCTAGGATCTCTTGAATTTGGCAATAACATTCCTAGGGATCTCTTTCAGGAGGTAATTAGTGTATTCTTTCAATTTCTGTTTTACCCACTGGTTCTAGAATATCAGGGCAGTTTTCCTTGATAATTTCCTGAAAGGTAATATTGAGGTTCTTTTTTTGATCATGGTTTTCAGATAGATCAATAATTTTTAATTATCTCTCCTGGATATATTTACCAGGTCAGTGGTTCTTCTAATGAGATATTTCACAATGTTATCTATTTTTTTCATTCTTTTGGCTTTGTTTTCTAATTTTTTTGATTTCTCATAAAGTCATTAGCTTCCATCTGCTCCATTCAAATCTTTAAGGAATTATTTTCTTCAGTGAGCTTTAGGACCTACTTTTCTATTTGACTAGTTCTGCTTTTTAAGGCATTCTTCATCTCACTGGATTTTTGGACCTCTTTTTCCATTTGGGTTATTTTCAAAGGTATTATTTCCTTCAGCATTTTTGGGGTCTCCTTAAGCAAATTTTTGACCCATTTTTCATTATTTTCTTGTATCATTCTCATTTCTCTTCCCAATTTTTCCTCTACTTCTCTTACTTGATTTCCAAAATCCTTTTTGATCTCTTCCATACCCTGTGATCATTTCATATTTTTCTTGGAGTCTTTGGATGAAGGAGCCTTGACTTTGCTGTCTTACTCTGCTTTGATATTCCTCATCATGAGAAAATACTTTTCACCAGTAAAGTAGCCTTCTATAGTCTTATTTTACCCCTTTTTGGTCATTTTTCCTGGCCTCTTACTTGACTTTTGAGCTCTTTGTTAAGTGGAGGGTTTACTGCTCCCAAGTGTCAGGGCTTTTGTGCAGTTGTTTTCAGAGATATCTTTAAGGACCTATAAATTCTCAGTTTCTTCAAAGTGGTATGATCAAAAGAGAGGTGTTCACTCCTCTTCTAACTTGTATTCTGATCTATGAACAACTAAAAGCACTCATTTCTGCCCTGGACCTGTGAGTAGAATTTATTCTCCAAAGTTGCCACTAGCTCTGCCATGCCAGCATTCCTCTTCTCCCCAGGACTGCCACCCAGGACTGTGATCCAGATCAACTGCTTGATGCCCCATAATCTGTAGGCTGAGTACTCCAGAAGCAGCTGTTGCTATAGCAATGGCTGTAACTGCCGTGAGGATGGGTCAGACCATGTTCCTCTCTCACCTAGGTGAAAGAGCTTTCCCACTAACCTTTGAAGCTGTCTTTAGCAGTTGTGTGTTGAGAAATCTGGAGACTACAGCATCTGCCAGTGATTCAGCACCCTGAAGCCTGCTGTATACCTGTCTGTGCTGGCATGGCACATGAGGGGTTGAACTTGACTCTGATACCCGGTGCAATACACTCTTCCTGTTAGCCTTTCAGATTGTCTTAGACTGGAAATCTGTTACATTCTGACATTTTGTGGCTTCTGCTTCTTTAGAATTTATTTAGAGTCATTTTTACAGGTATGTTGAAGCATTTGTGGGGAGATCTCAGGCAGGCTCTACTATGCCATCTTGACTCCACCTCAAGTATATGCTATTTTCAAGATATTATAATAGGTGCAGAGGAGACTATAAAGATGCTTTAATAGAAAAAAAATAATGGACTTGTTGTCAGGAGATACTGTTCAAATCTTCACATTTTTAGTTGTGTGACCATAGACAATTACTTAATTTTTCTTTGAACCTCAATTTCTTCATCTTTAAAATGTGGGTAATAATATTGAGAAACTACATCAGTTAAAGAATTGTTATGAGGATGGTTATTCGTAAACTTTGAAATTCCATGTAACTATGACCGGTTGCTTTTCATGGAATAGATGGTGTTAGAATATATGTATGAGAAGTGTTTGGAGGATGGTGAATAGCTGGGCTTGGCAGAAGCATAAAACACATGAAAGAAAGTACTTTAAACTAAGGCTGGAAAAAATGGTTGGAATCAGATCCTGTTACAACTTGAAGCCAAGAGTTTGAAATTTACTCTGTATTCAAAAGGGGTGGAGGAACACTAAATGTTCACTTCACCTTCCAAATATTTTTGTATTACATGATAATCTCTTCACTGAATTTTGGTCTCTTTGAGAGTAAGGTGAGTGGTCAATTAAGACATTCAAAGAGTTCAGAACTTATTTATTCATTGTTCTAGACCTTGAGGAATATACAAAGTTAGAAAAAATTAAAAATAACAACATAGTATCTCCCCTAACATAGATTAGCATTTAAAACTCACTGTTTCTCCAAAGAAAATAGATTCACATGGAAAATTAGCTACCACAAGAAAGAAAAAGTTGTCAGGCTTTGGGCTGAATGGAGAGTCCACTTTGAATTTGATCAGAGCATTTAATAGCACAGTACTCTAAGGAATCTTAGAAATCATCCCAAGAGGATCTTGGGAAGTTCAGCCTTACCAGAAAAATCTCATTATCTTTGTTGTGTAGTTCACAACCAGAAGGCAAATGTAGTCACAAAATTATTTTACTGCTTAGCAAGTTCCCTTTATTGACCACAATATGTACAAATGAAATTTCTCGTTGCAGTGCTCCTAAGCAGGACCAGGATTCCTGAGATCAGTTTAGTAGACTCTATTATTGAGGAAAATGTCAGCTAATGAACATTTGATTCTGCATTACAATTTTTAAAAATTTCCTATTTCAATCAGGGAATTTGTGAATTGGATAGGATTTTTCCTATTAAAAAATCTCAGTGAAAAGAGGTCAAATCAATCTTAATATAATTAATGTTATTAATTTTACTCTCAATAACTTCTAACAAAAATATTTTATTTTAATAAATATAATACTTACTAGTGATTGCACACTGACAAAATTTTCATGCTATAACCCAAGAAACTATACTTTTGAAACTGTGTAACTTTAGAAATATATGCATATTTATGTATGTATACATGTATACATTATAAATAAAGCACACATAAATAGCATATCTGTATATCATATTAACTTATTGCATATTTTATTCATTTTCTAATTGCAAGATAATTCATTTTTTATACAAGCATGCTATAAATAAAAATAAGACTTTGCTTTCCCCACCATAAAGCACCTATCTTACATTTTCTAGGTGTTCATTCAGATATTTTAATTTGACATGTTACATTGCAACTTAATATTTCATTTGTTTGCTTCCTTGTCACAACAGCTGTCATCTCCATAATTCAAAGATATCCAACAGGGTAAGTGGGAAGTCAATTATAACAGGTTCTTCTATACAAATTTACTTCTAACCTGGATTCTGGTATCATCTTCATCAAGGTAGTGAAATTCAAACAATTAACTCAAGAGGCATTTATATTTCTAAACTGTAATGAACATTTGCATTGAAACTTTTGTGCTATGAAATTCAATCATTTATCAAAATCTAATGTGTCTAAATCTCATGGTCATATTACATCATTTCAGATACATAGAGCATATGATTTTGAGAGATGGAAAATAATTTGCAAAAGTGTTATGTAAATAGAATTTTTGAAACAGTTTTAGACAACTGCATATTTGAGCAGTAAGGTATACAGAAATGACAGCTTTTCCATTTGCTGCTAACTTTTCTCATTTTGTCTTGTTTATTATTAAATGTGACAACATAAATGCCTACATTTAAAATTCTAAACAAGCACATTTTCTTCTTTATTATTACAGGAGACAAATGTCTTTTTTTTTTCTTTTTTACCCTGAAGATTTCTTTTAAGAGACAGAGAAAGAAAATGTGAAAAATAATGACTAGCCTTATTTTTGGAACAGCAGATTAAAAGGTGTCTAAAATTTAGTTATGCTTACAAAAGTTTAATGGCTTCATAAGAAGATTCGTAAAAGAGTAATAATAAGATCATTTTCTCCCTGTACACCAGGGAACAGATAGGTTTTATTTATGCAAGGGAGAAGAGCAACTTAGTGACTCCTGCAGAGATTCTTTGCTCAACCTAAGCAATATTCCTGGATCAGTCAGAGAACTCCTTTCTAACTGTCATCTATCTGTATGAGAGATGATTTCTATACACTGGAGAGGCACATATGAATATTGTAGTTCTCCAGTAGGGCCTTTTATGTTATTCCCAGGGAGATTCCCAGGACCATCTTCAGTCATTTACACACCATCTATAACAGTGAATGGAACAACCGTATAGAAATCTGCTATCTTCCTTATTTATAAAATTGGGTGGATTTTTTAAATTTTGTTTTCATTTTGATTTTGTACAGATTTGTTACTGCATTTCAGTAGGGAACTTTGGGAGAGGGAACTATCACCACTGATTCAGGTTAACAAATCTTATGCAACTCATACTCTTAGAGATTTGACTGAGACACTGAGCATGTAAAGGACTTGCTTACAGTCATATAGCCAGTATGTGTTATGGGGAATACTTAAAACCATGTTATCTTGACTCCAAACCTGGTGCTTTATCTACTAATTCATGCTCATACCATGAAATATAGGAGAAAGAAAATATTATGTATACAATCTCTGATTTGAACCATATCCACTTAATTTATTTTTTATTTTTTTTTGCAAAAACTGAAGCATTCCATTGCACAGGGGTCACTCAGTCTGCTATCATGAATGATTAGGTTAATCATCGCAGTTATTATACTTGTGTTCATCCTTCTTTT
This sequence comes from Bettongia penicillata ogilbyi, assembly GCA_023548195.1. NCBI lineage: Eukaryota > Metazoa > Chordata > Mammalia > Diprotodontia > Potoroidae > Bettongia > Bettongia penicillata. The sequence continues at coordinate 568,746 of JAJHZJ010000130.1, read as the reverse complement.
TGAAGAAGATCATGACATCAGGGAAATGATGACATGATTTGAACTTGACACTGTTTTGAATGAGGGAACTTAATAAAGGTATGACTGTCTTTGGGCTAAGAGATGGGTTTTAGACTGAGTGAAATTGAGTGCAATTCTTTACTGTAATAAACTTGCAAGTAATAATTTTCTTTTTATTTCAGTTCTATTAAGATGTCATTAAACATCAATATGCAATCTGAGATGAAGGGATCTCTGTCTAGGTGTGTGATCAGTCTTTATTGAATGATCCAGTCATGACCAAATTCTCCATGGAGCACCTGTTTGAAGATGTGAACCTTTCCTTAATACAATTACCACCATCATTACTATTTACCCACTGAGACAATTTAAATATTTTCCATAGTCCCCCTCTTGTCTGAGCCCAGACTGTACAAATTTGTTTGGTTTCTAGGATTTTATGATATTTAGCTTCTATTTTTATTTGCATTAGATTTAAAGAAGACAGGAGGAAGCCATGTCTCCAAACAGTGGAGCCATAGAGTCAGAAAAACTGTTTTGAACTCAAATATTCCAAGTATCTGACCAAGAATTTCCACTCCAACACTGTCATCAATTTTACCATTCACTACTGCTCATAGACCTCCAATGTAGGTAATAGCCAGGACCTCCTAAAGCATTCCATTCTACTTTTGAAGAGATCTAATTATTTCTTGACATAAAACTCCCTCTCTTTTTACAAATTCTGCCTAATTCTGCTAGGTCTGCCTTTTGTCACCATTCAGAAAAACAATTTATCTCTCTTCTTTATGGTAGTTCTTTAAATATTTCAATAGAACTAGCATATCTCCTTTACATTTATCTCTTTATGTCACACCTTATGAGATCTGACCACTCATTCTATCCTACTGAGATCTTTGTAGATCTTTATTTACTTCATCATCCAGCCTGAAGCTTTGGACATCAGGAAACTTGACAAACATGTCATTCATTTATGTTATTTAAAATATCTCCCCTATTTTCAAAACATGAAATATGTTCTCACTAACATACCTTCCATCTCTATTTCAATTCTACAATAAAATACATTAAGAACAGGTCATTTTTTTGCATATAGGAAAACAGTTACTTAACAGTTTTAAATATTTGGGAAAGGTCATGTCTTTTTTCCATTAAATAAGCTTTTATTAAACACCTACTATGTGCCAAACCTTGTGCTGAGACCTAAAGATACAAAGACAAAAATGCCCTCAGGGAGGACCCTGGTGAGCTTACATTAGATTGTGGAAAGCAATATGTAAATGTATAATATGTAAAATATACAGAAGATAAATTGGGTTAATAGGGGGAGACATTCACAGCTGTGGAGATTATCAAAGACCTCATGTAGAAGGTGGTATGTGAGTTAAGTCTTGAAAAAAAGAGGTGAAGGTGAGGAGAGCACTGTAGCTATTTGGGAGAGCCTATACCAAGGGCAAAACATAGAGATGAAATGCCATGTGTGAGGAATAGCAAGGTCAGTTTGCCTGGTCCTTAGAGTACATGGAAAGTTCTTCAAGTATAAATATAGTAGAAAATGTGGCAATTATGACTTTTAGAGAGAGAGGCAGACAGTTCTGCATTGGATAGACCCTGGATACAGGAAAACCTTAGTTCAGATACTCGGTAGCTGTGCAACTCTGGGCAAGTCACTTAACCTCTCTGTCTCAGTTCCTTTGAATGTAAATTGGTAATAATAATAGCACCTGCTTCCCAGGTTTGTTGTAAGGATCAAAGGAAATAAGACATGTTATTTAGCTTAGCACAGTGCCTCGCACATAGTAGGTGTTTGACAGTTTTGGTTTTCTTCCTCAAGTTCACTTAAATTCAATTGAGACAGTGATCCCACTGTAGCTGGGATATATGTCAGACAATAAGGATACAAAGTCAAAAAGAAAACTAGCTTTTGCCCTTAAGGAACTTAGCTTTCACTTATATTTAACATTCTCTAATTTCTCTAAGGGGCAAAAATTGCATTTTGAGTTGATTATTAAAGTTACTAGAAATCCAGGTGGAAACTAAATTTAAGCTACTAGAAGCTATGACCTGCCACCAAGTTAGATGTTAATTAATTAAATCCTTCTCCAGAAAAAAAAACAAAAACAAACATGATTTAAAAAACTCTTTTGTTCCTATCTCATAGATGGAATTAGAAGAAGAAAAAAAATGCATACTTTGCCAGGCAAAACCCCTGGCAATCCCTATAGTGAGGTTTGGTGAGCAGAAAACTGGTCTGAAATTTAGGGGACCTCAATTCTCATCCTAGCTATACCATTTAAAGTTTTGTCAGTCTAACAAATTTTAACGTTACTGTTTCAATTTCCTTATTTTCAAAAATGAATGGTCTTTCCATTCTAACAGTCAATGATTTAATGACTAAAAAAACCTGTAATGAATCTGAATTTATCAAATGACTACTAATGGCAAAAAATGGGCAAGTATGTGCATAGTAGATAGAGCACTGGGGTCAGGAAGACCTAAATTTAAATCCTGCTTTACTAAGTGTGGGAACCTGGGCAAGTCTCTTAACCTCTCTCTGACTCATTTTCCTCATGTGTGAAAGAAGAAGAGTAATATCTAGCTTCCAGTGTTGTTGTGAGAGTAAAATACAATAGCATATGTAAAATGCTTTGTAAAGTCTTAAAGTGCCATAAAATGCTTGCTTTTGAATGAATAACTGAATGAATGCTATATTTCTTACTTCTACTAAGGAAAGTTATAGATACTTTTAGCATGTTAAACAGTATTTTTTAGGGTCTTTGTATCCCTAGGACAAAAGAAATGCAGTTTTGCTTAGACTTAAGGCACTTTACACTTCCTATAAACACATCTACTTATTCCTTAAATCATTTCTTAGCTGCTTCTAAAGACAGTAAGTATTCATCTAACTGTATGGTTTTACATCCTCGAGTCAAAGATGACCTTTAACCAACTGAACAAAGACCTCTAGTGAGATACAAACAGTCCTCTCAAAGACATTCAGTCATTTCAGTTCTGACTCTTCATGATCATATTTGAAGTTTTATTGGCAAGGATACTGGAGTGGTTTGCCATTTTTTTATCTGGATCATCTTACAGATGAGGAAATTGAAGCAAGCAGGGTTAAGTGACTTGTTCAGGGTCACACAGCTTGTAAGTGTCTAAAACCATATCTGAACCCAGGAACATGAGTCTTCCTAACTCCAGGCCCAACACTCTATTCACTGTGCCACCTAGCTGCCCTCTTAAAAATGCACTTCTTTTAGAAATCCAACTTAAATGCCATTGTGTCCTGTCTTGAGGACTCAGTATCCTTGAGAAGGGAAATGATACTTTAGGAAGAAGAATAAGAGATAAGAAAGAAAAAAAGACTTGGAAACTTGGACATTTTTGTTTTACCCATTATGTTATAAGGATTGGTATTGGGGACTTGTCACAGGAAACTCCTGTCACTACCTAGTGAATAAAATTACTGTATCCTTTTAAATATCTGATCCATAGACCAAATCTGCCTTTAAATCTAGTTTCATATGGATTGTACTATGTCTTCTAACAGTATACACATAATAGTATATCTGAAGAACTGCTAGCTCTTTTGGGAAAACAAAATCCATTCGTCTCCAATGTGGTGAAAACACAACATATCAGCACATATAACATTAATATCATTGGATAGCACAACAGAGGATGTCCACTGAATGAAGAGTCTTATTTTTCTGTTTGGGAATCATTATAGGAAGTGATACGATATTTGTGTCCTGCAAATATGATTAGTAGTCCATCTACTCTTTTATGCAAGAATTTTATAATATAGACTGACAAAGCATTTTTAAAGCACTAACTGTGTACAAAACACAGTGATAACTATTGGTTATGCAGATACAAGCAAGCAAAACAGCTCTGTTTCTTAAGGATATGAACTTGTAATGAGGAAGACAACAAATAGAGAGGTAACTGCAACTGTAGTGATAACTGTATGGTGAAACAATGTACAGTAGCTGAGAAGGAAGAGAAGAGTACAGGTGTGAGGAAGGTTGAACTTTATGCCTACTGAATCTCAGAATTCTGAAGCAGAAGGGATCTATCTTTTTTATTTATTGTTTACTCTTTTTTTGTTATAAATTTTTTGTAGAAATTTAAATAAAACCAATGTCACAATAAACACTTTGTTCTAAGTTGTATCTCATATATATCTAGATATCTATATCTATCTATCTATCTATCTATCTATCTATCTATCTATATATATAATCATGCAAGGTTTCTTTCACAACAGAGACAGCTTATTTGACAATTCTCTAATTGTTAATGCTAATAAATATATAAAACAAAGAAATGTATGTTTGTTATAACTGTCAGTCATTTCAGTGGAGGAAATCCAGTGTGGAGTCTAAGTCAAAAATAAATTCTCTTTAGATAGTAAACCCTTTGTGATGATCCTATTAGTTGATAACTTTGTTGATATAATAAAAACCTGAAACCTTGTAGTGTGACATATGAAAAGTCTGAGATATAACTTCTTAGTAATTAACAATCATTTTATTAATTATACATGGCAAATCATCAATTAAAATGAATAATAGCATGCTCAGAAATCAAGGGTGAATCATTCAGCCTGCTCAATACTTAAATTCCCTTTGAAGTGGGTATTCTCAATAGGTGGAAATCAACTCTGATTGGTCAACTATTAATGAGAGAATGAATATTATAATGGGAAATCGACTCATTCGAATGATGGGCTAAGGGCTGACTTAAGAGACTATCTCTAAGTCCAGACCACCCAGGCTCAGTCAGTCTAGATAACTAGGATCCAACCAGTCCTGCCTGAGTAGAACAAAATGAGTCAGAATTCACCTAGATTAGGTTTTCTTTGTAGAGTCTTCAGTTTGGCAGAGTAAGTAGTATACATCTAGAGGACTTAGGCAATCTTATTCATTCCCAATGTCCTTCACAACAACTGGACTTTGAATGAGGAAATTAACTGGATCTCCCTAATACCAATTGGTTATTAATAGAAGAGAAAAAGAATCATTTCAGTAGTACTTCATAAATGAGATCTTTAATAATTCTAATGAATTTGGCCTCTCTAACTGGGGCGAAGGGGAAATAAATCTCTAAAGAATTCCAGTGGTAAAGACCATGATATGCTCTTGGATAGATATGATATATGGGCAATGAGTTCAGCACAGAATAGGAAGGGAATATCAGGTTAGATTGCATTTGAGAAATAAAGCAGTGCTTTAAAGACCTCAAACATTTCCATAAAAGAGGCTCTTTCAAAAAACATTAATATTCCTGTATTAATGCTGTAAGTCAAATTGCTCTGATGATCCTGTATGCCTGACTCATGGATAATATAACCTTGTAATGAATTAAAATCATGGGTCAGCCAAAGGAAAATGAAGTTAGGAAGATATGCTTGAGTAGGCTGCAACATATTACCAAAGAAGAATTAGCCTGAATAAGTTGTATAAAGGGTGATGTTAGGGGATGTACTCTACAACTAGCATAGTGGGTGGGCCATTCATATCTTTAAAATGAGGGTATCTATACTCCACTGGCATGTACCCATTTTCAAGAGATAGAGAAAAAGGCTCAAAGTGGGGTTGACACCTTTTGGAAGATTTATGGAAGAAATGGACAGGGGTTAATCAGGATGAGGAGCAGAGATACGTTCTGAATTGTACTATTAAAGAGAGTACCCATAAAGATGAATTCACATCATATATATATATATATATATATATATATATATATATATATATGTGTGTGTGTGTGTGTGTGTGTATGTATATATGTATATGTATATGTATAGTTCATCATTTTTGGTAGGAGAATCACATGCTGTCTCTGCTTTTGTCAAATTGTAAAAGGCTTACAACTGAAAGCACCATGAGGCATTACCTAAAACAATCTGAGTTTCCAATTTATCCAAATCACTTTGCATTTCACTGTTGTTGATGCATAGAGTATAATATAAAATAAAAATTTAATTGACACAGTCCTAAACATTTTCCATTCAGAGTACTTTATTTAGCAGTCATTTGAACAGAACACAAAAGGAGAACTTTAGTCACAGTTCTGTGATTACAGTTATGTGTTCATATGTGGGCAGAACTAGGAACACTGTGTAGCACCTACAAAAAGACAATTTAAACTCAGTGTCAGGAAAAAATTTCTTGTTAAAGTTGTTCTAAGATAGAATGGGCTAACTCGATAGGTAGTAGATCTCCTTTCACTGGTGATATTCAAGAAAAAAAACTGGAAGAAAAATTGTTGGGATACTTAAAGTGAGGGTTATGGGGGGAGGCCCCTTACTAAGATCCTAAAATTCCCTGAATTCTACAATTGTGTACCATCGAAAAACAATCAACCAATTACTGCAGATGGAAAGGAAATACTTCTCTAATGGCTTATTTACTAGCAATGAACTATTTTGAGTGACAGAAAAATGATATGATTATGTAGCTCAATCTATGCATAGTTTGCAAATGTAAAAGCCCTTTTTAGTGATCATCAGATTGCATGCTAGTACAAATAAGCTTGATTTTTTCACTCTTCATCCTTTAATGATTTGGAAAAAAAAATAGGATGGAGCAAAAAGAAGACAAAGCCATACTAAGAAGACTTGAGGCGATTCAGAGGCCACTCCTCTGCATCATTCTCTGGTGAAAGCCTTTTAGTTTCCCTATTCCCCTTGAGATGTTATCCTTTGAACAGATGAGAACATAGCTTCAGGTCACTACGAACACATACTCCGAAATTGCATGGTCAGAAGACTGATTCTTCTAGAGCACAGTTGGGAAACTGGCGGCCACCAGTTCACATGTGACTTTCAAGGTTCTTGGGTGCAGTCTTTTGACTGAGTCCAGGTTTTACAGAACAAAGATTTAATTAAAGGGGCTTATTCTGTGAAGTTTGGATTCCATCAAAGGGCTTCACTTGAGGAACTAGAGAGCCACATGTGGCCTTGAGGCTGCAGGTTCCCCGCCCCTCTCTACAGCATCAGAAAGATGACAATGACCAAGTTAATAGCATGTCACAAAGGGACAATTCTAATGTGTCAGGTTATATCTGAGGCAATTATAAAACACACACACACACACACACACACACACACACACACACACACACACACATACCACCACCACCACCACCACCACCAACATCAACAACAACACCAAAAATGCTTCACTATTTACTCCATTGCATTGTTTCATTTAGGACTAATGAAAAAAATGAAAATATTAATGACTGAGAATCTTTGATTTTTGTACATGTAAAGTATGTCAGAAGAATATTTTCCTAATGACTTAGGTAAAACAATTTCTACATTCTAGCTTGTTTCCCTTTCTCAAAGCTCCCCTTTCTCCATTTCATCCTCCACTAAGCTGCCAAAGGGATTTTCCTAAAGGGAAAAGTTTATGACCATATAATCCTAACTCAATAAGCTATGGTGTCTCTCTAGGATCAAATATGAATTCACTGCTTAACTTTAATGGTCTTTGATAACACGTCCTCTCCCAAATGTTCCATTCTTATACTTTATTCTCCTTTAGTACATGATCCAGTAACGCTCTCCTTGCTGCTCCTCAAACAGGATAATCCATATTCACCAAATTACATTTTCACTGACTCTCCCCCATGCCTGGAACTCTTTCCTGACTTTTCTGGCTTCCTTCAAGTCTCAGTTAAAAATATCAGTTTCTCCAAGAAGCTTTTCCTACTCCCACTTAATGCTAATGCTTCTTTCTGTGAAAGTGTCCTGATTTGTCCTGTACATTTTGTTCGAACTTAGTTGTCTGTGTGGTTTCTCCCAAAATAGATTGTAAGGTCAGAGATTTTTTTGCCTTTCTTTGCATTCTCAGCACTTAAAATAGAGCCTGGCACCTCATAACCACTTACTAAATGTTTGCTACTATTATGGTTGTTAGATTTCTTCTTACGTCATTATTTGATAATGCAGCACTCCCTTTGGAAAATGTGATGATGTTGCCCTTCCCAAATCCACACCACTTGAGAATAGTCTCGGATATATTCTGACTTCTTCATAATGATCTTGTCACCACAATTAATTGTTGTCTCTACCAAGAAATCCATGGATACCCTAAAAGGATGATCCCAACCCATTAGGCTTTTTCTATTGGTTTTCAGGTATTAAGAAAAACTGCAAGGATGTGCTGGAAAATTATATGTTTAACAACAAGCTCACCTGATGTACTGTTGATACACTTTGAAATTTAATATAGATTTAATTTGAATTGTTTAGTCTGCATTAACATTTTCTCCACCCTGGGTTTTAAGTCTAAATAATCAGTAAAATAATAAATTAAAAAGAATTTGTAACATTTACTGATTTCAGAGATGTAAAAGCTAACATGATCCATTTTCCCAAGCCTGTCTAAGCTGTCTAATTCCAATGAACCACTGAATATCCTTCTCTGAATTGTGGAGGGAAATATCTTTCCCTACAAGTGAGACAAAAATTTTGAGGTCATATGAGGTCTCATCCTTGTATCTTCTTTCTGTAGGACTTCATGAGATCGCAAAAAGAAGCTAGAATCATTCATCCTCTCAAATACCAGTCATCAGGTTATATAGGCTATGGGAGCAAATATGGTGACAATGGATATGGGGATATAGGCAGACTAGTTAAGATTCATATTCACCTGTGGAGAGAAACTACTAAAAAGAAGAATTCAGTGTACTCCATAACTGTGTGTACTCAATGGAGGTGAAATATCAAATTATTAATCAACATTCCTTTTTGGAAATGTCCTGATGAGGGTTCTTAATTGATTGTAATCATTTTACATTCTCCATTGCTTAGCATTTTCTTATCTATGTGGAAAGGGGGAGAAAACAAAACAAAACAAAACAAAATTGTTCCATATCTAATTCATCTCACAGATCTGGGCATTTTCTCTGACTATCTCCCATGCCTGGAAGACTGATCTCCCTGACTTATTTTAATTCCTAACTAAAATCTCACCTGATATAGGAAGCCTAATCCCTCTTAATTACAGTACTTTTCCTCTGTTCACTATTTCCTGTGTATCCTGTATATAGTTTGCTTTGTATTTATTTGTTTGCGTATTGTTGAAAATATCCTTCATCATTGTAGCCTGTGCCCCTGGATGGCTCTTCCTTGAACTTCCATTTATGGAACATGCCCAGGTTATACTCTAGATTTTTTCTAAGATGTCCTGGCAATTTAATTCCACTTCCCTCACAGAGCTGCCTTTTATATATTATCTTTCTTCCATTAGAATGCAAATTAATTGTAGACTGGAACAGACTTTCTGTTTGTAATTTATTCCCAGCCCTTAGCACAGTGCCTGGCACATAGTAAATATTTAATTAATGTTTTGTTGACTGATTGATTTATTACATTGTCCAACCCATTATCATTAATTAATAAGTGGTGAGTTGAATCAAATCCTAAAGAAAATCTTGTTAACCTCACATTATAACCTATAGGTATTGTAGTTGACTAAAGAAGGATACAAAAGAATAAGACATAGCTTTCCTTAGGCAATAGATAGAGACTGGATAAGTTGCTCTCTGAAGTTCTTTCTAGAATAATCCAGAAGTAGGTCTAATAGAAGAAAATAATTCAGCTACTTTATGTATTTTAAGGTCATTAAAATATACCTTCATTAGATCCGTATGGGGCCTTCTGATACCTTCTTACTAATAAGAAGGAAATGACTTTATGGGCCAATACTGGGACGTAATACTAAGAAAAATAAAGTGAGACTAGACCAAGGTCAGAAATTCAATTCAGCACAGTGCAATTATTCCTAAGCTGCTGGAGGGCTTCATGAATCATATAATCACTTTTATATTCACATACTCAGCCTGCATTTCCTCATCTGTAAAATGAGGTGTTTGGATTACATGATCTATAAAGTCTCTGCCAGCTCTGAAAAAATATATGATTCTTTTAGTCTTTTTGAAAAGACAATGAGATTCACTTCTTTCCTCTTATTAGAGAGGTGAGGAACCACAGAAGCTGAAAGTTGCATATACTGTCAGATGTGCTTATTTTGTCTATTAGTTTTCTTTAACTTATTCTGTGTCACAAGCAATTTAATTAGGGGGAGGAATTTGAGGAGATAAAGAACAACAAAACCCTTGATTCTATTAACACTTTCCTGAGTATAATAAAGATATTTTCAGATACCTATATTCTAAGCAAAAATAGCTATGAAATCATCGAAAAACAGACTTTGAAGAGATCTGTAATTTTAATGCTGATGGCAGAATCAGAACAGAATTTCAGTGTTAGGAGACACCTTAGAGGCCATCTAATCTAAAACCACACCTGAAAAATGGACTCCCTAAAATATTTTTAACAAATAGTCATTCAGAGTATTTGTGAAAGAAAACATTTAATGAGAAATAACCCAATACTTGTCAAGCTAGCTCATTCTACCTCACATTGCCAAGAATTCTTTTATTTGTCTCTTTTCATTCATCCTAAATCTGCTTCTCTGAAACTTCCGACCACTGATCCTCATCCTGCCCTCTGTGGCCCAAACAAACAAGTTGAATCCCTCTTCCACATGACAGCCCTTCAAATTTTGGAAGGCAGCTATCTCAGATCCTCAAGGCTTGGCTGAACCTGCTCAGGTCCTACGATTGATTTTCACATGGGTTGATCTTAAAGCCCTTCACCTTCCTAGTAGCCTTTGGATAGTCTCTAGTTGGTGTTTCTTCTAAAATATGGAGGCCCAAACTGAATAAAATTCCAGAGGCATATGACCAAGGAAGAATACATTGGTACTGTCCCTTTTTTCATCCTGGACACTCTCTCAGGGCAATCTTTTTTGCATGAACATTTTTGGCAGCTATATCACATTGTTGATTTCTACTTAGTTTACAATCCAATCAAACTATGAACCTTAGGGTCAGAGTAAATTTATTTTGTAAGTTGTGCAAAATTTAAAAATGTTTACCAGATTTCAATATCATTTAAACTGTCATCTGAAATGTGTGAAAACCAGAGAGGGAGGGGGAAAACTTGGCATTTAAAAAAAATAAGCCTTGCCATAGATAAAAAGTAATTATGAATGTTATATGTTGTTGTGACTTACAAAAGAGAGAATAGCAAAACTATTCAAAAAATAATGATATAGCATTAACTTTAAAATATTTTCCATGATATGATACCAGAGTTTAAGTTTGACATTCTAATGAGAAACTTGAGAATTATGGAGAATTGAAGATGTTGTACTAGAATCAAGCTTGTGCATATTTTGAATATTTTTTTCCCTTACTTGGAGGACTTTAAAGGTTTTGAGAGACATCAAGGAAACCCTTCCTAATGAAAAATAACCACCCACTACCCTAACTTTTGCTTAAAATTTCCAGTTCTGATACTGGATTCTGTAACTTAATGCAGTTATCAACATGAAATTGTAAACTTGAGCAAGGTATGGTTTGGGTATAACAACGTACTCTTATTATTTTTTAAGAAAATTATTCTATTTGTTCTTATTAACTAGTAAACCTTTTAATGTTTTGATTGATATATTAAAATAGTAGAATATAGGATAGGAAAATATTAAAAAAGGGAATATTGAGAGTATAAGATTGCTACCTGTCTATATGAGGCTGACGTAGTAGGGAGCCATGAATGCCAGAGAGCTACATGAGGACTCTGTGTACCCAGGATCAAAATGTAAGAGGAAAGTTTTGTGTGAAGAGAAAAAAAATGCTAAAGAGAAGTCTTTCCTATTTTACAATGCTATCCAGTTACCCTCTAGTATGTATATATTAATCTTACTGTGCTTCTTTCTCATTCCATAGAATTCAGTCAGAGACCCTGAGAACCTGTTCCTATAGGAAGTATATATGCTGTGATTCAAAATTCTTGTTCTGTTACTTATACAAGAAGAAGAGTAAACTATCTGACCACCACATTTTCTTCCAAAAACTTCCTTACAATTTACATAATTTCATTATCTCACTTTAAGAATCATGGAACTGGTCAAGATACATAAAAATCCTTGAAGTATATATACATACACTCATAATAGAATCACACTGAGAAGCAATCAATAATTAAAAAGGAATTGATACCATTATATGGCAAATAATGAAAAGAATTTTTTTAAAGGGTAGTCATTAAAAAAAGGGAAATTTCATTAAATAGTTGGAACATTTGGTAACCATAACAATAAATCATTAAAAACAAAAAGATATCCTAAGTGAACTGAACTCTAATGTCATTTTCAAATGGTAGCAGTGAATTGGAACATTATTATACCATTGAAAAGTGTATGCACTCATTACTGTAATAAATCATCTACTGCACTACCTGAGTTCAAATGAAAACCATTTATAATTAAGTTTAAAGAAACTTTGAACATATTGCTTGACTTGAAAGCAAAACTTGTTTGTTCTTAATTCAAGCAATTGCAATGGTATTCCCATTTCAAAGAAAGTCTTTCAGATGTCACATCAAGATTGGCATGCATTGTGCAAGAGTAGAGTTCTGTTTAATTCATTTCTCGAGTTCAGATAGTTCAAGGAAAAGGAATGAAACAGCAGTTGTATTCTATCTACCTTTCAAACAGACCTAATAAAAATAATTTAGTACACAGCAAGTAAAATACTACCATAATAACATTTAAAATGAACAATTAAGACCATTTCTACATTGCAGGACTTTTTTCAATGATTTCCTTCATTTTGATCTGAAATACTTTTTTTGCACTGATGGCTTATGGAAAAGGCAGCTGCCTACACAGTGTAGTTCCAGGTCCTTTCCTTACCCAAAATAACTAACATCTTGTCTGATGCCTGGAATTCTTTAAAGAGGGGGCACATGTTTTCCTTTCACAATTAGATATAAAATGTAAAATGAAGTTGGTGGATTAGGATTTAGACTTGAAGTCAGAAAGATCTGACTTCAAATCTGACCTCTGACACTTAACAGTTGATGCACCCTGAGCTATTCCCTTAACCTTTCATTCTCAGTTTCTTTATCTGTAAGATAAAGATGATAATAGCATCCATTTCACAGGGTTGGTCTAAAGATTATATTAGCTAACATATTTTGTAGAATTCTTTGCAAACATAATGAACCATATAAATGGAAGAGATGGCATATTAAACTAAATGATTATTTTGTACCAGACCTGTGATTTCATTAGTATATGTCAGGCCATTGAGCAGACTCCTTCTGGCAATACGGATAACATACGTTACAATTTGGAATCTTAATAAGTTGCTTGTTGAGTTGAAGGGGTAAGCGGCTTGTGCAGTTATAAAGCCTGTACGTGTCAGAGGTCACACTTGAACCCAAGACTTCCTAATTCAGAGATTGACTCTCTATGCTAAGCTACCTCTCAGTCTAAAGGATACTAAATGATAAATGACTGACTAATAACAGAACTTTTTCAGAAAATAGTTTGAGGGTGCTGTGTTTAGGGGAAGGGAGAAGAAAGGGTAGATGCTATGGAAAATCAGTGAGCCAATCAATAATCATTTAAACACTACTTATGTGCCAGGGACATGCCTTAATAACGCCTACCCTCAAGGAGTTAATATGTTAATGAGGGAGACAAGCAAATAAATAGTTATATATGTAGCACATGCAGAATAGATAGGAGGGGAAGAATCTATCAGTTGTCTATTGGATGTGCAGTAGCTAGAGGGCTTCTCTTAGTCACGAATCAGGCCAAATCTAGCCTCATACACTTACTAGTTTATTAAGAAAATGCTAAATCATTTAACCTCTATTGACCTCAGTTTCTTTAAGTAGAAAATGGGGGAAATAATAGCACCTACCACGTAGGGTTGTCATGAGGATCAAATGAGATAATATTTATAAAGTATTTAGCATGGTGCCATAGGTTTGTAATAAATGCTTGTTTTCTTCTCTCCCACTACTCCTCCTTCTTCCCCTAGAAACTAGACTTCGGAGTAATTTTTGGAGGATTCTTGAAACCTAAGACTCAAAGGTGAGGAGGGATAACTTTCTAGGCATGGGAGACAGACATTTGAAGGGTAAAAAGATGGTAGAGAAAACATAAAAAGGGAAGGCAAAGATTTCATATACTACATGTAAACACACATATCTCAATAGGGAGGAATGAGTGCAATACATAAATATATTTTATATAAATATATAATATGTATATCGCATACACATATATGATCTTTGTAACTAGATATGGTATATGTATGTTTACACACATACATATTTAAACACATATTTTGAATATAGATGCATGAGTATATATGCATATCTATATATACATATATGCCACATGCATATGTGTATGTGTGTGTGTGTATGTGTGTGTGTCTCTCTCTCTCTCTCTTCTAGTCTATTCCTAAGCTACCACTTACTCCTTCCATTATGCTCTCTGTTTTGAGTGCTTCATGGATAACAGTTTTCATTGTAAAGCTTTTCCTTCCTCACTGCTTCCATCTTTTTCTTCTGACTCAGGCCTACATACCTCCAGAATAAACTTCATCCTTGGCCACCTTTTCTAGCACTATTTGCATTTTCATTAATATCTCCAATTTACTGGTCCAGGTGGGGAAGTTTGAATACAACTTGTTCCCACTGCCCCTTACAAGCTCAACTTCAACCATCATTGCTAAGTAACCTCTCCTCTTCTGAATTCCACTCAATACATATCTGCCACCCAATCAAATTCTCAGAACTGTTGTCTATAGACCTTCAGGACTCTCCCTTTCCTTAATAAGCTAATTACCTGCTTTACTATCTTTCCACCCCTCCTCCAAGTCCTTCCTTTATACTGGGACACTTCAATATACTTATCAATATTCCCTCAAATACCTACAATTCTTGGGCAACTAGGTGGTAAAGTGGATAGAGCACCAGTGCAGGTGTCAGGAGGACCTGAGTTCAAATCTCACCTCAGACACTTGACACTCAGTAGCTGTGTGACCTTGGACAAGTCATTGAACCTCAATTACCTCATCCTGGATCATCTCCAGTCATCTAGATAAATATTTGGTCTCTGGATTCAGATGGCTCTGGAGGAGAAGTGAGGCTGGTGACCTGCACAGCCCTCCCTCACTCAAAACAAAGTCAAGTGCAAGTCATGTCATCATTTCTCTGATGTCATTATTTCTCGGCAGCAAAGGACACACACACCTCCAATTCATAGTTATTATTCTTCAACATGCTTATTTCTCATCACCTAAAGTTCTACTCACAACTGTATACAAAGATAGTTATACCCTTAGACTTGCCAACACTTGCAAATTCTCTGCTTCCATTCTCTGAAATTCCCTTATCTCATTATAATCTAGTTTCTTTCTCCCTCTCCCTCTGCCTTGCAAACTCTAAACCAGTTCTTTGTCTCATAATAGCCTTCTTAATTGTTTCTTAAGTAGTTCACCAGAGGTTCAACTGTTTGCCCTGTATTTCACTGCTGGTCTTGCCCTGTTAACCAAGCTTTAGTCTTACACCATTCTTAGCAGCTGCTGGAGAGAGAGAGAGAGAGAGAGAGAGAGAGAGAGAGAGAGAGACAGAGAGAGAGAGAGAGAGAGAGAGACAGAGACAGAGACAGAGACAGAGAGACAGAGAGAGAGAGAGACAGAGAGAGAGACAGAGAGAGAGACAGAGAGAAAGAGAGAGAGACAGAGAGACAGAGAGATGGAGACAGAGAGAGAGAGAGACAGAGAGAGAGAGAGACAGAGACAGAGAGAGAGAGAGAAATGGAGACAGAGAGAGAGAGACAGAGAGAGAGAGACACGGAGACAGAGACAGAGACAGAGAGAGACAGAGACAGAGAGAGAGAAAGAGAGAGACAGAGAGACAGAGACAGAGAGAGAGACAGAGAGACAGAGACAAACAGAGAGAGAGAGAGAAAGAGAGAGAGAGAGACACGGAGACAGAGACAGAGAGAGAGACAGAGAGACAGAGACAGAGAGACAGAGACAGACAGAGAGAGAGAGAAAGAGAGAGAGAGACACGGAGACAGAGAGACAGAGACAGAGAGAGACAGAGAGAGACAGAGAGACAGAGACAGAGAGAGAGAGAGAAAGAGAGAGAGATGGAGACAGAGAGAGAGAGAGACAGAGAGACAGAGACAGAGAGAGAGAGAGAGAGACGGAGACAGAGAGATAGAGACAGACAGACAGAATGTGTGTGTTTGTGTCTACACATGATGTATAGGTGTAAGTAAATGTATACACACACACACATATCTTTGTCCCCAAAGACTTTATAATTTAATTAGAGATATAAAGCTAATTAAGGAAAGGCATGGTATATATCAAGACATTACCTCAGATTGAGAAAACAGATGTGTTGAAATACTGATTGAAATATACCCGCTATGTGTGATTCTAGGTAAGTTACGTAGGCAAATTGTGTGGCTCACAAAACTCTCTTAAGACAATAAGTAGTGGAACAGATGATGAACTGTGATAGCAAAGAGTCTTTCCTTGTCAGGAAAAGGTACTTGTAGAAATCACAGGTCTAGACAAAATAGATAAAGCAAGAAAATATAAGTAGAAAACAAAGTGAAATATAATATAATTGAGAGATAAAGTGAATTATACAGAGGGTAGGAGTTCAAAAAAGGGGCAATCAATTGGGGAAATTTAGGCAATTAGAGACAGATTCAAATAGTGACTAGATCATTTAAGATGATCAGGGTTTAGCTAGATGTTAGTTAAGAGACTATTTCAGATATGAAAACTTTCGCAAACACATAAACATATGAATTCTCTCCTCTATGGTTTCCATGGAACTTGACTCTTCATTCTATTAATACTTCTTAAACTCTGATATTCATCAAAGATCTGTCTTTGATCTATTTCTCTTCTTTCTATACATCCTCTACCTTGAAAATCTCATCTACTCCTGTAACTTCAGTTATCACTTACATAAAAAATATTATCAAATTTCAATCTGTATTCTCCTCATTCCTTCCTCACAGTTTCGTGTTTCAAACTTCCTGATTGAGATAGTTATAGTATGCCCCACTGGTACCTCAAAATTAGTACATCCAAAACTAAACTCATCATCTTCAAAGTAACTTCAAATCTATCTTACTTTAATTCCTTATTTCTATTGATTGTACTACCAACTACTCTTTCCTTTCCCTTCCAGTGAACATCAACTCATCTAAGTAGCTGCTAAATCATGCTCACTGTATCTATACATACATACACATATACTTACATGTGTACATATACATGCATATCTATATATACATCATATGTGGGTATATATGTATATAAGCACATATAAGATACATGGAAACATATGTGGGTATGAATATCATCTGTTTCTATTGCAATTAACCTAATTTAGTGTCTCATATCTCCATATCTAGCATATTTAGAGTGGAAACTTAGAGTCAGGAAGCCCTGAGTTTATAACCTGTGTCAGATACTGAATAGTAACTAGACAGATATTTAACCCCTCTCAGTTCTAGTTTCTTCAACTATGAAACAAGGGGGTTGGATTTATGGGTTTCCAAGATCCCGTACAATTTGCGATATAAGACTTTTAGTAATTGGAGTATACTTTTTTATGGTTGTTGCTACTTTGCATTTCTTCTTTTGAAAACTAAATATTCATATATTTTGATGATTTGTCTGTTAAGAAGTCAGACCTTACTCTTTAATGTATGTATATGAATATGTGTGTATGTTATTCTTTATCCATCAAGTTTTTTTTAATCAAAGGAATTTGTTAAAAAGCTTTATTTCTCTCAATTAAGTGCTTCTAAACTTTGCTTCTAGTGCCCTCCTGATCTTTTTTTCCCGGATTGGTGGAAGGTGATCACTCATCTTTACTCTTACAGGAAGTAATACAGAGCCCCAGCTGAAATCTAAACTTCAGAGCCACTCCCTCTTCCAATATTCATTAAATGAGTTCCTATAGAAATGGATGATAGGAAAAATATTACTGCCCATGTTACTTGAATGAGAAGGGACTCAGTAACAACATTTGACCTTGCTATCTTGGTTCTGCTCCTGTGCCCCACATCTCCTCTATATTCTTGCTACCTTTGTTTTTATTTTGGATATCAATTCCTTGTTAGTCATTTTCATTCTGGCATTTCCAATACAAAGGCCATGCTCCTTGCCATAGAAAAGAGAAGGGAAATAAAATGAAGGATCTCAATGTGATAGAATCCTGGATATACATGAGATACACAGAATAGAGGCCTGTAAGGCTATGTTTTCTGCCTTTCTTGAAAAAATGAATCAAAAGGGCTTTCAACTAAAAGGGGCATAGAGAAAAAGACAGCAAAGTGCTTAGTATATGGTAGGTGCTTGATAAATGTTGGTTGATTGAGAGATTTGCCCAATTAAATGCCACAGAGAGCAGCTACAAAGACAGATGATGAACAGCAGTTGAAACCCCTAGAAGTTCAAAGGATACAAAGAGCACGAATAGAGCTAGCAATAAAACCCAAGGCCTCACATGTTTATGCATAAACCTCTAAAGTTTAGGCTACAAACAAGGAACTGGAGAGCTTAACATAAGGAAGTAAATTTGACCTCATTCTTATTATTAAAACTAGGTAGGATGAAAAACAAACTAGACTATCATTCTGGGAAGACATACCTTATTTCAAAGAAATAGGATATGTAAAGCATGTGGGTAGGTAGCATTATGTTTTTAACAAGGTATACTTACATGAGGAAATCCAAGGACCAGATGGGGAAGAATGATGGAGTTCATTTGGAAGGTCATTGGAGGATTAAAATCAGAACAGAATTCATTTTTGTCTTTGCTCTATACTGCATGCCACCTGGACAAAAAGTGAAAATAGTTTTGGATTTTGGGATATAGATTGCAAATCTGACTTAAAGTATGATGATATAGTAGTCATGGAGGACCTTAGTTGTCCAGATTTCTGCTGGAGCACAATCTCTGCCAAAAACAGAGCCACAATAACTTCTTGACTTATCTTAGTGCAAATATTATCCTTCAAAAGATGGAGAAGCCAACAAACAGAAATTCTAATCTGAATCTGATTTTCACTAACTGGTTGCTGGGGCAGAAAGAATGGGAAACTTGGGGAAAAGTAATGGTTCTCTCTTACAGTGTGTGATAGCAAAAAAAAAAAAAAAGGCAGAATAGTCTGACATGCACCCTGAATTTGGGAAATTCAGATTTCAAAGAGTTGAGAGGAAAAATGGGCACAATTCCGTACATTAGGGTATAGGAAAAATTAGGCCAGGTGGACTGGGAATGCTCAAGAATGAAATTCTGAAGACATTTTTTTCCTGTTTTTTTTTTCTATCTCCTATAAATCTTTTAGGATTACGGTCTGCTTCAGATCTATCTTTCTGTCTAGGTACAGGATTTCTATCTAGGGAGGAACACAATCCCTTCCTCATAATAGGAATCTATCAATACACCTATCAAAGGTGTATTGAAATAAATTTATTTGAACATAATTTTCATCGGACATTAAGGAAACCAACTTTGCTGGTGTGAAGGGTCTGTGTTGAATTCTTGAATATCATGGATGAAACAACAAATAACTCTGTCAGTAGAATATACATGGCATTTTGAATCTGCCAAAGATATTGTTATTTGGTAAAGTAATCAGGAACTACTGTATTTTTGGAATAGAGAACTAAAACCATGACAGCACAATTAATCCTTGACTGTGTAGAATAATAGGAATAGGGATAGAAATTTGAGGGCTGAGATTTGTGAGCAGAATTCTCTGACAAAAACAAGGCTCATCTTGAATTCTTATATTTAGATATTGTTGCTATTCTGTTTTTTCAGTCATATCCAACTCTTCATGATCCCATTTGATGTTTTCTTGGTAAAGATATTAGAGTGGTTTGTCATTTCCTTCTCCAGTTTATTTTAAAGGTGAGGAAACTGAAGCAAACAAGGTTGTGACTTGCCCAGGGTTACACAGCTTTTAAGTGCTTGAGGTCAGATTTGAACTCAGGAAGATGACTCTTCCTGACTTTAGGTCAGGCACTCTATCTACTGTGCCATGTGGCTGAAATATTAAGTTCCTCAATTCCCATGTGTTTAGAGAGGCTTTGCTAGTGCCGATACATGATTATGCCACAAAGATGTCAGTCAAACAGATCCACATAGACAAAAGGGATTTCCAAAATGTGTTCCCTTAAAGAGATTTATTTTTCAGAAATGGAACTATTTATTAATCTATGTAATTTTTTAATGTGACTGACAAATTATTTCAAAGTAGGAGGTATTAATTCAGAGTAATTTGTTGCTAGATTTTCACAAAAAAAAATTTAAGCAGGCAAAATATATTTAGATGTTCTTCCTCCTTTCAAATTCAGCCTATTTCATTTTTTATATGAGAATGAGTAAAATTATATTTTTTCTTTTGGAAGTAATTCCTTTAAAACTTAGTACTAAAAATCAACAAAACTAATTGACAGCCTAAATAGCAACATGTTAGAGTAATGAGCAAAACTGGCAAAAATAAGAAATCCTAATGAAACAAATGATCATACATTTGAAACAATTCAATCCTGATCCTTTGAAAAAGGTTATTGATAATGACAAATCATTAATGAATAGTAGAAAGGACACTGACACCAATATAATAACTTCATACTGATGCGTATACCTAGGTCAATTTCCATGACTAGAAGAATAAAAGACTGTAAAAAATCATCTTAATACACACTTGTTTTACTTGTTTAGCAGAGAGGCATAGCAGCTAAAGACAACACTGGTTTAGAATAAAAACTCACTTTTAGAATCTAATAAGAAAGAATAATGGAAATTTTTGAGCTATATTCTTTCATAAAACACAGATATGCGGGTAAGGCTAAAGCCAGTTTAGATAAAGATTGATGAGAGTCACAATTAACTAAAATCATCCTAAGGATAGCAGGGTGAGTGAGGGAGAAAGAAAACTAGTATTTATTAAATTCCTTTTCTGTGACAGTGACTGTGTTAAATGCTTCATTAATGTTATCTCAGTTCGTCCTTATAACAACCTGTGAAGTAGGTGCTATTATTATCCTATTTACAATTAAGAAATCAGAGATAGAGGATAAATGGCATGACAGGTTTAAACAACTGTTAAGCTTATGAGTTCAGATTTGAAGTAATGCCTTTGTTGCTCCAGGCCCAGTGTCTTAATCACTGTCTACACTGTCTGAGGAAGGATAACAAAAAAGAATTTAATTGGAAAAATTCTGAAGATACTTTTTTATGAGAAACCTTTTCACCATCAAGGATAATAGAGCCGATACCCCAAGATTCATAGTCATAATCATAAATGCACTCATGGAGGAAGGAGAAGTGTTATGAAAGAGAACATAGTTGTAAAAAGCAATTGACAGATCAAATCTAGATGGAAAAGATTCATTGGAATTAATTCACAAAGTATATGAAGGAAGGGGTCAACAAAAGGAGAGGAAAAAATCCTTAGCCTTCAATAATAAATGGACACCACAGCCACTGACCTATATGTCTACTTTCCCAATCCTTAATGCTACAGACCACCTGTACAGAAAGTGAAAATAGTATCAGAGTTTGGGAAATAGATCACAAATCTGGCTTCAAAGCATGGTATAGTAGTCCTTGAGTATGTTAGTTATCCAGCTATCTGCTGGAGTACTATATCATCCTTCAAAAGGAGAAATTCTAATTTGAATCTGATTTTCACTAACTGGTTGCTGGGGCAGAAAGGATGGGAAATGTGGGGCAACTGATCCCTCCTAGATTATGTGATAAAGGCAGGAAATCCTTAAAATAAGAATATTTTCCATGAAGATATTAGTAGCAAATGGGAAAATTGAATAAGCCATATTTCCCAGTGGACAACACTTTAACCATCAAACAATGAACTAAAAAGCATAGAGAATGCACCTTATAGTTTATGTGTGATGATTAAGAGTGCGGAATCAAGGTTGTTGCGGTTTTGAATACGAGTGGTTGGAAGGGGGATACCCTCAACAGTATGAAAGTTGGAAGAAAGGATTTTGAGGCAAAAATGAGTTGTGTTTCGGATATGTTATGTTTGAGATATCTATGGGACATAAATTTGAAATGTTCAGTAGAGAGCTGATTCAGGCCTAGATCTCAGGAAATACTAGGACTAGACATAGACTTGTATTGAATTTATAATCAGCTGCATTGAGATCATAATTCTGATGATTCCTGGGAGCTGAGAAGATCCATAAGAGAGATAGTTTAGAGATAAAAGATATAAGATAAAAAAAAGATATAAGATAAAAGGGCCAGGATAGAGTCTTCGGGAAATCAGTAGTTAGTAGCTATGATATAGATGATGCCTCAGCAAAAGGACTGAGAAAATTTAGGCAAAGTAGGAGAAACCAAGAGAGATCAGCATTGTAAAAACCCAGAGAAGAGAGAGTTATTTCCAAAACTGGTTCAGTCCATAACTTCTAGGTCTCCTTGTGGTCTTCTGCCTCTGTACCCTTCTTCAAACAGGTAATACCTCCACCTACATGATATTTTTTCTCAGATTGGTATGTTTATATCTGAAACTCCATTTGAGGTAGTATCCATAACAGCCATGCTAATTCCCAACCTAATTCAGTCTATGACTGTCTGGACTCCTTCTTTACCTTGCACCCTTTTAAGAATTGTCTTCTACTGTTAGAAAGTAAGTGCCTTGAGAGCAAAAATTGTCTTTCTTTTTTGCTTGCATTTGTATTCCCAGTGTTTATCTCAGTACCTGACACAAAGGGAACACTTAATAAATGTCAAAGAAGTTTATAAGCAATGTCAAATAGTACAGAGAGGTTAAGAAGAATGAGATTAAGAAAAAGTCAATAGATGTGGCCATTAAGAGATCACTGGTAACTTTAGAAAGAATAGTTTCTCTTGAATGATGAAGTAAGAAGTCATATTTCAGAGGGCTTAGAAGAAAGAAAGAGGAAGAAATGAAAGGATGATATGGAAGACATGAATGATTAGAGAATGAGTGGAAAAGATGGGAGGTAATAGGATAAAAGGCACATACTGAATGACTGCCTTTGGAAAAGAGAAGGACCATCTCTTTTATCAGAAACTGGAGTGAAGGAGGAAATAAGTATGATTTCAAGGTGATTTCAGGGTTATAGGAGATGAACATAAAGAGAGAACAAGGAACTTTCAATGAATGGAGTCATATTTTTTTTTTAAAGTTTTAGGTAAAATCCCCAGACTGGGGAAAAGGAAGACAGGTCTTTGAAATTTGAATGAAAGGTGAGAAAGCTTAGAACCATTGTGATGAATCTGAGAAAAACAAAGGAATAAAAATATTGCCTTATTGCACTGAGGATCCAATTAAGATAAGATAATATAAATTTGTAGTGGGGTCCAAGAAGCATCATATTGTTTTATTCTGTTTTTCACTAGAACTTTTTAGCAGCACAGAAATAGAAACCAAGAAAGCAAATGATCTTGACTTGGAGTTTGGAAAAGTGTGCTTGACAGGAGGACGAGTTGTTCTTCCTGTGCAGTGACATAGAGTGGGATAGTGCACCAGGGGAACTGAGTAGACAAACAAGATGCAAAATTAGATGTTTGATGGAATATCAAGATTTATGTTGAATGCCCTAGTATGAAGGCACAGAACGGCCTCAGAAAATTTCCTGAGAATTAGCATATAATGGATACCAGGATCTAGATTGGCTAATACATTTAGAAAGCTTGAACCTCAAAGTAGGAGAGATTGATGGATGATTTTTTAGTTTCAATTTGGTGTTGTTATTTCTTTGCATTTACATTGCTTTAGTCTATAATTTATATTGTTGAAATAATTGGGTATATTGTTTTTCTAGTTTTCTTAAGTAATTTTGCATTTATTCATATAATTTTCCATTCTTATCTTCATTCATCATTTTTATTCCTACATATAGCCAGTAATAGTGCATTATATTCTTTTAAATAATTCAATAAACATTTATTACACCCTATTTTGTGCCAGGCAATGTGCTATGTTCTGGAGGCATAAAAAAATAAAAAAAAAACAAAACAAAAGAAAGTCTCTGCCTTTCAGGAACTCACAATCTAAGGAGGGACACAAAATGGGAATAACCATGTACAAATAAGCTATATACATCATGAACAGAAAATGATAAAAAGAGGGAAGAAGACTTAGGAAAGGATGACTGTAGAAGGTGAAGTTTTTATCTGGAACTTGTAGGAAACCAGGGACACCAATAGGCAGACATAAAGAGAGAGTTATAGGAATGGGGGACAGCCATTAAAAAATATCCAGGATTGAGAGAGTTGCCTTACATAAGTAAAAGCAAGGAATTATGTCCCTGGATTGCAATGTAGTAGGGTGAGGGATTTAAGGTTTCAGAAGACTTAAAAAGTTTATGAAGAGGCATTAATGCCTAATAGAGGATTTTATATTTGATCCTGGAGGTCAGAGGGAGTCTCTCGATTTTATTGACTAAAGGGTTAAAATGTTCACACCTGAGCTTTGGGAATATCATTTTGGAAGCTGAGTGCAGGTGGGATTGGAGTAGTGAGAAACTTGTGCAGACAGACCAAAGGGTAGGATAATGCAGTAATCCAGAATTGAGGTAATAAGTGCCTGCATGGGATTGGTAGCAGTATCAGAAGAAAGAAGGGGCCCTAGGTGAGAGATATTTTGAAAGTAAAATTGACAGACCTTGGCAACAGACTGAATATGGGAGATGAGAAAAATCAGAAGTCTAGGATCACATGTAAATTGTGAGTCTTGAAAGCTGGGAGAATGGTTGTGCCTTTGGCAGTAGTAGGAAAATTTGGAAGGAGCAGGTTGTGTGAAGAGTGAGGAAATATAATAGATTAAGTTTTAGATATATTGAATTAAGGACATTTATGTGACAATTTGAGATTCTAATGAGCATTCGAAGATGCAAAACTTGAGGTATATAGAGTAGTTAGAAGTGGATAAATAGATTTAATAATTCTAAGTATAGAGAAAGAAATTGATGAGATCACCAAGTGAAATAGTACAGAGAGAGAGAAAAAGAAGTGTTATACTACAAACAACATGTCTAGGTGTGTCTGGTACTCAACGACTCATAGAAAGTCATTCATCCTTTTTTTTATGAGTCAATGATTCTAATGTCCATGAACTTTTGTATTTGCTGCATTTCCAGAATTAGTTAAGTTTTTGAGTACACGTTTAAGACAAAC
The DNA here is from genome assembly GCA_023548195.1 of Bettongia penicillata ogilbyi. NCBI lineage: Eukaryota > Metazoa > Chordata > Mammalia > Diprotodontia > Potoroidae > Bettongia > Bettongia penicillata. The sequence goes on along the minus strand of JAJHZJ010000130.1, from coordinate 543,632 downwards.
ACACTGCTTCTTATTAGGAGAAATATCATGGAAAAATTTCTCCTGCTAGCTGAATAACATTTTCGGTTCCCATTCAGAACTGATTGGTATATTTGTTCTGCCTATCTGAACAAATAAATATAAAGTCCCTTATAAAATTGCTCATACTCAAAGAAAAACACTGAAAGAAATATAACCACATTCCTATCAAAAATTTCAGGCTGAGTCTACCCAATTCACAGGCATAAAATTTACATGCATAAAATTTCCACATATTTGTGTCAAGTATCAGTGGAAAATTGTAGATTTACATATAAAGGAAAGCATAACAGAACATACAGAGAAGCACCCCCTTCATGTTTTACTTTATTGGAAACCAAGAAGAGAAAATGGACAAAGGCAGTGAACCACGTCCAGTCACAAATCCAACTATAATCATCACGTTTGTTTCATTTCTACCAATACCTGGAAATATAGTTCACATTTTTATGAGTATATTGATTTGCATATGAATGTAATATCTCCTCATTATCTTTAAACTATACATTGCTTATTCTTGCCTCAATGATTTCACTGCATTCCTTTCTGAAATGTCCTCTCTCTGTCTAATTCATCTCTACCTATCCAAAACCTACTCATATTTCAAAATCTACTTCAGACACCATCTCTATGAAACCTCCCCTGGGCACCTCAAGTTTTTAGTAAAATCTCTCTCTTCTAGACACCTTTACTCGAATTCTTATCTGTATCATTCATCTTCTGTTCCTATATAGACTTGGCTACAATTATGATCCATATTGAGAAAAGGGATAATCTACTGACAAAATCAATTTGATTGAAGTATTTTTATTTTTCTCATTTTGGTTTTCATACATGAAAAAATAATTAAGTTAATGAATTTTAAATTTTTTACATCTGTAAAAAATGTAGAATGCACTTTGTCATTTATTGACTGAAATCACTGGTTTATGTGATTTGACCTTGAATTTACAAGAAAAGTTGACCAGTTGACTTCTTCTAGGGATTTTTCAGCTGCTTCCATTTGCCAATAAACTCAATGATTGAGAGGGATGGAAGTTATGTTTCTAGAAGTGGTAAAGCTGGCACCACCCTTTCATTATAATCCATAGTAGTACTAAATAAATGGCTGTTGAATTCATTTGCACTCAATTCCCCCAACTTCCTACAGTTTTTTCCACTATGAGTACCCTGAAAGAACTTGTCTCCTGAGACTTCACTCCTTATTATAAACTTCCCTCCATCAGAGCTTGCTTCTCCTAAACACCACTCTCCCAAAGTCTTGCTATTAGTTAACTGGATGCTCAGACTTTAATATTTCACAGCTCTATGATTCAATCTTATGAGTACTTCTTTCAGTCCAGGCCACAATCCTTCTAAACATTAGCCGGCAGTCCATATGCTGTAGCAGTTAAAAAACAAACAACAGATAAGCAAAAAAATTCTTTTGTGTCCACCACTCTGGTAATGAGCTTCTCTCGGTTTGGTTTGGTTGATCCTTGAAGATAATTATAGTCCATCGCTAGCCCTCTACTCATAACCTCCCTTGCTTTGTTAGACCTACCAAGCGTTCATTCTACTAGTACTGTTTTCGAGAACCTAGGGTCCCTAATCTAGTATCCTGAATAACCAGAATAGAATGTTAGTACAGAAGCTAAAATGATACATTTTTCATTTCCTGGTTTTAGGGTCTTTTAACAGGGACCTCCAATCCCTCTCGTTAGTAGAGTAATTGATATAATTAGGGATTATATTAAGTCTTAAAGGAATTTTTTTTTTATACCCTTTGGCAGAGGGAACTTCCCCAGTGCCCCTCAAATGACAGTCCACTTAAATTCAAATCTATCTTGAATATAGCCACATTTCTGTCAAACACCAGAGTAATACTAATACTACTAATAATAAGTCGTTTGCATTTACTTATCCCTTTAAAGTTTGAAAAGTCAAATAATATGTCAATAGATCCTCACAAAAACTCTAGTAAGTAGGTGCTACTGTGATATTATATAGTCTTTTAGAAACTGAAATAGATGGAGATAAAATGATTTGTACAAGATCACCCAGCTACTGTGTGTCTGAAGCTGCATTTAAACAGGTTTTCCTCACTCCAGTTTCAGTGCTCTATCCATTGTGGCTGCCTCTGTAGACAAGAGCAGACAAAAGACATGTCACTTGAATGTGATAGCTTGCCCCACAAGTCCTGTCACACTTCAAGTTCATGGTTTTGATGAGTAAGTTAAGCTTAAGAACAAAGACTTTCTTTGGAGGTGCTTTAAAAAAGGAGAGAACATATTGATTTTGCATAAATCCGATAAAATAAAATTTGAATAGAGCAGGGGAACCACCTCCATATGTAGAAATGTCTTCTGAACAACAAATGGATTGTTAGTGATAGTAATAGCCAAAGGCGTTGAAGCATGAGTTAGGTTTATAGGATCACAGCTTTAGGGCTAGAAGAATCACAGAGCTAATGTAGTCCTAGGATCATAGACTTGAAAGCATAAATACCCTCAGATTCCATGCAGTCTGAGCAATTTATTTAACAGTAACTTCTTTCTATTATATGTTTAATTTCATAGATGAGGAAAGTGTGCCCTAGAGAGGTTTGGTGATATGCTCATGGTCACAGAAGTAATGATTACTGATTTGTTGCTGTTGATTTGTATTCAACTTTTGTGACCTGATGGACCATAGCAAGGCAATATGTCCATGAGGTTTCCTTGGTAAAGATACTGGAATAGATTTCCTGTTGCTTCTCTGGTGCATTAGGGCAAATAGAGATTAAGTGACTTGCCTAGGGTCACACAACTAGTAAGTAGTCACACTTGAACTCAGGTCTTCCTGACTTCAGGCCTAGAGCTCTATCCACTGTCACCTAGATGCCTCAAAATTGATACTAAAGCTTAGATTTTAATCCTCTGATTTCAAGTCAAATGAGCATTACAGTGCCCAAAGCTGAATGGCAATGAAAAGAATCCATACATGGTTCTTCATTCTGATTTTAATAGTATTAGGAAACTATGCAGTATCACTATGGAGTGGCCTTGGGAGAAACTTTGACAGTCACTAGAGCTTCATCTTGTGAAACTAACCAGTTAAAGAGCAGCATGATTAGGCCTCTGCTTATAGCCCTAGCTCCATGTCTGGCCAGTATCTCAACTGTGGCTCCTCTCTGGGTTGCAAGGTTCAGATACAAAAAGAAAAAAAATTATAATAATTCCATCTGGTATGTAGTTATACCTGTACTTGGTTGAGAGCTCATCACAAGATACATAAAGGTCTTACAGTAGTTCACTTTTTCCATCCAAATGTGGGAGAGCAAGATTTATGTTTTAAAAATGAGTTAAATAATTCAATTTTATGTATTCTTAGTAAATATTCAGTAATTTACTATAATTGCCATAATAATTATTTCAGCTTCCCTTAAACGTCAAAGGGGAAAGATAAAATGGAATTTGAGTTGATGGAAGGCTTGCATTTTCCCACTACATTAAAGAAATATTTCAAGAAGAGCTTATCCTGGAACAAAATGACCCTTATAATGTTTCCAGAGTCAGTACGATTTAAGATAATCAGCTGAGTTTTAGACACTGTGGTGGAGCTTCAATTCAGTCACTCAGTATTTCATGATAAGTTCTGTTAATTCTCAAAGAAAAAAAGGGGGGGCAAATATACATATTTCTTACTTGAGTTGCTGATTTCTCATTTTAAGGTACTGTCCATATAGCTTATATATTGTCAGATTATACTGAATATGAACCCCAACTCCAATGGAATTTATAGAAAATAATGTATAATATGATATTCTTTTTTAATTTACAGCTGGTAAACTGTATTTCTCTGGTCTCCAAAAATATTCCTTCCTGCCTCTTCCTTCTGTAGTACTTTGTTTAATCATCCCTTTATACTGCCCATATTTTACCATGCTTATCAATCAAGTGTATATAGATGGTCCTCTACTAAATTTTTATTTCAGTAGTCAATTTTATTATGCAGATGACCCTGGATTCTAGAAGGTTATGACAAAAGTACCCTGATAGAAAATGTTTCAAGAATGGTACCAGTAGTGAGTAGCCAGTCAAGTTTATCACCAACTTAACTATTTAGTGTAATTAATTTTGGTAGACAGTCCTCTGTGTTGATGGAAGCTAGGTAGTACAGTGGATAGATGTCAGGTCTGGAGTCAGGAAGAGTCATTGTCATGAGATCAAATCTGACCTTAGAAACTTAACTAGCTATGTGGCCCTGGATAAGTCACTTAAACCTGTTTGCTTCAGTTCCTCATTTTTGAAATGAGCTGGAGAAGTAAATGTCAAACTATTCCAGTATCTTCGCTGAGAAAGTCCCAGTTGGGGTCATGAAAAGTTGAATATGACTGAAACAACTGAACAATAACGAACCCTCTGACGAGTAACTGAACCCACAATAACTTGACACCAATTAATTTACAGGTCCTTAAAACACTACAGAAGTATATATTATGTCCATATATATGTATAGCATTATATTGTGTCCATATATTATATGTCCTTATATATATTTTGTCCATTATATTGCTAAGTCATTGAGGGCAGGGACACTATTCAAAGTGAAGATATACACACATATAAGCATATACATGCAAATACATGTGTATATATGTTTAAGCATATTACATATATCTTTAGGTATTGATCTACAGATATTCTTATATATATATATATATATATATATATATATATATATATATCCTTAATAACTTGCACATAGTAGGAACTTAAAGAATTAGAGAATCTTAGAGTTAGAAACTCATACTCAAACAGTAGTCTCCCCTACTCAAATAACAAGTTCCTCTAAAATAGTCTCAAGTGCTTATTCAATCTCTGCTTGAAGACATATAATAAGGGAAGACCGACTCTACCCTTCCCTCTCCCCCAGAAGTTAGTTTTACTTTTGTAAAGCTCTAATTATTAGTAAGTATTTCCTTATATTAGGGCAAAACCTGCCTCTCTTCAGCGTCCATTTGGCTTTCCTATTTTTATAATCTGTGACCAAATAGAACAAAGCTAATCCTTTTAAATAAATACTTTCTGTAATAGCACTTTTTTCAAGTTTATAAAACAAATTTTCTCATAAAAACCATGTGAAGTAGTAGTAGAATTATCTTATCCCAGAAACTAGTCTTTGGCATTTTCAAACAGTAGATTACTATAGTCATTTACTACTCTATCTTGCACACAACTTTTTTCACTAGCTTACCACTCTATCTCTTAGTCAGACTCCAGAGAGTTTTGATGAATACCACTTTATAATATAATTTGAGATTGGGTAATGCCAGGTCATCTTCCTTTGCACTTTTTTCCATTAATTCCCTTGATATTCTTGATATTTTGATGATGAATTTTGTTATTTTTCTAGCTTTGCAAAATAATTTTTTGGTAGTTTTATTGGTATGACACTGAATAAGTAGATTAGTTTAGGCAAGGTTGTCATTTTATTATATTGGTTTGCCCTACCTGTGAGCAATTGCCATTTTTCAATTTTTTTAAAAATCTGAATTTATCTGTGTGAAAATTATTTTGTAATTGGTTCATGTAATCCCTGAATTTGTCTTGTCTGGTAGACTCCCTCATATTTCATATATTATTTACAGTTATTTTAAATGGAATTTCTCTATCTCTTGTGCCTGAGTTTTGTTGGTAATACGCAGAAAATGCTGATGATTTAGGTGGGTTCCTGAAACTTTGCTACCCCCTTTTCCATTTGATGAATTCTGCTTTTTAAAGAGTTGTTTTCTTTTTCCAATTGCTGACTTTTTTTCATGATCCTCTTGCATCACTCTGATTTCTTTTTCCTATTTTTCTCCTACCGCTCTTATTTGATTTTCAAACTCCTTTTTGAGCTCTTCCATGAGTTTTTCTGGGCTGATGATCAATTCCCACTTTTCTTGGGGGCTTAGCCCATGGTGTTTTGACATTGTTGTCATCTTCTGACTTTGTGTCCTGATTTTCCTTTTCACTGTATTGATTTTGTACAGTCAGATTTTTTCTGTTGTTCATTTTTTTCTACTCTTTTCCTTTTTCCTTACTTCTAAATTTGAGCTCTTCTCCTGGGGTAGAAGGTACATTGTCTCAAGTTTCTTCCACAAAGCACTGCAGGCCCTGGCAATTTGTACAGTGCTTCATTGGTGCTGCCCTGAGTCCCATAAGGGCCCTTGTGTGGCACTGAGGGCATTGGGTGGGGTGAGGCATGGCTGGCACTGCTAGAGGTCACAGTGGTCTAGCAGCTTACATGGTGCTGTGCTAAGGTTTGTGGAGTGTCCCAGTGCGGGTATCTACTTGTCTGGTGCTGACTGAGGCACCTTGGGGATCCCTGGTGCTGATGGCTGCCCATTTTCCCAGGGCTACACTGTGAAGCATGGGGGATGGTAGTGGAAATCTAATGTCTATTCATCCAGCACTATGCTGAATCCTTTGGGGGGACCTCAGTGTTGGCATTTGCCTGCTTACCTGAAACCTTACTGGAGCTCAGGGCCTACTGATGGCTTGCTGAGGTGGGACCTACTTACCAGAATATTTCACATACTGGATTGTACTTGCCTTTTAACTGGGTGAGACAGACCTTTCCTGCTGACTGTAAATATTTAGTGGGTTTGACTGTTCCACCCCATCTTTTTTACTGATTCTGCTGTTCCAGATTTCATTTTAGGGCACTATTTTATAGTTCAGTGATGAATATGAAAGAACTCAGGTGATTTCCTGCTTACTCCACCATCTTGGCTCCCAGAAGTTTATTCTGTTTTAGTGATTTTTAAAAGCAAAGCGTTTATAATTGATAGACATAATAATTTTATAATATTCCATTATGTTCATACATCACAATTGATTTGACCATACCCCTCTACTGTTGAACATTTAGGTTATTTCTTGCTCTTTTGTGAGATATGAGCACACATATACATACATACATATATGCATGTATTTATATGTATATACATATATTATGCATGTAAATAATATATATAATATACATATTACATAATATGTAATACATTTTATACAACATATGGTGGCAATACATTGTATAACATATATATTTTATATGTATATGATATATACATATATTATAAAAATCTTTACCTGGTTTTAAAATCAAAAGTATATTTGACTCATGAAAGATAAAGTTCCATATTTCTCTGTATTTGTAAGTAACCTATATAACATAGGTATTAATTTGTTTTTGAAAAGTTTGAGAAAATTCCTTCTTAATTCTATTGTCCCATAAGAGTTTGTATGTGTATGATAATTCTGGAGTGACTTGTCCACTTCTTCCTTTGAGACTGCTCAATTATAATTTTTTGTCATTTTTGGTAATTTATATGTTACAAATAAGTATGCTGGTAATCTGCTTTGGTGGATGACATTTCCTCATGGAGCATTTCCTATACCAGTGAAATAACAACTCTGATTTTAAAAAAAGTTTTATGAATTATAATTTAATAACATTCTTTTTTTCTGTTAATTGTGATTGTTGCGATCTCATTTTACATTTACAATTTTGTTTATCTTTTCTTTCTTCTGTTTTTATTGCTGTTGGTACTGATTTGTCAATTGATCAGTTTTTAAAGCCTTGGTGTCATCGAACAATTATGTTGTCCTTTAACATTCTTATGTTAAAAAGAAAGAACTCTAAGGAAAATTTCTGTTCAACTTTATGATATTTACCACCTCTTTTATTTTCCTCTGGATTTTTTTTTTTGTTCCTTTTTCTAGAGATTTAGGGGCAAACAACTAATTTTATCCTGTTTTTCTTCGTGAAGGTAATAAGTGATATAAATCTCTCTTTAATAAAACTTTGCCTGCATCTTATTAATTTTGACATGTCTATTGTTTTTGTCACTTTCTTTAAAAAATATCATTTTCTTGATTTCTCTTTAATATAATCTTTACTTAATAGTTTTTCAATTTTCTTAGAGTTTTATAAGTTTTCCACACTGTTCATGCTTTAATTCCTAATTTTTTCAGTCTGGAAATCCACTATGCACTGTTTGTGACTTATTGTATTTATTTAAATTTTCTGTTATTTCTTATGGCAAATAGTCAATCAATAATCATCAAATCAGTGATTATTGACTACCTAATCAATGCCAGGGGCTGTGCTAAGTGCTAGGAGAAACGAAGAAAGCCAAAAGACATCCCTGCCTTTGAGTAGCTCACGATCTAAGGGGAGAGACAACATGTCAATAACAATGTACAGAAAAACTATGTCTATGATGAATAGAAAATAATCAACAAAGGGAAGTCACAACAATTAAGAGAGATTGGGAAAGGTTTTCTGTAGGATATAGGATTTAACCTAGGACCTGAAGGAAGTCAGTTGACAGAGACAAAGAGGGAATATAATCCCAGACATGAAGTATATCCAGTGAAAATGACCCAGAGCAAAGACAGGGAACATTTTGTTCAAGGAACAGAAGATTTCATATCCAATCCTGAAAGTGACAGAGAACCACTGGAGTTATTGATTAGGGCAATATGGTCTGACTTGTGCCTTAGGAAAACTATTTTGATAACTGAATGGAGAATGGACTGGAGTGGGAAGACACTGCTGGGCAGCTTCAAGGTGGTGGCGTTATTAGAAGAAAAAAAAGCTTATCTGAGAAATGTTGCAAAAGTGAAATCAATGGGTGTCAAGAATGACCACAGGAAGAAAGAACAACCTTCTTAGGGGTGATGATCTGGAAAAGAAGGGAAACATCAAGAGGTTAGAGGTCATTATTTGTATTTAGGGTAGGGTTTTCTATTGAAAGGCAGAAAAAGGTGGAAAGCCAGTAGATTGTGATCAGATAAGGAAATTTCAGAGTTCATTAGCATCAGTAATTGGAAATAGTTCAAGTATACTGAAAATAATAGATATTTTCTGTTTAATTCTTTTTAAATAGTGGTTACTTCCCACTTTTAAAGTAAGTAGTTGAGATCTTTGATTTCTTTTTTCATTTCTTTGTAATTTTATTTTCAACATTCTGAAGAGGTACTATTCATGTTTCTCACTATACTGCTGTTAATCTTTTTTTTTAATAATTCATTGCAGTTGCAGTATTAATGTATTGTTGAGTAGTTTGGTACATAAAAATTGAAAATTGAAATGAGTTATCCTTCTTCCCATCATAATTCCTGGATCCTTTTCTTTCCTACATCTTTTTCAATGATAATTCAATTTTACCAAACATATTTACTATTCTTTCTGATTTTTTAGAGCTATGTAATACCATGATTTATTTGATGACAGCCTCTTAATTTTTACTTTCTAATATCTGCTTGCATTAAATTGCATTAAAAATTCTGAGTTCAATTCTTTTTATTTTTACTTCTTGAAACTTGTGTATCTTTGTCCAACATTGATGTTTTTCTTTTTAAAGGTCTAATGTTATACTGATTGTTGTTAGGGGTGTGGTGTGTGTGTGTGTGTGTGTGAGTGTTTAAAAAAAATCTTCTTTCCCAGAAAAGCTTTTCTTCTTTAACTTTAAAATTTTGTTATTTATAGTAATGAGCCTTTGTGACCAATATTTAGGATTCTACCAGGCTGATGTTTTTTTATATTGTCTACTATTGCAGAGTATCATTTGACCTTATTTGCTTGGGAAATTTTTCTTTAATTAGTAACCAAATGCAATATCTTTTGTTTCCTTTTTCAGTATTTAATTAGTTAACACTTGCATTAATTTCTTTGTTTTATGGATTCATGCTTTTGTTCTTTTTATCTATTAGTTCTCTTTTCCGATGTATTTTCCAACTAATCTTTTTTTTCCTTGCAATTTCATTTGGTTTTGAAGGAACTTATTTGACATCTGTAATTTTACTCTTCCATTGATATATTTAGGCCTTGGATGTCAATTTGAACTTTTCCTAATTATTCCTTTGTATCTCTGTGTGTTTCCTGAAATAATCAATCTTTAATTATTTAAATATATTTATAATTCAATTAAACTCCTTTGTTGGAATTCCTTCTCCTCTCAGTCTGCCCACTGAAACTTCAATTTTGATATCCAATGAAGCTTCATTCTTTAATCATTATATTACATAATTTCTGTACTCAATTATTTCTTTTAAACATGCTACTCTTAAAAAAAAATAAAAACAACTATTTTCAGGGATAATAGCAGGGAAGGATAGGTTTTGCAAATATGTCCTGGACATGAGCTATAGTTTCCATGTTCAGAGCAGTGGGCCAGATAGAAAATGTTAGGTAGGTTCAGGTGTGGAACTAGAGTTAGCTACTCCCTATGGTGTGGTTAGTGGCTTTTGAAGCAAAGAGTAGAGAGGAGAATCCCTTTTTGCTTTGGTATAGAGCACAGAGATTTCTGACTGCTGTGGGAATTTCAGGAAAGACATGACAGGAAAACTGTAGTGATACCTAATCCTCTGCTACTCCTTCCTTAAGGCAAGAGAAATAATGACAAGGCTTCTGACACATGAACCCAAGAATTCCTTAAATTTTGGTTAAATAGTGAATAAATAAATATAACAGAGGGTACTCCTGTACTGGGCCTGTGCATTAAGGTTGCAGAGCTAAAGGTATTCCCCTGGCTGAAGGTCCAGATTTGCTCTGGGGTGGTAGAAAAGACTGATAACCCTTATTCCCTTAAGTCAAAGACAGAAAGAGTTGGAAAGAAGAGCCATGAATTTCTCCCTTCTGGAGTGATGAAATAGATAATTAAATTCATTTCAATTTTAACAGTTATCTACCGTGTATTAGACATTGTGTTAAGCAACGGAATATGAATGTATTTTCCAAGTGTATTTCAGTCTCCTACATAAGATAGGAAAAGACAGTATCGAGAGAACAAACAGAGTAATAGTCTTCGGAAATGAGAAGAAACCATCCTTCCCAACCAGAATACTGAAGAGAATGCAAATAAATGCAACAGATTAGGTCAATCAAAGGGTCAAGGTAAACACAAGGTAGTTTCACGGGTAGCAACTTTATTCAGAATCTTTCCCATCTGATTTTTTCCCCAAAGTTTAAAAAAAAAAAAAGATCACCATTTATTTTCCTTTTCCCCCTCAACTTTCCTCTCTGCTCCACTACCATATTCACACCATAAATCTTCTCTTCTCCAAGCTAAATATTACCAGGGAATTCAACCAATCTTTTTAAGGCATAATTTTAATCTCTTCACCATCTTGGTCACCTCATTTTTAGCTCAATAAATATTTATTGAATTTAATTGAATTATTTAAAAAGTTCATATTTTTTGAACTAGGTATTATGTCATGAAATTCTTGACTTTTTAAAGAAAATAACCTCACTCACCTATATTTCATTTCCCTCCAAAGCACCATGGAATACTAAATAATAGCATAGGATAAGGACTCCTTAGTTTGCATGCTGTCTCTTTGTGAACTAAAAATAGAGTAATAGGAAAAATCTGGAGAGGTAAGTGTAAAGCAACCCCTCTTTTTACCTTACACCATTTACTTTTTCTGTTTCCTTTGGTTACCATATAGGTTTTTCACAATCTTTCTCCCTGAACTCTTCTTAATATCTTCAATCTCTATCATTGTTGTAGACCTGAAGGGATACATACTTAACAAGGAAGAGAAAAAGGAAGACAGAGTTATTTTCATCTTAAACAATCCTCAGACCACTGATTATTATGCCTCTGATTGTGGAAGAAACATAGTATATTGGAAAGAATCCTAATACAGGAGTGACATACATGAGTTCAAATACTACCTCTGATACTTGCTACCTGTATTATCTTTGGGAAATCACTTTACCTCCCTGGACTTCAGTTTTCTCATTTGTAACCTGAGATTTATAGTGGACTAAGTCTTGGAGTTCTCTTCTACCTCTATATCTGTGATCTCTCCTTTCTTCAGTAGCACAGACTTTTCATAGGATTATAGGTTAGAGTTGAAAGTGACCTCAGGGGCCCTATAATTCAGTCTGTATGATGATCATTTGAATGAAATGGAAATGTTCAACTTGGATAACATAAAATTTTAAGAAGGATATAGTAGATATCTGCAAATATTTGAAGGGCTATACTTTGGAGGAAGGATTAGACTTTCTTGAATCTACCAGGCAGAATGAGAAGCAATAAGTAGAAGTTGTAAAGAGGCAAATTTATACCTGCTTAGGTACCCCAGGTGGTATAGTAGAAACCCTGGGTTCAAATCTAGTCCCTGACACTTACTAGCTATGTAATAGTGATCAAGTCCCTTAACTTCTACCCACCTTGGTTTCCTGATCAACAAAATGGAAATAATAACAGCTCTTGCCTCCCAGGATTGTTGTAAAGATAAAATGAGGGGATATGTATAAAGCATATTGTAAGTCTTAAAAGTTCTGCAGGTTGTTCTTCAGCTTATTGTAATTTTCAATAAATTTCTAAAATTAGAGCTACATAAAAATGGAATAGATTACTTCAGGAACTAATGGGTTTATTCTCACTGAATGTCTTCAAACAAAGCCTCATCAGATGTATTATAGAGAGATTCTTATTCAGGCATGAGTTGCATCAAATGGCACCTGAAGTAAATGTTCTATGATCCTGGGACTTACAAGCAAAAACAAACAAACCAGAAAACACTCATTCATTTATGTCTTAAAAGTGCTCTTTTTAGTCATATTTTACTTTTACCAGTGATAGAACTCACAACAGTAAAACTATAAAGCATTGAGGAGAAACAAAACAATATTATATGTGAGATAATTAAATTAATAATTTCTTAGAGTTAAAGACACACCATAATAACACATTTAATTTTAGAATGTTTCTAGATAATTTAGAATGTCTATATGTTTACATAAAGGTAGCTTAATATTGGTCAATATGTGCAGGCAAAATTTATGTCAATTTTTAATTTATAAAAAGAAGACCAGAATTCCAAATTATTTCTCAATCTTGTACTATTGATCATTAAGTGTATTTTCAGCATTCATGTAAATTCATATTTAATTGAAGACAAATGTAGCTTTCTGTTCTCTCATTTGTACTATTTTTGCATTTAGAATTTATTCTGATTAAAAAAAATTAAACAACTATTTTAAGACACATTGCTGTAATGGTCTCTGTTTTATACTGAACCAGTTAAGATATTCAAGCTGACATTCCTAAAAATAGAAAGAGTTTTGGACTTTGGCCCAGGAAAGCCTGGGTTGGAATCTTATCTTCGACTTTTATTTACTTTTACTTAAATGAGAAAGTCATGTAACATGTCTGGACCTCAGTTGCATCATTGATAAAATGGAGATAGTCATAAATGTATTGCCCTTATTATAGTGTTAGAGAGAAGAACAAGTAACATAATATATGGAAAACACTTAGTAAACCTTAAAGTAATATATAATAATTATTTTGATCTTAAAAACACAACTCATAAGCTCAATTTTACATAAATTACCATGAATATTTCTTTTATATTTCATGTTTAACAAACAAAAATTCCGTCTTCTCATCCTCCATTATAGCTGAAAAGGCAGACTTAGTTAAATAAGAAAGAACATCAAATATTAACTTATCTATCATAAAGCTCTATTGCCCTGATATTTTTTCAAGGAGGTAGGCCATGTAAATTCCAGGAGTTTTATAATCACTGAATTGTTGTCCAGTCATTCAGTCATTTCTGATACTTCATGACTCCATTTGGGGTTTTGTTGGCAGATAGACTGAAGTGGTTTGCCATTTCCTTCTCCAACTCATTTTACAGGTGAGAAAACTGAGTTAAACAGGGTTAAGTGACTTGCCCAGCATCACACAGCTAGTAAGTGTCTGAGGCCAGATTTGAACTCAGAAAGACTAGCCTTTCTGACTCCAGGCTTGGCACTCTATTCACTGTGCCATCTAGCTGCCTATACTTGAAGGCCAAAGGGAAATGCCAGAGGAAATTTGAACCTCTCTATGGTTTTCAGGGATTTGGTGAAGTCCAAGGATATGCTGGACCCTAGATTCAGAAGAGATGATTATAAAATTTTCAGGGTAAGCATTACATCATTGAAATTTGCTTGATGTACTGTTCTGTTGATTTCTAGCCTTAAGAAAGTAATGGAGAAAGTGTTAACAATGTAGATGAAATTTAGAAATATAAAGTATACTTTTTTTTTTCTTTCTGGAAGCTGATTGTTAAATATTTACTTGTTCATCCTTAGTGACCTCTTTTTTCTAGCTTTGTACCTTTCATCCATTCATGCTTTTCTCATTATACTAGCAATGTGGTCAAGATAGACTTAGTCAATTGGAATATTGATTCAGCACTCAGCCACTACTCCCTTGGTGAGGAATTTCAATGGATCCTAATCACATGAGCAAATGTATTGGTTGATTATGCAAACAGGACTTGGTCATTTACTCTTTTACTCATTAGCATAGAGTAGGAAAAAAAAAAACAACTACCACATAGAAAGTTTTCTCAGTCCTAGTCATTCCTTAATCAGGTAGGAAGCAAGCCTCAAAATTTGGGGTTTAGGAATAAATTTCAGATGTTTAGAATCAACTGCTTCCTCAGGAAGCTATCAACATTTTCCACCTCCCATTCTCCTCATTGTCTCCTGAAAGGTCAAAGTATAGTGATCTGAATAACTCTGAAATCAGGACACTGCGTTTATCGGTCTCCTCAAACACACCCACCTGAAAGATTTTTATTCATGTTTTTTATTGGCTAATTCTAACTGTTTCTTGCTCTGCCCTGACTCTACCACTTTCACCATTCATCTTGAGTGGAATAGGTTTAGTGAAGACTTCTCAGATTGTAATTCTTTTCCCAGGGGTGAGGTAAGACCAAGGGGCTCAAGGTTACAATATTTTTAGAGTGGAATAATTCCATATAAGGATATAAAACTATGTAGTACATTGGGGTCTCAATGATTGGATGACACATAATTTTTCTATGTCTTCATTTCAAGAGGGATTGGCTAGATTTCACATCTAGAATGTAGGATCATATTCTCAGCTAATGAGGATAATGGTCAGTGGGGAGGGAGGGACTTGTGTTAGAGTCTATATATAACATTGCTTCTCCTTTGTCTTTGACTTTTCCTGCTCCAGGTGAACAGGAACTTCCCTGCTTCTTGAGAATCGAATAAATAAACTTTCTGTCATCACTTTGAGAGGCCTCTGAGCAATTAATTAAGTAGGGATCCGAGCCATCCCACACAATCTCATGGGCTGAACCTGACCAGATACCTAGCTGTAATATCACAGAATAAAATGACAAGAGGTGTATACACAGTTTGTCTCTTGGTTGGTGTCATCTAGCCTTCATTTGTCCCTTTTCCCAGAATTAGTGTGTTGGCTGAGCCCTGCATTATTCCAAACCCCAAACCTATACTTCTTTTTCTATTAGGTAACATTAGCCAGCATGTCTACCTTTAGAAACTTTTTGAATGAGATCAATCCGAGCCAGGGGGTAGCTGGTTTATCAATTAAGCATAAATGTACTAGTATTATTAACTAATTAAAAATAACTAGAATATTAACTAACATGCTAATTATTATTATTATTAATTACATAAAATAATTAAAGGGATTTTAAAATTATCTCTTCTGTTCAGTATCTTCTTAATGGGTGTTGCTGTGAGATTGAAAAGTAGGTTACATTTTTCAATTTTGAGACAGTCACAGAATTACAGGATCACACATATTGTCACAAAATCGTGGAGACTACAACATCTAGTAAGCACCTTAGCAAGAAACATAAACTAATTTACTACGCTAGTCAGAAACATTTGTAAAATGGGAATAACAATGACATGAGAAAATAGGATTATTTCAAACTTGTTGCCAGGAATGTGCTTTGTAAGCTTTAAAGTACTACGAAAATGCTATCTTGTACATGTGTTAGAGTTGTTAGAGAAAACAATTACTTAAATTAGTTAAATGTCTGATAAGTTCATTAATTTCAATGAGTTATATAACTAGAGCAAAAACTTGAGTCATTTTCCTATCGGTTGGCTCTTTTCCTTTGTGCCTGAAGAGGACCAAGATGGCAATATGTTGGGGTCAAAGTACAGTTATGTGACTGTGGCTGATCAGATCAACATGAGCTTGGAAGGCTGTACCACAGCTAGGGCATAAATAGTCCATATGAACATTTGGAGTGGAGATGTCTCTAAATTTGAGTCTCTCACATTTCTTTTGAGTTACTTCAATTCATGCTAAGTGATCCGGTGCCAGTGTTTCCCCATCTCTGATAATCCATTTCAAAGTTATTCAGAGAGCCCTTGAGAGTGTCTATGGGCCACTTCTTCTGACCTCTTAACCAATCAAAATCAACCAACTCCAAATCAACCAAAACAGTTAATTGAGTAGCCATAATGTATTCACTGCCCATATGCTCAATAGAAGAGGAAATGAAGAGAATTAATTAGTAGTGAGCATTTCATCACAATGTCAAAATTAGATTTTCCACCTGAGGCAAAGATTTCAGATTAAGGATGCTGTGGGAACACAAAGATGTTTGAGAAAAATCTAGGTGCATGTTATTTTACAAAATAGTTCATAGCGGCTGTAATTGAGACTAGTTTGCATAGAAGAAGTTGACCCCATTCCACTTGATCAGTAGAAAGTTTCTAGGAAAAACAAAATCTTTCCCAAGAAAAAAGCAACTTCATGACTCAGATTCTATTTGTGAAGTCCATTGTTGTAAAAACAGGAGATACATCTGTTACCTCTGCAGGAATGATACTGATATCATGTTTATTAACTCATCCCTTGGAAATTCTTTCCATGGATCACCTGAATACCACCTTTTTCTGGTCTTTTTAAAAGACTTACTTGAAGTATTAACAAAGAGTTGTTCCCAAAGAAAATTCTGTAAAAGAGTTCATTAGGAGATTTTTCTCAAACATTTAAAATTGTCTTGAGAAGAATGTTTTTGCAGTTGGGTATCTTATAATTACAGTACTGAAATTCCATCCTCATTATCCGGCTTTCAGCTACATCTTTCCATCTCTCCCTTGACTTTCACCTCTGCCCTCCTATGATCACCCTTCATTATAAAACAGTTTCCTTCTGGTCCTCAAGCTGCCTCACTACTAAGGAGGCCAAGATAATGAGAATGGAGTTTATTTGTTCAATTGTTTGCTTAAATTATGCAAAAGAGCCTTGCTGAGTTTTCACTGAAACTAGAAGCATAACTTCTAATACTAGTTTGCAGATGAAAAACTAATAAAAGTAACCCCCTTGGCCTTCCTCTGACCTCAGAATGGTCTCATCATTTGCAAATTAGATATTTGGTCTAAAAGGAATTCTTAAAGAAAAGTTGCATGCTTTCCCTAGCTCACCAATATTACATATATGAGTAATAATCATTATTCTCTCCCCTAAGCTTTTGAATGGTCTAGGTAAAAAACAAGGCAGATTGTTTTATTGCAAACCTTCTTTCTGAAGCAGCACTGTACTAGTGTTGGCAGGCAATGTGCCACTATGTGCCTTACCACCTAAGACTACCTTCCATTCTCTTGTATGTACCTTCTATGTACCTAGTTATTTTCCTGTTTCTCTTTCTCTTGGAATATGAGCTCCTTTAGGGAAGGTGACTTTTATTTTTAAAGCATCAGCATTGAGTACAGTGCCTGGAATATTTTATATACTTAATGTTTTTTGGCATGTTAACTTGACACTGTATAAATTTGGGCAAGTCACTGGGTCTGTGTTTCCTCATTTAAAATAAAAGGTTGTACTTCTGAGGGTTCTTCAAGCTTCAAATCTATATACCATGATGCTATAATGAGTAGTTTTCTTTGTGGATGAGTATGAGATATATCAGTACAAACTCAATTTGTACACTGCATGAGCTTTTATAAAGTTACTTGCGATTAGAATTCACACCTTAAATGTGTTATAATTGTAACATATTTCTATAGCATTTTAAGAGTTACAAAGTATTAGAGTTTCAATTTACTGAGAACTACTCTGTATAATCACTAGTGCAAGTATTTTCCCTCTTTTTCAAATAAGAAAAAATAAATAATTAGTGAAGTTGAAGGTCAGGAATGGAATTTAGGTGTTTTGATTCTAGATCTAGCAGTCTTTTGACTATCATGTTTTGCCTATTTAAAAAAAAGTATATTATTTAAAAGATAATTTGGTGAATTATTTTGCACATGGGAAAATCCTGCTCACATGAGAATGCTGGCCGCAACTATTTGTTTTGTACATTTATATTTTTGGATAGAGAATTTTCTTAAAGCACAGTACAGCAGTTCTAGGAGTGCTTGGAGTTTGCCCAGTCTCTGTAGAATCAATTACTACTTGACGTAATTACTACCCTTATAATATGAATATTCTGTGAGTCTTGGCAACAGCAATTCCAACACTCCTACACATAGCTATGGACACAAAAATAAGCTTAAAAGGGTCTACTGAAATAGCTATCAGAAAACTCTGCAGAGGGGAAACCCCCTGGGCCATCACTCAGAGATTATTAACTCAATTTCACTGTGATCCTGTTTGACAAATTTGATTCAACAAGCATTTATTAAGCTTTTACTACATGCAAAGCATTGTACTAAGCAATAAAGATAAAACAGATCTTCCCCTGTGCTTAACTCCAAAATGGTCCTAGGCTCTTACAGTAGCTAAAGGATTAAAAATAGCTGGGGAATATTGCTGAGATTGGGTGAGCATGGACAGAACCAGAGTTTCCATAAATGTACTCCCAGAGAAGCCACAGTGATTCATGGATTACTTTGAGATATTTGCTACTTTAAATCTCTCCAAACCACTCTCCACTTAGCAATCAAAACATAGGTCTGACCATACTACAACACCTCCTACCATTAGATAAATTTAAGGGACTCCCTATTGCCTCTAGAATCCAATATAAAATCCTGTTTGGTTTTAACTGCATATCTGTTTCCTGCCTTTCCAGTCTTTATAAATCATACTCCCATTTAGGTACTACATGTTACTGTGGCATTGGCCTCTTCTGAGACCTTGATTTTTTTCACTGTCTACGATACCTAGAATTCTCTCCTAGCTTATTTCTGTCTCCTGACCTCCTTGGCTTCCTTCAAGTTTCAGCTGAAATCTCACTTCTGTGGAAAGCCTTTCCTATTCCCCACCTCAATATCAATGCCTTCCCTCTGAGATTTTCCTACATTTTTTCTCATATAAATCTTGTTTATATAAAAATGTTTGTTCTGTCTCCCCTATTAACTCCTGTGAACACTGAGAGTAAGGATTGTTATTGTCCTACTTGGTCTCCCTAGTACTTAACTGCAGTGTTTGAAACATAATGAGATCTTAATACACGATTGTTGGCTTGACTTGTTTTCTTGACTTAAAAGGATTGTTGGAAGAAAAGTATATTAGATGCTTGCTACTTTGTTTTTAGTTTTAGTCACACCCCCTTCAAAAAAAATAGTTAAAATCATACTTTTTCTTCTGAGAACTTCCCCAATTATTAGAATGCATTCATATCCATGTGTATCTATGTATGTGTGTATGTGTGAATATAAGGATTTGCATCAATCAATAAACTTTTATTAAATTTTTGCTATTTATTAAGTGCCAGGCATTGGGTTAAGCGCTTGGCATACAAAAAGAGGCATGAGACAGTCCCTGCCTTTAAGGACCTTACATTCTAATAGAGGAAACAATATGCAAACAAATATACACAATGCAATCTATAAACAGGATAAATAGAAAATAATTAACAGATGGATATGTGTATGTCCATGTATGTATGTGTATGTAAATATATTATATACACACACACAACTTTTTATGTTTAATCTGTACATTAATAATTCCTTAAGGGGGGGAGGAGCTAAGATGGTGGAGTAGAAAGACTCACATATGCTAGCTCCAGAACCCACAACCCATAAATTTCCTGTAAAAAGAAGTCCCCACAAATTCTGGAGCAGTGGAAGCCACGCAGTAATGCAGTAGAGGAGATTTCTGTTCCAGAGAGCCCTGAAAAACCAGCACCAAAGGTCTGTTGTGCACCAGAGAGTGGAGCCCAGTCCTGCCTTGGCCGCAGGGCCCGAGACGAGCAGATTTGAGCAGGCGCTACAGGTCAGTGAGAGAGACTTCTAGGCTGGCCAAGAGGGGAGCGGGGTGTCTCCATAACTCAGGACCCCTCGGGAAACAGTGGCAGAGGCAGTGGTGGCCAGGGGCTCCCAAAGCAGACAGAAGCTCAGATCCATTACTGAAGATCTCCTCATAAACCCCCTGAGGGAACTGAGCCTGGGAGGCAGCCCTGCCCCCACCTGAGCACCAGAACTTAAGCTCACATTGAATAGCAGCCGTGGCTGCTGCTGAAAGCCCTGAGGCTGGGGAGCAGCATTTGAATCTCAGACCCCAAGCACTAGCTGGGCGGATCTAGGCAGGGGTGGACAGGAATCTCAGAAGTCAAGTAACTGGCTGGGAAAATGCTCAGAAAAGGGAAAAAAAATAAGATCATAGAAGGTTACTTTCTTGGTGAACAGATCTTTCCTCCTTTCCTTTCTGATGAGGATGAACAATGCTTACCATCAGGGAAAAACATATAAATCAAGGCCTCTGTATCCCGAACATCTGAAATAGTTATCCACTGGGGTCAGGTCATGGAAGAGCTCAAAAAGGATTTTGAAAATCAAGTTAGACAGGTGGAAGAAAAACTGGGAAGAGAAATGAGAGAGATGCAAGAAAAGCATGAAAAACAGGTCAATACCTTACTAAAGGAGACCCAAAAAAATGCTGAAGAGAATAACACCTTGAAAAACAGGCTAACTCAATTGGCAAAAGAGGTTCAAAAAGCCAATGAGGAGAAGAATGCTTTCAAAAGCAGAATTAGCCAAATGGAAAAAGAGGCTCAAAAGCTCACTGAAGAGAATAGTTCTCTCAAAATTAGAATGGAACAGATGGAGGCTAATGACTTTCTGAGAAACCAAGAAATCACAAAACAAAACCAAAAGAATGAAAAAATGGAAGAGAATGTGAAATATCTCATTGGAAAAACAACTGACCTGGAAAATAGATCCAAGAGAGACAATTTAAAATTATGGGACTACCTGAAAGCCATGATCAAAAAAGAGCCTAGACATCATCTTTCATGAAATTATCAACGAAAATTGCCCTAATATTCTAGAACCAGAGGGTAAAATAAGTATTGAAGGAATCCATCGATCACCACCTGAAAGAGATCCAAAAAGAGAAACTCCTAGGAACATTGTGGCCAAATTCCAGAATTCCCAGGTCAAGGAGAAAATATTGCAAGCAGCTAGAAAGAAACAATTCCAGTATTGTGGAAATACAATCAGGATAACTCAAGATCTAACAACTTCTACATTAAGGGATCGAAGGGTGTGGAATAAGATGTTCCAGAAGTCAAAGGAAGTAGGACTCACACAAAGAATCACCTACCCAGCAAAACTGAGTAGAATACTTCAGGGGAAAATATGATCTTTCAATGAAATAGAGGACTTTCAAGCATTCTTGATGAAAAGACCAGAGCTGAAATGAAAATTTGACCTTCAGTCACAAGAATGAGAAGAAGCATGAAAAAGCAAACAGCAAAGAGAAGTCATAAGGGACTTACCAAAGGTGAACTGTTTACATTACTATCTAGAAAGACAATATTTGTAATACTTCCTTAAGTCTGGAATAATCAATAAATAATAAATCAAGCCTAGATTTGTAGCCATTGCACCTTTCTGGGTTCAAATGCTCAAAATGTAGCAATGACTCTGACACGTCTTTGAGAGTTGTTTGCATCATACCCCTGGTCTCCGCCCTTTCCCAAGCTAAATGCTGGTCTAGGGCTATAGGAGATAGATTTCCCTTTAAGGAGCTTCATAAGAATAGAAGTCTTGAAGAATTTCCCTTGACCCTGTTGTGGTTGTCTATTAAAATTGTCTTAGATTCCAACAATGGATGGTGACCATAAAAATTTTATGCACCAGAGTGGCTTGATAGCCTATATTGTGGACATTCTTTCAATCTTTATTGTTTTTAGTAAGAGCAAAGCACAGTGCTAGGTTCTCCATCTACTCCTGCAGTAGAAAGTCATATCCTTAAAGGCTGGAACTTTTTATATCCAAGAATATACGTGTGTGTTTGTGTGTGTGTGTGTGTGTGTGTGTGTGTGTGTCTGTGTCTGTGTGTTCATCCTTCATTGCCGAAGAAGATCATGCCATCAAGAAATAATGACATGACTTGCACTTGACTTTGTTTTGAGTGAGGGAGGGCTGTGCAGGTCACCAGCCTCACTTCTCCTCCAGAGCCATCTGAATCCAGTGACCAGATATTCATCAAGATGACTGGAGATGACCCAGGATGAGGCAATTGAGGTTAAGTGACTTATCCAAGGTCACACAGCTAGTCAGTGTCAAGCGTCTGAGGTGGGATTTGAACTCAGGTCCTCCTGACTCTTGCACTGATGCTCTATCCACTGCACCACCTAGCTGCCACATCCAGAAATATAAACTCTTAGGGAGTTGATTTTTCTACTACGGAAGCTGATATCACACGAATACATATAAACGAATAATAAGATGAGTAATAATGGGAACAAAGGTGAGATAGAGATACAGATAAAGGGCTCCAGGAAAATGTGAGCAGGGAGAGCATTTTGAAGTAGGGCCTGGTGGGAAAGAGAGATTGGAATGGTAGTAGGGAAGCTTCACAGAAGTGATATGTAAGCTCAGTCTTAAAAAAGAGGCAAATGCTGAAAAAAACAAAATCAAGAAGGAAAGCATTCCAGGCATGGAAGATGCCATAACCAAAAGTGAAGTGAGTCTTTTGAATTATAGTAAAGTCTATTTCTCTCATTTGACTCTACTATAGTGTACAGTGTGCAAAGTAATATGAGTTTGGAAAGGAAGGAGTGAGAAAGCTTGTAGAGGGCCTTTATTTCTATTCTAAGAAAGATCTGTCTGCCTGTTTGATGAGCCATAGATGTGAAAACGATCTTCTTGAAGACTTCAGCACCTCATTCTTTAAAGCAAAGGTTCTTAACCATGTATTATGCTATGGATTTTTTGTTTGTTGGTAAAGTTTTACATCATGTACTCCTTTGTTAGTCTGGTGGAGATTATGGACCTCTTCTTAGAAGTTTTAAATGCAAAATAAAAATGAAGTTCAAAGGATCACAAATGAAGTCAATTATAGTGAACTACAGTCACCTGTATGTGTGTTTACATAGACACATTTGTGTATACATATACATGTGTATGTATATAAATGCAAACATGTATGTACATATAAGTATATTTATACACATAAGTTTTGCAGTTTGTTACAACTATTATCTCATCTGACCCTCACAACAAACCTGTGGTATAGTTTACTTCACACCTTTATATAAACTTCTATTTGTGCTCTGATTAAATGAGGTAATTTCCCCTAACCTTTCATTCCCTACTGCTGCTGTAGTGTTTTTCTCTTCTCCTACTTTTCTATTCTTTTTTGAAGATCATCAAGACTCAAGATAATTGATTTTAGATGTTCTCTAATTAGTGTTTCTCTATGACCCCTGATGATAGTTGGATTCAAACAGGGCATTTGTATTCTCTCCCCATATTAGAATGTGAATATTGTTTTCTTGCTTAATCTCTTGTGAAGATTTATTCATATTTACCTTTTTCTTAATATTTTTCTTGATTCCTGAGTTTGAACTTTAGAGTTTTCTTTTTTTCAGTCATCTCAGTCATATCTGACTCTGTGACCCAGTTGGGGATTTTCTTTTTCTCTTTTTGTTTTCTTTTTCCCCCCAAATATACTGATTTATTTGTTTTCAGTTTTTAATGATGATTTCCATAAGTTCAAAATTTTCTCCCTCTCCTTCCCCAAGACACCATGCAATCTTATATGGACTCTACACAAACATTCTTATTAAAGACATTTTCCCATTAGTTATGTTGCACACAAGAATTAAAATGAATGTTAGGAAACATGAGAAAAACAGAACAAAACATATCAAAAGAGAAAATCGCCTGCTTCATTCTACATCTTGACTCCATAGTTCTTTCTCTGGATGTGAATGACACTTTGCATCATGAGCCCTTTGGAAATGTTTTAGATCCTTGCATTGCTAGGACTTAATCTATCAAAAATAATCCCTGCACCCTGTGGCTGTTACTGTGCATAATGTTCTCCTGATTCTGCTCACTTCGTTCAGTATCAGTTCATATAAGTCTTTCTAGGTTTTTCTGGTTTGCCTGTTCATCATTTCTTATAGTACAATAATATTCCACTACATTCATGTACCATAGTTTGTTCAGCCATTCCCCAATTGATGGGCATCCCTTCTATTTTCAGTTCTTGGTCACCACAAAAAGAACTTCTATAAATAATTTTGTACGTGTTGGTCTGTTTCCCATTTTTATGTTCTCTTTGAGTTACAGCCCTAGAAGAGGTATTGCTAGGTAAAAGAGTACGTATATTTTTGTAGTTCTTTGAGAAGAGTTCCAAATTGCTCTCCAGAATGGCTGGAGTAGCTAACAACTCCTCTAAAAATGAATCAGTGTTTTAACTCTCCCACATCTTCTCCAACATTTATCATTTTCTTGTTTTATCATGTTAGCCAGTCTCATATGTGTGATGTGATACCTCAGAGCTGTTTTGATTTGCAGCTCTCTAATTAATATTGATGGAGAGCACTTTTTCATATGACTATAGAGAGCTTTAATTTCTTTCTCTGTACTTGAACTTCTAGGAGCCAAGATGGTGGAGTAAACTGTAAGTGCTCTCACCCTCCTCTTGTTGATGTTGAAAAATCCAGAGAATATTGCCCTAGGATAAATCTTGGAATAGAGGAGTCAGCAGAAGGGGTACAGCAGTTTTTCAACTGAGGAGGTTAGGGAAATCAACAAGAAGAATCCCTCTTCCTGTGACTGAAGGGGATCTGTGCAAGATCAGAAGTGTTCCAGCAAGCCCTATCTCAGTGGACCAGCAGGGAATTCTGAGCTGGAGGGGGATGGAACCTGTAAATGTCAACACCAGGACCACAAGCATGTCTTAGCAAAGCTAGGGGAATTGGGCAGACATCAGCATAGAAGGGTTTCACCAGCCTCTGAGCCTGCCTATACTCTAGCTCAGTACTAGGGAGGAGGAGGCCTCTGGCAGACAAACCACTCCACTCTCACACCTCATGCTGTGAGTTTCAGTATAACTCTGGGAAACTCATAAACACTTCACCTGGCCTCAGTTGTGTCACATACCAGCCAGCTCAACATCAGGTAAGCATTGTATACCTTCTAGCTAAAAGAAGCAGAGACCATAGCACACAAAGTCAGTAACCAGGTCTCAAGCTTCCAACAGAAGAAAAATGGGACAGAACCCCCTGTGCCTCAGAAGGAGATATAGATTTTAAAATCCAGGAAAAAAAGCAATCATCATGAGCAAGAATCAAATGAGAAAAGCAAAGACCAAGGAGTCTTATTAGGGGACAGGGAAGATCAAAATACAAATTCAGAAGAGAACAACACTGACAATATACCCACATTTGGAACCTCAAAAGGGAATATGAACTGATCTCAAGCCCCAAAAACGTTCTTGGAAGAACTCAAGAAGGATTTTAAAAGACAAATTAGAGAGGAAGAAGAGAAAGTTGTCCAATGATTTTAAAAATACAATTGACAAAGTGAAAAAAACAAAAAGAATTCGCTGCACAGCTCCTTAAAAAGTAAAATTGGTCAAATGGACAAGGAGGTACAAAATCCAACTGGGAAAAATGGACAAATGGAAAAAGAGGCACAAAAATTGACTGAAGAAAACAATTTGCTAATAATTAGATTTGGATGAATAGAAGGTAATGACTCTTTGAGTCCTCTAGGATCAGTCAAACACAATCTGAAAAATGAAGAAAAAGAAAATGTAAAATATCTCATTGGAAAAATAACTGACTTGGAAAATATATTCAGGAGAGAAAAATCTAAGAATTATTGATCTACTGTAAAACCATGATGAAAAAAGAGCCTGGACAATATCTTAGAAGAAGTCATCAAGGAAAATTATCCTGCGTTGCTAGATCCAGAGGACAAAATAGTCATCAAAAAAATACACTGATCACCTCCTGAAAGGGATCCCAAATTGAAAACTACAAGGAATATTATTGCTAAATTCCAGAATTATCAAATCAAGGAGAAAATGTTGGGTAATTGTTCCTTAGTTGTAGTCCCATCTCCTTTTCATTATGGAATATCATATTCCAGTACCTCTGATCTTTTATGGAGAAGCTGTAAGGCCCTGTGTGATTTTGACTGTAGTTCTTTGATATTTGAGCTGTTTCTTTCTGATTCCTGCAATATTTTCTCCTTGAACTGATAATTCTGCAATTTGGCAACAATATTCCTTGGTGTTTTCAATTTGGGATCCGTTTCAGGAGGTGATCAGTGGATTGTTTTGATGTCTATTTTGTCCTCTGGATCCAGGAACTCAGGGTAATTTTCCTTGATCATTTCTGTGAAGATACTGTCCTGGCTCTATTTTTTTTCATGATGGCTTTACAGTAGACCTTAGATTCTTAGATTTTGTTTCCTGGATCTATTTTCCATATCAGTTCTTTTTCCAATGAGCTAGTTTACATTTTCTTCTATTTTTTATTCTTCAGATTGTGTTTGACGGATTCTTGATGTCTCACAGAGGCATTAGCTTCTATTTGTCCAACTCTAATTTTTAACAAATTGTTTTCTTCAGTTAGTTTTGTACCTCTTTTTCCACTTGTCTATTTTTCCCAGTTGAGTTTTGTGCCCCTTATCCATTTGACCAATTTTACTTTTTAAGGATCTGTGAAGTTCTTTTTTTCACTTTGTCAATTATATTTTTAAAATCATTGAATAATTTTTTTCTTCCACTTCTCTAATTTGTCTCTTAAAATTCTTCTTGAGCTCTTCCAGGAACAATTTTTGGTCTTGAGATCAGTTCATATTCCCTTTTGAAGTTTCAAATATGGGTATATTGTCAGTGCTGTCCTCTTCTGAATTTGTATTTTGATCTTCCCTGTCCCTGTAATAAGATTCTATGGTCTTTGCTTTTCTCATTTGATTCTTGCTCATGGTGATTGCATTTTTCTGTCTTTTAAAGTCTATCTCAACTCCTGAGGCACAGGGGGTTCTGTCCCACTTTTCTTGTACTGAAAGTCACGACTGAGGCCAGCTGAAGTGTTTATGAGTTTCCCAGAGTTATACTGAAATTTATAGCATGAGGTGTGGGGGTGGGATGGTCTGCTTACCAGAGGTCTCCTCCTCCCCTAGGGCTGAGCTAGAGCATAGGCAGACTCAGAGACTGGTAAACCCTTTTTATGCTGATGTCTGCCCAATTCCCCTAGCTTTGCTAAGGCATGCCTGTAGTCCTGGTGTTGGCACTTACAGGCCCCACTCCCCTGAGGCTCAGGATCTCCTGCTGGCCCACTGAGGTGAAGTTTGCTGGGATACTTCTGATCTTGCACTGATCCCCTTCAGTCCCAGCAAGAGGGCCTCTTCTTGTTGATCTTCCTAACCTCCAGAGTTAAAAAACCCCTTCTGCTGGTTCCACTATTCTAGGATTTTTCATAGGGCAATATTCTCTGGGTTTTTCAACCTCAACAAGGGGAGAGTGAGAGCACTTGCAGTTTATTACACCATCTAGGCTCCCAGAAGTTCAAGTAGGTGATTCTCAAATATTTAGTCTGTGGGCTGATAGCCCCAGGAGTAGTTACTATTGTAGCCATGGGCCCCGTGTTTCTCTCTCACCCAGCTCTCATGCCAGACTTCCTGCCTGTGCTGAGAGGTTTGGGAATAAGCACTGCTCCTGGTGACTCAGACCACTTGGAAGTCATTCCCACTCTGCTCTGGTTGAGTCTGTGCTGGTGCAACCTGCATGCTTGGTGCTCCTCCAGCCAGGTAACATCTCCTTCCTGTCAAACTTTCACACAGTCCAGGTCAGAAAATCTCCCACACTCGTTCTCCTAGTTGGTTCTGCCTCGCTAAAATTTGTTCATATTCACTTTTTAGAGGTATATGAAGTAATCTGTGGAAGAACTCAGGTGAATCCCCACTTTCACTATGCTTTCTTGACACCACCCCATATATTTGGGATTTTCTTGACAAAGATGTTGGAGTGGTTTGCCAACTTCCTCACCTCATTTTTAAGGTGATGAAACTGAGATAAACAAGGTTAAGCGATTTGCCCAGGGTGACACAGCTAGTAAGTGTCTGAGGCCAGATTTAAACTCAAGAACAGGAGTCTTCTTGATTTCAGATCTAGTACACTATCCACTGTACCACCTAGCTGTTCAGAAATTTGACAGAAATGATTAGAAGTCCTCTATTTCCTTAGATATATATTCCCTTTTCCTTTATAAGATCATGCTCAAATTTTGCCACATGTTTATTTTTTCTTTGGAAGCCTATATCCTTTTCCTTCTAGAATATCATATTTTCACCATTTTGCTACTTATTTGTGATGACTGCTGAACTGTGTTTGTTTAGCACTGAAAGTGCTATGTAGTATATTGGATAGAGTTCTAGATTTTGAGTCAAGAAGAATTAAGTTCAAATCTGGCATCAGATACTTACCTGGACAAGTCATTTGACCTCTATCTGGCTCAGTTTCCTCAACTGCAAAATTGGGATAAGAATAACACCTTCTTCCCGATGTTGTTGTGAGTATGTGATAAGATAGTATTTGCAAAAATGTTTTTTACAATGCCTTGTATATAATAAGTATTTAAATGCTTCTTTCCTTCTCTAGTACTTGAATTTTTTCTTTTTGGTTTCTGGAAGCTGTTAAATATCTTTCCCATTGTTTTTTCCATATCTTTAATTTCTTTTTCAATTTTTCTTTCTGCTGTTCTTATTTCAATTATACAAAAAATATTTTAAGCTTTAGAAAAAAAAAACTCACCTCATGTCTTCTAGTATTTCTTGTTGAATTTGTACCCACATTGAGTTTTTCTTTGATGATTTGTTTTTAGATGTTTTAGAATCATTCTCCTCCTCTGTATTTGTATATTGATTTCTGTCATCATAATAGCCTTTTATTTTGTGATTTTTGAGGAACAGTAATCATTCTTCTAGTCTTCTTCTAGACTATACAATGATATCAGGAAACACTTCTAGAGGGGCTAAGCTGGCCCTGCTGCTGCTTTCTTGGGGTATTGAATATTGAATATTCCAGGATATCAGGGACAGCTCAGCCTGCGGACCTGCAGCATTTAAGTCTTCCCAAAATTATGTGATCCCGGAAATGTCTGATTATTGCTGCCCCTCTCTTTGCCCGTAACCCTAGTCTGACATCTGCAGGTTCCTCTGAACAACCATGGGACCTGTGATCTTGCCCTATTTGGAGCTTTAGGACACTACTGCTGGACTTAGACACTATTATGATACTGCAAAGCTCTTCTGGTTACGAGTGACAGAATTCTACGCTTCCCTGTAGGCTAGTACTCCTGCCATGCTTTTTCTTCTGTAGGCTTCAGAATAAGACCCTGCCCCACTCCGGAGGTCTGATTTACAAAGCTACTGTTTGCTTCTGAACTTTTTCTTTACCCAATATATACCATAGTGCCCTTATGCCATCCTCACCTCCGATTGCTACCCCTAGGCAGGTAATCCCTTCTCATTCAATCTTGATTTTTTGAATTGGAAGAGGGTAGTGTACGCACCTGTTCCTAAAACCTACACAAGTTCAGGTCCCTCTATACTTAATCTGGATCCTCATCAGCCTACCTACATAACCTCTCTTTTTACTAGAACGATCCATGTTATATAACCCAAGACCATATCTCATTTCCAGTGCCTACAGAACTCTCTCCATATGCTTCAACAGGGATGGGAAAGTGTCCCACTGATTTTTTTTTTCCTTGGATTTCTCAGTAAGGGTTCAGTCCAGTGAACTTATGGGTGTGTTAGAAAGAGTTAGTGGTGTTCAAGAAAGTCACTCTACTTCCTGCTTTTCTGCAATCTTGGCTCATCCTAGATGGGCATCTATTCTTTAATGCTATCTGGTTCAAAGGCTATGATCCTCCTCCTGTTAGCCGCCAGTGATTAGCTCCCCAATTCCATTTGACCAGTTAACATATTTAGCTTTTATAAAGGTTTATTTATTGAGAAGATATAGGAAAATAGTAGTATACCATTTATCTTCCTTCTCTCCTTGCTCTTTTTAGGGGCATACTCTCACCTATACCACTTCAGTCCCTGGGGAGAGTAGGATCACACTAAAAATGTTTTCTGTGTAGTAGTGGCCCTGTAAAATTAACTTCCACAAAACATGGATAATAGGTAGATAAATGCTTACTTCTGTGACTGCTGCATGGGTCACAGAGATCTCTTGGGACTTATTCCTTATTGTCTGGCTTCCTGCAAATTCCAGCATGTAATTGACCGTAGTACCCCAACTTCTAGTGGCTCATTCTTCTTACAATATGAGGCTCTCAAGATTATAGCCATCTCCCATGTCTTTCACTTATTATCAGGAAAAAAAGTAATAACAGCAGTACCATGTTCACTCAGCATGGTGAATATCCAGTTGAGAGAGGGCCTGTGACCTCTCCCCCACACTGAGGTTCACAGTAACTAATCCTTCTCAAAAGTCTGCCAGGCAACAATGAATTATAACAAAGATTCTTTTTTACTAATTATTTCCTTTATATACTGACAACCAATGAATAGTAGTCCTTTTTACCATATTGTACACAAAAATCTGGGACACACTCTCCTACAAGTATTTAGAGTATTGAAGAAAGTGGGACAAACAGAGCACATGTAGCAAAAAGACAGCTCACAATTATTGATTAGTGAAATTCTTTTACTCCCTCTATGGATTTTAGCAGGACCTGTTATATCACTGGCTGTCCTGCTTTTATAATTCAGAATCTGAATTAACTTCTATTTTATCTAAGCTCCACAGGGTGCTGATTCTTACCAATTAATCAAAAGACATTTCTTGCATGATTCCATCTGCTTTCATTCAAATTGTACAGTTTATACGTTTGATTGATTAATTTAGTAGAGGTATCAAAGAATTAGTCACGCATAGTTTGAACCTTTGATTGCTTGATTCTGTAACTCAATCAGAGATATTCACATTTGAACAGTGTATAGAGAATCTTGATAGTTACCTTAATTGTGGTTGAGAAATTGGGGGACTAATCAAAAACTATATACACATTCAGTACAAACAACAAAGAACTGGCTACCAAAAGAAAAATGATAGGAATGTTGGAAGAAAAAAGTCTTACAATGTTTTAAAAAATATATCGTCTTTAATTAGCTATTTCCCATTTACATGTAAAAAAATTAACAATGATCAAAAAAAATGAGTTCCAAATTCTCTCCCTCCTTTCAACCCCTTGTACCTCCTTGAGAAGGCAAGCAATTTCAAATTGACTATACATGTGTAGTCATGCAAAATATTTCTACATTAGTCAAGTTGAAAAAGACAGATTTTAAAAAATAAAGTTTTAAAAATGTTGACTTCAATCTGCATTCAGAGTTTATCAGTTCTCTCTCTGGAGGTGGATAGCATTTTTTATCATATTTATCTTTGGAATTTTAAAAATTAATTTACTTTTAGTTTTCAACATTCACTTCCATAAAATTTTGAGTTCCAAGTTTTCTACCCATTTCTTCTCTCCCTCCACCCCAAGATGGCATTTATTCTCATTATCCCTTCCCCCAATCTGCCCTCCCTTCTATCACTACTCTCCTTCTCTTATCTCCTTCCCTTATGTAGGGTAAGATAGATTTCTATACCCCATTGCCTATATACTTTATTTCCCAGTTGCCTATAAAAGCAATTTTTAACATTTATTTTTACAACTTTGAGTTCCAAATTCTCTCCCTTCTTCCCTCCCCATCCACCCTAATTGAGAAGGCAAGCAATTCTATGTAGTTTACGCACCTGAACTTGTTCAACCATTCCTCAATTGATGAGCATCACCTCAATTTTTAATTTTTTGCCAACACACAAGAAAGGCTGCTATAAATATTTTTGTACAAATAAGTCACTTTCCTTTTCCTTTGATCTCTTTTGGATATGAACTTTGCATTATATACCCAGTAATGGTATTACTGAGTCACAGTATATGCATAATTTACTGCTTTTTGGGATAGTTCCAAATTGCTTTCCAGGATAGTTGAACCAATGTGCAGTTTCAACAAAAGTGTAGTAGTGCATCTATTTTCCCAGAGTATCTCTGCTAATCTCACTTTTGTTTTTCTGTTTTCGCCAGTCTGACAGATAGTCGGGACTTCATAGCTGTTTTAGTTTTCATTTCTCATAGTAGTCATTTTTGATGACTTTCATTTCTGTTTTTAAAAGTTATTTATATCAAGAAAATGATTTTCCCACTAAAAGGACAAAACAAAAAAGGATAGCAGGGAACTCCATAAGTGAGAATATTACCTACCTGAAATTAATGAGTTCAAATCACTTGGAATGTGTAAAATACTAGTAATTCATAAATTGATTGGAATAATTGGTGATACTGAGTATTCAGCTATCTTCAAATATTTGGAGAATTGCCATTATAAAAAAATTGCAACTATTATTTTTGACCCTAGAGAATAGAAGTAATATTAATAGATAATACAAGAAAGAAGAATTGTTCTTACTTTAAGCAAACAGTTCCAAAATCGAATGGCCTGATTTGGAAGGAGTAAGTTCCCCATCGTTAGGAACCTTCAAGGAGATGCTGGATATATTTGACAGATGACACAGAGCAAATTCATATTTGGGACTGGAATATATCCCTAGGTACTCATATTCCTATTTCCTTCAGTCAGCTTCAGGTTACATCTTCTTGAAGCTCTTCATGAGCTTTCTTTCCTTCTTCAGACTGCTTTCCAACTGCTCTCTGTCTTTCCTTAAGTTGTGATGCCCACAACTGAACATTGTGTTTCAAATATGATCTAACCAGAACAAAGTATGCCTTCCTCTCACTTATTTTTCTGAAAATTCTGACTCTCTGTTGATGTATTTTTATATTATTTATATTAATACCTTCATATTACATATAGTTCACCATAACTTCCATTTTTGGATAAGTTTTATTTATCCATGTCCTTTGTGTTTTACTTGTGAAATATTTTTTTTTGTGAAGTCAAGTAAAAGACTTAAGATTTATTCTCATTAACATGTAATTTTATTGGAATCAACTCATATATTCTGGCTTTTCTGGATCTTTTTGGATTCTGAATGTCATTAGCTATACTTTCTAGCCTTGTGGCATCAGCAAATTTAATGAGGGCATTTTATATTCTTCATCACAAATCACTAAAAAACAATATTTTCTTCCAATAAACCAGTGCAGAACAAAGATCCCTTGGGAATTTCACAAGACAATTCTTTTTCTCTTTTTATCTAGGTTTATACCCAATGAAGGGAAGAATAAAAGGTATTAAAAATCCCAGCAGTAGTCAATCATAGAGTCAAAGATAGTTCTTACCATGTTGCAAATGGCAACCTGTCCATTTCTGGACATCTGTGTGACTCTCATTTCCTATAAATTTGTCACAATAGCAACCTAATATTATATTTGTGGCTTGTCTTCTATTCCCTTTACATGTTATGGATAGCAAAGGAACATGCAGTTTCCTAATTGGTAAAATTATCTACAAATCTTCTCTCTCTTTAAATACAATTATTCTGTTACTTCTTTGAAATGCAAAGTTTTCAAGAGGAAAGGAAAGTCACATTTCTTTTTTTCTTCAAATTTAACAGTGAATCTTGTTAAACAAGACACTCAAGGTTTGGTATTTCCTTTCTAATTAAGAATGGCATCCCCATGAGTTCACTGAACGTCTCATCTTGTTAAGATTAAGTCTTCAATGGTTGTTTGATTTGCTTCTGACTGTGTTTTAGAAAGTGTTAGATTGCTTACCAGGGTGGAGTAGCAATTTCTAGACAGATTTACAGAGAACAGCTGTAGGTAACAAACAATCATATTTGATTCAGTGACAGAATTTAATTAGTACACAAAATACTCTAAGATATTATGAAAGCATAAAATTATAAGTTTACTTTATTTTGATGTCTTTTGTTTTTGAATGTGTATAATGTTCCTGAACATGATGGAGAAGAGAGAGGTCAAGCCTTTGTTTTTTATCACTATATAAATTCCTGGTGTGTGAACTCCCTGTATAAATGGTGATCAATTTAGTCATGAAGCGCACATTAGGTTACTATTACATGCCAAACACTGTTAGGTACTAGGTAAGCAAAGACAAAACTGAAAAATGTCAATTAGAAGCTTATGTTTTATCATGGGATACATTGTAGACATAAATTATTTGAAATTTGTCTGTAGTAATAAAAGGTTAAATGATGTGTATCAGAATCAGGATGACTTTACATCACCT
Source organism: Bettongia penicillata ogilbyi (assembly GCA_023548195.1). NCBI lineage: Eukaryota > Metazoa > Chordata > Mammalia > Diprotodontia > Potoroidae > Bettongia > Bettongia penicillata. The sequence continues at coordinate 509,384 of JAJHZJ010000130.1, read as the reverse complement.
TCTGACTCCAAGGCCTGCCCTCTATCCATCATACCATTCTGTCTTCCCATGCACATGGATAAATTCTTGCCAAATAACTGAGATAATAATCTTCATTTTATGTAAAATTATGAAATAAACCAAGTTTGTCAATGGAACTCCCTCCTTTTCTGTTCTTTCTAACCATGGAGTTTTCTACTAAGTACCCCGCTGTACACATGAATTCATCTTCTCATTTTTCTTCCTCCCTCAAAATCTGCCTTTGTCTTTATGAAAGAATTGTATGCTACTGGGGCCTTGGAAATAACTATGTGTCACCTAAAAATATAGGTGTAAGCTGAAATAAATTTTAGAGGATAGAGACTATTCAGTCCATGACTGAACTACCAGTCAGTTTCAGGCCAGAAAGAAATTATTTTCATTGTTTGATACACTTTTATAGAATCAGTTGATTGACATTAATTGACACCTCACTTAGTGAGTAACAAGGTACACTGGAAAACTAGAAAATCCTGCCCAATCCCACACATACTTCTGATTTTGCAAAAGAAGGTCTCAGGTAGAATTGTGAGCATGCAGAGGATTCTCTGCTGCTTTTTTAAAAAAATAGCTTAACAAAGGAATATTTGTTTCAAATGGTATAATCACAAACAAACAGATTGACTACCCAAACAGGTGGGAGGCATAATTTTCCCCTTTTACTATTTTGTATTCTTAGGAGGGTAAGGTGATTAGTTAGGTTCTGTCCCTGTTTCAAATCTCAAACGTCTTTGACACCCTGATTTCTCAGATCTGTTTCGCTGCAATACCTATTCTACAATTAGAACTGAAAGGTTGTGGTGACTCAAACTCCCTGTATGGAACATGAAACTAAGGAGAAATTCCTTAGCTTCTTCAAAAATGTGGCAGCCACAATCACATTTCCTGGATTCTCAAATGTATGTTTAGTGGTTTCTTAACATAAGTAGTCTTACAGAGAATTTCAGCTGAGGCCCCTCCCTCCCCTTGCTCACAACAATTAGAGCTTGTTTTGATTAACAATCATTTAGGGTTTTATATGAATTTTGAGCGACAAGTTGCTTTTTCCAAAGCTATTTGCATTTTCTTTGCTTGTGGGAAGAAATATTTATTTTTCCTATTTTTCCTCCTGATGAATTTTTAGGCATCAGGTAGTTGTTGGGGAAGTATTTGGGGGAATCAGGGTTGCTTTTATACTATTCCTGAAGTCATGAATAGGAAATTTCAGCTAGAACACATGGGCTATCATTGCTTAGCAATTATTACATTCAGAATAATAAAGCTCCTTTCAAATAATCCTTAAGAGCTGCCCTTCTTGATTACCTTTAGTTGATATGCAATCTTACTTTGACTTTTTTTCTATTAGAGGTAAATTAAAGAGGTTATTTTATATTTATGCAATTATTTATACATTTATAACAATGATTTTCTTCATGTTTATTTCTCTCTTTTTTGTGCTTCTTCTATGAACTTGTCACTTTGAAACTTGTATTATAGTATTTCAGTTGATATGGCATCATCAAGTTAATTTTTTTCCCACATAAATTAATTACACCTGCCACTACTTTTGGCAAGGCTTGGACTTGAGCTTTCTTTCTTTTGTGTTGTAACATTGGATCTTTTACAAAAGAGTATTTCCTTCAAAAGACATAATCACAAATATGCAAATGAATTCTCCTAATGCCTGGGAATACATATTCTCTCTCCTTCTTTCACCACTTCAGCCTCTGGGGAGGGCAGTGAGAATTGTTCATAGTTTAGCTCACTTCTTATATGAAGGGGAATAAAGTCTCTGGGAGTTCTATTCTTACCCTCTCCTGAAGGGAGGAAGGCATTCTAATGTGAGATCAGGGTTGGTGGTTAGATTTTTCTGCTCTAGGGGAGTTTTTAGAAAAAAAAAATTCTCTCTGGAGGAGAGGAGACACCTCAATAGAAGAGTGCTTCCCCCAGCCATTTGGAACACTAGCATTGAGGTGGACAGCAGCAGTGGAAACATCTACAATATCCTTCCTCAAACAATTAGATCTAAGTGGTTTTTTGTTGTTTTTAAATTGCGGATGTGACATACTTCCTTCCTTTCTTACTGGGAGCAAAAGCATAGGGCACCATAAGTTTCACAACTAACTTACCAAAAAGAGAATTACTGTGAATAAGAAGGGAGAAAGGGGCAGAGAAAGGAAGGAAAGAAGGAAGGACAGAAGAGAAGGTAGGAGGGAAGGAAGAAAAAAAAGAAGAAAGGAAAAACATATGTAAGTGCTTGCTGTGTGCTAAACACTGGAAATATAAATTGCAGCAAAAAAGAAAGACAGTACTTGCCCTTAAGGACCATATATTTTGTTGAGGTAAGAAAAGACATAAAAAGTATCCAAAAAGAGGGAAGGGCAGGTACTTGAAGTGGGGCATGGTTCTGAAGCCCAAGATTTGGGTTGGAAGGAGAATAGAGATCATTTTGGGCCTCTCCACATAATGGAACCTCCAGGAGGTATTGACCCTTGTGCCATATTGTTCCATGAGCCTAATCTGATGAATTTCAGGCCACATAGTAGTCACTGAAACTTCCTTTTAACAAAAATCTCCACAATCTCTCTGCCTATATTTGTCAAGGAAATCGTGTTTTAGGGAGCATGGTATAGTTTTTCAAAAAAATCACATACACAAATACTCGAACATATGAAACATCAACTGCAAATACTAGTGCCCTCTCCCTGAAATGATTTTTAAGTATTTGTATTCATTCCCTTTAAATTCATTCTGTATGAACTTATAGTGAACATTTTTTCCCTACCAAGTAGCTCCATGGTAAGCTTCCTGCCAAAAGGAAATTTTTCATTCTTTGGCTTTGTATGCCTAGGTCCTAGAACTGTGTATAGAACACGTAGACATTTCATAAATGCTTATTGATGTAGAATAAAACCTTTCTTCCTTCCTAACTCAATAAGCTATCTTTTGAAAACAAACAGAATAAGAAAATAAAAAGAAAAAAAAGTTTAGCAAAGTCAACGGAGAAACCAACTGTGTGTGTGTGTGTGTGTGTGTGTGTGTGTGTATATTCAATATTCCACATTCATAATGCCTCACTTCTAAAAATGGGTGATAAGTGCATTTTATCAGCTCTTTTCCAGGAAAAACTTTTTTTCCTTGCAATAACATGACATTCTTCCTTCCTTCCTTCCTTCCTTCCTTCCTTCCTCCCTTCCTTCCTTCTTTCCTTCTTTCTCTCCCTTCCTCCTGACTTTGTATCAGTTTACAATTTTTTCCTATACTCCTCCAAATTTTTCATACTCATTATTTTCTCTGGTGCATTATATTCCATTAATTCATATGCCATGGCTTTTCAAAACTAATTCTTAACTGATGAGTATTTTCTTACTAGTTCATTGCTACCACAAAACGTCCAGTCAGAATTCATAATGTGATGTTATATTACAATAAGAAAAGGACAAATCTACTAAAAATTGAAAGAATTTTAATGTTAAAGAAGTGTTAAACTCTAAGTGGTTTAGAATACATCAGACACGATCTCCATGTCATCCTTAAGTTACTAGGACTTTATGTTTTCGGTCTCTAATTGAGTGGAATGCCTTTCAGTTTCTGGAAACAGTAGTTGTAGAAAGATTTACCTCAAAATGTAACTAACAATGAAATATCTCAATGCCTAGATAAGTAATATCTCCTGCCACTGGATGGAAAATTGTCCCACGTTCCTGTAGTCACATCATATCAAAGAAAGCCTAAAGTATTTCTTTACATAATAATTGGATTGTTTGGGTAAGACTAATTCAAGTCATTAAATTTATCAGTTCATGTTACTCATGTGGGCAAAAGAGTGTAAGGAAGTCTGCATGCTCCATTTTCTATGCATTAGTAAAAGAACATGATGCAGGTCCCCAGAATACTGGGTAAATTCACTATAGAAGATTTATGAGAATCTGTACACATATCTCAAAGGCAAAATGGTCAAGGATGAATGGGTTGTGATTCCCGTCATATCCATATTGATAAATATTCCTAGATTCCTTACTACTTAGAACAATGGATTTCTGAGGGATTCACTGGAGAAATAAAGTCAAAAGAATCATGCTGCCTTCTTGTTGAGGTTAAACTTTTCTGCAGCACTTTTGCTTCCAAAGCCATGGAAAGAGTTAATTAAGAGCACATCTGTGAGTCTGAAATTACTTCTTGCCTGAACAAGATTGCCTCCAACTCAGCAAAGAATGCCTTTAAGAAAAGATTGTGATTTCTACCTCCTTTAGTTCACCAGTGACAAATTATCCTAGAAAGTTTGCCAATTATGGATTTTGAATTAATAAAAGAGGACACTTAAATAATTTCTATTGAGACAGCTGTAAAATTGACTTTGGGTTTTTAATTATTCTTATTGGCTGCTTTCATTGATCAGGTTAATAGGAGAGTTGCCAAAACTACAAATTGGTGTTGTAAAAACATATGCTAAATGTTTGTTGCAAAGGCTAGAGTTCAACTAATATTTCATATAGAGGTTCTCTTTCTATTGAACTCAAGAATTCATGTGTGTGTGTGTGTGTGTGTGTGTGTGTGTGTGTGTGTGTTCCAACTATCCTTTCTAATTCAACAAACGTTGTTTACTAAATGCAGCATATAGTACTAGACACTGCAAAGAAAAAACTAAACTAAAAATTTTCTGCCTTCAAGAAACTGATGTTCTACCATGGAAAAGTAATGTTTCAGTAGATAAATTGAGGTGGGAGAGAGGATTATATTTTTTGGGGGGCAGAAATTTGAATAATCTTTGTCCGTGGGTGACACATATAGTCCTTACAATAGCCCTATGAAATTGTCAAAGACATTATTATTTAAATTTAAAGATGATGAAATATACTCAGAGAAATTGTAAGTTGTCCAAGATCATCACATAACTAACACAGACAGAGTCTAAATTACAAATCATTCTTTGGACTTCTAGTCCCATTTACTATCCTTATGAAAATCATAGTGTGTGTATGTGTGTGTGTGTGTGTGTGTGTTAAATATAACTTGTACTGTAACTTGATTCTTAAAACAACTCTATAGGATAGGTGCTGTTATGCTTTCCCTATCTTATTTATACCAATGACAAAAACTAATAGAAAGGGAAGCTGAGTGAAGTTTAATGACATGTCCAGAGACATACAGCTACCAAGTGTCAGCAGTAAAATTTGAACTCTGGACTTTCTGACTTCAAGTCCAGTAACCCAACTATTATACAACCAGCTGCCTAAACAAAATAAAATACTCCTGTAAGTTCATTTAAATATTTATCAACATATGATTATTTTCAGAGGAACCAAAAGTCAATACATTTCTATGATTTACATTTGGAAAAGGAACTAACAGTTAATTTAAGGTAGTTCCCTCATTTATAGGAAAGGGAATTACACAAGGTAGGAAATGGAAGTGGTTGGATTCGAGGCAATGTCATCTGACTCTAAATCCTGTTATTTTCCTAGTGTTAAAGGGTTAGAAGGCACTGTCAATTGGTGGCTAAGAATTTTTAAAAGTTCTCAGATCCAGGTCATGTTTTGATCCCTACTATAAGAATGTGCTAGGGAGGGGCCAAGACTGCAGAGTAGAAAAACACACATATGCTAGCTCCTAACACACAGCCCATAAAATACCTGTAAAAAAGAACTCCCAACAAATTCTGGAGCAGCAGAAGCCAGAGAACAATGGAATGGAGGAGATTTCTGTTCCAGAGAGCCCTGAAAAAACAACAACAAAGGTCCTTCGTGCACCAGACCCAGAGCAGAGCCCAGCCCTGCCTTGGCTGTGTGGCATGGAGAGGAGCAGATCCAAGCAGACTTCAGGGACAGAATCTCCAGTGGCTGCACTGGTCCCTCCAGCCACAGGCACAAAGGTCAATGAGAGATCCTTTTTGGCTAGCCGAGAGGGGAGCAGGGTGTCTCCATAACTCAGACACCCTTGGGAGGCAGCAGCAGAGGCAGTAGCTGACAGGGGTTCCCAAAGCAAACAGGAGCTCAGATCCATTATTGAAGGTCTCCTCATAAACTTCCTGAGGGAACTGAGCCCTGGGTTGTGGCCCTGCCCCCACCAGAGCAGCTGAACTTAATCTCACACTGACTAGCAGCCCTGCTCCCACCTGAGCAGCTGAATTTAATCTTACACTGAATAGAAGCCCTGCCTCTGCTGAAAGCCCTGAGTCCGGGGAGCAGCATTTGAATTCCAGCCCCCAAACACTAGCTGGGCAGATCTGGAGGCAAGGCAGGGGTGGAGAGGAATCTCAGAAGTCAAGTAACTGGCTGGGAAAATGCCCAGAAAAGGGAAAAAAATAAGACCATAGAAGGTTACATTCTTGGTGAACAGATATCTCCTCCCTTCCAATCTGATGAGGAAGAACAATACTTACCATCAGGGAAAGACATAGAAGTCAAGGCTTCTTTATCCCAAACATCCAAAATAAATATTCAGTGGGCTCAGGACATGGAAGAGCTCAAAAAGGATTTTGAAAATCAAGTTAGACAGGTGGAGGAAAAACTGGGAAGAGAAATGAGAGAGATACAAGAAAAACATGCAAAGCAGGTCAACACTTTGCTAAAGGAGACCGAAAAAAATGCTGAAGAAAATAACACCTTGAAAAATAGGCTAACTTAATTGGCAAAAGAGGATCAAAAAGGCAATAAGGAGAAGAATGCTTTGAAAAGCAAAATTAGCCAAATGGAAAAGGACGTTAAAAGCTCACTGAAGAAAATAATTCCCTCAAAATTAGAATGAAACTGATGGAGGCTAATGACTTTCTGAGAAACCATGAAATCACAAAACAAAACCAAAAGAATGAAAAAATGGAAGACAATATGAAATGTCTCATTGGAAAAACAACTTACCTGGAAAATAGATGAAGGAGAGACAATTTAAAAATTGTGGGACTACCTGAAAGTCATGATCAAAAAAAGAGCCTAGGCATCATCATTCATGAAATTACCAAGGAAAACTGTACTGAGATTCTAGAACAAGAGGGCAAAATAAGGATTGAAGGAATCCATTGATCACTGCCTGAAAGAGATCCAAAAAGAGAAACTCCTAGGAACATTGTGGCCAAATTCCAGAATTCCCAGGTCAAGGAGAAAATATTGCAAGCAGCTAGAAAGAAACAGTTCCAGTATTGTGGAAATACAATCAGGATAACACAAGATCTAGCAGCTTCTACATTAAGGGATCGAAGGGCATGGAATATGATATTCCAGAAGTCAAAGGAACTAGGACTCAAACCAAGAATCACCTACCCAGAAAAACTGAGTAGAATACTTCAAGGGAAAATATGGTCTTTCAATGAAATAGAGGACTTTCAAGCATTCTTCATGAAAAGACCAGAGCTGAAAAGAAAATTTGACTTTCAAACACAAGAACGAAAAGAAGCATGAAAAGGTAAACAGCGAAGAGAAGTCATAAGGGACTTACTAAAGTTGAACAGTTTGCATTCCTACATGGAAAGACGATATTTGTAATTCTTGAAACTTTTCAGTATCTGGGTAGTTGGTGGGATTACACACACACACACACACACACATGTGCATGCACCCACAGAGACAGAGAATACAGAGTAAATTGAATAGGATGGGATCATATCTTAAAAAAAAATGAATTTAAGTAGTGAGAGAGAAATGTACTGGGAGGAGAGAGGGAGAAATGGAATGGGGCAAATTATCTCTCATAGAAGAGGCATGCAGGAGACTTTTTAGTGGAGGGAAAAAGAGGGGAGCTGAGAGAAAAATATGAAGTTTACTCTCTTCATATTTGACTAAAGAAAGGAATAAAATGCACACTCATTTTGGTATGAAAACCTATCTTACGATAAAGGAAAGTGGGGCATAAGGGGATAAGCAGGGTGGGGGGATGATGAAAGGGAGGTCAATGAGGGGAGGGAGAAATTTGAAATGAACACTCTTGGGGAGGGACAGGATCAAAAGAGAGAGTAGAAGCAGTGGGGGGCAGGATAGGATGGACGGAAATATAGTTAGTCTTTCACAACACGACTATTTTGGAAGTCATTTGCAAAACTACACAGATATGGCCTATATTGAATTGCTTTGCCTTCCCAAAGGGAATGGGTGGGGAGGGAGGGATGGGGAGAATTTCTAACTCAAAGTTTTAGAAACAACTGTTGAGTATTATTCTTGCTACTAGGAAATAAGAAGTACAGGTAATGGGGAATAGAAAGTTATCTGGCCCTACAGGACATAAGAGAAGATGGGGACAAGGGAAGGGAGGGATGATAGAAGAGAGGAAAGACTGGTGACAGGGGCCATTAGAATGCTTGGTGTGTTGGGGTGGGGGAGAGGACAAATGGGGAGAAAATTTGGAACCCAAAATTTTGTGAAAATGTATGTAAAAAGTTAAATAAATGAATTTATTTAAAAAAATAATGAAAAAATAAAAATAAAAAAGAAGGTGCTTTCAATTCCTTTCCTTCTTTAAGTCTATTTGCATATGAAACTGGGGAATTTAAAGATATTTTGTAATTATTTACCAAATAATTGGGGTTAATGTCTAAATCTACAAAGGTGAAATCTAGGATCCAGATGAAATACTTAATCATGAGACAAATTGAGGTCACCAATTAAAACCTCAAGCCTATTGACTGAGGAGTAAAGAAAATACAGACTGGAGCTATTTACTAGGAGTCTCTTTGATCTTTGTTTTAAAGAACTCAGCACTTGCAGCTGAGAGTCTGTTGGGGAAGTAAGAGGCATCATGGCAGAGACTGAAAGTAACAGTGCAGTTTACTCTACAAATGAAAGAAATAAATAGCTAATGATTTCTGCAGAGCAATGTTCATCTGAATAACATTCTAATGAGTAGTATTTTACAGATACTGAACTTCAATGCAAGAAATGTCCCCTGGAGAAGCAGGGGTCTATAAGGAGTGGATTCTGTAAGGCTGGTAAGGAGCAGATCTGTTATGAGTAGCCCAGTTATACCAGTGGAACACAACAGCGGCCCTAAAGAATTGAAGCTTTAGATTATTCCTCCACATATTTACATGTGACTAATGCAGGTGTCCAATGAAATGTGCTTTTGTGGGACCATATTTCTCAGGGTAATGGGGAAAAGGATTTTTCATTACTACTTTTAATACTATGCCTTTTCTCTAAATCCCTTTGCTTAACTAATTGCTTCTTCTTCTGGATTTTTAAGGGTGAACATATTAGCAGGGATTTTGACATATGGCTGATGAGAATGCAGGCCTAAAGAATAACTTGAAACTGGAATTGCCATTGCATGGAATATGATTCCTATAGATATTCAATTCATTTCCTTAAATATTTAGTAAATGTCCACTGTATACTGTGATAGGCACTGGAAATATGCAGATGGAAATAAAAAATGTCACTCATCAAAAAGCCTACATTCTGCTCTTCTACTGGGGTACAAACCATATTTACACATAATTAAATAAGAAAATAGAAAATAATGCAAAATCAGTGCAAGAAGGAGAGATATTTTGTTTGGGAGTAGAGATATTTTGAATTATGTGGGAGGTAGCAACTGAGATGTATTATAAAGGGGATCTAGAAATTTCAAAATACAAAAATAAGGAGGAGCTGCATTTCAGAGAGGGGAACACCTATGCTAAGGCCCAGAAGTGAGAGTTTGAATGCACAGACTGCGTAGAGGATAGTTGGCAGGTCAGTTAGACTGGAAAATCAGGTACATGAAGACAAAGAAGAAAAAAAAATGACTGGAAATCTGGGTAGTAGGCTGAGGTTTTCATATTTAATCCAAAAGACAATGGGAAGCCAATGAAGAATTTTGGAAAATGAAGAATGATATAATTGGATCTGGCTCCTTGATGGAGGATGAATTGCAGAGGGGAGAGACAAGAAATAGGAAGATCAGTTAGAGGATTATTCAAATAGTCCCAATGAATGGTGATAAAGTCCTTAATGCTATCCATCTATAAATGATTTTTATTTTGAGAATCAGCTCTAAATTTCAACAGAAGCAAAAAAAAATATTAAGATTATTTGACAAAGATTTTTGTGGTTATTCAGTCATTTCAGTTTTGTCTGATTCTTCATGTCCCCATTTGAGGTATTCTTGGGGAAGATACAACAGTGGTTTGCCATCTTTCTCCAAATCATTTTACAAATGAGGGAACTGAGGAAAACAGTGTTAGATGTTTTGCCCAGATTCACACAGCTAATGTGGCTGGAGTTGAATTTGAATACATGTCTTCCTGACTCCAGATCCAGCTCTCTATCTATTGAGTCTTCTAGAAGCCTCTTAATGCAGATAATAGTATATATATATATATATATATATATATATATATAATATTTTTTAATTGAAATACATTGTAAATTGTATATTGCCTGAATACCATAAATAGCCAAATGTATGCTTTAGGTCAAAAGGTTAATTCTAGATGGCTGACCAAACTTCAACTAAATGAAAGAGAATAGTTAATTGAATTCTGACTTTCAATTTAAATTTGAATAGAACATGTTATCTTCCCTATGGTTTTCTGGTTGGTAGTCACAATTAGTTTATTATAGCTGAGCAGTAGGAATTTTTCTGAAGGGCAATTTGGTATAATTCTGAAACTCTCCTTGATTTTCCTCAAGAAAATTTCATTTTATCCAACTCTGAGCAGTTAATAAATCTTAGCTCCAGTCCCATTTTTAAAATCAAATTATATATTAAAGATATTCAGAAAGTTTGCTATTTGAACAACCCTGCAGAGAATCCTTTTGTCATGATAGCAGCTACAATATAATCGACCTATTTTGTATATCAGAATTTCATAAAGCAGGGGCCACCTTGCATTTGCATTAGTTTCCTGAAACAAATAATAGAAAGAACAGCAGTGGTAGTGGCAACAACAGTAGGGATGTGCAAATGACTGGTTTCCTTCTGAGCAGATTATGAGGAGTGTCTCAGGGTACATACATAGGGAAAACAAAATTAAATTATCTTTAAATTATCAATTAATTAAAAATATATATTTTCACAGAATTTTTAATTTAGGGAGCATGTTTAGATCTATAAATATCAATTGTGAATTTTATTTATGGACCATGTATTGTGACTAATAAATTTGATCGTATACATTTCCCATTCAAAGGTGGTGTGAAGGGCAAATGGGTTCAGGAACAATCTATCCTCCCTTCCCCAGCCATCCCTTGGAATGAAAGACTGTTGCAAATCCAAAAAGCAGAATATTTCCATCTTGATTCTGCTGTGTTCTGGCAGATATGGTTGGTGTCTTACTCATGCCATAGACCTTCAAAAAAAGACAGAATCATTCTTTGTAATTATATATGGAACTGGGAATTGTTTTCTGCATTCTATCAGCAGATTAATTTTGTATAGTGAAGTAAATATGTTCAGCAGCTGAAAAACTTTCACATTTACAAGCTCATCTTATTAGTGTTATAATGTTAATAGTTAAAATTTTCACACCCTTCAAAATGTATTAAGATAAAAAATCATTATAGCTTTGATTATGCTTTCAAATAATTAATTCACTTAACAGTGAATAAAATTGCATTAGAACCATGAAGAAACGTATAAAATATGATACTGATGTCACATACAATATGCATATCTTTTATGGCAGAATACATGACAAAATGAGACATTTTAATTATGAAATAGTAATGACTAACATCTACTATTTATTTTGCAATAAACCTTTTGGGGTCATGGTCTGCAACTTTAACAAACTGACCTCATAAGTCTTTAATGCACTATTTTTATTGTTCCCGAGCTTTTTATCTTTCTGCTTCAGCTGCTCATGTCCATGGCCAAGAATTCCAAGTCTATATACCCAGTTCTTAATTACTGAGATTTAGATCATTTTATATGAGCTCCTCTGACTTTACCTTATATAGACCTCAGAAGTTTTCTGAGTTCTCCCATCTTTTTTCCCTCCTTATTGTCTCAAATAATAAACTTCTATTCTCCTGTCCAAGGTTAAACCTTTGACTTCCAAGGCAGAAACATTGATAGCTCTCCATTTTTCTTTTCTATTTAAAGGGGCAATCCCCTGACTACTTCTTAAAGAGGCCTACTCACTGAATGGGCATTACCTTACTTTAGATGAGTACTTGAAAACATTTTAGCCTAAAAGATCAAGGTCTCTCATTGAGTCCTGGGTTGTCTCCAGTCCTCCTAATCAATATCTGGTCGTTGAATCCAGATGGCTCAGCAGGAGAAAGTGAGGCTGGTGACCTTGCACAGCCCTCCCTCACTCAAAACAAAGTCAAGTGCAAGTCATGTCATCAATTCTTTGATATCATGGTCCTTTTTGGAAATGAAGGATGAACACAATAACAATATATACTGGCTTCTATCCATTTACTTCACTTTCCTCTGAGCTAAGATAATATTTGGACTCAGGTATCTCCATGACAGCTTTAAAATTCTCCCTTTCACCATCATATTTCTCAAAAGTATCACAGAATCATAGCATTTCAAATTTGGAAGAGAATTTAGCAGCTATTTTAATCTACCTAACATCTAAAAAGAATATCTTCCTGTGCTCTGCATCAATAAGCACCCCAAAATACACAAGGGGCGCTGCTATCACAGGTTTTTAGATCTACATTCATAAAAAGAAAGGCAACTTTTGAGGGGTTGGCAATCACTTTAATCTAGTACATTTAATATTCCTTTAACCAAGCACATATTTCATTCACCTGTTTCAGGGGGGTCAACAACCTGACCTTCAAAGAAAATACAGAGAAATTAAAGACAGACAGACGTGGCTTTCTTGCCTGAATTCAACAGATAGTTGGACCCTAACTATCTGATCATAGTTACCAGAGATGGAAGCATTATATCTGGTTTTTCAAAGCTGGGGGTCTCCTTTAGGGGCTTCCCAGAGTCCTCATCTGGCCAAACAAACTCTTCTAGTCAGTAAGCCCCAAAGTAATCAACAGACATGGCTTCCTTTGCCTTACAATAATTCAACAGACAGGTACCGCTGTCTGACCATAGTTACCAGAGAGAAAAGCAGACATCTGGGTTCTTTTAGTCAGGGATCTCCATAGTAGCTTCCCACAGTCCTCTTCTGGCACTCAAAACTTATTACCAAAACTAAGCCCCTCAAAAAACCTCACCCTCAGAATCTTTATACACTTTTTAGAGTCAGAAGTCATGACATCCCTTGAGAACTGGTACCTCATTAATGAAAGGCATGGACCTTCTTACAAATCTTCCCAGGCCCAACAGTGAAGGTGGGAAAGATTCTCCTTAATCATTTTCAAAGACAGACATTATCCTTCTTGATTACAATAAAACAAAACTAGCAAAAGATCCTATTTTGCTTGCCATTTCATACTCAACAAAATCTAGACCTTGGTTGAAGACCATTTTTACATAGGGGAATTCACTACCTTTTGAGACTACCCATTCATTGCACTTTTATATTGTTCAAATCCTTAGGAATTTTTCCCTTTATATTTAGCCAAAACTTCCCCTTTGCAATTCTACCTATTGCTGTGAGCTCTGACTTGAGTCAATCATGTTAAGTGATATTCTTAAATAACTTTAGAATAGCCCTTCAAATCATTGAAGAAAACTTTCATGTTCCTTTTGAAACCTCTGTTCTTCAATCAACTAGCATTTGTAAAGCATATTATCTCCCAGGCATTGTACTAAATGCTGAGAATACAAAAAGAGGCAAAAGATAATCCCTGTCCTCAAGGAGCTTACAAGAGAATAGGCGAAAAACCTATAAATAAATATATGCTAGGCAAGCTATACACAGGATAATTAGGAAATAATTAAGAGAGAGAAGGCACTAGAATTAAGAAAGGTTGAGAAAGGTTTTCTACAGAAATTAGAATTTTATTTGAGGCATAAAGGAAGTCATGCAGGTCAATAGTTGAATTGGAGGAGGTGCAGTGTTCCAGGCAAGGAGGAAAGCCAAAGAAAATTAATAAAGTCAAGACATGGAGAGTCTTGTTCATGAAACAACCTGTCCAGTGTTGAAGAGTATGAATGGGGAGTGAATTATCAGACTAAAAAGATAAGAGGAAGCTAGATTAGGAAGGTTATAAATGCCAAACAGAAATTTTACATTTGATCTTGGAGGCAAGAGGAAGCCACTGGCCTATTTTGAATGGGGGTGGTGGTGACATAATTGGGTCATGCTTTAAGAAAATCACTTTAGTGTGTGAATAGAGGATGAACTAGAGTGAAGAATGAGCTGAAGCAGGTAGACCCACCATCAGGCTATTGCAGTAATCCAATTGTGAGTTCATAAGAGCTTGCATAATAGTGAGGACAATGTCAAAGAAGATAAGGGATGTACATGAGAGATGTTGAAAATGTGGTCAGCAGACCTTGGCAAGAGATTGGATATGGGGATAAAAGACAGTGATGAGCCCAGGATGAATACCAAATTACCAACATGAAGGACTAGGAACATGGTGTTGTCATCTATAGTAATAGAGAAGGTAGATAAGGAGGATTTAGAGGGAAAGCAAATGAATTCTATCCTGGAAATATTGAATTTAAGATGTATACTGGACATTTATTTTGAGATGACTGAAAGCAGTTGAGGATGTGATATTGGAGGTCAGCAGAAACTTTTGGGCAGGGTTAATAGATTTGAGAATCACTAGCATAGAGAGAGTCATTAAATCCTTGGAAGCTGATAGGGAGATAAGAAGAGGCCCTAGGATAGAATCCTCAAGGACATTTATGGTTAGAGGGATTGATTTGGAAGAAGGTCCAGCAAAGGAAACAGAAAAGAATCAGTGAGATAGGTATCAAGTGAGAGTGCCCTGAAAACCTAGAAAGTATCAAAGAAAAGAGAGATCAACACTTTCAGAGGTTGCAGAGTTCAAGCAGAATGAAAACTGAGAAAAGGTCATTGGACTCAGTCCCTGAAGTCCTTGACATTCTAGTACCATAATCTGTACTCTTTCTAGCTTATCAGTGCCTTTCCTAAGATATGGTGCCTGGAACTGAACATATTTTTTTTCTAGTTAAAAAGAGTACAAGAGACTATCACTTCATCTTTCTTAAAAAACATTCTTTTTATTAATGGAGTCCAAAATTATTTTATATTCTTTGCTGTTATATTAAATTGTTTATTCATAATGAACTAGGAGTCCATAAACATTTCAATAATTATTTGGATAAACCACTCTCTAGTCACACGTGGTCCATCTTTTTGATCCAAGCTGCCTCTTCCTCCTAAGTTCTCTACCTCTTGTAAGCTTAGTTCCTATCTTATTATAGCCTCTTTTTCGCTCTTATTTTGTTCCACTTTCAATTAACATTTCAAATTATTGTTAATTTCTGAAACTCAACTATTCAAACTACATGGAATGAAAAACCTTCATATTGTCCTAAATGAAAAGAATCAAAGCTATGCTAGATGAGGGGCATATCATTTGTGTTGCTATGTTTGCTTTATAGGAATAATTCTGAAGGATGCTTTCAGTTAATCTAAAAAAGAGAAAAAAATAGATTTTATTCTGTTCATTTGCAAAAGTTACCTCCACATGCATAATAGTTTGCAAAATAACAATATAAAAAATAATAACAAGGCAGTGGCTTGTTTTCAGACCATTTCTATCTGATCTTCATAAAAATGTGAGAAAAAATGGATGATAACAATAATACAGCTGGTAAAGTTCTTTCCACCTCCAGACCTGGTGAGATAGATAGCACCAGGAACATTATTGTAAATCATAGACAAGAAAACTGAAACTCAAATAGGTTAAATAGCATAACCAATAAGTCAGAAAGAGAATGTGAACTTAGTTCTTCTGTTTCCAAGTTTACTATTATTTATACACTATTAAAAAGAGGTTTTCCTTTATTTTCTCTTAGAGTCCCCATTTAATTGAAGATGCTGATGATGTCCTCATCGACAGTTGTGACTATATAGAGAGCTCGATTTCCAATGCTGTCTTAAAGTTCACAAAACACTTTTACCATAACCTAAATAGATTGTCATCCTCATTTTAAATAAATGTAAGTATGCTGCAAACAAAAGATGTAGTGACTTGTCAGTGGTCATGCAACTTGAAATTACAGTCAGGTTTTGAATCCACATATACTGAATTCATGTCGTTGAAAGCTTTCTAGTTTGCCAAGAAGGCAATTGTAGTATATTCTTTATCAAGAACAGGAATTCTCATCCATCTACAATAATATCAACTGTTTAACAGTTAGATTCATTTTTTAGAGCCTCTCACTGTTAGTCACTTTACCTCACATTACTGAAGAAAGGAATTTATACAAAATAGGAAAGTTTTGAAAAATTCCACTCTCTTTTGTGTTATATTCACCAAATTTTTGTGGCATTTTTGCATTATCCATAATGTTAAACCTTTGATAGTTTTCCTTGTACGATCTCTTCCAGGAGGTGATTGGTGGATTCTTCCAATTTTTACTATACTCTCTGGTTCTGCAATGTCAGAGAAGTTTTCCTTGATAATTTCTTGAGAAATGTATCTAGGCATTTTTTTTTTTTTGATCATGGCTTTCAGGTAGTCCAATAAATTTTAAATTGTCTCTCTTGGATCTATTTTCAGGTCAATTGTTTTTTCCTTGAGACATTTTCACATTGTCTTCTATTTTTTTTTTCATTTCTTTGGTTTTGTTTAATAATTTCTTGATTTTCATAAAGTCATTAGTTTCCACTGGCTCTGTTCTAATTTTTAAGCAATTATTTCCTTCAGTGAGTTTTGGACATCCTTTTCCAACTGGTCAATTATGCTTTTTAAAGTACCCTCCTCCTCATTGGCTTTTTGCATCTCTTTTGCCATTTGGGTTAGTCTATCTTTAAGGTATTATTTTCTCCAGCATTTTTGGGGTCCCCTTTAGCAAGCAGTTTACTTGGTTTTCATGATTTCCTTGCATCACTCTCATTTTTCTTCCCAATTTTTGCTCTACTTACTTGATTTTCAAAATCCTTTTTGAGCTATTCCATGGCCTGAGACCAATGAACACTTTTCTTGGAGGCTTTGGATGTAGGAGCTTTGATTTTATTGTCTTCTTCTGCTTGTATATTATGGTCTTTCTTGTCACCAAAGTAAGATTCTATAGTCTTATTCTTTTTCTGTTTTTTGCTCATTTTCCTAGCCATTTACTTGACTTTTGAGCTCTTTGTCAAGGTAGTTTTCTGCTTCCAGTAGAGGTGGGAGTTGTAGTGTCAACTTCTTGATTCCCCCACAATCTATGGGCCTGGAGCTCTAGAAGCAGCTGCTGCCACTGCCCCTGCTTCTGCTGCTACCATGGGCCCCTCCACGTCCTCTCTACCCTGGGATTGGGGACAGACTGTTCTGCTCTCTCACACGTGTCTGACAGGCTTTTTCCACTGACCTTCAAATTTGTCCTCAGAGTTTTGGAAACTGCTGCAGGTACCAAGGATTCAGGCGTTCTCAGGTTCTGTCTGTGCTAGTATGGCCTGTGCTGACTATACTCTTCTTCCAGCATGACATGATAGATTCCTCCCATTGACTTTCCAGACTGTCTTGGGCTGGAGATTTGCTTCACTCCATCATTCTGTGGGTTCTGCAGTTCCTGAATTTGTTTAGAGTCATTTTTACAAGTATTTGACTGGGATTGGGGTGAGAGCTCTAGCAAGTTTCTGTTTCTACCTTGCCATCTTGACTCCCCTGCCCCAGATTTGCTTTTCTAAAAGGAAAGCAACTTTTAAGGGGTCAACAATCTTCTTTAATTATATTCACCAACGCAGAAAATATGAGAAATAAAGACCAACATACAGGGCTTCTAACTCTCTGACCATAAGCAATACATGCATCAGAGATCAACAGACAGATTGAACTGTCTGACCATTACATATATATATAGCTACCAGAGTGAGAGGCACCAACATCTAGGTTTTCAAAGCCAGGAGGCATGGCCCCCCAGAGTCTCATCTGGTATGTGAAACTTCTTCCAAAGAAGTCCCTAAAGCAAAACCTCACCTCAGAGTATATATACACCTTTCTGAGCTGGAAGCATGACCCTCAGATCCTCATGAGCAATTAACAAAAGGTGTGGGCCTTCCTACAAAAGAGCCTCCCCTAGTGTGAGGCCTATTACTGGGTGTGGAAGATCTTTATACCCCCTCATTGTCCTCATCTCTGCAGTCTGGCTTCCCTGGCTGTCTTACCCTGGTTTGTTTTTCTTTGTTGTTGTTTCTTTGTTTTACTTCACCTGAATCATTATAGATTCTACTCTGGTTCCTTACCTTTACTCTGTGTCTCTACTTCAAGTTTGTTTCTTCTAAGCAATATATGGTAGGATTCTGGTTTATGACTCACTCTACTATCACCTTCCATTTTATGAAACAATTTATGCCACTCACATTCACAGTTGTGATCTCTACCTATGTTTTTCCCTCTATCCTAATCTTTCTCCTGTATGGTTTTTCTCTCTTTTCACCTTTTCCCTCCTCACCAGTGTTTTGCTTCTCTCTACCACCTACTCTGATTTGCTCTCCCTTCTGTCAGTCCCCAACTATACCACCCCCCCTCCACCTCAATTTAACCTCCTCCCTCCCTACTTTCCTGTGGGGTAAGACAGATTTTTATATTCAATTGATTGTATATATTATTCCCTCTTTTTTACAATATTGATGAGAGTAAGGTTAAGAGATGCCCCTCACACCTTCCTGTCTTCCGCTCTACTCTAATAGATCTTTTTTTGCATCTTCATGTGACATAATTAACCCCATTCTACTTCTCCCTTCTGTGCCCGTTGTCATCCTCTTTGTCATCCTTTATTTTTGTAAAAATGCCATACCCTCAAATTCACACTATATCCACATCCTCTATCTTCGCAAATGCCTTCTATCTATACTGTTACTGATAAAATTTTTAAGTTACAAGTATCCTGTTACCATGTAGGGAGGTAAAAAATTTCATTCTATTGAATCACTTATGTTTTCTTTTCCATTTGTACCTGTTTTTGCTTCTCTTGTGTCTGGATATTAAGTCAAAATTTTGATTTGGTTCTGGTATTCTCCTTATGAAAGCTTGACATCCTTCTATTTTGTTGAATGACCATTTCCCTCCTTGACATATTACGCTTAATTTTGCCAGATAAATGATTTTTGATTGTAGTCCTAGCTCCTTTGCCCTCCAGAATATCATGTCCCATGACCTGTTATCCTTTAATTTTGCAACTGCCAAGTCCTATGTGATTCTGATCTTGGTTCCCTGATAATTGAATTGTTTCTTTTTGGCCACTTGTGGTATTATTTTCCTTGACCTGATAGTTCTGAAATTTGGCTATACCATTCGTTGTTTTTTTTGTTTTGTTTTTTTTAATTTAGAATCTCTTTCCTGAGGTGATCAGTTGATTCTTTCAATGCCTGTTTTGCCATCTGGTTCTAAGACATCAGAACAGTTTTCATTGATAATTTCTTGAAAGATGCTATCTAAATCCTCCTTTTGATTATGACTTTCAGGTAGTCCAGTGATTCTGATATTGTCTCTTGTGGGTTGATTTTACAGGTCAGTTGCTTTTTCCACTAGGTATTTTACATTTTTCTTCCATTTCTTTCCCATTCTTTTGAATTTGTTTGTTTGATTTATGATGTCATAATAACTCATAGAGTTATTAACTTCTACTTGCCCAATTCTAACTTTTAAGCTGTTATTTTTCTCAGTGAACTTTTTATTTTCTTTTCCATTTGATCAGTTGTACTCTTTAGGGAAGTGTTTTCTTCAATGGATTTTTGTATATCCTTTTCCATTTGTCCAATTATACTTTTTAAGCAGTTTTCCTAACAGTTGACTCTTTTTTCGTAGTTCTCATTCATCATTCATTTCTTCCCCTAATTTTTGCTCTATCTTATATGATTTTTAAGCACCTTTTTGAGCTCTTCCATGAGTTGTTTTCTGGGCTTGAGACCACTCCCCTTTTTGCTCTGAGAGTTTTGCCCAGGTGTTTTCACATTGTTGTCCTCTTTGGAGTTTATATCTTGGTCTTCCTTGTCACCATAATTTTTATAGTCATATTCTTCTTTGTTGTTGTTTTTTGCTCAACTTTTTCCCTGGCTTTTTCTTGTCTTTTTAATTGGTTCTCTGTACTCAGGGTGAAAAAGAGCCCTGTTTCTGGACTCTTCTGCTAGTGGTTGCAGGCCCTGGCTGTTTACCTGGTATTGTACTCACTTTGCTCTGAGGCCTACAGAGATGTCTAAGGGGCTTAGTTAAGAAGTGTGGCATATTCTTTCAGGGGTCTGGTTATTTACCAGGTACTGAACTAGGGTCCTAATGGTGTTCATCATGTACTGAGGTCCGATGAAGTGCATTTGCTCGTGGCTATACTGATGCTGCTTGATTGCTCAGGACTACGTAGAAGCCTGGAGGAGCTGGTGAAAGCTGGTGGCTGCCTGTTTGCTTAACATAGGATTGCTAGCTCAGGTCTGCTTTGTAGTGCATGGAGATCTAGCTGCTGGAAGATGTCTGTTTGCCCGAGGCTACACTGAAACACAAGGTGGCTCTCAGAGTTGACATCTTCCAATTTCTCTGGTTATGTTTAGTTATGTGTGGGGGTAGTTCCTGTTGTCAGTGCTTGCCTGTTCCACCACACTGGGACTCAAGATCTCATTGGTTTGCTGAGGTGGGACTTTGCTGGAATACTTCCCTTCCTAGACTGTGCTCCCCTCTCAACGGAGTGAGATGGGCCTTTCTTGCTGATCCTCCAAGTTTCTTGGGCTAAAATATTGTTTCACTTCTTCATTTTGTTTGCTCTTCTGGTTTAGGATTTGTTTTGGGATTCTATGTTGTGACTGTTTGGAGGAGAGTATGGGAAAATAACAGAGATTTACTGCTTACTCTGCTGTCTTGGCTCCTGGAAATCCTTCCCTCTTGGCTTTCTTATAGTTTTAGCTAAACACTGCCTTTGGTGAGATCCTTTCTCAGTCTTCCTTATTCTTAGTCCCTTCCATCTGAAATTGCCTCCTATTTATTTTATCTTTATGTCATTTCTACTAAGTTATTTCCATGTTGTTTCTTCCATAGAATATGGGTTTCTTGAGATTCAATGACTGCTTATTTCCTTTCCCCATATTCTAGCATTTAATATAGTGCCTGCTACACAGTACTTTAAAAAAATGTTATTGACTTAGCCAATGAGATCATTTATCCATTGAAATAAGGTGTAGGGTACACTTTAATCGAGCATTTCCTTAACTTATGACTTCTATTAATTGATACACTCACATGTCAAGAAAGCAAATTTATGTTTTAACAATGACTGGAACATTGCAAAGTATTTCAGGGACTACCGAATAATTAAAAGAATAAATTTAGGGTGATTGTAATATTTGGTATGATCACTGGTTTAGTAAGAAAGTATAACTTATTGGATAGTGAATTATCCTCAAAGGAAGACATAGGTTCAAGTCCCATCTCTGACATATATTGGCTTATGTGACCATGGGAAAGTTACTTAACCTCTTAGTTCTCTATACAGGTCCCTAAGATTAGAAGTTGCAGAAAAATGTCAATGCACAATTTGCATAATTTGTAATGACAGTTCCGTCATATGGAAGTTTTTAATTCTAATAACATCACAGTTCTATCCCTATCTACAAATGTAATATAAATACATAAATATTCCATTTCTAATATAAACATATTCTATAATATATTCTATAAACAGATTAATACTCTACTAACTGAAGCATCACTTATGACCATGCTGAGAAAAGGTGGGTTGACTATATTTCAGGTATAACTATTCACATATAGCTGCACGAGATAAAAGAATCTATGGGGATTATAGATTTAGAGCTGTAAGAGGTCTTAGGGATCATCTAGTCAAACCCTTTCACATCACAGATGAATAAACTGTGGCCAAAAGGGGTTCAATGATCTGCTTGTTAGTAAATGATAGAGATGGAATCTAGACCTATGTCTTTGGACTCAAGGGCCAGCTCCTATGCCACACAGCTCTTAGATCATTTTCCTAAGGATTCAGAGTAAGTGAACAATGAAAAGTATTTCTAATGCTCCATACCAGGTATTCTAAGAGTACAAATTCTCCAAAATAAAATATATATTAATCATGCTTTATAACTTTAATAAAGGTGAGTTGAACAAGTTATCAAAATTAACAAGCCCATGAAAATTGGCTTTTCTTACATAACAATAGCAGTTCCACAAAGCCTTGTTCCATTAGCAGGAAGCCTTGTGTAAGATTATGAAACATCCAACTGCTAATGGGTTTTAAATTACATGCCCATAGTATATATTCTTTCTAATTTGGGGGAAATTAACATCATCTCTCTCTCTTTCTAAGGCATGACTATGTAATTTAATCTCCTTATAAGCATTTTACCTTTACAAGTCTAAGCAAAAACAATATAAAAGCATTAATAAAGCCATCAATGTTCTTGTTAGGAAAAGAAAGGTAATTATTTGCACCAGTCAAGACTCTGGGCACCCCTCATGGTTCAGGCATCTTGGATAGACCAAAGTTGTTTTCAGAATAATTTTTCCTTTTTTTTTTTTTTATCAAATTAGGTGGGCCATATCAGGAAGTAGCTAAAATGTGTCCCAGTCATCATAGATCCCCATGACATCCATCTTTCTTAAAGAAAGTTGTATTTCTTTGCCCTTTACATATCTGGAAATAGCTATAGTTTATGAAGTATAAAAATAAATTATGCTCTATAAAAATCTATAAAAACACTAAATAGACAATATTTTTTCCATTTTCCAGCTCTATTTTAACTGTTGAAAATACAGATTTTCAAATGCTCTCTCAGCTGATGATGTTGCTATTTGACAACAATAATACCAACACAAACTATGAACTTAGGCCCTGATCTGCTTTATATTTTCCTGTAATTATCTGATTTAAGAGATACTACAAGTTGATTGTTCAGTGTGGACACAGCCATGGCACAGACCTTTCATTGAACATAGATAATAAGTGACTATGACCCTTTCATGATGGAAATAAAGCCTAGGAAGAAGCTAATATGAATATATTCTTCATTTGAGATTATTAAGAATTAGATTTATAGGATCATCAACTCAAGGGCTGAAGAAATCTTAAAGGTCCAAAACCTTCCTTTCCCACATTGGATAGTTGTGGCTTGGAAAAGTTTTATAATTTGCCCAAGGTCAAATGAATTGTAAACATATAGCATTGATTCAAAAACAAATATACTTTTTATTGAGCTATCTATACCTATCTCTTTGGGGGAGTTGACCATCCATTGCTTTGATAAAGGAGATCAACCATGTCTGTACTTTGTAAACCTTAAAGTGTTATCTAAATGTAATCTGTCAATATTTTGTAAATGACATTTGAGGATCCTTTCCAGCAATTCATTCTTATTCCTTCTAGAGGAAGCTAGGTGACACAGTGTAAACAGTATTGGAGATGAAGGAAAATGATAGGTTTAAATACTGCCTTAACCACTTCCTAATTGTATGAACCTGAGCATGTCACCTAACCTGTACCTGCCTCAGTTTCCTCATCTATAAAATGGAAATAACAATAGCACTTGCCTCCTTGTATTATTGTGAGGATCAATGAGATAATATTTGTATAGCATGTTGCAAACTTTAAAGCACTATTTAAATGTTACCTGCTATTTCTGTTGTTATTATTATATAAAATAAAAGTTGAATATACCAGAAGATACATACATAAAGATAGAGACACAGAGAGAGAGAGACAGAGAGAGAATAGAAAAGGAGGAAGAAGGATGGAAAGTTCATATTTACATAATGCTTTCAAATTTGAATCATATTTCACTTTTTTCTTTTCCTTTTTTTTTTTAATTAATTAATTAATTTATTTAACTTTTTACATTCGTTTTCACAAAATTTGGGGTTCCAAATTTTCTCCCCTTTTATCCCTCCCCCCACGCCAATACACCAAGCAATCTAATTTTCCCTATCTCCAATCTGCCCTCTCTTCTGTCATCCTTCCCTTCTCTTGTCCCCATCTTCTCTTTTCTCCTGTAGGGCCAGATGACTTTCTATTCCTCATCAACTGTATGTCTTCTTTCTTAGTAGCAACAACAATACTAAACAGTTGTTCCTAAAACTTTGAGTTCCAAATTCTCCCCATCCCTCCCTCCCCACTCATTCCCTTTGGGAAGGCAGGCAATTCAATATAGGCCCTATCTGTGTAGTTTTGCAAATGACTTCCATGATAGTCATGTTGTGTAAGACTAACTGAATTACCCTCCATCCTATCCTGCCCCTCATTGTTTCTCTTCTGTCTTTTGATCCTGTCCCTCCCTGAGTGTTGACTTCAAATTGCTCCCTCCTCCCTTTGCCCTCCCTTCCATCATCCCCCCCCCCTTGCTTATCTCCTTCTCCCCCACTTTGCATCTGTTCGAAAAAACTCTCTATAGTCTTATTTTTCTTCCCTTTTCTAGGCATTTTCCCAGCCAGTTACTTGACTTCTGAGATTCCTGTCCACCCCCTCCTAGATCCGCCCAGCTACTGCTTGGGGTCTGAGATTCAAATGGGCTTTCTGGGCCGCGGGGCTGCTAATCAGTGTGAGCTTTAGTTCTGGTGCTGGGGTGGGGGCAGGGCCACCTCCCAGGCTCAGTTCCTTCAGGGGCTTTATGCAGAGACCTTCAGAAATGGAGCTGGTGGGGCAGGGCCGTCTCCCAGGCTCAGCTCCCTCAGGGGGTTTATGCAGAGACTGTCAGTAATGAAGATCGTGCCTGCTGCTGGGGGAGTCCCGGGCCGCCCGCGGGGCCACTGCCTCTGCCGCCACCCCCGCCTCTGCCTCCTCCGCTTCCTGCCCCTGCCTCTGCCTCTGCCGCTTCCTCCCGAGGGGGCCCGAGCCACGGAGACACCCCGCTCCCCTCTTGGCCAGCCCAGGCGTGTCTCTCACTGACCTGTAGAGTCTGTGGGCAGAGGGACCTTCCAGGCCGCCGGAGGTTCAGTCCCTGAAGCCTGCTTGGATCAACTTCTCTGGGGCTGCGGCCAGGGCAGCGCTGGGGTGGGGTCCACTTTCTGGGGCGCGACGGACCCTGGGGACGGCTCTCCAGGTCTCTCTGGATCGGAAATCTCTTCCACTATGTTTCTGCACACCCTGCAGTGATCCAGAACTTCTGGGGAGCTCTTCTTACATTAAATCTATGGGCTGTGGTTTCGGAGCTCACATACATGCCATATTTCACTTTCGTTATTTTATTTGGTCTTTAAAATGACCTTGTCCTATTCTTATTCTCCTTAAAGAAATAGAGAAACAGACTCAGAGAGTTTAAGTGACTTGCAGAGGGTCACACAGCATATAATTGTATAAAACGTACCTCAAAATCAGGTCTTAATGCTAAACTTAGCATTCTTTCTGTAATAATATACTGCTTCTTGTAGTATTTAAGACATATTTTTATCAAATTAGTCACAATTATTACAATCAAGAAGCATGAATCTTGGATATGAACTAAGAATTATCTATCTACCAGTACTCAGTATCATTTTTGAAGTTGAGTGGAACATTTGAGGAACTATTAGAATTTTAAAGTTCTATAGAGAAACATTTCCAGTATATATTCCAGTAATTCAAGCCACTTCCCTCAATTAAAAGCATGTCTGTAAAAACAATTCAAACTTTCACTTCAGTGGAGGGAAGGAGGAGCGAGGTGAGAAGGAACAAATGAATCTTATTGTCATCAGAATTGGTTTAAAGAGTGAATAATATACACACTCAATTGGGCATGCAAATGGAAATCTCTATTACCCTATAGGAAAGTAAGGGTAAAGGAGATAAAGGGGAGTGATAGTAGTAAGGGAAGATTGGGAGAGGTGGTAATCAGAAGCAAACACTTCTGAGTATGGACAGGGTGAAATGATAATAGACAGGGAGCAGGATGGCAAAGAGGGAAATATAGTTAGTTTTTCACAACATGACTATTAGGAAGGGTTTTGCATGACTGCACATGCATACGCTATATTGAATTGCTTGCCTTCTCAATGAGAGTGAGTGGGGAAGGGGGAAGGGGGTGAATTTGGAAATCAAAGTTTTAAAAACAAATGTTGAAAATTGTTTTTACATGTAACTAGAAAATAAGGTTCCCAGGCAGCTAGGGTATAGAAATTTATCTTGGCCTACAGGAAAATGGATGGGGAAGAGGAGAAGAGAAGACAGGGGGGTGATGGGAGAAGGGAGGGAAGATTAGGGAAAAGAGTAATCATAAGCAAAAGTAAACAAAAAAACTGCCAATTTTTTTTTTTCATTTCTTGGCCTATCTTCATTGTGGCCATGAAACATGTATAGAGCCACCTGGAAAACATGAGGCAATATTTAGTTGGTAGGAAGCAATGGGACAAAGGTCATCATTCTCCTCAGCATTTGCTAGCCATCCCAACATATGTGACTTGCCTAGATCAGAGAGGCACAATTGGGAAGGGATGAGCTTAAAAACAGTTACTTCACTGTATTATCACAAAACTTCTGTTTAAGGAAGTAAAGTCCTGGATGTGTATTTCGGTAGACTATTTTGTATATGAGGGCTAAGAACATAAAGAAGGACCTAGAGGAGATGGCAGAGGAGAAAACAGTTAAAAGTAATTTAGAGAAAAATTAATGTAACACATCTCAGCTTACTCTGGGTAAATATATTATCTTTTGATACCATTTTGGTGGAAAGGTTACTTTTAATGACTAATTTTTGAGAGTGCTTACAGGGAATAGAGCTTTATGGCCATTGGCTGAAAGTTACGGTATATAACTCCTCACCTACAGCACAGAGGCTTGATAGCTGCAGCAGCTTCCCTGCCCCATCCTTACCTCTAGTAAGGATAGAAGTTATAGGGTCACAGATCTTGATAAAACTAGTCCAATTCTCTCATTTTACAGATGTGGAAACCCAATTTCATAGTTATTAAATGATTTACCTATGGCTACACTAAGAAGTGAGAGAGATTGCATTAGAACTCAGTCCTCTGAGTCTAAATTAATTACTCTTTTCATTATATCATACTGCTGTCTTTGCAAGTAAAAGGATTACTATCAGAATTAAATATTTTTTTTTGTTGTTGCAAGGGAAGACAGTTACAAATCATCATATCTCTAGTGGGTGTTGGTGGATATGAAATTAGTTAGATAGCTGAAGAAATGCCTATTTCTTTTAGAAGTACAAGATTTCATATTCCTAAGATGGATCTCTTCCTTCTTCCAGCCTCATGACATTTTCCCAAATCATTCTTTTCTAACCCCTCTAAAGGTGTCAATAACACTAGGATCTAATATCTTTGGAAAATTTCAACATGCCTTTCTTTCTCAGTAAATACATCACTGGAAAATCTCATTTTTCCAGATTGAATTTGCCTGCTATTCACATCTCAGCAGTATCTTCTGCTTCTGATTAGACCACTTGACTGAAAGGCAGAGCTCAGGACATTTCTATCCCAGAAGTTACACTGCTTTGGAGGTTCTTTAGAAATTTCTACCATGTCCTAAGCAAAGTATCATCTCCTTTCCAACCCCATTTGCCATCCTCTAGCTTCCTTTTGTGTGTTATCTTTCACCATTAGATTGTAACCTGCTTGAAGGCAGGTACTATCTTGGTTTTTATTTATATTTGTATTTGTGTACCCCACAGGGCCTGTCAAATTTTAATTGACTGACTGACTAAACGACTGACAGTATTTCCTATCTCTTTTTATTGCCCTTATTTTAACATCAGTATACATTAGCTAGTCCAACACATTTTTAGTCCAAACTTTGGAGAGCAGATCTCATTTAAATGTCAGTAGGTTTCTGGGGAAAAAGCACTATTATAATAATTTGTTAGTAGAATTCCAGATTTTTGTAACTTTTTGGAGAACAATAAGGAAGCTCTCTAGAACTAAGTTATATTCAAATTACACATATACCTCAATGGATCATAGATTTAAAGCTTAGAGGCCATTGACTCCAAATTCCTTATTTTTACAAATGATAAAATAAGGCAGAAAGAGATCCTATAGATAGTATGTATCAGACGCTAGATTTGGATTTTTGTCTTATGGACTCCAATCTCAACACTCTATCCACTGTATCAACTAGCTTCCAAATTAAGAGTTCCATTCCTTACACTAGTCATATCTCAGGTCCTCACACTTGCCCCTCTCCAGTGGCAAATCTAAAAATTTGATTATTCCCTTTGACACAATTTCATTATTAGATCTCTGTACTAAAAAGAAAGAAAAACTGAAAACCCTCTCTGTTCTGCAATATTTAAAGCTGCTTTATAGTATCAAAAAATCAAAAGGAAATTATAGGTAAAACAATTGAAGACTCTGTATATACAATATGGCATATTCAGGTAACACATTACTGTGGTGTTTCTAAAATGGATAAAAATAATACATGCAAGAAAACAGAAAAGAAAGGTGATATTGCTCTCCCCATTTTATAGTTGAGGAAACTGAGACTTCTAGAGGATGAGGAACTTGTCCACAGTCACACATCATTATAATAATACTTGGTTAGAAGGACTCTAGATTGCTGTAAATATTTTAGAAGGTCATAATTCATACCTCAATGAATCATAGGTTTAAAGTAGAAGGGACTTTAGAAAGCATTGACTCAGATTTCCTACTTTTACCAATGTGGGAAATAAGGCAGAAAGAGAGATCTCCCAGAGATAGCAAATATCTGAGGCCAGATTTGAACTCAGTTTTTTCCTGATTCCAAGCCCTCTATCCACTGTGCTACTTAGCTGCCTCCAAAAAAGAAAAAGAGAAAAGCAGGAAAAAAAATAGTAGTAGAAATTCACATGGATGTGGAAAGAGATGCAGCACATACAGATATTGTTAGGAGTTAATAGATCATTTTATAGTTTCTTCTTTGTTGAAGACTCAAGTTTTTATATGGAATTTCAATCCCATTAAGATATATATTTGATGAATTGCTCTTTTAAAAAAAAAAACATAATTATTCAGTTGATAATAAAAAATGAAAATTCTGATAAAATTCAAGGAGACTGACTAAAGAAGGATTTTCTATAGTTAATCAGTGTGGGCTAATGAAATTTAGGTAAAGACAATGAAGATGAATGGATATATGCAGTATTGATTGTGCAAATGAAGATACAGAAGAATTTTCTATCAGGAGATGTGTTCCTACATCCTAAATTGAAACTCATCTTTTATTTTTTTCATAGTTTCTGTTGAATCATTAGTATTGCAATATACGTCATGCACATTGTGGATTTTATAGGTCTTTACGGAATACAACCTAACCATTTTTTGTAATATTTCTATATGAAAAACAATTTCTGAATTATAAATGGATCCTTAGTCTCTGTGTTATTAGAATATTTCATTTATGCAGATCTTGTCTGTTCAACAAAATTAAAAATGGTTCCTTAAGGGTAGGGCCTGTCATATTTTTCTTTTGTTTCTCCTCCCCCCCACCAGTGCTAAGTGCAGAGTACTTTAAGTAAATGTCCTCAGTTGAATAGAGATAATGCAGATAACTGCAATCTGAAAGGATGACCTTGGGCAAAGAAGCATCTTGCTTCAGGGTTTTAGTATGAGGAAAGCAGAGAGCTTGTTGAACTTGGTTAAAGTATCATGAAGTAATTGAGGAAGAGTTCCCAAGCTAACTAATAAATATCAAATAATGTATTTGGAGGGTTGTGGACCACAGAAAATATCTTGAAGCCTTGAGAGGACTGGGAGAGATAAATTTACAGGTGAATTCTATCATACATTTGAAGAACAAAGAATTCCATTATTACACAAGATGCAAAAATATCAAAAGAAGACATCATTCCAAATCCCTTTTATAACACAGATATTGTCTGGATAAATAAACCAGGGAGAATTCAGAACAAAAATAAATAGATACATATCCCCAATAAACATAGATGAGAAGGTATTTTTAAATAAAATATCAACGAAGAGCCTAAAACAATATATCGCAAAGATTACACTATGACCAGAGATAAGACATAGTATCAGTAGACTTTAACTAAAAAATGTGTTAACCTTGGCACAGACTAAAACCTTCATTCCTGGAATATTCTCCTTCTTTATCTTTGCCCTAAAAATCTTTAGTTTCCTTTAAAGCTCAGCTCAAATACTACCTTCTATATGTAGTTCTTTCTGATTTTCCCTGTTCCCCGTTACTCTACTTTCTGTCACTATATATGAATTGTATGTATATACATAGATACCCCCCACATATATAATAATAATTATTATTGCAGATATCTAGAAGTATATATGAGTGTATATATACACATGTACGCATGTACAAGTACACATAAATACACACATGTAGAAATAGACATACATACCCTTACAAGTACCACTTATATGCATCTGTCTATGTCTGTGGGCATATATATACATGCATTTATTCAGATGCATATGTATATGTGCATATACACACATAAACACACACAGGGCAGCTAAGTGTCACAGAAGATAGGGACTTGGTCAGGACCCTTGACTGAGTGCAAATCTGGTCTCATGTGCCTATTAGCTATGTGACCCTAGACTAGTCACTTAATCCTGTTTGCCTTAGTTTCCCCATCTATAAAATAAGCTGAAGAAGGAAATGGCAAACTACTTCACATCTTTGGCAAGAAAACCCCCAAGTGGTAGAATGAAATCTTTTTAAGAACACAGACTATTTCAATTACATTTTTGTATTCCTAGGTCCTAGCACAATGCCTGACATAGAGAAGATACTGAATAACTGTTTACTATTAGATTTAGGACTGAAGTCAAGAATAATGGTCAAGATTTGTATCTCCAGAAAGCATGACTGCAGGCCTTGCTAGTGCAGCTCTGTCAGACAAGATCTGTGAAGTTGGTTCAGTATCTCTCACTAGGGGAGATTCTAGTTCTAATGTGTGTTTGGTAGGTCAGTGAATAAAATGAACTATCTTTAAGGATAATGCAGTGACAGTAATATTCATTGTGCCATTGTGAAAAGAATTCAATTCTTTCATTCATTTAAGGTTATACTCTGTATTGTCAGACTTTCAGAACAGCAATTCTAGAAAATTATCAATTTTGAATCTCAATTATATTTGAACCATCATTGTGGATTTGATCATTGTCACACTTGACATTTTTAATCAAATAACTTAGAGAATGTTCACGACTGTAATATAGATTCCCGGTTGAATAGAATCTAATACAATGATTAAAGAATTACTTAGTCATTAGTCATTTATTCTAGTCATTTAGTCATTAATTCTAGCCTTTTGTATCAAATTTTTGTATTTAATTATATGCGTAACTTTGTTCGACTTTTGAATGATAATAATTGACATTGCTAGTGTTTTCAGAAATTGTTCATCGCACACATTCTTTATGATTCATCATATGCACTGTAATGATTTATGTTAGAAATGGAGCGTTATGCTTTTAATGACATTTGTAGACTTTTTATATCATCACCAATCATATGTGAATCAAGAACAATTGTATCTACATCAAAATTTTGTAGCCTCTTCCAGGTGAAATTCAGACACTATGTCATTTGGAGCTTCCATAATTCTAATCCAATACACCAATTTAGGGACAGTTTGCTACTTGTCGTCTTTGGCAGCACCAAAAATGATTAGGAGAGATGTGAAAGTAATTGCTTATGTTATTTTATTTATGCCTCCTTGATTTCTTAATTAGGTAGATTTTCAGGGGAATGAGCGCTTCTCCCAAAGGAGCAGTTCTTTAAAGGGCAGGTTTATTTGGCATATATACCTCTTTGCCTAATGTGTCATCTTATGATATCACTAAAGTCTATTATCCACTAAGGTCAATGGTTCCAATATAATTTGTCAGATTAGAGTAACAAAGAAATAGGGGAAAATAGTACTATAGTAGTTCAGATTTAAGGGATATAAAATATAAAGTCATACCTAACTCTACTTTCCATTTCACCCTTTAAAAATGTACTATAGGTATAATAAAAATAGATATTGAATTTCAGTATTATTTCTCAAACTGATTCCATTTTTAATAATTTCCTTTAAAATATATCCTTTAATTCAATAAACATTTACTAAATACTTGCAGTATGTACTTTAATAACTGCCTCTCTTCTTATCATTTTCTAATATTTCTGTTGGCAGCAACAGCTTAAATATACAACAAAAAAAAGTATGCTGTATACAGAGTGAAGTGATTCAGCAAGCATTTCTTGTTAGTAGTAGTGAAACACTAGATACTTTCCCTAAAAGGTTATAGATTCTTCTTATGTTTTGAATAAGTTATTTTGGAAAAAAAATTATACCAGAAAGTTTTCTTATGTAGAAAACTTTATATGTAGCACCTAGGACACTTGATTACACATAGTGGGTGGTCAGTAGATAATGAGTTCATAGAATAACATGATTGAATTTTTATCTAGTCAAAACTGTATTTGAAAAAGAAAAAACATACGCAACAAACGGCTATCCGGCCACTTCAACTTGAAGACTTTCATTAATGGGAGCTCCCTTTTTCCAAGGAAACCTCTTCCACTTTTGTGGAGCTCAAACTATTAGTTTTCCTTAGCAACAAACTTATATTTGCCAATTAGTCAGTGTATAAGAATTTATTAAGCACCTTCTTTCTACATGCCAGACACTGTGCTAAGTACTGGGCATACAAAAAGAAGTAAAAAACAGTCCCTGACTATAATGAGGATCTAATAAGGAATCTAATGAGGAAAGAAGTGAGGACTCTAATAAGGAAAGAAAAAAAGAGAAAATGTACAGATAGCCTACATATGGAATAGATAGGAAGTAATTAAGTGAAGGAAGAATTTATAATCAAGAAAGGATGGGAAAAAAACTTCCTATGAAAGGTATGATTTTAATTGAGACCGGAGGGAAATTGCCTGCCTTTTGTACCTTTTACCTCTTTCCAATGGACCAAATGGAAGAGTCTTCTGTCTCCACCCTTTGCTTCCAATTTCTAAGCTGTTTATTTTAAACTACCCCAAATCATTAAATTATGATACATTTTAAATGTAAACAGAGAGAAGTTGGGTATCTGACACACCCACACATTAGGTAGAAACTCCACTGGAAGAAATCACTCATTTCACATGTTATATAACTGACTTTATGGTTAAGTATGAATATGACTGCATACACAGACAGCACTGAGGCATTTTGTAGGGAAAAGCCCCTAGAAAATAGACTTCTTGATGAATAATTACTCCTGTATGATTCATTTCCATGTTCCACTATTTTTGAATCCAGATAAGTTCAGTTTGACACTGAAAGCCTTCCCTGTCCCAGGCTCAATTTGTCAGCCCATCCATCATTTTAATGCCTGACTTATGCCTTAAAGAAATCTAAAGGTGATTTCTCTGCTTTCCAGTGAGAAAGGTATATGAGGTTCAGATCTCATAGGCAAACTGGGTTTACAGAACTTTGATTGGAAAGACTAATAGAGCTAATAAGAGTGGCATTTTAAAATGACTTTATCATGAAAAAAATATAAAACAATTTTTAGTTCTTAGAGATTTATAACTGAGCTTCATAAATCTTCCCATCAATTATCTTCTACTAGATAATAACCCCTGACATTGCAATTACTTAGTTCCCTAGGTTCAGAGACATCCTATAACCAAATCCAATCTATGCATTCCAAGTATACAGTCAACGGAAAGAGTTTGCTTCTGCCCACATAGTAGGGGAACATAGGTATTGTTGAAGAAGATTTCTGGCACCACATGGGTCCCTTCATCTTAGGTGATTTAGGAATGTGCAGTATAGCACTGTTATATCTGATCATAAGAGTGAGTTTTAATAGATGTAGTCTTGAGGGAAATTATTATATACATACCCTCAAATAATCCATCTGGATAAGTTAAATAGAACTCCATATAAAAAAGAAATCTACTCAGCCTATACTGATTATACTCAACTTCTTCTAAGATCTTTCTATAAATTCTTCTTGCAAAATCTACTGCTCTCCTATCCTATTCTCAATTGCAAGTATCAAGAAATTAATGAAATGTTGGATAATAATTAAAATATTATCAAGGATGACTGAGCATGCAACTTCGTAACAGTATTGAAGCACAAATTAATAATGCTATATAGCGCTATTAGGAAAACAGATCCAAGTAGTGGCAAAAAAGTGGAGAGTTATCATGTAGTTTCTTTCTAAGAGTAGATAGAATAAAAAAATGACCGTGCAGTTGCTAAGGTGCCCAAATTAGTTACAGTAGATTCATGCCTTTAGATAAGGTCAAGTATTTCTGGGAGGAGGGCAATAACATATTTGTCTGAATTATCTCAGTAGTATACAGGTTATGTGGCTGGGTAAATGTTCAGAGCTCTGGGAGAAGATAAGTTTTATTATGGGAAAGGATTTAGAGAAGTAGAAAATACTTGAATAGTAGAAAAGTGTTTCTTTACCTCAAGTCTAAATTTCCCTTTTCACATTTTTTTCGTTGCTCTAGTCTAAGTTGTGCACTCCTAAGATCTGGTGGAATGTGCCGACTCCCA